>CM035631.1:101477765-102677765 GCA_020496765.1 Gossypium stocksii
TGATGAACCAATAGATAGATTGATAAATTAATAATATTTAATTTTAAAGGATAAAAGAACGATATACAAATAAGTTGATGAATATGATGGATTCAAATAATACTAAATTTAGATATATAAAATGGTAGTACGAATAATGTTAATTTAGGGTATGAAGAAAAAAAAAAAAAAGATGAACAAAATAAATGTACAACGAATATAAGGCAATTCTATAGACCAATAAAAAAATGAACGATAATAGAGTAAAAGAATAAATACATAAATAAATTAAATGAAATAAATGGACATTAAACAGACTTCCAAATAAAAAAAATTAAAAAAAAATTTTAAAAGTTACATACTAAGGATCGAATTGGAAAATAAATAAAGAAAGGGGTCCAAATAAAGAATTTGACTTCCAAGGGGGGAAAATAATGCGCTAAAAGAATAGGGATTGAAAGGGAAAAATTCCCTTCACTCTTATGCGCATCGTTTCTTTGGTAAGCTAAGGGACCGAAATAAAAAAAGGAGCAAAATTAAAAGGCTAAATTACAAAAAGGAAAAAAAAATTGAAACCAAATAAAACGCGCGCCACAGTTTGAGGACTAAATGGGGAATTATTCCCAGTCCTCAGAGTGCACTGTTTTATAAGGTACCAAAGTGAAACAAAAGTGAAATTACGCGGACAGATTTTAAAATGTAAAAAAGCGAAAACAGAGCTAAATTATTCTGGGTTTTATTTTATAATTGGGCCAGGCCAAAATTGGCCTATTACAGCATATATTTCTTTTTAGTGTTCTTCCTTTAGTTTGCCTCTAAATTGTAGAATTGAGCTTATGAGTATAAGAGCTGATGTAGTTACATTTTTGTTGTTTTTTTTTAGGTGTGTTTTTTTTATTCGAGGTTTTTTTTGGTTTCTTAATATTGTAATTGTCTTGGGGGTATTAATATTTTGTCAACAAAAATTTTTGGCTTGGCAAACAATATATATATTTTTCATGGTTGAATATTAGTGGTATGAACAGCTTAATTGGTTGCAAATATTAATTTAGGATTTTCAAAGATATTTTTAGGTAATGCATCGAAGAATACATGCAATGCTGAAGAGACAACGGTATACATATATTTATATTGTTTTTTTAAAGAAGAAATACATATCTTTACTTTTGTTGAAGGGAACTTGATAAATTATCATGTATTTCAGATGGAAGACATTCGCTAGTGCTTGAGCCTCGATAGGTATGCAGATCAATGTTGTTCTATTTTACCACTTTGGTGTTCATTATAAAATGCTATATATGGATGTAATAATGAAATAATTTCTTAATTTTTTAAAAAATGTATTTTATTGTGTTTTGTTCTCATGTGCTTTCTTACTAAGTTTTTTATATTCAATATATGTAGAAAATTATAAATAAAAAATATAAGATTAATCTTGAAAATCGAACATATTTAAATAAAACTTTGAGAGAAAATTACTTTTATATGAGATTTAATATGATTATATTACAAAATAATTGAGATTGAATGTAATTTTTGAATATTAACAAGGCTTCGAAATTATAAATTTTGAATTACAAAATTAATTAGTCAATTTTTTTAAGTTAAAAATTAATTGCATCAGACATTCTCAAATTATGATTCTGATTTTAAATTGGTTTTTAAACATCAAAGTATTCTAATTACATCCCCAATCTATGAAGTTATATAAAACATGTCATTTCATTATTAAAACAATCAAATGACATGTCAAATCTTAAAATGGTCTTTTTCAAAGAAAAAATGATGTTGCAACTTAACTTTTAAAAGAAAAAACTAAAAATAAAAGTAAAAATATTGGAAAGAGTGAGTGAGTGAATGATCAAACATCAGTAACAGTTTTGAAAATCTCAAAATCAAGGTTTTGACAGCATCTATGTTAACTATATTTCGTTTTTTTCCTTAAAAATTTTCATTTTTGATTATGTCATATAAGATCTTATGTACCATTTTATAGTTAAATTAATGATTTTAGTAATGGAAAGACCTAATTGATATATAATCGGTAGTTTGAAAATGTAATTAGAATGATTTGAAGTTTGGATACCAATTTAAAGTAAGAGTCATAATTTAGAGATGTATGATGGAATTAACTCAAAAGTTATTATAAAACATCAGGAGGTCGACCGTCTAGTTTGATCTTATCCAACTAATTAATCAGTGACTATCCTTAAATTACAATGCTTTTTAGCTTGGTTTTTTTAGCTTTATGGCATATCTTTTTTTATTTTTACTTTGTTGTTCTTCATCTAGTCCGCCTTTTAAGTTGTAGAATCGAAATGATGAATGTAAAAGCTAATGTAGTTGCCTTTTTATTGTTTTTCCTTTAGATATGTTTTTAGGATATATATATATTTTTTAATGTTGTAACCTTGTTTTAGAGGTGTTGATCTTTAAAATAAAAATTATACCCTTAGATATATATATTGACACCTGGCGTTACTTAATACTAGTATGAACATTTATATATTCTCTCTTCTCACTCAAATAAACTTAATCCTTCTCTCATTCAAGCGTTTTTCTTCTCATTCTCTCGTGTCTTCATCTTTTTCTCTTTGTTAGTTAATGTTAAGATGAAGAAAACAAAAGAAAAAGTGAGTAATGATGCTGCTACTAAACCTTCAGTTGTCTCTATTACTCAATCTCCAACATTGCCAAGAAATATGTTTAAATTTAGTACATGTACTTAAAAAATTAAAGAATTACGTCCTCCTACTTTTGTATTTGGGACAATGATTTCATCAAGAAAGTCCACGTTCTACCCAGAAAGGTAATGGGATTTTTTAGATTTTCCCCCTTTTAGTTCAGTCGGAGGTCACAAGCCTCGACCCATCATCGTTGATGAGGTCTCCTCGACGTCTAGTCAGCTCGCAAGTCAGAATCTCCATCTTCATGACTCAAGCTCAATCCACTTGCCTCCAATATTGTCGCCATTATTGAGCACCCATCACTTTGCTTTCCCTTTCCCATCTTATCTTCTACGTTTCAGTGGCCTAGACCTTGAGGTGCATCAATGGGTTCAAGTACCAGAGATGGTGCCACAAGTTGACTCTTGGCCTGCCTATTGATAAGCTTAGAGAAATGAACAATGGCGAGTTTGAGATTTATTACCAAGAGAAACTAGGCAATGCATTTTGGTTTCCTTATCTTTATTTATGCTTTCGTGGTTTCTTCTTCAGCTGTCTTGCTTTGTTTCAAGTGTTGGGTCATCACTGATTTGAATAATTTTTTTCCAGTGTTTTTTGACAAGAGGAATTGATCGCTTTATGTATATATCTCAGCTTTCTTGAGGCTTAATGTTAAATTAAGAGGGTTCCAAATAGAATGTTGTGTGGTCAATGTTCTTGAGGCTTAATTGATTTGAATTATTTTTTCCAGTGTTCTTTAATCTTTGGTTCTTAAAAAAGAAGAAAATTGAAAAAAAGAAAGAAAGAAAGAAAATAGTGAAATTGTTTCAAATTTCAAAATAGTGAAAAAGGTTTCAATTTCAAAATTGTGAAAAAGAAAATTTAAAAATTATACATAATTTTATATACTTTTTATTTTTAAAAATAATATAATTTTTAATAAATTTATAAAAATTTAAAAATTTTAAGTGTGGAATAAGTTTAATAAAACATTTGATTTTCTATAAAAGAAAAAAAAAGGAAGAATTGCTCAAAAGTCCCTCACTTAACGGGTCGAAAGGTTAACAGAACAGCCATGTGGCGGCCCCTGATTGGGCAATGTGCCACATCCGCATAAAATCTGATACTGCTAGGGTCAGGTACCACCAAAATATTTAAGGGAAACAAAACATCGGCATCAAATTAGACATTTTGAAAGTACATATGCCACATTAGAACACACCCTAAAATAGAGAGGCCTTTCATGCCAATATCCCAATAAATAATATGTTATAACTAATTAGTAACATAAATGTAAAAGTAGCAATAAATAGTTTATGGTACAAGTTAAAAATATTATGCATAAAATATTGAATTACATTAACAAACGCTGTTGGAAAGTGTTTTCAAGGATTTTAAACCAGAGAAAAATTTGTACACTGGATATCAATCTTCCATGCTTTTTCAGCCATGAAACTGCGATTGTCTATAATTAACTGGAATGGTAAAGAGACAGGTTTAAAACAGCCTCTAAGCTTCCTTATCAAACCAATACACACTAAAGTAGCCAATTATTAGGACAAGTTGGCCGACTTTTATTCAACTTGCTTGAAGTTCTTGATTAAGAAGTAGTTAATCAAGAACTGGTGTTGTACAGTATGGAGCCATTAATTAAAAGTTGTTGATTGCTAATTTAGATGCAAGGCATGCATCCACAGCTTCAGCAACCGTGAGGAAATTCCCATCAGCTCCAATTTTCTTCACAAGTTTTCACAGCTTTAGCTTGTAGATTACTGGCCCACACAACCGTGTGTCTCACACACTCTGGCACACAGTCAGACATACAACACTATGACGTCGACAGAGAGGTTTCAATTTCACGCATATCACATATTAATCAGGTTTAGAGTCACGCATATGATTGAAACAAAATGCCGACACAACAACAACAATCCTAGATCCTACATATAGTAACTAACTTGACAAAACATTCGTTCGAAATTGAACGCTCGAACCTCATAATTGAATTAACACAACCAGCCCCTAAACATGGGCGTTTGAACACTTACCTTTAGCGGTAGAGGTTTCAACGCACTCATAAAGCCGGAGGAACATCGTGTGTCTCGTGATCTTCTCCTATCAGAACACCAAAATGACTAAATCCAGCATTAAAAATCAATCAAAAGCCATTTAGGAAATACAACAAGAAGCCACAAGAAAGGGAAGAAAGAGAAAAAGAAAGTAGAAGAAATTCCTTAGCAGTCAAAGTTTACAGAAACAAAAGAAAGAATGAAAGAATGCGGGGAGATTGTAACACCCCCAGCCCTAAACCGTCGCCGAAACAGTATTATGGAGTATTACTAGACAATTCCAATCAAATACGAATATTATGCAAACAACTAGCAAACATTTTATAAATTAATCATTTTGTCACTTTAATGGGCTTTCGAGGCCCATAATACAAGTTGGAACCAAATCGGGACCAAAGCCGATAGTCCCAAAATCTTTCGTGAAATTTCAAAATTTTTCTCACATAAAGGAGTCACACGCCCGTGTGGCTCACACGGCCATATGACACGCCCATGTCTTAGGCCGTGTGGCTGCACGCAACCGTGTCCCTAAATCGTGTAACTCTCTGACTTCTAAGGCATGAAGAAATTGAAGTCACACGCTCATGTGCTAGGTTGTGTGGTTAATTTAATTTTCGAGGTTTAGGTGTAAGTTTCATAAAGTCATTTCACACACCCATGTTCTAGGCCGTGTACCTCACACGGCTGAGACACATGCCCGTGTCTTTACCCGTGTGCTTAATTCTGAGCATTCTGTTTCTTAATTATTAAGATGTAGGGGACATATGGCCAGGCTACATGCCCATATAACAGACCGTGTGTGACACACGGTGAAGACACACGCCTGTGTATATCTTCCCGTGTGGGCGAAAATAGGTCATTTTAAGGTCATTTTTCTCACCCTTTACGCATTCAACCTGCACATAAACACTCTCATATTTCAAAATAGTCCAACCAATCAACTAATTCAAACCAAAACGTGCATTATATATATAATAAAACATCACCAACTTATCTATTTCTAATACATACACATTTAATTCTTACAACTTCAATTTAAACTATTTCATTTTCAAACAAATCCCTATACACGCCATATAAACCAAAACATGTTTAATAAAATCTACTAGAATAATCTGGATAGTGTAGCACGATGTGTTGATCCGATCCTCTAATATCACAGCTATCTACAAGAAACATTTAAACCACACAAGTAAGCTTATGGAAGCTTAGTAAGTTCATAGGCATTAAAATATGTCTTACCGAACTAATTATAAAAATTCATAAATATGTAGTTTAATAAGACATCCTGCCCAAACACAATAATTAAATGAAAAAAATCACTTAATTGAGCTCAATGTCAAGGTTCACTAAAATTTATCATTTAAATTTCACGTGCCACTTACCAAGCCTTATCAATTAGAGAACGTCTTGCGGAATTGAGTACTTCATTTTCTCTATGCCATAATCCAACTATGGTCTTATACGTAATCACATATCGATGCCATAGCCCAGCTATGGTCTTACATGTAATCACATATTGATGACATAGCCTAGCTATGGTCTTACACGTATACTTTGCCATGGTCCCACCATGGTCTTTTCCGTCAATTCCTCAGTTATCACTGGACGATAGTACTCAATTTTGCGTTCTACTCAATTTGAACATTTAAATTCAATTTTCAGAATTTTACAATTTTCACATTTCAATAATGAAAATATGCAATAATACATCATATCATTCACAAAATAAACAATAATCATTAAATTTCAGCCATATGAACTTACCTGGACAAATTTGCAGAAGTTGTAAAAGTTTAGGGATTACTCTGCTATGTTCTCTTTTCCATGATTTTCTTCAGATTCTTGATATGAAGTGAAAATATGATAAACCAGCTTTGAGAGATCTCCTATGGTGTTTTCTTGGCTGAGAAATGTGAAGACTTTCCTAGAATTCTTTTAGTTTAGATTTTTATTTGTTAAATTTTTGTAAAACTTCCAATTTTGCCCCTATTTCACCAAATTCTCATATTCTCTTTTTCTTATGCCGCCTCATATATGTCACTTACTCATATTTATGCCTCAAGTCCTTCCTTATTCTTCACCTAAACTATCTAATCACATTTCACAAGTTTTGCACCTTTTTCAATTTAGTCCTTTTTATTTAATTAATTATTAAAAGTTAAAATTTTCTAATAAAACTTTAATACTAACTCACTAACACTTTGTAAATATTTATAAAAATATTTACAGCTCGATTTATAAAATTGAGGTCTTGATACTAGTTTTTGAAACTAATTTACCTAGTAATTTCCTTCAAATTGCATAATTCACCAATTTAAGAGTATTTCTATAACTACACTTAACTCATAACTATTAATTAACAAATTTTCTAACTTTCTCGTCAGATTTAATGATCTCGAATCACTGTTCTGACACCACTAAAAATTGGCCTGTTACAGAGAGTGAAGGAAGTTGGACAGTAAATGGGGAGGGATTGCTTAGTAGTACAGTTTGACCGAAACTCTAACAAGCAGGATGGCAATGGGAGAGACAAAGCAAAAACTAATATCATTTTGACAAGACATGATTCGAACTTAAGACTTATGAGTAAGCTAAAATTTTACCACTAAACCAACAGGCTCATCCTTACCAACAAGAATACAATATAACCTGCATGTGAATAGCCAAATGAAGGAAAAATCAAAATTATAAAAATATTCAAGAGAATGGATTTGAACACAAGACTTCAAACACATAACAACACAATGATGGAGGTAAGTGAATAAATCTATAAATGGATCTGAGATAAATTCTACTTGGGTCATGTCCGATGTATTGTTAATTGAGACAATTTCATATATTTTTATTTTCTAGGAGTCAGTTGTTCTGATACATAAGGCATAATATCTCCCTAGTTTGGAATTAATAGACAACATAGTAACCCCCATGAATCAATAACTCATACTGTGTAACGCCCTAAAATTTGTATATTTGTTTTCGTGTATTTATGACACAAATATCTATATACTTCAGTGGTTATGTGTTCTAGGAGTGTCTAAGAATTCTTGGGTTCAAGCCTTGTCTTAGGCAAAATTTTTGTTTTTATATGAATAATCACTATCTCTGGCCAGTAGGCTTATAAGGATAAGTGTGTTAAAATATAACAGAATGGGTCTGTTGGTCTAGTGATTAAGTGGAGTGTTAGTATGTTAGAGGTCTTATGTTCGATTCTCTACAATGGCAAGTAGTGTTTTTTTACTCTAGGTTCGGCTAGAGTTGTGCTCTTAGTGGATTCCGAATAGTGGGTGGTTAGTAGAATTTGATGGAGAAAATTAAGGGTTTTGATATAGTGGGGATTTGGTGAAACACTTGGGTACCAAAATTCTCTCCAAAGAAAGAAAAACTGACATTTTCTTTTTCACCTTTTCTTCCATTTTTCTTTTTGTTGTAGCTGCCTTTTTTTTACACACTATTTTCTTGTTTTCCAAACTCGATTTTTGCCTCTTTTCTGTCGTCATTTCACATCTTTGCTTTTTATGTGTTATTCGATAAGTGATAAGTGAGTTCTTTTTTATTTATTCAATGAATATTCGTTTCACGAGAGTTATTTTAGGTGCAAATTAAGAGGCTGTTGGATCCCAATTGATGCTGTGGTTGTGCGAAATTGGGGTTGCTTAAGCGAAGTTAGGTTGTCAATGGTTTTTAAGAATTGTCTGTTCATAGCAATTTAGATTAAGTGACTGAAATTAGGCTTTCTATTGTCCAATATAGGTTTTGGAGTGCTCGGGAGTGATTATGCATCGAAATCTAATAAAGTGTGTAACCAAAACGCAGAAAATACGATTCAATGAAAAGCTGAAAAAGCTCTCTGTTGACGCTACACGGGCATGTGGTTGCCCGTGTGGTAGGCCGTGTGACAGAACATGGGCGTGTATTCGACGAGCCAGGCCGTGCGCTCATGACACGGCTATGTAATGGCCTAGCAAGGCCGTGTGCGACCTACAGGCTCGACCAATTGAGCCGTGTGGGCCATACGACCGTGTAGGCCCATACGAGTAAACTATACGGGTGTGTCAGATTCTGGGCCAACACGACCAATGCCAATTTGGGCCGTGTGGGCCACACGAGTAGATAACATGGGCGTGTGAGCCCATTTCTAGTAATTTGTTGCTAAGGTTAAACAGGTCGCCCGAGACGACTATGAACCTATCGTAGGGTTGGTAAGATTACTTAGACCCCTAATTGAATGAAATGACTGTTATATCCATATATGATATGTATATATGTATGACTATATATTGAGCATGCTATTAATACTGTACTGAATATATGTGAGATACCATGATTTGGCATGACATGACTGTGTGATGCATTGCATGGGGATGGGTTGACATTGATCGGAGGAAGTGTACTAAGAGGCTTCGAGCCTAACTTACTGGCAACACAGCTGCAAATTACTATCTAGTGCCTCATTTAGTACTATTTGGAGTGTAGGGATAGGTGGGTTGATTATATCCCCATATGGAGCGTAGGGTTGGACGGAGATGGAGTGTAGAGGTTAGTTGGGTAGGATTTTGTGATTGCAAATTTATTACTGCTACTGTACTGTGATGGACTAAGGCCCTAATTCTTACTATACTAAGATGGGCTAAGGCCCAAATTGGACTAATACTGGTACGAAAAAGGGCTTAGTCCCATACTGTGATTGTTCATATACTGTTTGTTTATTTTGTATGGGGGTTACACACCGAGTTTACAAAAATTCACCCTTCTGTTTAATCTATACAGGTAACCCCCAGACTTAGGTGGATCAGAACAACAGAGGACTTAGTGGTAGCCACATGATCTCTCTCAAACTGTTTATTGCATATTTATGATTTTAAGTTTATTTGGGTATTTTACTGTAATTATGGCCTCTACGGACTTTTGGTTTAAAATTTTGATTTTATATTGTTCTATATTTTATAACTGCTAATGGTAGGTAAAACTCAGGTTTTCAAAGTAGATGAATGTTTTATTAAAAAATATCATGTATACGGAAATTGCTTTAAAAGCTTTCGCAAGGAATAACATTTTGAAAATGAATAACGTTTTGGAAATAAATGACATGCGTTGGAATTAACACAAGATAATGAAAAGTTATTTAAACAGAGAAATGGTTTTAACGTCGTTACGATTTCAAAAGCACTATCATGTGACATCGCTATATTCGACCATAACGTCTGGGCCGGATTTGGGGTGTTACATTTAGTAGTATCAAAGCTAGATTACAAAACTCGGCTGTAGATGTGGGTTTTTAAGACATGATTTTTGAGAACTGATTTCTAAATGTTTTTATGGAACGTGTGGTACACCGAGTCTCCGGCGTCGATCCATTAAGTCCTTTGAACTGTTATCTGTTTATAAGCTAAAAATGTATAGATAGTATGTACCGAAACTACTATAGATAGACTGTACTGAAAACACTCAAGATGGTATATACTGATACTGTAGTAAGACTGATAGACATTGATTGACACTGTGATGTACGAAACAAACTTTACACTTCTGATACTATTTTCATAAAATATTTGTTAATAAACACTAGAATTGTAAACTGATGCATAAAACTGTTAATATAGATAAAACGCAATTAGACAATGAGCACTAGAGGTACTCATGGACCGGTACAATAGATCTTGGCAGAAGCCGTAGAGGTGCTCGAGCTGGGTCATTATCATCTGGAAACCTGCCTAATTTGGATACTAGTGAGATGCCGACTTCACCTGTGACTGAGACTGGGTCACATGATAGAGCAACTGGGGACGATGCATTGTCTCAGTCCATGCTGAGGATCTTAGAGAGGGTCGTTGGGCCCACTACTAGAGTTAGAGGCTGCGGGTCAATTACAGAACGACTCTAGTCTAACGAAGCTAAGCTTTTCAAGGGTATTGCTGGAGTTACCCCTAATGTGGCTGAGTACTGGATAGAGGCAACAGAGAGGATTATAGATGATCTGGACTACACCCCTGAGTAGAAATTAAAAGGTGCTATATCACTGCTACGTAATGAGGCATATCAGTGGTGGCTCACTATTAAGGAGGGCACTCAGCCTGATCGACTGACCTGTCTTTAAGACTACTTTCCAAGGGAAGTATGTGGGGGTCAGTTATGTGGATGCCCATAGGAGAGAGTCCCTAAATCTAAGATTGAGCCGCTATACGCCAGGTGTAGTGACAACTGAGTACGAGCGATGTGTTCGCTTTGAAGATGGCCTCAAGGATAATTTGAGGGTTCTGATAGCTCCACAGAGGGATTGAGACTTTGCTGCACGGGTTGATAAGGTGAAGCTCACCGAGGAAGTGAAGCGTGCTGAGTGCCAGAACCGAGAGAGAGGTAGGAACAAGAGGGGTTAGGGGCCCTCGAGTTCTATTTAGAAGCCTAAGAAAAAAGCCAAAGTTGATGGGCCGATCAAAGTTGGGTCTCTTATGGCTGCTACGGGACAACCGCTGTGTACTGACTGTGGTAGACACCATTAGGGCGAGTGTTGGAAAAGAACTAGGGCTTATTTGAGGTGCGGTTCATTAAAGCATCGTATTAGAGAGTGTCCATGGAGGTTCGATCAGATGCAAGCTCCGGGCATTGGTATTGCACCACTACCGAGAGTAGTTTAGCAGCTACTGAGAGGCCATGGTCAGGCCAGAGGTGGTAATGGGTTGGGCTGTGGTCAGAGAGCACTAGGCAGAGGTGCTGGTCATACTGAGGTGAGGCAGTAGGCTCTAGTTTGTGCTGCACATCATTGAGAGGATAGAGATGCTCCGAACGTTATCATAGGCACGTTCTTTATTTACAATGTACCTTATACTATACTGATAGATATAGGATCCACTCACTCCTATATAGCTTGTACTATGACTAAAAACTTGGGTATCTTGGTTGAGAGCAGTACGAGAGAAGTGACTGTACTGAGTCTGCTGGGACAATCAGTAAGGGTAAATAAGTTGTTTAGAGATGTTCCTTTAGAGGTTTAAGGGGCTAGTTTTCTAGCTAATCTGATGGAACTGCCTTTTGGAGAGTTCAATTTGATACTAGGAGTGGATTGGTTGGTTAAACACTAAGTGAACTTAGATTGTGCCACGAAAAGGGTTGTGTTGAGAACTGAGGAGGACAGCAAGGTAGTCGTAATTGGGGAATGTCAAAACTACTTTAACGAATGTGATTTCTGTATTGAGGGTGGAAAAGTTGGTTCGTAAGGTATGTAAGGCGTATCTGGCCTACATCAGTGTTTTAGATTTTGGGGATTCTTCGATTAAGGATATCAGAACGGTTAAAGACTTTCCCGACGTTTTTCCTGAAGAGCTACCTGGGTTATCTCCGAATCGTGAAGTAGAGTTTGGGATTGAGTACCTTCTAAGTACAGCCCTAGTGTCTATTGCCCGCTTATAGAATGGCATCGAAGGAGCTTTGTGAGCTTAAGGCTCAGATTCAAGAATTACTAGATCGTGGGTTCATCCACCCCAGTGTGTCTCCGTGGAGAGCACCGATTCTGTTCGTGAAAAGGAAGGATGAATCCATACGTATATGTATTGGCTACTGACAATTGAACAAGTTGACAATCAAGAATAAGTATACCTTACCGATGATAGATAACCTGTTTGACCAGCTCCGAGGGGCTTCGATTTTCTTCAAGATTGACCTCCGATCAGGATATCATCATTTGGGGGTTAAAGAGACTGATGTACACAAGACAACATTTAGGACTCTATACAGTCATTACAAGTTCCTAGTGATGCCCTTTAGATTGATGAATGCATTAGCAATTTTTATAGATCTAATGAACCAAGTGTTCTAGCCCTATCTGGATAGGTTCATAGTGGTATTTATTGATGACATACTGGTGTATTCAAGGACTGAAGATAAGTATGATGAACACTTCAGAGTGGTTCTACAGATTCTATGAGAGAAACAACTGTACGCCAAGTTTAGTAATTTGAGTTCTGGTTACGAGAAGTAACATTTCTAGGCCATGTAGTTTCTGCTGAGAGGATTAGGGTCGATCCTCGGAAGATTGAGGCGGTGTTGGATTCGAAACAGCCTAAGTATGTATCTGAGATTTGCAGTTTTCTGGAACTAGTAGGGTATTTTCGACGATTTGTAGAGGGTTTTTCATTGATTGCAACACCCTTGACTAAGCTGCTATGTAAGGATGTACCGTTTAGCTGGGCTGATACGTAGTAAGAGAGCTTTGAGAAGCTCAAGATTGTTCTGACTGAGGCTCCTATTTTGATATAGCTAGAGTCTGGGAAAGATTTTATTGTTTACAGCAATGCATCACTTGTCAGTTTGGGATGTATGTTGATGCAAGAGGGTAAGGTGGTAGTGTATGTGTCTCGTCAGCTTAAGACTCATGAGGCAAATTGTCCGAAACATGACTTAGAGTTGGCTGCAGTGGTTATATGTTCTAGGAGTGTCTAAATAGTCTTGGGTTTAAGCCTTATCTTGGGCAAAAGTTTTGTTTTTATATGAATAATCCCTATCTTTGACCAGTAGGCTTATAATGATAAGTGTGTTAAAATATAATAGAATGGGTCTGCTGGTCTAGTGGTTAAGTGGAGTGTTAGCATGCTGGAGGTCTTGTGTTCGATTTTCTATGAGGACAAGTAGTGTTATTTTTGCTCTAGGTTTGGCTAGAGTTGTGCTATTAGTGGATTCTGAGTAGTGGGTGGTTAGTAGAATTTGATGGAGAAAAATAAGGGTTTTTGATATAGTGGGGATTCGGTGAAACACTTGGGTACCAAAATTCTCTCCAAAGAAAGAAAAACTGACGTTTTCTCTTCCACCTTTTCTTTCATTTTTCTTTTTGCTGTAGTTGAAATTCCCCTTTCTGCCTTTTTTACACGCTATTTCCTTGTTCCCTAAACTCGATTTTTGCCTCTTTCCCGTTGTCATTTCATGTATCTGCTTTTCATATGTTATTCGGTAAGTGATAAGTGAGTTCTTTTTTATTTATTCAATGAATATTTGTTTGACGAGAGTTACATTCTATTTAAGCGCAAATTAAAGGGCTGGTGGATCCCAATCAACGCCGTGGTTATACGAAATTGAGGTTGCTTAAGCGAGGTAAGGTTGTCGATGGTTTTTGAGAATTGTTTGTTTGTAGCAATTTGGATTAAGAAACTGAAATTGGGCTTTCTATTATCGAATATAAGCTTTGAAGTTCTTGAGAGTGATTACGCGTCGAAATCGAACCAGGTGTGTAATCGAAACGCAAAAAACGCGACTCGGTAAAAAGCCAAAAAAGCTCTCTGTAACGTCATAAGGGCGTGTGGTAGGCCGTGTACCAAAACACGGGGTGTGTTTGATGAGCCAGGCCATGTGCGTATGACACGGGCACATGACACCATGTAATGGCCTGGGGAGGCCGTATGCGACACACGGGCTTCACCAATTGGGCTGTGTGGGCCACACGGGTGTGTGGACCCATATGGGTAAACCACACAAGTGTGTTAGATTTTGGGTTAGGCCATGTGATCCACATGGCCAAGGCCAATTTGGGCTGTGTGGGCCCACACGGGTAGACAACATGGGCGTGTGAGCCTATGGTCAGTAAGATTACCTAGGCCCTTAATTGAATGAAATGACTGAATGACTGTTATATCCATATATGATATGTATATATGTATGACTGTATATTGAGCATGCTGTTAATACTATACTGAATATATGTGAGATACCATGATTTTGCATGACATGACAGTATGGTGCATTGCATGGGGATGGGTTGATATTGATCGGAAAAAGTCTACTGAGAGGCTTCGAGCCTAACTTACTGGCAGTAAGGCTGCAAATTACTGTCTATTGCCGCATTCAGTACTATTTGGAGTGTAGGGATGGGTGGGTTGATTATATCCTTACATGGAGTGTAGGGTTGGACGGAGATGGAGTGTAGAGGCTGGTTGGGTAACATTTTGTGATTGCATATTTATTACTGTTATATACTGTGATGGGCTAAGGCCCTAATGCTTACTGTACTGAGATGGGCTAAGGCCCAAACTGGACTGATACTAGTACGAAAAAAGGCTTAGTCCCCTACTGTGATTATTCGTATACTGTCTGTTTGTTTTGTATGAGGGTCACACAAAGTTTACGAAAACTCACCCTTCTGTTTAATCTATACAGGTAACCTGAGACTTAGGCAGATCGAAGCGGCGGAGGATTCAGCGGTGGCCACACGATCTTTCTCAAACTGTTTATTGCGTATTTATGATTTTAAGTTTATTTGGGTATTTTATTGTAATTATGGCCTCTATAGACTTTTGGTTTAAAATTTGGATTTTATATTATTTTATGTTTTATAACTGCTAGTGGTAGGTCAAACTCGGGTTTTCAAAATAGATAAACATTTTATCAAAATACCACGTATACGCAAACTGCTTTAAAAGCTTCTGCAAGGAATAATGTTTTGAAAATGAATAACGTTCTGGAAACAAATGAAACGCGTTGGAATTAACACAAGATAATGAAAAGTTGTTTAAATGGAGAAATGGTTTTAGCGTCGTTACAATTTCAAAATCACTATCATGTGACATTGCCAGATTCGGCCATAACATCTGTCCGTGTTTGGGGTGTTACATACTGATTCCTATTACTACTAACCATTTAGATTACCTATTAATATAAGTTATTATATTGCATCATAATCCTATTATATGATGTAGCTTAATATTAGTTAAATCCTTTAGTAATCAATGGACTAAAATTTTCTTATCCATTTTTATTTTCATGTATAAAACATTAAGGACATTCATAAAGATGTAATAAAATAACTATGGAATTTAATTAATCAATCAATTCAAAAAATTACAAGTAAGATGATGAAATCACTACATTAAATGTACAAATTCTTGACGTAGAATGCATAAATTAGGAAGTTAGTGCATGCATGACTGAAAGTACATTAAATAAATTATTTAGTTAATTATAAATTTTGTATTTATGTATGTATTTAGGATTAGATGCATGTATTTGATATTAATGTAATTACTAAAACATGTACTTAGCATTTAAGTTTCCTACACTTGGGGGCATGTCTCAAGTTCTTATCAATACCCTCCCAAAGTAACGAAGCAAGTTGTTGAATATTCTAAACTTTAGAATTTGCATATTGCAATTCTTATCCACTCTTATCGAGGCAAGTTTCCTTCTGTAGTAATGAGTTGCCCCAATTCTTATCATTCTATCTTCACTCTTTCTTCGAGTGTGGCAAATCAACCTAATTGTTTTTCTTTATGTCAGATTCTTTTGTTATTAGTTGCAATTGTCTTAAAGCATTTCTTCCGGTGATTTTCTTGATCCAGGGCTTATAATCTTTTATGGACTTCGAAATCACATTGACTCTTTATGCCTTAACTGCTTATCTCGTGAAAAACAAGTTCTTCAAGGACATGTACTTGACATCCTAACTACTATAATACGGGTAGGTCAAAATGGGGATAGGCTAGCTATTTATGTAATAGCCTGTTTTCAGTGAAATCAGAACAGTGGTTTCGGGACCACAAATCTGAGTTAGAAAGAAAATTTATTTTCATATTATTGCATGATTTACATTATAATAGGAAAGACGTATGAAAATTTTCTGCTAAAATTTTATCAATTACGTGGTTAATTGTAAAAAGGACCAAATTGTATAAAATCCAAAAGTTGAGTTCTAGTAGCTATAAGTACCACATAGCTATAGAATTCAAAACTTGAGGTCCTTATATGGTAATTAGACCATTAAAGAAAAGTTAGTAGATATTTTTGGTGATTCATCCATGGAAAAATAGAAAAAGATAAGGACTAAATTTGAATTGAATTAAATAAAGATGATAATAGATTAATATCATCTTATTTCATCATCATCTTCCCCAAAATACATGGAAACCCTAGGAAAGAGAAAGGAAATCAAACAAGCTTAATTGGGTAAGTAATCATGTCTCTTTTTAGTAATTTTTATATTTTTGAGATCGGAATAGCTTAATCTATCTATTTTGAGGATTAATTTGAAAAGATATCAAAGTATAGAAAATTTTCCATGGATGAATATGCTGAAATTTTGAAATTTATGGTAGAAAATGAAAGGTTGTTGATAGATAAACAACTTTTACAAAGTGAATTTTCATGAAATTGTGATTTAGGGATTAAATTGTAAAAATGTAAAATTCATGGAAATTTTTTGATTTTTATGAAATATATATGATGTAAATGTTATATGGAAAATTCAGTTAGGCTTGGATTAACGATCGAATTTCATGAATTTCATTTTCTGAGCCTAGGGACGAAATTATCATTTATGAAAAGTATAGGGTTAAAATGGTAATTTTGCCTAAAAAGTGAGTTGAGTTCAATTGAGTATGAAATGGATTAAATTGATGTTAAATTAATTTATATAAATCCGGAAAGATCAAGTAAAGAGTTAGATCGATGAAAAGAAAATGTGATTGATTAGTAGATTTTCATAAGCGAACAAGTGTCGAGGTAAGTTCGTATAACTTAACTATGTATATTGATACGTTTTAATTGAATGTTGAATTTTTGTGACTTGTATAAATGTTTAATGTATAAAATTAATCATATGCTTGATATTACTCGATAAATGATAAGTCCCGTTTGAATAATGGAATGTGATGGATACAGTATTTTCCCGTATTGATTATAGTCCTACATATGTTGCGGACATTATAGCTCAGACAAGCATCTCGTTAAAAGCCCTCTCGAGCATCAAGTTATATAGTTCCTACGGGTATCCTGATCAGTAGTGATTCTTTATGTGTTACACACTACTGCAGCTTTTTGTGAGCGTTTTGTTACATGATTCAATCAATTGTGATCTAGCATTTATTGTGGACACAAACGCAGCTCTTTGTGAGCGTCCTGATATAAGGTCTTATGATCTTCCTAACATGGCTCGCTTGAACTCCCTGTTACACTATCCGGTGCTCCCGATAACAACTCTTCAGAGTTACCTGTTAAGCTCTATGTGCTCCCTGATAAAAACTCTTATGAGTTTCCTATTTAGCCCGAATAAGGGTCCTGTTACATGGCTCATCTGAGCATCTTGATATGTGGCTCGAGAGTGTGCTCCCTAATTAAGTGCCGTAACGGGTACCCCTGATTATGAGTTAACGGTTTACAGTTTTGTACACTTTATGTGTACTACGCGAGTATCCATCAATATTTCAATAATTCTGTAACACCCCAAACCTGGTCTAGAAGTTTAGACTGAATCCGGAATGCTACATTGATCACCGAAGCCTACACTTTCAAAAAGCAACATAGAATAAGTACAAATTCTACACTTTCAGAAACTTTCAGAAAGCAACATAGAATAAGTAAAAAGTTTAAATTTCAAGTAACATGGTTTCGAATTTCTACCTGGACCAGCATCGGAGTCTCAGACAGGTCATTTCAGTAAATCACCTTACAAAATCCAAACCATTTAAATTTTCTATGGTACAGTTTTTCAAACAATTTTTTTCAAAATCAACTATTTGCGCACACGTCCACGTAGAAAACACAGGCCGAGTTTTTGTAAACCTGACTCTGATACCACCAAATATAACACCCCAAACTCAGCTTAGAATTTTAGACCGAATCTAAAATGCTACATTGATCACCAAAGTGATCGTGAGAAAATTTTACAAAAACAAACCCCTTTATAACTTAGAAAAATTTCTAAAAACATTTATTTCATCGCAAGCCAAAAACCAGTAACTGTTTAAAACTCTATCTAAAAGGTTACCAGTCTAAAATGTATGAATAAAACATATAATGAAAATTGTACCACAACTTAATAAAAGCTTACAGTTCATAAATTTATCAAATAAGAAAATTGCAGTAGGAAGCAAAACTAAGAAACCATGGTTTACGAGCCTGTCTGAGTCCTCCGCATATTGAGTCCAGCAACTAAAATTTTGAAATGTATTTGAAAGGGGAAACAAAAGAGGGGGTAAGCTATTCGAGCTCAGTATGAGATCAAATCAGCTAAACTACAGAAACGAAAACAGGGAACTGCCAGATCAGATAATGGTACGTAGCATAGCTAACGTACATACGGTAAAGTGCAGTGCGGTAATCTGCTATACTGATAGATTGCAGTAAAACTACCAGTATAGTCAATGGTACGTAGCATAGCTAATGTACATGCGGTACAGTGCAATACGGTAATCCGCTATACCGTTATGATGTCATCCAGGGTTGCCTGGCAATAATGATCATCCGCATTGTCCCTGACCCCCTAGGCTTTGAGACCACCCATGACCCTCTGGGTATTAGGGGCTTATAACCAACTGATCAGCTGCCAGTTCAGTTCAGTCATTCTTCCTTCTTTTCAAAATCCTACCTCAAAATAGTTTATGCATGTGTATGTATGTATGCAGTTAGCTGTACGCAATCAGAATACCAGTCTTAGATAAATAATCAGAAGCAGACATTCACATCCAATCAGTCAATTATAGAGTCATACATGTGCACACTCATAACTCAAATTCAGTAACAATTGAAAAATAAGCCCGCAAATCCATGACACGTACTCAAACAGTCAGACAGAACTGGTTACACCCACACTAACCAAGCTAACCAAGTTTAGAATTGAACATGTCACATAACCAATCACAATTAACACATTATCCAAAATCAGTTCAGAGTCGTAAATACCCTCACTAGAGCTTAACCAAGGGTTGGATCACATAGAGTAGCAATTACAAGTAAATTTGACCCAAAACAATATTTGGCGAGATAGGGCCACACGCCCCTGTGCCCGACCGTGTGGGATAAACTAGGCCGTGTAGGGGTCCAAACACCCGTGTGATGGGTAGCACACGATCGTGTGACAGAGGCACACACCTGCGTGGTGCAAGGACACGAATGTGTGAGCAGGCCGTGTAACTCTCTACCGAATTTAACTAAAATAAGGTGCGAGGAAGACACGTGTGGCCACCAAACACGACCGTGTGTTCTAAAACATACGCCCGTGTGGGATCCCTAAATCCCCAAATCAGCCACACAGCCGTGTGGCCGAGCCGTGTGACTCCAAATCCCTAATCCCTAATTCCCAACCTCATACGCCCGTGTGCCCAAGGGACACGACCATGTGAAAATCGACATTTTTCCCCAAATCAGCCACACGGCCTTGTGGCCTAGCATGTAGCACCCAATTTGGCCTAAAACCCTAGTTTTCAAATCCACACGGCCGTGTGCCTCAGCACACGCCGGTGTGGCCATCGAGGAGGTCACGAAACCACCCGAAATCAACCTCAAAATCACTATTTAAGCCACCGTAACAGTTCCTAACCTTAACCACATCAAGAATACATCAGATACTAGTATTTTCCCTTCTCTTACAACGTCTAAAACCCACAATCAACAGGTTAGCATATATTTTCAAGAAGCCGAATCAACAATTCAAAACAAACGAAAGAAAAGAGTAGTTAAGGTCAGAATCCCACACTTGATTTGCAGATGGAGACTCTCAATTACTGACTCGACAAAAAAAGAGAAGCTCTACCCAAGATCGAATGCAGGAATAGTTTTTGGAGAAAAATAAAAAAAACAGAAAAAGAAAAGCAAAAATAACAAAAAGGCAACAAAACGTGCCAAAAAGAAAGCAAAAAAAATAAAAGCAATCAAATAAAATAAAATACAAATACTATAAGTAGTAAAATAAAACAAAATAATTCACTCAGAAAGCACACATAAGGACTCGAACTCAGGTTTTCAAATCAAACTAACATTCACTCAACCACCAGACCAGTAGGCCCATTCTTGTCACTAAAATGCACAACTAGTCACTTATGTGTAGCCTCCTCACTGTCCCTATGCTCCAAACTCATAACTTTTAGGCCTAAAATTCGGGGCGTTACAAATTCAATGAACAAAATGTCTGACATGAGAAATTATGAGATTAAATGAATTATGTTTCGAATGCTTCTGAAATACCTGAAAGTTTGTAATATGATGAGCTCATCCATGTTTATTTGATGTACATGTGAAATATGTGACTAACTTGCTTAATTGAGTGTATGTGTTTAGGCAAACTTGCCAATTTGTTGGGAAGCATGTTATTGTTATGCTTATTTAAATGAATATGATTGGTAAGTTTAATTCCTATTATACGAACTTACTAAGTATTAAATACTTACTAGGTTTTATTTCCTCTATTTTATAATGCTTGAAAGCTCGTAAAGGTTAGAGACTGGTCAGAGCATCTTCACACTATCTTATGACTCACTTTGGTATAAATAATAAACTTATTTTGGTATAATAGCATGTATAGTCTAGCTTTGCCAACATTGGCATATAAATGAAAGTTTGTAATCTAGCCATTAGAATGACTAGTAATTGTATGGCTAATGTTGTTATGGTTGATGTATATGTAAGAGGATATATCATGTTAATATTTGCATATTTAATATGGTTGAGTTGAATTTTGGGTAAACCTACATGTTTACTCACTTAGGTAAGTTTGGATATATAAACATGTGAGAGAACATGTCATGCATAATACTTGTATTTGGTTATATTTAAATGTTTTGAATTGGTGGGTGAATGTATTTAAATGTTGTTCTAGGTGGAAGGCAAAACTGGTGAGAAAAATGGCCTTGAAATATGCCTATTTTCATCCACACGGGTAGACATACAGACGTGTGTTTCAACCGTGTGTGACACACAGCCTGGTACATGGGCATGTGGTTTGGCCGTGTGTCTCCTACATCTTAAAATTGAGAAACAAAATGTTCAGAATTAGGCACACGGGCAGAGAAATGAGTGTGTGTCTTAGCCTTGTGTCATAATGACCTAGAACACAGGTGTGTGTCTTGGCCGTGTGAATCCTGCACCTAATTTTTGAAAATTAAATTGTCCACACGGCCTAGCATAAGGGCATGTGGCTTGGTCATGTGGCTCCAAAACTTAATTAAGTTTCAAGTTAGAGAGTTACACGGGTTAGGGACATGGGCGTGTGCCCTACCTCATATGCCACACAGCCTGAGACATGGGCATGTCACTTGGCCGTGTGGCTCACACGGCCAACTCACACGGGCGTGTGACCCCTGTATATAAGAAAAATTTTGAAATTTTGTGAAAAACTCTCTAAGTTCTCGATTCAGTCCCAACTCTTTTCTAATGTATGATTTGGGCCTCGAGAGCCCATAGAAGAGACAATATGATTAAAGTACAATTAATTCTTGATACAATTGTGAAATAACATGAATTATTTGAATATGATCCGTAAACTCTGGTAATGCTTCTAAACCTTGTTCTGGCGACGGATACAGGTTAGGGGTGTTACAATTTATAAATATAAGTAAGCTTAGACAAAATTTAACATTCTTATTCCAAGTCAGATCAAATTTGAACAATTATGTAAGATACTAATACCAACTATGAATTTAGTCTAAACTTAATCCGACTCAGCCAGCAACCATTCTACTATTAAAATGAGTGAGGTTTTATTTTCTTGTATATTGTTTAATTGTGCATGTAAACTTATGACAAGTCACTTTATTTGCTTTTGGTAGAGTGTCGGATGACTCATTTTCCAAACTAAAAAGCAACATAAAAGTGTTAACCTTTTTTTTTTTTTTTCAATGAGATAGATCCAATTCTCAAACAAGCTTCCCCTTTCCCCAATCTTGACTTCACTGTATCTTTATAATCATGTCAAATATTATTAGAGGTGTTATTTGACAGTTCGGGTTTATGCGTGGTATTGATATTATATATAGTTATTTAAGTCTGATTCGATATAAAATATGAATATGAAATTTTAGGATAAATTATACCATTAATTGTTAAATTATAAGTTTTTGTTTTGGTCACTTAATTAAAACGATTACAAATTGGTCACTAACGTTTTTGAAATTATTTTTTTCAGTCACCTAACTGTTAAGTGGCACTTTTTGACTTGGTATGATAACAATTTTAGTCCTTGGCTTTTATATTTTATGTCAATTTGACCTTGATTCTATCTAAAAAATTATTAAAAAAAACTCACAATTATTTAAAAATAGAAATTCTATATAAAAATTCTAGAAAAATAAAATATTGAAAATATTGTTGAAGAACTAATATGTATGGGAAATAAAGAAAATTATCATTCAATGGAATTCAATAACAAGTTAAAGCCAAAACAAAGCAAAACAAAAGTTAGATCATTACATGCTTCCTCAATGCTTCTTGAAACCATATTAGTAATATCTTTAAGTTGAGTTTCATGCCTTTGAAGAATGCCTAGAGGTTTGTAAAATCCACTATAATGCCTTTTTTTAGAAAAAAAAAATGCAAAATATACCACAATTCTTTTTTACATTCAATTCAAAATTTGAATTTATTTAAATTATTTTTTAAAATCCAAATTGTAAAAATATATATATATTTTAAAATTTTATTCTCTTATAATGAAAAGCTATGTCAAACTTGGAACCAATAAGTTTGCTTAATGTTTTTATTTTTTATGGGTATTGGACATTTCTATAAAAAAAATATAAAGAGAATATTTGGAGGGTTTAAAAATAATTTTCCCTTATTTTCTCTCACTTTATATATATATATATATATATATATATATATATTTGAAATT
The DNA here is from genome assembly GCA_020496765.1 of Gossypium stocksii. Taxonomy (NCBI): domain Eukaryota; kingdom Viridiplantae; phylum Streptophyta; class Magnoliopsida; order Malvales; family Malvaceae; genus Gossypium; species Gossypium stocksii. Next base: position 101,501,057 of record CM035631.1, read on the forward strand.
TTGATCTAATTTTTAATTTTTAGAATTTTCAAATTTTTTAAAAAGATTCAAATTTTCAACATTTTATATATAATCAGGACCAAAATGATAGAACGTATAAAAACTAGACTAGAATTGTTATTATACCAACTAAAAAAGTGTCACTTAACAGTCAAGTGGGAAAAAAAAAACAATGTCAAAAATATTAGTGACCAAATTATAATATTTTTCATTAAGTGACCAAAATGAAAACTTACCCATAATTTAGTCACTAATAATATAGTTTACCCTAAATTTTATCCAAATATACTCATTTTAAATGCTAAGGTATACCCATTTCGGCTCATTCATATATATATATATATATAAATAGTTTTCATATGATATAAATTACATAAACTAAAAGGAAAATAGCATATTATAAACTTGAAAATGAGATTGACTCAGGTTTTGAAAAATTAAAATTTGAGTCCAACTCATATTTTAAATAAACTGATTTTTTTTTTTTGCCCAAATTCTTCTTTAGATTTTAATATTTTTATCCAAGTCCTCTTGACGAATATTCCAACCATATGTCAGCTTATATAAATAAATATTTTGGCTAATATAACTTGTGCAAAATGAAAAATGAGAGGCTAAAATATAACAAAAAATTGTTAATCTTGATTTTACAATATAAGTTGTAGATGTTCATTTTTTGATTTAATATATAAAAATAATAAATTATTTATATATACTATGATTTTTAATTAATTTCAAATAATATTTTCATATATATATTTATATTTATAATTTTTATTTTTTTTAATGATTGTAGAATATATCTGGACTAATGAATGTACTTATTCATATTGTTTGAGTACTTATATTTAAAATTTTATTTTATTTATTTTTATTTTTTATTGATTTAACGTTTATTAATAGTTATATCAGGACTTATTTAATTAATTATTAATTTAGAGGTTCAGATGAGAAAAATTTTAAAAGGATTTAATTAAAAGAAATTTAACTTCGAGCGGGTATAACACCATTTAAGCCAAAAAAAAAAGGGTAAAAAGAGAGATTTCTATGCTGATAATGTATTTGGGGGCGGACCATTGTGAGATTCCACCGCATTATTGCTTAAAAGTAGAAAAAGCTGAGGCCACTCTTCCTCAATGATCCATGGAATCATCATCCATGCAGGAGCATCAAATCTTGAGTTTATTTACTTTCTTTATTATCTCAATTTGGTTCTTCCATCACTTAGTAGACCTAAACCAGACTTTCTAAAAAAGGCAATTCCACTAATGACAACATTCATCACCAACTCAAGTGTCAGATAGGAGCATCAAATCTTGAGTTTATTTCCTTATTTTAATATCTCAATTTGGTTCTTCTATCACTTGGTGGACCAAAATCAAACTTAAAAAAAAAAGGCAATTCCACTAATCACAATATTCATCACCAACTCAAGTGTCATATAGAAGCATCAAATCTTGAGTTTATTTCCTTACTTTTTAATATTTGAATTTGGTTCTTCTATTACTTGGTAAACCTAAATCAGATTCTCCAAAAAAGGGCAATTCCACTAATCACAACATTCATCACTAACTCAAGTGTCACATTTCAAAATTCGAGTTAGTAGAAATTGAGTTAGTGAATCGAGAGAATGGTCACGCCTATTTTTACTTTAATGTTGGTAGAAATTGAGTTAGTGAATCGAGAGAATGGTCACGCATATTTTTACTTTAATGTTGTGAAATTACATTAAGTAAATTGATTTGGTTTAGTGGTTAAATGTAGTGTTTTTGGTGTGAGAGGTCCTGTGTTCAAATTCCTTCCCTTGAATTTTTGTTATTTTATCCCAATTCTCGATTTTGGATATTAAACTTATCTATTAATTTTGTTCAGTTATGGACAAGAATGAATCTGTTTGGTTCAGTGGTAAGGCTTCAACTTATCTAGAGATCTCATGTGTGAATCTTGTTGGGCGCAAAAGTAGAATTCTTTTAGTTAATCATTGTCTGTGTCGTCCAAGTGTTTAAGAAGGGGGTTGAATTTTGATTCTAGAAAAATCTAGTAGGATATCAAATAGTGAGATATGGGTAGTTAGTTTAAAAACTCTTTCTTTTGAAGTTATCTTAAAAATATCTGTCGAAACCATTTTTTTGAAAAGCAGTGGGATCGACTTTTATTAAAAATGAGAAATAGAGTTGCCACCAATCTTTTTTGTTTAGGTGTGATCGGATCACCTCGTAATTTGATTGTTTTAATAAAATGGTTTGTTTTACTAAAACCATTGATTAATTAATCAATTAGGTTCGGGAGTCGGTTACGTACGAGGAAGGATTAGCACCCTCGTAATGCCCAAAATTGGTACCTAATTGATTAATTAATGTCTTAATGTCGAAAGTTAAAAATCCATAAAGAATTTAAAAATACGATTCTCCTTTTTATTAATGTTAATTTTACAAAAAAATGCTTGAATAAATCGAAGCGGATGCTAAAGACCTTCTTGTCCTGAAGTAATAAAACGTCACATCTAGTACGTTAGGAGACGATATTTTAAACCCTCGAGAATAAGCTTGTCTTTTGATTTTCAAAACTCATGCATTTTAATTTTAAACAGGTATTCAGTCGTTTGGGTCAAACGAGAAAAAATCGAAACCCAGTACATTAGGGCACGATCTCTCGAATTTCTAAACACGAAATATTGCCTTTATTAAAGGATCCTTTTTTTATGTATTTGGGTAAAAATTAATGAAATATTAAAAATGATTCGTTTTTACATTATTTGGATTATTGCGTAAAAACAAGCAATTATATCTAAGCCTGATGCATATTGTAATGACGATATAAAATGACTACACCAGAAAATATTAGAATAATAATAATTATAACAATAAAAATATTAATTTGGAATATTAGTAAAAAAAACAAATAAAGTAATATATATAAAAAGCAATAAAATATTAGATGCCTCAAAAATAATGTAAAGATGCTAAAAGAAGTGACAAAATAATAAAAGCGAGTTAAAAAAAAACTATAATAAGTAAAATGTACAAATAGAGAAATGTAATATTTTCACTTTAAATATAAGAAAATATAATAATAATATAAATGGATAAATAAATAAATAATAGTAGCAATGATAAAATAATACGAACAATAGATATTTAAATAAAGAAAATATTAATATTCTTAATATATATAAAGAATATAAGATAAGTAATAAATGGATAAATAAATAATATGATAATAATAACAATAATAAAGGAAAGAAAATGATGAAATAATAAATAAAATAAAACAGAATAAAATGTACAATGAATACAAAAATTAAAATTGAGAAAAAGAAATGGTAAGTAAGTAAATAAAATAAACCAAAACACAAAAAATAATAAGAAAATAGGGCTGAAATTAAATAAAAGGATTAAATTAAAATTAGGACAAAATAAAAGAGATAAATTTGTAAAAAAAACAGAATTGAGGATTAGAAAATGAAACTCATGAAAGAAGAGAGGACCGAATGCAAAAATAACCCATTTTTGGGACACGTGTCCTATCGGTGCACCAAGGATCAAATTGAAACAGCAATAAAAATGTATGGCAAAATTAAAAAATAAAAAAATAGAAAAGGACCATATTGAAGTGCGCCGCAAAAGTGGAAGGACTTGATGCACAAATATCCCCTCCCCTTTAAAAACGCGCGGATCCTAGAAGGATCCGGGTCGGGTCATCAGGTCAGATGGAAAACAACGTTGTTTTGGCGTTTGGGACCCAAGCCCAAAACGGTGCCATTTTGGCACCTTATATAAGCCCAAAAAACTTTTTAAAAAAATCATTCTCACCTCATTTAAAAAAAAAAAAACTTCAAAAACACTCTCTTCCCTTTCTCCCTCAACCCCTAGGCCGGCCATGGCTCTAGCGAACTGTTGCCGTGCGCGTCGGAGGTCACCGGCGATGGCTTCGCCATCCACAGTGGCTGGAAAAAGCCTAAAAACCAATTCCCCCCCCTTTTTTGAGTAGAACCCAAATTTGGGGTTAAAATGCTCAAATAAAAAGAAAAAGCCCTCAAAATTATAAAGAACCCTTCGTTTCTTCCTATTTTCGCCGTGACTATTCGATGAACTCCCGAGGGTTCGTCTGTTTTCCAAATCGGAGGGAGAAGCGAAGATGATAAAAGTAAAAAGACTTGTTTTTATTTTATTTTTATATTTTGAAAATAAATAAAAATGAATAAAAAAATCACCTCTTGAAGTGTGATATTCTATTTTCTATTGCCCTGTTTTTTATTTTTGTCTGAAATTTTTTGCTTGAATCTGATTTTTATTTCAAAAAAAACCCTTCCCCTTTACAATTGGTTTTTGTTGTGTCTTTATAGCCGATTACAATATCACATGTTTTTTATACTGTTTGCATGTCACTCTTTGCCAATGTTCTGTGTTGTTTCTGCTTTTTTGTTGCCTTGTTTGCAGGTCTAGGGAGTCAACGGGGCAGAGGGGCTTTGCTATTTTGGTGCCAGGCCAAGCAAAGGGAGGTCAGACCTCGGGACAAGGCACAGGCGGTGCGCCCGAGGAGGAGCGACACACATGGGGGCTAAGGTTTCTTCTTCCTCTTTTTTGCTGAAAATTTTTTAGATTTCGAGCCATTTGGGCTTAGGTTTTTTTTTTTTGTAATTGGATTGGATTTTTGGTTTTTTAATTTGGGCTATTATTTGTTTGTATTTTGGTTTTTTGGTTTTTGGTGGTTTGGGCCCAGGCTAAAATTGGTCTCTACAGTTGCTCCTCTTTGCTCGTTGTCGTGTAACAAAAACAGAGCAAAGACTTTTAAGAAGGACCAATTTTTTCCGGTCTCGCCGAATCTCGACTTCTTGGTGTTCTTCTTCTTCTTCAAGTAACTTCATTCCAACCCACTGCACCTTCAGGGGTATAGGAATTGTTGCTTTAATTTACTCCACTGCAACTTCAAGAAGATAAGACTTGTAGCTTCAATCTACTCCTTCGTAACGAGATTTATGATTTGATTTAACCCGACCTACTGCAACTTCAAAGGTATAAGATTTATAACTTGTAGCTTGATCTATTCCACTGCAACTTCAGGGAAATAAGATTCTCTATCTTTAGTTTGCTCCTACTGCAACTTCGAGGAGATAAGACTTGTGGCTTCAATCTGCCTCACTGCAACTTTAGGAAGATGAGATTTGCTGTCTTCATTCTGCTCCACTGCAACTTCAGGGAGATAAGGCTGGTGGTTTCAATCTACTCCACTGCAACTTCAGGAAGATAAGATCCACCATAATTTGTAGCTTCAATCTGTTCCACTACAACATCAGGGAAATAAGATTCGCTGTCTTCAGTCTACTCCACTGCAACTTTAGGGAGATAAGGCTGGTGGCTTCAATCTGCTCACTGCAACTTCAGTTGGATAAGATCTGTCATAATTTGTAGCTTCAATCTGTTCCACTACAACTTCAGGGAAATAAGATTATCTGTCTTCAGTCTGCTCCGCTGCAACTTTATGGAGATAAGACTGGTGGCTTCAATCTACTCTAATGTAACTTTAGGAAGATAAGATCCGCCATAATTTGTAGCTTCAATCTGTTCCACTACAATTTCAGGGAAATAAGATTCACTGTCTTCTGCCTGCTCTGCTGCAACTTCAATGAGATAAGGCTGGTGGCTTCAATCTGCTCGACTGCAACTTCAGGAAGATAAGATTCGCCATCTTCGATCTACTCCATTACAACTTCAAGGAGATAAAATCTACAACTTCAATCTGCTCCACTGCTACTTCAGAGAGACGAGATTTATGGATTCATCGATCTTGCTACACTGTCCTCTAGGGGACATGACCTGTAGAATCGATTTCATGAGCCTATGCTTATGCCAAATGATTAGGATGCCATGATCAGAATGAATCAAATGCTCCTAACTGGATGTGTTATGAATGATATTTGCATGAATGCAGAATGTCATGAAAATGATCCCTTTTTAATGTCTGGGTTGTCATTGCTCGTTGTTCATCAAGGTTTTATCACTAAAGTATTACGCTGCTTTCTTGTCCAGCTGGTATTTTGACAGAAAACCTGAAGAAACAATCACATTTTGTTCAGCTGGTTTGTTCCACTGCAACTTCAGGGAGATAAAATTTATGGTTTCTTCCATCCATCCCATTGCAACTCAGGGGTATAGGATTTGTACCATCTTCAATCCATCGCAGCTCATAGGTATAAGATTTGCATCTTTTTCAATCCATCCCACTGCAATTCAAGGGTATAGGATCTGTATCTTCTTCAATCTATCCCATTACGACTCAGGGGTATAGGATTTGTGGCTTCTTCAATCAATTGATCTGTTACACCATTCTTTGGGTAACATGACCAGATGTGTATGCATGATATTTGCATGAATGCAGAACATTATTTTTTCAAGAATGACCCTCTTTTAATGTTTGGGTTGACATTGCTTGTTGTTCATTGAAGTTTTATCAGTGACGTATTTCGCTGCCTTCTTGCTCAGCTGGTATCTTTGACAGGAAACCTGAAGAAATAATCACAGTTTGGGCTCTTCTTCCTCAAACATTTCCAACCCTTAGGTTTGGTAAGTTCTAAACAATAGTCATGTTTCAGGTTCTTGTACTATTTAGAAGTTTCCAAAGTAATATGCAGTGCTCCTTTTGTGAAAGTATTATTAGTCCATTAATCATTATTTCAATGCAAAATTCTTGAAAAAGATCATAAGAATGGACAGGAAGGAAATTAATTGGGAGCATAGCTCGAAACGAACATAACAATGGACAGGAAGGAAATTGATTAGGAGTATAGCTCGAAACGAATAAATTAATCAAAGATAGCAAATTCAATATGGGTAAGATGAAAACTAGATGCCCCAGATATCATAGCCTGAGCTTCTCTATACAAACTTCTTAAGGATCTTTTTGAACTCAACATGTGTTTAGGAGATCTACAGTACTTTGTTGATGCCCCAAGATGTAGCATACATCCTCCTTATTAATTCAGGCATAGCAAGACTATCGCATGCCCCATTTTTTATCAAAATTTGAATTACTTTTTACGGGTTTTCAATTCAAAACCCTTTGGTCTCAAGGCGCCCTTTGTGGGTTTTCGCCTTGACCTCTCATTTTTCTTTTCATTTTCTCCTTTTTTTTTAAAGTGAAGCATTTATTGATTAAATCTAAATTCACAGGATTAGGCAGGTTCTTGCCATCCATCCTGGTCCGCATCGATGCTCTTCCAGAGGAAGCCTTCTCTACCACATAAGGTCCTTCCCAGTTGGGCATCCACTTTCCTCAAAAGTCCTTTTGTATAGGAAAGATCTTCTTCAATATCAAGTCCTCTCATGGAATTCTCTAGGGCAAACCTTTTTGGTTAGCTCACATCATTTGTTTTTGGTATATTTGACCATGACAGATAACTTTGAACCTTTCTCTTCAATTGAATTTAACTGATCATATCAGGATTGGATCTATTCTGCCTTATCCAACTTCAGTTCTAACAAGACTTGTGGGGAAAGAATCTCAACTTCGATAGGTAAATCTGTCTCCATTCCATAAACCAAAGAAAAAGGAATTGCCCCGATAGATGTCCTAGTAGGCATTCGATAAGCATAGAGGGTAAATGGCAACTTCTTATGCCAATCTTTACAAATCTCAGTCATTTTCCCTACGATCTTTTTTTAGGGTTGCCTCTACTGTACCGTTCATTTTAGGTTGATATGGCATTTGATTTTGAACAGACTGCAAACTTCTGATATCGTGCTGTTGTTCAATTTTAGTGCCTTTTTAGATATGATCCTTTCTGGCATTCCCTATCGGCACATGATTATAACGGTCTGTTTGTGCAAGTGTATACAGTCGCTCAAGTAATAAGTAAGTATAAAGAGTTATCGTCTCCACAGGGATTGTATTAGTGCAAAGTCAATTAATTATAAAATTATATTAGCAATTCGGTAAATAAAAACTCAATTTGATTGGTAGTGATGATTAAAAAAAAATTAAAATAACTAGATGCAATGATCCCTGATGCAAATTATCCTAAGTATGCAACTATATGAATGAAATAGATTTTAGCAAATTTAACACGATATGCAACAATTCTAACATAAATAAACTAGGATAATTACTTTAATTAAACTTAATTTATTTTCAACATGCTTAATAATATTCAGAAAAACATTCTATGGCAACTCGACATTTCATGAGTTTGAAAACCATTTTAGGATTTCTTAGTATTCATGTGAAGTAACAGGGACGGGTTAAGGTATGAAACAATTTAATCATACAAATCTAAAAACTATGCAGATAACAGAGTCGTACTAGGGATGTTATGCAACCTACAATTTAATCGGTTTAATGATTTAAATTGAGCATGCACATTTCAATTATGCGTCCATTAGCTGTCATCTGGTTAGGATCGCTTAGCTAATTCAGGTGCATTTCAATCACGTATGAACGAAATACAGCTTGATTTTAATTGAAAACATGATCGATTGAGGCACAAAACATTTTAAGCATGCATCAAATAAATATTATTTAATTAAAATAATCATCCTAGCTTAAATAAAATTAAGCTTTCATTGTTGAAAACAAGAACAAAGAACTCATAGCAAACATTCAAATTAAATTTAAGAAAAGAAAGATTAAACCCTATTAAGACGGCTGTCACCCAAGACTCTGAATGGTGAGAACTTCTTCGATTCTTGCTTGCGCCTTTGCTGATGGCTCTCCGAGGTGGCCAACCAAGGTTTCTTGATAGGCTAAAAAGCTAAAACCTCTTAAGGAATGAAGGTGGATGGCATGGGGAGAAGAGAGAATTGAGAGAAAATGAGAGAAGAGAAGAGAAGAGAATAGATGAATGAGGGATGATTTGAGAAGTGGGATGAAGGGTCTTATTTATAGGTGAGGTTGGGGTGTGAGTTTACTAAAAATGGAAGTGTTCACCCACTTCAAATCCTTCCAAGTGTGGCCGGCCATACATGTAGGAAAGGTGGCTGATTTTTAGCTTGATTCATGTGCCACATCACCCAGGAGCAAGACTCAGTCTTCGGTGAATCTTCAGGTAAATCTCTGATTTCTTTAAATCTTCAGGGACTTCATACAATTAACCCAAATGTTGACTTATTAACCTCCATGTGCAGCCAAAATTAGGGGCTAATTTAGTCCAATTGGGACGGCATTGCAATTGAATTAAAGCTCTCCCACCTGTCTAAAAATAACAGAAAAATCAGGGGACCAAACAGTGCAAATTAACCACTTTAATTAATTAATTCTACTTAATTAATTAAGTCCAATTTTATTAATGAAACATTTAGAAATAATTTATTAAATATAACTTTATATTTTATTATAAAATTAAATCATGCATGACCCATTTTATAACTAAAAATATAATCTGCTCAAATTAATATAAAATAGCCATTTTATGCATAAAAACTATATAATAAAACATAAAATTACATTTTAACAATTTCCATGTCCTAATTTCAATTTTCCACATATTTCATTAATTTAATAAACAATTACTAAGTTTTAGTAATAAATTTAAGCAAAAAGGTGATGAATTATATAGGAAAAATCCTATATATTTTTCCGTCTACAATGATCTATTTTCTTCCCATTTTTTTATGACTGCCGACTTTGTAACATTGGCATATGAAGTGGCTTTCACCCACTCAGTGCAGTAATCGACGACCACTAAGATGAATCGATGCTTGCTAAAAACTTTTGACAAGATCGGCCCAATAACATCTAGGCCCCACATAGATAAAGTCTATGAAGAAGTCATGACATGAAGAGATTAAAGAGGCACATGAATCCTATCTCCATAAATTTGGCACTTATGGCATTTCTCGATATAACTGACGCAATCCTCTTCCATGGTGGACCAGCAGTACCCGAACCTCATGATTTGCCTAGCCATTGTAAAACCATTAGCATGTGTTCTTCAGACACCCTTATGGACCTCTTCTAAGATTTTCTTAGCCTTAACAACATCCACACATCTTAGTAGCCTAGATGTATCTTGATACGATCGTGCGAATAACTCAATAATGTCTCGCTTTGTCTTTGTGGTGATATAGGCTCTAATCACCTCTTTCCCTTCTCCTAGGCTCACAATGTCCACTGACCTTTTGTAAGGCAGGATCTGTTTTTCATTTTATTCCACCATCCTTAACAAATCAAGAGATAGGTTACAATCTTTGTCATCTTCAGAGTCCTGAGATCCCTCTAGACACATTTCTTACTCAAAAGGATGTTCTAAGTCAATGGCAGTATCGCTCATATAATTGATATCTGGAGACCTATTATAGGGACGAAAGAAGATCCAAAAAACAAAAGAATCTAAGAATATTTATCTGTATAATGTGATTATGAATGAAATGGAAACAATAAAAAGAATATTTTCTCAAAGTGAGAAACAAAGATGCATTTTATTGAAATAATGATGTTGGACATAAGCCTATTTCACAAAATGATTCTTATTACTCCTAGGCTTAGAGCAATAAATGTGTTTTGAATATTACTATGAATTAGCTCTAAAAATATAGGGATCTATTCCACAGTCCCATCGTTCAAAACACTCCTAGGTATGTAAGGGCAAATGCTTGATAAATTCTCTTCCCAAGCCCCCTCTTCGGATACAGTGTTAATGTTTAGATTCCCCAACATTCATTCTAGGTTTTGACTTTTTTCAAAGAATTCCAACTATTTATTATCCATTAGAGTCTGCACCAAAGCTTTAAATTCAGCGCACTTCTAGATTTCATGACATTCTTTAGTGTAAAACTCCCAGTAGCTCTTTATCCCTTTGGGTATCTCCTCCGAATTCCGAATGATTAATCACATGTCTATCATTTGTTTCAAAACCCATTTCAGTGGGTTTTTTACTTCGGCAACATTGGTTTTGGTTCTCTTTCCTCCACTCTTCATTATCACGTTTACCATTGGGTCTGAATAAATGGGTAATGGATTTCCTGCCACATTAGGTCCTAATAGATCATCGAACTTCACGATGCCCATCTTGATGAACCTTTCGATTAACCTTTTAAATGTGGTGTAGTTCTCAATTGAGTGTCCAGTTATTCGCACATGGTACTCGCATTGAGCATTCGCATCATACCATTTTAGGAACGGAGGTTGCATGGGTTCCACGTAGAAATAGGATACCACATGTGCATCAAACAGATTTTAACATAGCTCTTTATATGTCATTGGGATGGGTGTAAATTGGAGTCTTTCTGTGTTTGGCCTCGAGTTGGATTTTCATTTGAAGGGGCCTTGATAGCTAGTAGTTACGACCCTCGGCTGACCTACAATAACTGATTTAGAATACCCCTTGTTCATATTATTCACTTCGTTTTCATTTTTCTTTAGGGTTGACCTTTTGGCGCTTTCTCCCGCATTTATCTTCCCGCTCCTTACTGCATTTTCAATTATCTCGCCGGACATTACTATATCTGAGAAGCTCATGGTAGCGCTCCCCAACATTTGGTTAAAGAACGGGTTTTCAAAGTGTTGATGAAAAGCATCATGGTTTCTTTCTCCAAAAGAGGTGCCTAGACTTGTGTTGCTACCTCTCTCCATCTTTGGGCATATTGCCTGAAGCTCTCATTTTGCTTCTTCTCCATATTTTGTAATGCAATTCTATCGGGTGTCATATCCGTTACATAACTGCACTGCTTCATAAAAGCTTGTGTCAGATCTTTCCACGAATTAATCTTGGCACGGCTCAATTGATTGTACCATTTAGCGGCAAACCCGATCAAACTGTCTTGGAAGCAATGGATCAATAGTTGATCGTTATTGACATATCCTGTCATCCTTCGACAGAACATCGTAATGTAAGCTTCAGGACAACTGGTCCCGTTATATTTCTCAAACTCCGGAACTTTAAATTTAGGTGGGACTACCAAATCTGGGACCAAACTCAAGTCCTTAGCATCAATTCTACAATGGTAGTCAACATTTTCCATCGCTCTAAATTTTTCTTCTAGCCATCTACAACGATCTTCAAGTTGCTTTGGAAGCTCCACCCTTGCCTTTTCCATTTTAGCTTGATCGTCAAGATCAGAGACAACAGGATTTACTGGATTGTCCCCTGGGTTGGAGCCTAAACCCGTCGGGAAGTTTAGCGGTGTCGTGGTACCCGTCTGATATTGGGGTCTGATGTCAACAGACACCCTTTGTGGATATGCGTTTGGTTGTGCTTAGGTGTTTGTTGGGGTAAAGCTAGGGTTCTCGTCATCGTCCCCGGTATTGACCATAGGGCTCTTTCCTTTTTTTAACCCACCAGTCAATAACTGGGATAACTGGCTCATCATATTTATTTGGGATTCTAGCATCTGATCCTTCATATCTTGTTGGATTTTGGCCAACTATTATTGCATCTGTGCCTGCAGCTAGTCCTGCATATCTTTTTGCATTTGCTCTAATCTTTCTAATCTTTGGTCCATGGCTTTAGTTTTTCTGCATATATCGTAATGATATTCTAGGGTAACTGCCATAATTCTAATTAATTAGGGTCCTTTTGTGAAATTCAATGCATATGATGAAATGCAATGCAGGTGCATGAACGCAAAAAGAGGCGTTGATTTTGATTCAATCCTATTAGAATAACTTTTCTAGAAAACAAATCTCTTTACATGAAACGGATACATATACGGCCTTGCCCTCATACTCTAAGTGAAGACATCAATCATTTTCTTCAAATCCAGATGTTAAGATCAAATCCTATGGATTTTCAAAGAAACGCCTCTATTATCTCCTTTTTCTTGATCCGGGCTATGACCTATTGCTCACTCATCCTCGTGGGACATTGACAGCTTTCGCATAATCTTTGTCGGTTTGAATCCTCAGGCAATAAAGCAAAGTCATGTATTCCTCCGTCAGACGATCACCCTTCTCTCTTTGCATTTTCTCAAACTATATTCAAACAGCCGTATTGTCTTCCACTTTATCAAGAAACCCATTTTCCATGACAAGCTCTCTATTTAGCAACTGAATGTGAATCAACACCCATTTTCTATTATGAAAATGCAATGCAATCATAACTAAAACAAAACGAAACATGTTAGTACAAAGTAAAAGCAAGCAAAAAAGAAACAAATAGAGTACATATTCGGGTGACCACTAGGGTTTGGAGTGGCTCTACCTAAGGTGGGCTCTTAAGGCTCACTATATGTGGTTTAGTTCTAAAGTAAAGGTACCCAAACCGGTAGATTCCTCGATCCTCACCCATTATAAGCTCATATGGATCGAGTTCAGTTCAGGGGAATACATTTCCCTATGGCTACACGGAGATGAAAATCTCACCAAGACATAGGTACAGATGTATCCCGAAAGCGATCATTATCCTGCACGGAGGTGAAAACCTCACGAAGGAATAGCTTCTCACTCCCACTTAAAAGGGGTAAATCGACCCACTTATGAAATACAAAATGCAGAGGCACATCAACAGATTTAAACCAGCAAAGCAAGGATTTTATGAAGAAAACCACAGGAATGACGGATAAAATGCAATGGAGCAATCGTAAATTTAAAATAGATTTTCGATTTTTCGACAAGAAGACAAAAATTAACCAATTTGTGGCTCGACTTTCTTATTTTTTCCCCAGTGGAGTCACCAAGCTGTCGAAATCATTTTTTTTTAAAAGCAGTGGGATTGACTTTTATTAAAAATGAGAAACGGAGTCGCCACCAATCTTTTTTGTTTAAGTGTGATCGGATCACCTCGTAATTTGATTGTTTTAATAAAATATTTTGTTTTATTGAAACATCGATTTTGGTCTATGAAATTTGAGAAAATAGGTTCGGGAGTCGGTTACGTACGAGGAAGGATTAACACCCTCGTAACACCCCAAATTGGTACCTAATTGATTAATTAATGTCTTAATGTCGAAAGTTGAAAATCCGTAAAGAATTTAAAAATATGATCCTCCTTTTTATTAATGTTAATTTTACAAAAAAAATGCTTGAATAAATGAAAGCGAATGCTAAAGACCTTCTTGCCCGAAGTAATAAAACGTCACATCCAGTACGTTAGGACACGACATTTTAAACCCTAGAGAATAAGCTTGTCTTTTGATTTCCAAAACTCATGCATTTTAATTTTAAAAAGGTATTCGGTAGTTTGGGTCAAACGAGAAAAAATCGAAACCCAGTACGTTAGGCCACAATCTCTCGAATTCTCAAACACGGAACATTACCTTTATTAAAGAATCATTTTTGATGTTTTTGGGTAAAAATTAATGAAATATTAAAAATGACGTGTTTTTACCTTATTTGGATTATTGCGTAAAAACAACCAATTATATCTAAGCCTGATGCATATTGTAATGACGATATAAAATGACTATACCAGAAAATATTAGAATGATAATAATTATAAAAATAAAAATATTAATTTGGAATATCAATAATAAAATATATAAAGTAAATTAAATAAAAAGCAATAAAATATTAGATGCCTCAAAAATAATGTAAAGATGCTAAAAGAAGTGACAAAATAATAAGCGAGATAAAAAAGAAACTATAATAAGTAAAATGTACAAATAGAGAAATGTAATATTTTCACTTTAAATATAAGAAAATATAATAATAATATAAATGGATAAATAAATAAATAAATAATAGTATCAAGGATAAAATAAAACGAAAAATAGGTATTTCAATAAAGAAAATATTAATATTCTTAATGTATATAAAGAATATAATAATAAATGGATAAATAAATAATATGATAATAATAACAATAATAAAGGAAAGAAAATGATGAAATAATAAATAAAATAAAACAGAATAAAATGTACAATAAATACGAAAATTAAAATTGAGAAAAAGAAATGGTAAGTAAGTAAATAAAATAAACCAAAAACACAAAAAAATAATAAGAAAATAGGGCTGAAATTAAATAAAAGGATTAAATTAAAATTAGGACGAAATAAAAGAGATAAAATTGTAAAAAAACAAAATTGAGGATTAGAAAATGAAACTCGTGAAAGGAGGGAGGACCAAATGCGAAAATAACCCATTTTTGGGACACGTGTCCTATCGGTGCACCAAGGATCAAATTGAAACAGCAATAAAAATGTATGGCAAAATTAAAAAACTAAAAAAATAGAAAAGGACCACATTGAAGTGCGCCGCAAAAGCGGAAGAACTTGATGCGCAAATATCCCCTCCCCTTTAAGAACGTGCGGATCCTAGGAGGATCCAGGTCGGGTCATCGGGTCAGATCTAAAACGACTCCAATTTGGCGTCTAGGACTTAAGCCCAAAACGGTGCCATTTTGGCACCTTATATAAGCCCAAAAAACTTTTTAAAAAAAATCATTCTCACCACATTTAAAAAAAAAATTCAGAAACACTCTCTTCCTTCTCTCCTTCAACCCCCTGGCTGACTATGGCTCTGGCGAACCGCCGTCGTGCCGGCTGCCAGTCACCGGTGACATCGCCGCCATCCATGATGGCCGGAAAAAGCCTAAAAACCCATTTCCTCCTTTTTTCGAGTAGAACCCAAATCTGGGGTTAAAATGCTCAAATAAAAAGAAAAAAGCCCCCAAAATTATAAAGAACCCTTCGTTTCTTCCCATTTCCGCTGTGACTATTCGACGAACTCCCGAGGGTTCGTGTGTCTTCCAGATCGGAGGGAGAAGCGAAGATGATAAAGGTAAAAAGACTTGTTTTTATTTTATTTTTTATTTTGAAAATAAATAAAAATGAATAAAAAAATCACCTCTTGAAGTATGATATTCTGTTTTCCATTGCTCTTTTTTTTTTTGAAATTTTTTGTTTGAATCTGATTTTTATTTCAAAAAAAATCCTTCCCCTTTACAATCGGTTTTTGTTATGGCTTTATAGCCGATTACAATATCAAATGTTTTTTTATACTGTTTGCATGTCACTCTTTGCCACTGTTCTATGTTGTTTCTGCTTTTTTCTTACTTTGTTTGTAGGTCTAGGGAGTCAACGGGACAGAGGGGCTTTCCTATTTTGGTGCCAAGCTGAGCAGAGGGAGGTCAGACCTCAGGACGAGGTGCGGGTAATACGCCAGAGGAAGAGCGGCACACATGGGGACTAGGGTTTCCTCTTCCCCTTTTTTGCTAAAATTTTTTTAGATTTTAGGCCATTTGGGCTTAGGGTTTTTTTTGGAATTCGGATAGGATTTTTGGTTTTTTGATTTGGGCTATTATTTGTTTGTATTTTGGTTTTTTGGTTTTCAGTGGTTTGGGCCCGGGCTAAAATTAGGCTTTACAATATCTCCTAATTCTTCTCTCTTATTGGCCGTCCCTCTCTCCTACTCTCTTATTCTCCCCACTTTCCCATTTTCTATTCTCTCTCTTTTGCCATTGTAAGTTATGTTGCCTCTCTTTGTTTCTTTCTTTCATTCCCTTGTTTTCTCCTTTATACTGTTATTTTCCATCTTGTTGTCCTTATTTGTTAAAGTGACCTTGTTTTGGTCAGTGTTATTGTTCGTTGAGGGTCTATTTCGGCCGTTTGTGGTAAGTTCTGTGGTTCTCTACTTTAAGTTTTTGTTTTGGCATTTTTCTTTAAGGTTGGTAGGTGGTTTTGATTGGTTGGTCAATTAGATGGCCTAGTTGTTTTGTGTTCTTGCTAGGTGGAGTTTTTTAAGTGGAGCACTTTGTTGACGAATTGAGTTTAGGAGCAGTTGCATCTTTGGGTAAGTATCCAACTGCCTTGTAGAGGATGAATTTCGGTGTTAGAGCCGAATGCTTATCGCTTGTGGTCCAAGTAAATTGATTAGATTTTGGTGTATCAATGCTAATTAGTCTATTTTAAATGTTGTTTTTAGGTTAATGATTTTATAGGTTTTGTTAAGTGATATGTATGATGTTTGCTAAATGAAAATTGTTGTTCTGATATGGTTGCATAGATTCTTGAGGTATGTCGCCTTATAAAATTTGGTTCTGATACGTAAAATTGTGAGCATTGTTAGCGTGTTTTTGATTAGCTAAGTTTATGCATTTATTGATAAGTTATGTTTTGTTCCAATTCTCATGGCATATGACATTGTGGCTATTCTGATTAAAATGATTTGTAATTATTAAAATATGATATTTTTGTTCTGCAAAGCATGAAATCTCATGCCTACTAAATTCTTGTCATATCCCGAAAATTGGGTTAGCAGAAATTGGGTTATTGGAATCAAGAATGGTCACGCCTTGATTTTTGAGTTACGCTTGTGGAAATTATGTCAAGTGAATTAATTTGATTTAGTGGTTAAGTATTGTGCTTATGTGTGTGAGGATTTTGGGTTCGAATATTTTCCCTTGAAGTTTTTTTTTTTTTTTTGCCAATCTTTGAACATATGGTTCATAAATCATTTCTGCACATCTGACGACAAGAATGAACCTGCAGGTTTAGTGGTAAGGCTTCAACTTACCCTGAGGTTTTGTGTTTGAATCCTCTCTGTGTTTAAAGCAAAATTTTTTTTTAAACTCTAGGGAGAATTGTGGTAAAGATAACTAATTAGATTTAATGGGATTGAGTGGGAGAAGTGGTTAGTTTTTAAAATTCTTTTTGAAATTCCTAAATTTTTCCCAAAAATTCCCCCACCCCATTCTAACGTTATTGACGTTTTGTTCACTTTCTTCCCTTCCCTATTTTTTTAATGTCCCAAGTTCTCTCCATCTTCCTCCTTCACAATTTCTTTTTCTATTTTCTTTTTTTTTGTTACTTTTAAACCATGAGCTAGTGTGGCTATACAAGGTTGTGTTGTCAGGTAAAATTATGAAAACTTGTGGGTGATGGAGTTTTTAAGTATTAAGTTGTTTGTTGTGGATGTAGCCTTTCAAGTGGTTTTTGCTATCTAATATAATAGTTTAATACGTTGTTAGGAAAAGGTCGTGAGATGTTCGGCAATCCTCTAGCAATATAAACACTGCTTTAGGCTGTCGTTTTGTAAGGGCAAGTGATTAACGTTTCCAGATTAAGGGTTATTTCGTTTCGTTTGGCTTAAGTTTGGCGTCTACGTTTGATTTGTGATTTGGTTTTAAGTGTTTGATTGCTAATTTTCACTTTCTGGGATGTCGTTTTTAGGTTCTAAAATTACTGATGTTGTGTTGGCATCAAAAAAATAATTAGGTCTGTGACTCGATACTGAAAAGTTCACTATTGATGTCACACGACCATGTGGGCCGCATAGGTTGGGCCTTTTGGGCCGTGTGGGCACATTTTCTAGAAAGTTGTCACCTAGGGCTATATTGATTTGTGATTCGTAATTAGACACTCTGTAGGGTCCATACTGCTTAAATAAGACTCGAAAACAAGATATATGTTACTATGCTTCTTTATGTGATGTATTTAAGGTATGTGAATTATATATGTATGATATGTGTTATATCAATTCAATTGGCATGTTTCCGTTTTGCTATGTTTGTGTATGAACATATAATGTTTGAATTTGTTAAATTTTATATCTCTGAATTTGCTAGATGACCATACATGTGACATTATGACGAATCTAATTTACGTTTGTTGAATTTGTGACATATTTGTTCTGCGAAGCATGGAATTTCATGCCTTTTGATTTCTGTTTTTGTACAATTGGATGTATTTGCATGCCATGTCACATTGCATGGGGTTAGGATAATATTGTAAAGAGGAAGCTCTGGCAGTTTAATCATCTTAACTATCTAGTGGTTTAACCACATTTCTGTTCTTGCAGCTTGACTACAATTATGGTGGCTCGACCATACATATCTGTTATGGTAGTTTGGCTGCAATATAATGGTTTGACCACATATATCTTGTAACGCCCCAAATAATTATTCCTGCTTCTATAAGTATTTGACACAAATGTTTGTCTGCTTCAGTGGTTAAGTGTTCTAAGTATGTGTGTGAGGTCCCAAGTTCAAGTCTTACCTTTGACAAATTTTGTTATTTTTCTTACCTAAGCCTTACACTTGAGGAGTCAGCTTATATTAAATTATTTATAAATCCTTATCAGAATGAGCCTGTTAGTTTGAGTGGTAAGAGAGTTAGTGAGTTGGAGTTCCTGTGTTCGAATTTCAGCACAAGCAAGGATGATATATTTTTGCTCGATTCTGTGTTAGAGTTTCGCTAGAGCCAAACTACTGAGGTGGTTGAGATGTAGTGAGATGTTAGGAGTTGAGAGGATAGTGGAGAGTTATCAGAATTTTTATTTTGATTTTATTTCACCAAAATTCAATTTTTTCCCCTCTAAAGTTCTACTTATTTCCCATTTTCTTCTTTTTTCCTTCTTGATCTCGATTACTTCTTCTCCCTACTCTGTCTGTTTGATCGTTGCCTTTTTAAAACTCGTTGCTCCGCTTCCATCATCAGTTGTTAAATAGCTTAATTGCATTATAGTTTCAATTTTCAAGTTACCGTTTTGAGACTTATATCCTCTGTCTTGGGCAGCAGAGAAGCGTGTTGAACGGGGCTTCCTTGTACTAATTTGTAGTTGGAATCGTGCGTGGTTTTGAGGTAAGTGTTAAGCGGTTGTATTAGACTTTTATTAGTGTCATGGCCTCAGTTTAACCATGATTTAAGACTGATTTTGGGGATTGTTGTGTCGATTTTTAGGTTCTAGAGGTTTCGTGTTTGCAGTAGCTTGAAAACGATATCAGGTGTGTACGCAAAACTCAAAAAAACGAGAATTAGCGAAAGCTAAAAAACCTTACTGTCGATGCCACACAGGTGTGTGGTCACCCGTGTGGTAGGCCGTGTGCGACAACACAGCCGTCTGGTCGACGAAGGCATGGTCGTGTGTAAGACACGGCCATGTAGTGGCTAGAATGTGGTCGTGTGAGCCACACGAGCATGTGGGCCCACACGGGCATGTGGGCCTAAAATTTTAAATTTTTCCCTAGGGTTGCACAGGTTGTCCCAAATGACTGTGGACCTACTGTAAGGTCAGTAAGGGCTAAATAAACCTTAATCTGTATGACCTATTTGTCTGATATTCTGATCTGAATACGGTAATTGTATACATGTCTAATTATTCTATTATCTGTAATTACGCATGATGAGCGTGCTTAATGTGTAATTTCTGTATCTGTTATTAGGAGTGGGATGTTATATCTGAAAGAAGTGTTCTGAAAGTTGACTTTCGCCAATATTCTGGCAGCAAGGCTGTACTTTATCTGTTATGTGCCGTATTGACACAGTATGGTGTGTAGGGCTAGGTGGGGGTTTTAAACCCCACATGGTGTGTTGGGATGGTCGAAGATGGTGTGTAGATGATGGGGGTAGGATTCTGATATCTGATTTTGTAACACCCCTAACCCTTATCCGTGTGTGAGGCCGTGTGGAGCATCTTGACTTAATTCAAATTGTCACACCAAGGATACACGGTCGTGTACCATGATCGTTTGTCGCACACGACTGAGACACACGCTCATGTCTCTGCCCGTGTGGACAAAAATAGGCCATTTGCAAGGCCAATTTGCCACCCATTTTGCATACCCTACAATAACACATCAATGCACTAAATCCATAAACAATTGGCAGCCAATTTCATTCCCAATTCATACACATTTCATAACATATCAATCTCAAGCATTTCAATACATATTTGTTCAACCAAAACATACCCAAATCAGTATGCCATATTCATCAATTCAACCTAATTCCAACATGCACTTTCTCACCATTTCTAACAACTAAATCAAACCTCAAAAGCACACCAATTCATCATCTTAAAATCATATCAAAACATACCATTTCTCAAGCCTTAATACATCATTAAACACTAAACAATTAATCAACCACATAACCATCAAAACAACTATCTCAAGTTTGCCAAATCACAAGGCAAATTATATACATCACATACTATATATTTACTTATCTCATAAGCAATTTTGCATAGCCAAAATTACTTCCATCAACAACTCCATTTACAAGCCAACTCACATGGCTAAGTTCATAACTCAAACATACCAAAAGGACATTAGCCTATACATGCCATATACCATATATACATAACATCAAAAGTACCAAATAAATGATCGATAGTGTGATGACGTTTCCTGACGATCCCCGACTCGGAGCTAGCTTTGATTCACTATAAAACAGGGAGAAATAAACACAGTAAGCTTTAAAGCTTAGTAAGCCCGTATGATAATAAACTTAACATAACAAAAAAATTCATTTAAATCAGCTAAGCATAAATAAACATAACATGCTATTTCACGTCTTAAAACACAAACCTTTCATATGTTTACCTCATAGTCACATATGAATTGCTCATTTATACCTTTTTTCAATTCTCATATAAACTTCATACATACCTGTAATATTTTGATCGTTTATAATTTCATCCTCGTCTCATCTTTACCCGTTGAACCATTCGAAATACATTTGGATACTCAAGAGTCTCGTATACACAGTAATAATGCCATATCCCAGATATGGTCTTACATGTAATCTCATATCGATGCCAATAGCCCAGCTATGGTCTTACACGAATCTCGTATCAATGCCATGTCCCAGACATGGTCTTACACGTAATCTCATCTCGGTAACCCTAATGTCATGACATTTGTATCCTAACTATTCTACGGTTCAACCGGGTTTCTCAACTGTAGTATCTCTGTCGATATTTGCTCGTAATCATTTCTAACCAGCTTTATGTTACGATACAGCAATAACAATGCATTTAATACATAACTTAACAACGTTTATTAACATACGAACTTACCTCGTATTCGGAATTGACGAATCGAGTCGACTACTCGATAACATTGCTTTTCCCTTGATCTAAATCCAAATTCTTTCTTTCTTGATCTAATGAATTCAAAATTAAATTATTTATTCAGCTACTCATTCAATTTCATCCAAAAATACACATTTTGGGCATTTTTACACATTAGCCCCTAAAATTCCACATTTAATCAATATAGTCCTTATTTCACAAATACACAAAATTACAATAATTTTTTTAAAACTCATGCTAGCCAAAATTTAATAAAGTCCCTAGCAGCCCTTTTTTTATCACTTTTCACATTTTTATCCATACATTTAGCACTTTTCACAAATAAATCCCTAAATTATATTTTCATAAAATAAATCACTTAACAAAACATGAAAATCTATCATCTAACTTCCATAATTCATCATCAAACATCAAAAACCATCAACATTGATCAATTTCATCTCACAAAATCTTTGACAAATTTTCAAAATAGTCCCTAGGCTAGCTAGTACTAGATGCAACGATCTCAAAAACATAAAAATCATCAAAAACGGGACAAAACACATACCTAATTGCAAGGATTTGTAATGGCCGAATGAATAACCCTAATATATTGTTTTTATCCTTCAATTTTAGTGGTAGATGATAGATTAAAAGATGATAGCTTTAGTGATTTGTTATTTTACTAAGTAATTTACTAAATTACTTTATTATCCTTTGTTATAAAACATCAAAATCATATTATATAAGTTCATTTATGTCCTCTTACACAACCAATGGTCAATTTACAACATAACGACCTCCACATTTTAATTTCATAACTAATAGACACCTTTAACATATAGAATGCAACTTTTACATTTTACGCGATTTAGTTCTTTTATCAAATTAACCAACCAATTGATAAAATTAGCTCACGAAATTTTCACACATATCTAATAACATGCTGTAAGCACCGAAAATAATATTAAAATAATTTTTTAACAATAAATTTGTGGTTCCAAAACCACTATTCCAAATTAACTAAAATCGGGTTGTTACAGATTTTGCGTATCTATATCTGTATCTGTATCAAGCAGATCGATGGATAAGTGATATTTATGATGGTCAAACATGTAAAACTAACTATTATCATGATAAAGGCAAGCGCACCTATCGAACAGTAGTATAATTGATGGTAAGATTGAGATGTCGAATCCACAGGGACTAAAAGTACTAATATTAACCTTTTTTTTATTATCTAGCCTAAAAATAAAGGGGATTTGTTTTTAAATAATTAAACTAAACTAATTAATTAACTAAGAATGCGACAGAGAGTAAATTGGGAAAATACTTTTCGAAACTGATTAATTAAGGTAATACTCGAGGAAGAATCCACTTAGACTTCACTTGTTATTCGATTCTAAACTAGACAATTTATTCACTTGACTTGATCCGTAGAAATCCCTAATTTATGTTAATATCTCTTTCAAGACTAACAACTAACCCTAGGTTGATTAATTAAAATTTCTTTCTAATTAAAACTCCTAGTGTTGCATTAACTCGATCTATGGACTTCCCTATTAGGTTTGACTCTAATCTGGTAGATTTTCGTCGTCTTATGTCTAGGATTGCGATCAACTCCGCTTAATTGTGTTGAATCTACTATTAAACAGGGACTTTTGCTCCACTGAATAAGCACATTTGACTTGAATTAATATCCTAAAATATTAACACAAGAATTAATCAGACAATTAAGAACAAATCAAATATTTATCATATAATTCAGATATTAATAACAAGATTCCTCTTAGGTTTCATCCCCCTCAGGTATTTAGGGGTTTTGTTCATGATCGTAAAAGAGAACATCTCAAAGTTGGGAAAACAACAAAACATAAAGAAAACCCAAAACATCCCTTAAGGAAATTGAAGGGAGATTTTCAGCATTGATGGAGATCCTTGCTTCCGAGATGAATCAATCGGCGTTATTCGAGTAATTCCTTACTTTCTACTATGTGTGTCCTTTTAATCCTCCCTTAGGGTGTTTTTTTAGACTT
Organism: Gossypium stocksii; assembly: GCA_020496765.1. Classification (NCBI taxonomy): domain Eukaryota; kingdom Viridiplantae; phylum Streptophyta; class Magnoliopsida; order Malvales; family Malvaceae; genus Gossypium; species Gossypium stocksii. The sequence continues at coordinate 101,524,753 of CM035631.1, forward strand.
TGGAATGCCCAGAATACCCAAAACTTAACTTTTTCCCCGTGAAATTGAAATAGAGATCAACTGGGACACGCCCGCGTGAGGTTGCTCAGGCCGTGTTCAACACTGAGAAATCAACACGGGCGTGTGGTTTACCCACGTGAAAATGCCTTAGGTCGTGTTGAATGCTGATTTGGGCCTATTTTGTCCGTTTTTGGCCTGTTTCTTGCTCTTTTCTCTTCCTTATACTCACCTAAGCATAAAACATGAAATTAAAGAATTAAGAGCATCAAATTCGTCAAATAAAGAGAAAATTCATCCAAAAATATGCTAAGCATGGGATAAAAATATGTATATATTATGGTTTATCATCGGTACAGCGAGGGACTCAACGATGACCATTTGTCCATAAACTGTTACTTTGTTTTGTGATTTTATTTAGGTTTTCAGTATTTGATTTTGAGAGTTTGTAATTTCTGGACTTTTATAACTGCTTGACTTTGGTTTTGGGATTTGGTTTAACTTGCCTATTAATTTGTGATTGTTTTACCTAAAATAAGGTTTTTCTAAAAAAATACTAATTGTTTTCCTTAAGCACAACGATTTTTCCTATGCTTCAGCTAAAAGATATGTTTTGGGACAAATCGACTAATCAAATAAACATTTTTGGAATAGATAAAAGCAAATGAGAGTTAATAAATTGAAAAGGGTTTTATCGTGTTAGCTCTATTTTCAAATCCATTCCATGTAACACCACCGGATTCGGCCATAACATCTAGGCCAGGTTTGGAGTGTTACATATCTAATCTGACAATTTAACTGCAACTTTGGAGGCATTGTCCATAGTTATCTATTTGTGTGTTGGATGGACAAGTTCTGGGGAACTCTAATTTGGTGTGTAGTGGAGTTGGGTACGAAGTTTTCTAAAAAATCTGCATTTTGTTTTCTAAAAATATTGCATTCACATAATCATGCATGCACGATTTTGCCATGCGAGTTTGTTGAAATTCTCTGCAATGTTTGATTGGTATTTATGTTATTTGTATTTTTTTTTTGTTTTGTAACGCCTCAAGTTTTTAAATATGGTTATGTAATTCTTTGACATAAATATCTGTCTGCTTCAGTGGTTGTGTTCTGGGTGGGTTTGGGAAGTTCTTAGTTCAAGCCTTGACTTGGGCCAATTTTGAATTTTTTATGAATTAAGCCATGTCTTTAGCCAGTAAGCTTATAAGTAAAAGTTGGTAGAATTATATCAGAATATGCCTACTGGTCTAATGGTTAAGTGGAGTATTGGTGGGATAGAGGTCCTGTGTTTGAGTTTGGGAAGGAGCACTATTTTTACTTGCTCGTCCAGAAGAGTTTGTATTTGATTAGAAAACTTAGTAGTGGGGAGTTGGTGGAGAGAATTAAGGGGGAAAGATAGGGGGTTAGAAATTTCTGTGTAGTACGGTTTCCTCTTTTTGCAAATTCGACTATCTCTGTTTCTTTTCCTCTCTTTTGCTGTCGATTTTTCCCCTTCTTGATACCATTTGTTGCCAAAATTTCACTATTCTTCTTCCCCTTTGTTTTTCCCTCTTTCCAATCATTTTATTTTTCATCTCTGGGTCGCAGTTTCGGTAAGTCTTATTAGCATAATTGTCAACTAGTCGATCGTTTATTGTCTAATGGGGTTCCATTTTTTTTTTTTGGTTAGGAGGTTGTTAAACGACTGTAAGATTCCAATCGTTGCGGTGGGATTGCAAAATCGCTGGTATTTGATCGAAGGTAAGTGTGGTCACTTTTTGGGTAAAATTTTTGGTTTAGGTTCGATTTAAGTGCGCGTTAGTACCGATTACTTAAGGGTTTATTGTTCAATTATAGGTGTTAGTAATCTCGAGATTACATAAACAACAAAATCAAACCAATTGTGTATCCGAAAACACAAAAAATAATAATCGGCGGAAGTTGAAAAATGAAACTGTCGACGCCACACGGACGTGTGGTCGCCAGTGTGGTCGCCCGTGTGACATTACACGAGCGTGTAGGCTCACATAGGTGAACCACATGGGCATATAGAATTCTAGGCCAGGCCTTGTGATCCATACGGCCAAGGCCAATTTGGGCCGTGTGGGCCTACACGGGCAGACCACATGGGCGTGTGAGGCCATTTTTCTGAAAAGTTCTGTAAAGTTGCATGGGTCACTCAAGTTGACTGTGACCTACTGTAGGGTCGCTAAGCATTATCTGGACCCCTAAACATGTGATCTGTTGTATGATATCTGTACTGAGCCTGATAATACTGAAATGATTGCATGAATTGATTGTTGCATATTAGCATGCCATTCATTGTATGTTGCATTGCATTAGCGTAGGCTAATGAAGCTGAAGGAAGTATCTGAAAGGCTTTTTAAGCCTGTTATCTGGCAGCTAAGCTGCATATTTTTTATATGTGCCACATTTCGGTACTGTATGGTGTGTAAGTATGGATGGGTGTTATAAACCTATTTGGTGTGCAGGGATGGGTTGGTTGATTTTGTCCCCACATAATGTGTAAGGTTGGACGGAGTTGGTGTATAGAGGCTGGTGGGTAGGACTCTATTATTCTGTTCTGTTCTGCATGATATATCTAAGATGGGCTAAAGCCCTAATTCGTATCTGATTCTGTATCTGAGTGGGCTAAGGTCCACACTAATTCTGTAAAGGGCCCAGGCTCGAACTATATATAAAGATAATATTGATTTCTGATATTATACTGTGGATATTTTTTCTATGGGGATTACACACTGAGTTTGTGAAAACTCACCCTTCTCTGTTTAATCTGTTCAGGTAATCCCCAACATTAGACGGATCGGAGCTACGGAAGACTCGGTGGTAACCACCACGGTTTCGTACTGATTTAATACAGTTTTTAAGCTATTTATTACCTCTCTTTTAATTTGGGTTTATTATGTAATTTTTGGGACTTGGACTATTTGATTTAAATTTGTGGATTTTGAACTGTTTTACAATTTCAATACTGCTAGTCATGATAAAAAACTAGATTTTTGCTAAAGACAATGGTTTTCACTACATGAATGGTTTTTCCCTAAAACAAAATGTTTTCCGTAAGCTTCCACGAATGAAAGAGATACCTTGATTAACTTAACAATGAATTACACATTTTCTAGATTAATTAAAAGCTAATAACTGGAACAGTTCTTATTAATCAATATGTTTTCAAATCCCATTTCATGTGACATTACTAGATTCGGCCTTAACATCTAGGCCAGATTTGGGGTGTTACATGTTTAGTTACACACTGAGCTTGTTAGCTCACTCTTCTATATTGATCCTTTTAAGTAATCAGGTAAATTAGGACTGGACGGCGTGCGGGAGCTTGGATTGGTTTTCACATAAAATGGTTTGTTTTTGTTAATAAATTGATTGTCAAAACTTTTGGCTTTTGGATTAATCTCTTGGACTTAATTTTGGTTTTAGGTTTTTGTTACTTAGTTAAAGTTATTCTGCATGATATATGTTAATCAGCAATCAATGCTAGGCTTCAAAATTAAACAAACTAAGATTTTTCCACTATAAAAATTCAATTTGAGTTTTACGAAAGTTAATAACGTAAGTTCTACAATATGCTCAATCGGCTGGATTAAACATTTTCACCTGTCGAAATCACAGCTTTCTAATATTGACTTCGAAATTTTTTGCTGCAAATTTTTATTAAGAATTACAAGTTTTACGAACCAAGTGACTTAAGCGTTATGTTTTCATAAAGCTGGATTTTCAGTTAACAATTAATAAGTTCACATAAATGTTTTAAGAAATTACAAATTTTCTTGTCGAGGAATTGTGATGAGTTCTTATAAACATGATTTTTGATTTCGTAATGAGACACGTTCTATAAAGTAGAATTTTTACGTACTGATGTAACCTTCCAGATTTGCCCATAACATCTAGGTTGGGTTTAGGATGTTACAATTTTGTTAAATATACGATTGCATGATCAACATGCTAACTGTCCGGATTCTGTATTTGCATTTTATGGCACATTGCATAAGGATGGGATAATATTTTAAGGAGGAAGTTTTGGCAGTTTAATGATCTGTATTATCTGGTGGTTTAACCATATATCTATTTTGGCAGCTTGACTGCAATATAGTGACTTGACCACATTTATCTAATCTGGTAGTTTAACTGCAACTCTGGTGGCACTATCCACAATTATCTGTTGGTATGCTTTTGGATGGATGAGTTTTGGGGAACTCAATTTGGTGTGTAGTGGAGTTGGGTAGGAAGTTTTCTGAAAATTCTGCATTATGTTTTCCAAAAATCTTGCATTGACATAACCATGAATGCACAATTTTGCCCATTTGAATTTGATGAAATTCTTTGCGATGTTTTAATCTATTTATTATGTTATATGTGTTTTTGTTTGATTTAAGTTACACATTAAGCTTTATAGCTTACCCCTGTTAATTTCACCATTTCATGTAATTGATAGAATTAAGAACGGGCAACATTTGGGAACTCGGATTTGTCTTCTCGCATAAAATGGTTTGAATTATTTATAATTAAAATATTCTAGACTTTTGGTTTTGGACTAATTTTGGATTAATTTCGCTTCTGGGATTTTGTGGTGGGTTTTTGTTATCTAGTTAAAGATTTCTGCGTGAATTTTTTTAATTAAAATAAATGTTCATTTTTCAAATTTTAACAAGCTAAGGATTTTTCACTGTAAATTGTAAAAGAATCTAATGAAAGTTTCAGAATATGCTCAATCGGCAAAATTATACTTTTTTATTTATCAAAACCACAGTTTTCAAATTATCAACTCTGAAATTTTGGCTACAAAGCTAAGTATCAAATTAAGAGTTTTCCGTAAACTATATAAGTTTTGCACATGATTTTCTAAAGAAAAAGATATAAGAGTATTGCCAAAAATAATATTTTCAAATCACATGATTTCCAAATATAGCTTTTAGTTTGGGTTTTCAAACGGAAAGCGTAAATACTTCAAGATCTGGCCATGACGACTAGGCCAAGTTTGGGGTGTTACACCAAGTTTGCTCAAGTAATGCCGATTGAGTTTTAGTTTGATTGGCATGAGCATTGTTGTCAATGTAGGAGGATGTAAGTTTGAGTGCACTGAAGCGTATTATCCTCCTATTTATGAGTTGGGGAAGGGCTATAGACAATTCTAGACATTGTGTCGAAAAAAACAGATATGATTAGAACCTATAATAAGATTGTTCAAAAAAAATGTTTGATCAAGTAGTGATTGGGATGTTCCATCACAATATGGCATTTTGATGTCGGTGCATTACATAATTATGTATTTATGTTATTCTTTTTTTCGTTTTGGAGACACTCTTTGTTGTTATGTAGCGATACTCAATCGTGATTAAATTTGGACTCAAGTTGGTTCAAATCCTTAAAGAAAGGATAAAGCTCTTCAAATGCAATTTTATTTATCAACAAGACTTAAACTCAAAATATTACTTAAAGGAAATTGAGTTCCTTATCACTTAACCCAATAGGAATTGGTTATGTTAGTTAATTTTTTTTCTTTTTTAAAGTATTTGGCATGTCCCTATATTATAGTCTCAGTAGGGTGAGTTCAGTTCGGCTCAAGGGAATTTTTTTGAATTATTCTTAATAATTCAATTCGGTACGGCTCAGTTCAGTTCACAATTTATCATATTAATTTTTTATTTTGGGTTTTTGGACTTATTTTTGACAAAATGTGGCTTGTTTTATGGATTTTTGAAAATTATTTAATAAATGTTCAAAGTTTTTTTACATAAATCTAACAAATAATAATTTTTGAAGTAAATAAAAAATAATCAATAATTCTTATATGATTTTTTTAAAATTATATTAAAATTATAATTTAATCTCGCTATTTTAAAAACAAAATATTTATTTTTACATCATAAAAAGTTTAAATTAATTATTAATTAAATAAAAATAGAATTTGGTTCAATTTGGTTAACCACATTTTTAACTTGTATTCTATTAACTGTCAAAACACCTCGGTTTAAGTTAATTTCTCATTTTTTCTTGTTCAGCCCTAGGATCGGTTTAAATTAATTCACATACCATTAAATGGATCACTTTAGTCTTTATACTGGTAAAAAAGTCAAATAAAATAAAATTAAATTTTTTTTAAAAATGCTTTTGTTTTTTAACAAAATTAATATTTTTAAAGCTTTTATAGTTATCCAAATTAAGTATTTTGTTTAGAGTTGAATTGCAAATGAAAGAAAACTAATCTTCATATCATTTTTTAAATAGTTAATATTAACCACGTTAAAAATTAGTCTTATTTTATTCTTTTTATTAATACAGAGAATAAATTAATCTATTTAATAGTAGAGAAATTGATTTGAACTCATCCATATAATGACAAGACTTGACTGATACTTTTACCTTCTTCTTCTTTTTTATACAAATGCTTAGAACTATCTATAGTCCCAGACCCTAAAATAGGAGGACAAACGCGCTTTAGCGCACTTGAACCTACATTCTCCTATATTGATAATAATGCTGATACCAACCGAACTAAAACCTAGTTGGTAGTTTTACCATCTTTTTAAATTAATGCTAATAATGGTTGTTGCTCTCTTTTAGGTAAGTCCGAGACTGCTAAGTAAATAAAAAGAGTGGATGATAATAACAAGACAATCGTTTACAAACTTTGAAGTGAGAAAAAATCGTTGTATATAATTATGTTTTCAATTGTGAAATAAAAAGTGACGATCGGAGAGCGAGGAGAATGGGCGATCAGAGAGCGAGAAATAATTTGAGAACAGTATTCATTTACAATATTCCGGATAGCATGCATTGGAAAGGATTATGGGCGCTCTTCAATTTTCATGGGAACGTTTTAGATGCTTTCATTCCAGCTAAGAGAATCATGGAAGGAAAAAGGTTCGAGTTTGTAAGATTTGATAATATGGATGATGCTCAGAGGGAAATTGCTAGGCTCGATAGTTTTGTGATGTTAGGAAAAAAGATATGGGTAAAGATAGCTAGGTTCAGTGGCAACAGAAAAGTATGGAAAAAAGTACATGCTAATGAAGCTTTTAGCCAAAGACAGGTGAGTCAGTCGAGGGAGACGAGGTATCAGGAGGAGGGTTAGGTTATAGCAGACGATAAAGTATTGAACAATTCAAAAGTTGTCGTTGGTCACGTTAAAAACGAACAATTATTAAAGCTTCAACGTTGCTTGATAGGGGAAACAATGACCTTTTGCAATTCCAATAGCTTAAATGAAAGAATTACTTGCTTGGGCCTTGGAGAATTAAAAGTCAAAAGAATTCAGGGTAGATACTTTCTGATCGAGGTCCCGAATGATAAGCTAATGGAGATCTTAAGACAAAAAGAGTGGGCATATCTTAAAGAGTTCTTCACCAATATCGAGTCATGGTCAGAAAAATTTTGTGCTTTGGAGAGTGCAGTTTGGATAGAAATTGCAGGGATTCCTCTTCATTATTAGAACTACCAAACGGCCAAGAGAGTGGTTGTGTAACACCCCAAACCCGGGTTAGACGTGATAGCCGAATCTGATGGCGTCACATGAGAGTGACTTTGCAAATCGTTTCGATACTTGAAAATCATTCCAGTTATTATCTTATCTTAAGTCAGAAAGCCGTGGTTAACTTATTTGCTAAAGCCTAATTCTTTACGCAAAAGCTCTTAATTAATTTTTAAAGAAACACATAAATGGTGTTTGCAGTTTAAAAGACCATCGCAACAATTTTAAAAAAAAACCAAATTTAAGTCAAAAGCAGTCCAAGTCCAAAATTACATAAAAAATCCCAAAATAACCAGCAATGATAAAACCATAAATAACCAATGAAACCATAAAATCCAATAAGTGTCTAGCAGTGGTTACCATTGAGCCCTCCGTTGCACCGATCCATCTACTGTTGGGGATTACCTGACAGACAAATAAATAAAGGGATGAGTTTTCGCAAACTCAGTGTGTGCATCTCCGCAGTAAGCATGTACAATCAGAGATCAAAAATTAGTCATAATTTGAGCCTGAGCCCTTAACAGATACAGTGTAGGCCTTAGCCCACTTAGAACAGAATCAGATATATTCTAGCCCTAGCCTATACAGATGAATAAGTATATCAAATCAGTACATTACATGCCCACCAACCCTGCACACCAACTCCGTCTACCCTACACACCATGTGGGGATAAAATTAACCCATCCAGCCCTACACACCAAGTATGGGGATAAAATAAATCCATCTAACCCTACACACCAAGAGGTACCGTAAAACGGCACATAACAATAAATACAGCATAGCTGTCAAATAGTCAACTAAAAGCCTTACAGTCTTCCTTCTCTTTATAACAATAAACCTAACCCAATGCGATGCAATCATAATCTCATGACATGCTTAAATGCAGAAAACAAATCATACAGATAGATCAGAGCAGTTTCAGTACACATGCTAATCATCACATGCTATCACATACATTTCGTTATCTCATCACGGAATAAGGGGTCTAAGTAATGCTTACTGACCCTACGATCGGTCACAGTCGACTTGGGCGACCCGTACAACCTTACAATACAGTACAGTGATATGGGCTCACATGCCCATGTGCCATGCCCGTAGGGGCCCACATCGTGGGGCCCACACGACCCAAATTAGCCTTGCTCATGTGGATCACATGGTCTGCCCAAATCTTACACGCCCGTGTGGTTCATCCGTGTGGGCCCACAAGCCCGTGTGACCCACACGACCCAATTGGCCTGGCTCGTGCCTTGCATACGGCCTAGCCAGCTTCACACGCTCGTGCCCGTCATATCTTGTAGCACGCACATAGTCTGGCTCGTCAAACACACAGATGTGTCTCGCCGCACGACCTCCACATGAGCAATCCACATGCCCGTGTGGCGTCGACAGTTTCATTTTCCGCTTTCACCAAAACACGATTTCAATGCAATCAGAGTACACACCTGGACTTTTTCTGATGCCTTAGTACTTCTAAGCCCTTCCAAAGCTAAAACCATTAATCAAAGTCTAATATTCAGTCACTTAACGTGAATCAATCGAAAACTCAACGAGATATTACAATCTAAACCGATAAATCCCTTACCTAAAATGATCCCAGTAATTCGCACTTCCACAACACCAGTTGAAATCCTACAGTAGCCTAGCAGTCTCCTATCCATAAAAAGAATCCCCTTTTAGACAATGAACAATCAAAATGTTAACGATTATACCAAGAAAACTTACCAAAAGTGCGACCCCAAGGATGAGAATAAAGCTATCGAAAAGAGGGAAAAACGAAGGGAAAGTATAACTGTGAAATTTTGATAGCAAAAGAGGTTCAAGTATGGGAGAATTAGCAGCACAGAAAGACAATAAAGAGAGGAAACAGCAAAAATTTGGGTAAATAAGAGGGTAAAGCCGAAATTGGCAGTCTAGGGTAACTCAACAACATCAAACCCCCGATTTTCTCCACGATTAACTCCTAAAACCACTCTCCCACTATTAAAATTCGACTCCAACTCCAACACTAGCCGCTCAAAGCAGTAAAAATAACCCTATTATTGCTCAAGCCAAGGTTTAAACCTTAGCCCTCAATTAACACTATCACTCACTCAACCACTAAACCAGCAGGCCCATTCTAACATGCTTTTACTAATAAATATTTAAAAGCCTATTGTCCAAGAATTAAGCTTTATTCAAATAAAAACCAAAATTTAGCCCAAGTTCTAGCTCGAACTTGGGACCTCCCCAATACACCCAAAGCACATCAAATTCATGTAAAAATATATTCAGATATTTTTCATGGTATAATTTCACAAAAGTTTAAATTTTACAAATTTTGTGCTGTTACAGGTTGATTTATGGGGAGAGATTATTGCCATGGTTGAAAATTTTACAATGACTAACAACTTTGAAAATATGGATATTTTGATAACCACTAAGCAAGTTAATAGACTTGATGAGGTAATAACAATGGAGGTTGGAAGTGAAAAATTCCAAATTCATATAATTGAAAGAGGCTTGGTGGAAAAATCTAATGAAATCCATAAAAAGGGTGGAGATCTATAAAGGAGAGAAGATGAAGCATCATCGAAAAAGGTATCAGTAAACAAATCGAAACCAGAAGTGTCATCGAAGGGAAGTCAAAAAGTGGGATTTTAAGGAGTTAATGTTACATGCCTCAAAAATAAAGGAAGGGGTAGTGGGGTGTAGGGTATGTCAGACGAGGGATTTATTGAGAAACCCAATACACTTTTCAACGTGTTGGGTGTTCATGTAGAAGGGGAGACAAATGTTGCATTATCTGTCCATGATATTATAGATTTAAACAATATGGGCCTGGATTTGGGTCTGGAGCAGATTGAAGGATTGGAGACTAGTCTCATGATGTGATGAAGTAATAAATTGATCGTACCTAAAAGACTAACTATTATCACGATAAAAGGCAAGCGCACCTATTGAGTAGTAGTATAGCTAGTGGCAAGACCGGAATATCAAATTCAAGGAACTAAAAATACTAGTAATGACTTTCTTCCTATTATCTATCCTAAGAATAAAAAGGGTTTGGTTGTAAACTATTCTAAATTAAACTTGATACTCGCGATATTAAGTAATAAAATTTATAAAAACTGATCACACCAAAAACTAACTAATATCACGATTTAAAGGCAAGCGCACCTATCGAAAAGTAGTATAGTTTAGCAGCAAGACCGAGTTATCGTACCCAAGGGAACCAAAACTACTAATACTTACTTCTTTTCTATTATCTAGCCTAAAAATAAAAGAGGGTTGTTTGAAACTAATTCTAAAACTAACTAGAAGTGCGCAAAAAGTAAAGTGGGGAAAGACTCTTTGGGAAAACTGATTGATATAGGCAATACTCAAGGGAGAATCCACCTAGACTTCACTTGTTATTTAACTTCTTGAACTAGACGATTTCTGAACTTGACTTGATCCGTAGAGATCCTTAACCTATGTTAATACCTCCGTCGAGGATAAGAACAACTAATCCTAGGTGGTTAACTAAAGTTTCTTTATTAATTAACACCCCTAGGTTGTATTAATTCGATCTATGAATCCCCCTATTAGGTTTGACCCTAATCCGGCAGATTTATGCCGCCCTATGTCTAGGGTTGCATGCAACTCCGTTTAATTATGGTAGATCTACTCTTAAAACAGGGACTTTTGCTCCTCTGCCTAAGCACATCGATTTCTTGAAGTAATACTTAGGATTATTAAATCAAGAATGAAGAACACATAATTAAGAACAATTCAAGTATTTATCATATAATTCAAGAATAAATAATAACAAGATCTGTCTTAGGTTTCATCCCCCTCAAGTATTTGAGAGGTTTAGTTCATAATTAATAAAGAAAACATCTCAGAAGAAATAAGATAACAAAACATAAAGAACCCAAAAAACTCTGAAGGAATTTAGGGAGATCCTCTGTCTTGATGTAGAATTCTGGCTTCTGGGATGAATCAATCGGCTTCCCTTGGAGTAATTCCTTGCGTTCACTCCTTGTGTTGGTAGAAATATGGCGCTCCTTTTTGGGAGAAAAGAGTGTACCCCTTAGAGTTACCTCCTGGGGTCTTTATATAGAGCTTTGGGATGCCTTTCTTAGCTTCTAAGTATCCAAATCCGAATGAAATTGCACTTCCTCACGACAGGGACACGCCCGTGTGCCACGCCCGTATGGTTTCGATAAAGACTGTGTTCAGGCCTGTTGAGGTGGCACGGCCGTGTGGCCTGGCCGTACTTGTCTGGGCTGGGCCGTGTTGGACCTTGTGTGGCATGGTCTGTGCCACGACTGTGTAGTGACTTCTTGGGCGGTGTTGTTTTCACACTTTGGCCCATTTTCTTCGTTTCCAATTCGTTTTTTGTTCTTTTCTCTTCCCGATGCTCTCCTGTACAACATGAAATAGAAGGGTTAGGAGCACCAATTCTCACAAAATTAATAATAATTCATCCAGAAATTAGGCTAAACATGAGGTAAAAATATGTATAATTTATCATTTATCAAATACCCCCACAGTTAAGCCTTTGCTTGTCCTCAAGCAAAATCTCAATCCCTAATTAAGAATCATTCCTCTTAACTTACAATTGTTATTAATAATGTTTCAAACAAATCCACAGGTAATCATACAATGATAATTCAATCAGAAGAACATTAAGGATACAATTACTCTAAGTTGAGAATTTTATCATTGAAACATAAGTTTTCTCCTTTCTCCTAAGTGATTATCTCTCCATCTTAATTAACAGGAGTTGACATCCTCACTAAAGATTCACTCTATCCACTCAAGGTGTTTAGGGTTTAAGAATTTAATACTCTCTAGTCAACCTGAAAAGTTATTACCATAGGCTTGCTAGAAAATCAGATCTCCACCACTGTAGATTGATATGATATATCGATCAAAAGGTCTTTCAATGGTTGTAATAGGGCTTGGTTAGGGGTGTTGTCACAGGCTGCAAAAGAAGGTTAGAATCGAGATTGAATTGAAAAATTATCTAGCTAGAAAAATCTCTATCACTGGAACATATTTCTCGAGCTAATTCTTATGATAACATCATTTCCGCCTTGGTAGCCTTAAAATAGAAATATGCAAAAACTATTTGAACTATTACATATTACAACTGAATTAATACATACATTTTTTTTAAGAACAATTCAAGTACAATACAATAAATTGAATAAAACTTTACAATCTGGAAAAGATAATAAAGCTAGATGAAAATTTCAACTCAAGTCTCGACAAAAATAGAGGTCAAAATAATTGAATGGAATTCAACAAAAAATGGGTGAAAGGTTAATATTAGAGATAAGTCAAAGAAAAGGTTGTTAGGCTCAATGGGGTTCACTAGGGGTTAATTTATAGAGGTAGGCTTTTGTAGAGTAAGTGGGTTAAATCCCAGGTGCCTTTATCATTTCGGTATACCAAATCAATGATGTGGTCTCGACATGTATAATCGAAGCAAGTTCTAGAATAACAAATCAGTATTGACTCACTCAAAGCAATAATAAAAGTGAGCACGAAAGAATATATGCTCAAAAGGCTCAAAAATCTCACCAGAATTATGGCTTTCGATGTCAACCCTGCGAATTTCAAATCTCAAGATAACACTTAGAATTAAGGAAAATAACTTATGAAAAAAATAAGGTTCTCAAAAATTTCAACTAATCATGCTTGATTCCCTAATGTTTTAGAGTTTGAATAATCAAAGTACAAGCACCTATATCTTAATTCTCACATATTAATAAAAATCATAAATCAATCAGAATATATTCCTAATAGGAGATTGAAGATAATGCAAAGTGAGAATTTGAGAACAATGCAAAATGTTAGTAGAAAAAAGTTCAGGGATTTCAAAGAGAGTGTAAAGACTGAAAGTAAATTTCCCCTCACACTTAAGATGTACATTACCCTCAATGCATAAAGATAACATTAGTAGCAATAAAAGCACAAGATCATAAGATAGGGAAAGGAATGAAACTCCCTGCTTTGGATGGATTAGTGAGGTAGTGGTGCCTACAGAGTATCTGGGACAAAAGAAGATGCGGAGGTAGATACTCCGGTGATGGTAGTATTCGTTTATCCACATCTTTCATGTTGTGAGTGGAGGCTTTGGAGATGTCATCTTGGTGAGGATGTGGCAAGGTTCCCTTTAGAATTTAGATTTGAGCTTTAAAGCTCGTTTGAAACTATGAAAGTACTTATCATTTTTAGAGAATTTCAGGATTAGAAACATTACTCGTTAGGAGGTAGCCGATAGGAGATTATTGAAAATAAAATAAACTATATCTAAAAATACTAATATTCAAATAATGAAAAAGATAAAATAAAAGAAAATAAACGTAAAAGTAAAAAGGAAAATAAAGTTAGAAGAAAAGAAAAGGTAAAAAAATAGGGATCAATATTAAAATAAAAGTTAAGATGAAAATAAAGTTAAGAGGAATAGAAGTCTCTAATCCTCAGATGGATCACGCGGTGGCGGTGGTGAAGTGATGTGAAGCTGCTTGCATATCTGCTGTAGTGTGGCGTCGATGTGGTCGAAGCGCTGGAAGCATTGCTGCTTAAATCGGGATAGGCGCTCAGATATGTCAGCATAGGTGGCTGCTGCATGAGATGGGTGGCGAGGGGGTAGTGGCTCGACTGGTGTATCCTCCTCCTGTGGTGTGACATCATCAGGAATGTCCTCAGGATCCTCGCCCTCCTGGATGAGGCAATACTGGAAGGGGCTGCCTCCTGGCCTCCGCTCGATCATCCTCATGTGAAGCATGCTCTGGATGCCTTGTGGGAACATCTGCCCAACCAAGTGTATGTGGATGTTTGGACTACGGTGTTGAATAGGCCAAAATAGCAGCCTAATCTCGTGATGTATGGGCCCATAGAAACTACGCCCTTGCGGTGCCTCTCTATCTGATGCTGGATTACATGGACGATGAAGTAAGCTAAGTCGATGACATGTGCGTTTGCCATGCACCATAGGAAGTGGGCGTCGTGGGTACGGACGACCCCTGTGCTCTCTCTCCTGCAGGTTAGTATGTGTACAAGAAGAGAATGTAGATACCTTAAGGTCGGGATAAGCTTAGTCACTTTGGAGTGACTAGGATCGTATGTTGATGACGCAGGGACTAGGGCCTCCCAACACCTAGATGGTCCTAAATGAATGTAGCGGTGAAGCGTGGAGAGGTCCTCCTCTTCCATAAATTGCTCAGTATAGAGATCGAGAGCTATGCCGAATTCTAGGACACTAAGCTGTCGCACGAGACCTCCCAAACGGAACTAGACTGTTCCTGGATCATCGTATCTATTCATCACGGTTTGGAGGTGAAATGTGGAGCAGAACTCGAGTGTGAGTTCCAAGTATGTGGGCTCCACAATCTGAAAAAACTGCTCCCATGGATCGGTTATCAATAGGGCCCTGACCTCGTCCACTAGGTGTATTTGCTCGAGGGCAGCCCAATCTATGCATCGGCCAGTGGTTAGAGTGCGAGCTCAAAGTATTTCATATCGCTCCTCCTGGGACCTTGCGAAAAACAGAGGAAAGGATGGTGATTTTCAACAATGGATCGCGAGGACGAACAACCGGGTCCCTTGCGTTTCTTTAAAGCGGGGACGGCAGCTTTTTTATCGCGCGATGATGACATGATGCCTAAAAACAAAATAATAAACATTAGTCCTAAAGATTGAAATTAAATTGAATCAAAAATTATATAAAAATAATAAATATGTAGATTAGAATAAAATGGGGACTAACCTAAATAATATAGATTATCCATCCTAATGTGATATTAAAAGTAGGCAATATGAGTATGTATTTATACTAAATGCATAAGAAAAATGGCAATCAAGTGTGATGTTAAGTGGCATGCAATTATGAAATGTTCTATACTATTCTAGATTATTCATCCTAGTGTAACTAATTCCGTGCTTGAATTAATTCTAAATCTAAATATAATCATAATAAAAATAAATAAAATAGATTAGTAAAAATTAAAAAGAAAAATGAGGAAAATAGAACCAAATGGGGGATGTGCACGGTCGTGGGGGAGGTTCCAAAAGGTCGTGGGGAGCTTTGCACGGGCGTGGGATAGTCCTTTACTAGCGTGGTGATGCTTTGAGGGTAGGAGGCGGCGTTTATGGTGGTTGAAGAAGAGTTTGGGTGAGAGGATTTAGGGTTTGAGTGAAGGAGAAAGTGAATAGTGATCTCTTATTTATAGTTTTTGGGTCACACGAGCATGGAACACGCCCATGTGACTCGGGTTTTGCACGTGTGATTCGAAATTCGGTGGTTTTGGTGCACCTGGTTCAAAGTACACGCTCGTGTTGGCCATCTCACACGGCCGTTTGCGATCTTGTTCGCTTTTCACACGTCCGTGTGGGAGGTCACACGGCCGTTTACGATCGGTTCTTCGTTAATCACACGGTCGTGTAGGTCGTCACACGACTGTGTCTAAATTGACAGTGTTGGCCACGGTCTGGGGACATGGGCTTGTGGTTTTGTGTAAGCCCGTCTCTAAGTTGAAAGGTTGTCACGGCCATGTCACACGGCCGTGCCGATTTGTCGGTAACCCGTGTTTTTGGGAAAATTTGTACTCTGTTTACACACAGCCTGGGTGCACGATCGTGTCTCTGCTTTAAGTGTTCACACAGCCTTGGACACGCCCGTGGGCATGGCCGTGTGGTCCTAAATTTTTGCATTTAAAAGGGTTAGTTGATGCAAAAAAAAATACTAAAATAAAAAATAAAGGAAAATTTACTAAGTTAGTGCTCGGGTTACCTCCCGAGAAGCGCTTATTTAGATTTTAAGCTTGACTCTACCTGGAGAAGGGATTTCGTAGAGCTGAAGCTCCTCCCTGTTATCTTTAAAATTCTCACATCTATAGTGTTTAAGCCTATGTCCGTTTACTTTGAACGTACCGTGGTTGGAGTGGGTTACCTCAATTGTGCCGTATGGAAAGACAGTTTGAACAGTGAATGGACCTGACCACCTTGACTTGAGTTTTCCAGGAAATAGTCTCAGCCTTGAGTTGTAGAGTAAGACAAGATCACCTGTTTTGAATTGCTTAGGTTGTTTCAGTCATTTGTCATGACGTCGCTTCATGGCTTCCTTATATAGTCGGGAGCTTTCGTAGGCATTGCAACGCCATTCATCTAGTTCATTTAACTGCATTAATCTTTTCTCACCTGTAAGCTTAAAATCAAGGTTTAAAAATTTGATAGCCCAAAATGCTTTATGTTCAAGTTCAAATGGCAGATGACAACTTTTTCCGTAGACAAGTTTATAGGGAGATGTACCTATGGGTGTTTTAAAAGCAGTTCTATAGGCCCATAAAGCATCGTCTATCTTTCTTAACCAATCTTTTCTATTTGTTTCTATTGTTTTCTCTAGGATGCGTTTTAGTTCCCTATTTGTTGCTTCGACTTGGCCATTGGTTTGTGGATGATAAGGGGTAGCTGTTCTATGGTATACCCCATACCTTTTTAAAACTTTTTCAAATTGGGCATTGCAAAAATGGGTGCCCCTATCACTAAAAATTATCCTAGGTGTTCTAAATCGAGAGAAAAGTTTCTTCAAAAATCGTACTACCATTCTAACATCATTAGTAGGTAAGGCTTGGGCTTCTACCCATTTTGACATATAATCTACTGCTACTAGGATGTACTTATTCCCGAATGAAGTAGGGAATGGACCCATGAAATCAATACCCCATACATCAAATATTTTGCATGAAAGCATATAGCTTTGAGGCATTTCATTATGTTGAGAAATATTACCTGTTATCTGACATTTATCACAAGAGGTCACATACCTGTTGGCATCCCTGAAAAGTGTAGGCCAGTAAAAGCCTGATTCGAATACCTTATGAGCAGTTCTAGCTCCACTGTGATGTCTTCCTATGGGTCTTGAATGGCAGTGATTTAAAATCTGGTATGCTTCTGTTTCAGCAACGCATCTTCGAATAACCTGATCTGCACAAATTCGAAAAAGAAAAGGATCTTCCCAAAAGTAGTTTTTCGCATCAGCGAAGAGTCGCTTCTTTTGCTGATGGGTTAGCCTTTTTGGGGTTATGTTAGCTGCTAAATAATTTGTAAAATCAGAAAACCAAGGAACTGCTGCATTTGCTAAGGCTAGGAGTTGTTCTTCAGGAAACAAGTCGTTTATTTTATCGAGGTACTTAGGTTGTGTGTTTTCTAATCTTGAAAGGTGATCTGCTGCCAAGTTTTTAGCTCCTTTCTTGTCCTTTATTTCTAAATCAAATTCCTATAACAATAGAATCCATCTTATTAATCGGGGTTTTGCATCAGTTTTAGTTAAAAGGTAGCGAAGAGCAGAATGGTCAGTATATACAATGACTTTTGACAAAATCAAATAAGATCTGAATTTGTCAAATGTAAAAATAACGGTTAGCAATTCTTTTTTTGTGGTAGTATAATTTTCTTGAGCAACTGTCAAAGTTCTGCTAGCATAATAGATTGGTTGAAAGTGCTTGTCTCTTCGCTGTCCCAAAACTGCACCTACTGCAAAATCACTTGCATCGCACATTAGTTCAAAAGGTAGATTCCAATCAGGTGAAATCATAATTGGGGCATTGACTAACTTTTCCTTAAGAGCGTTAAAAGATTCTAAACATTCTTGGCCAAAGTTAAAAAGCACGTCTTTTTCTAGCAGTTTTGTTAAAGGCTTAGCTATTTTAGAAAAATCTTTAATAAACATGCGATAAAAATCGGCATATCCTAAAAAGCTTCTTATAGCCTTAACTGAATTAGGGGGAGGTAATTTTTCAATGGTTTCAATTTTTGCTTTATCTACCTCTATCCTTTTACTAGAAATTTTATGTCCTAATACAATACCCTCATGAACCATAAAGTGGCATTTTTCTCAGTTTAGTACTAAATTTGTCTCTTCACATCTTATCAACACACGTTTTAAATTATTAAGACAAAGCTAGAAAGAATTACCAAAAACTGAAAAATCATCCATAAAAACCTCCATGATGTCTTCCACGAATTCGTTGAAGATGGCTAGCATGCATCGCTGAAAAGTAACAGGAGCGTTACATAAACCAAAAGGCATTCTACTATAAGCAAACATACTGTATGGACATGTGAATGTCGTTTTCTCCTGATCTTCTAGAGCTATCGAGATTTGGAAGTAACCAGAGAGGCCATCTAGGAAACAATAATACATATGACCTGATAATCTTTCCAACATCTGATCAATAAAAGGTAAGGAAAAGTGATCTTTTTGAGTTACGTCATTCAGCTTTCTACAATCAATGCAAACTCTCCATCTAGTGACTGTATTGACTCTTTTTTGTCATTAGACACCATGGCCAAGCCTCCCTTTTTAGGAACAACCTGCACAGGACTTACTCAAGAACTGTCAGAAATAGGATAAATAATGCATGCATCTAGGAGTTTAATTACCTCGGCTTTTACGACTTCCTTCATGTTGAGATTCAATCGTCTCTGAGCTTGCACCGATGGTTTATATTCATCTTCCATTAAAATTTTATGAGTGCAAAAAGAAGGATTAATTCCCTTAATATCTAAAATTTTCCAAGCTATAGCCTGCTTGTACTTCCTTAACACGTGGAGTAATTCTTCTTTTTCTGCAATGCTTAAATCTGATGCGATAATAACTGGTAAAGTTGAATCTTTCCCTTAAAAGGCATATTCTAAATGATCTGGCAGTTGCTTTAACTCTAATTTAGGGGGTTCATCAATGGAAGGTTTCTGTCTCAATTCATCATTCATCTTTATACTTTTAGAACTTATGTGTCTCGTGATAATTTCATTAGAATCTAACTCCGTTCTTAGTTCTTCAATTTCAGTGGTGGCTTCATCTTCCCCCCACCTTGAACAAGACACAGTTCCAATGTGTCTGCGAGAGAAAGTTCCTAAAAATTATCTTGAACAAAGTAATCAATAATATCAACAAAATAGCAGGAATCATCTTCTTCTTTAGTAAATTTCATAGCATCATAGATTTTAAAAACGACTTCTTCCTCACCAACTCTAAGTACTAATTTACCATCCCCTACATCAATAACAGCTCTAGCAGTGGCTAAGAATGGATGTCTCAAAATTAAAGGCACCTCAATATCTTAATCCATATCAAGCACAACAAAATCAACAGAGAATATAAATTTATCTACCTTTACTAGCACATCTTCTATGATTCCCCTAGGATATTTAACAAATCTATCAGCTAGTTGAATACTCATCCTAGTGGGCTTTGGTTCCCCTAGACCTAGTTGCTTGAACATTTTGTAAGGCATGAGATTAATGCTAGCACCTAAATCAGCTAAGGCTTTATCAATGACTAAACTACCAATTAAACAAGGAATAGTAAAACTCCCTGGATCTTTCAGTTTGGCCGGCAGTTTATTTTGGAAAATAGCTGAGATTTCCTCATTGAGTTCCACTGTGGCTAATTCTTCCAACTTCCTTTTATTTGTTAGAAGTTCTTTAAGGAACTTCACGTACTTCGGCATCTGCGAAATTGCTTCAACAAAAGGTAGGTTAATTTGTAATTATTTAAAAAGTTCAAGAAATTTATCGAAGTGAGCGTCTGTACGGTCTTTCTTCAACTTTGCCGGGTATGGAATAGGCGATTTGTATTCCTTGAGTGTTGGTGGAATGTTTTCCTTGGGTTCCTCTGCCTTATCTCCTGAAGATTCTGGAACAGACTTCTTTTCTGGTTCAGCTAGTACTTTCTCATCTCTTAGAGTAATATCTTTGACATGTTCTCTAGGATTTGGCTTAGTATTACTTGGTAGTCCACCTTGTGGTCTCTCTGAAATTAATTTTGCAAGTTGACCGATTTGATTTTCAAGCCCTTGAATTGATGCTTGTTGGTTTTTTAGTGCCGTTTCAGTGTTTTGGAAACGGGTTTCTGATGCGGCCATAAATTTGGTGAACATCTCTTCAAGATTAAACTTTTTCTCTTGTTGTGGTAGTGGCTGCTGAAATCCCGAAGGAGGCTGTTGTCTTTGATTTCCTTGTCCTCCCCATGAAAAATTGGGGTGATTTCTCCAACCTGTATTGTAAGTATTACTATAAGGGTATAGTTGGCTTGCTCAGTTTCTATGCTGTGTCCATAAGATGAATAGTCCAGATTGAACATATTTCTTGGGGTTGCGTCGCACTGCATCACTGGCTGTGCCTACGTAGAACTAACAAAATTATCAAACTTTTTATTTAGAAGTTCTACTTGGTTAGTAAGCATAGTGACAGCATCAATATTATAAACTCCTGCAGCTTTTGTCGGTTTTATCCTCATGACTTGCCACTGATAGTTATTCAGTGACATCTCTTCAATAAATTCATCAACTGCTTCAGGTGTTCTATTGTTGATTATTCCTCCTGTGGCTGCATCAATCATTTACCTTGTTGAAGGATTCAAACCGTTGTAAAAGGTTTGAACTTGTAACCACAAAGGTAACCCATGATGAGGGCATCTTTTCAAAAGATCTTTTTATCTCTCACAGGTATCGTAAAGTGTTTCTAAATCCATCTGCACAAAAGAAGAAATATCGTTTCGTAATTTAGTTGTTTTAGCTGAAGGAAAATATTTAAGTAAAAATTTTTCGGTCAGCTGTTCCCATGTAGTGATTGAGCCTCGTGGTAAAGAATTTAACCACTGTTTGGCTTTATTTCTCAAAGAGAATGGAAATAGCCTTAGACGAATGGCATCGTCAGAAACACCATTAATTTTAAAGGTATCACAAAGTTCCAAAAAATTGGCTATGTGTGAATTTGGATCTTCATCTTGTAAACCATTAAACTACACCAATTGTTGTATCATCTGAATAGTGTTAGGTTTTAATTCAAAATTATTAGCAGCAATGGCAGGTTTAATAATGCTAGTTTGAGTACCAGCCAAACTAGGTTTAGCATAATCATACATAGTACGAGGAGTTTCATCTTGATTCACTAGTTGCGCGGCTATTGCGGGGGGTGGTGGAATGTTTTGATTTGCTTCCATCTCTTCTGTAGGTTCTGGCCCTTGTTCTTGATCTTGTTCTGGATGTAGGCTTCGTCTGATCTCTCTGCGAGTTCTGCGAACTGTCGCTTCTAAATCTTCGTCAAAAAGTAATAGTCCTGCTGGATTGTTTCTAGTCATAAACTAGAAATACCTAGAAGGGAAAAGCAAAGAAAATTAAAATAGAATAAAATAAAATAAAAGAAAAATAAATAAAATAAAAAATAAAAATAAATAAAAACCAAAAATAAATAAATATAGTAATGGCTAAAGTAATAAAAATCGATTTTTCTTAATATTTTAGTTCCCCGGCAGCGGCGCCAAAAACTTGATACTCGCGATATTAAGTAATACAATTTATAAAAACTGATCACACCAAAAACTAACTAATATCACGATTTAAAGGCAAGCGCACCTATCGAACAGTAGTATAGTTTAGCGGCAAGACCGAGTTATCGTACCCAAGGGAACCAAAACTACTAATACTTACTTCCTTTCTATTATCTAGCCTAAAAATAAAAGAGGGTTGTTTGAAACTAATTCTAAAACTAACTAAAAGTGCACAAAAAGTAAAGTGGGGAAAGACTCTTTGGGAAAACTGATTAATATAAGTAATACTCAAGGGAGAATCGACCTAGACTTCAGTTGTTAATTAACTTCTTGAACTAGAAGATTTCTTCACTTGACTTGATCCGTAGAGATCCCTAACCTATGTTAATACCTCCGTTGAGGATAAGAACAACTAATCTTAGGTGGTTAACTAAAGTTTCTTTATTAATTAACACCCCTAGGTTGCATTAATTCGATTTATGGATCCCCCTATTAGGTTTAACCCTAATTCGATAGATTTATGTCGCCCTATGTCTAGGGTTGCATGCAGCTCCGCTTAATTATGGTAGATCTACTCTTAAAACAGGGACTTTTGCTCCTCTGCCTAAGCACATCGGTTTCTTGAAGTAATACCTAGGATTATTAAATCAAGAATGAAGAACACATAATTAAGAACAATTCAAGTATTTATCATATAATTCAAGAATAAATAATAACAATATTTGTCTTAGGTTTCATCCCCCTCAAGTATTTGAGAGGTTTAGTTCATAATTAATAAAGAAAACATCTCAGAAGAAATAAGATAACAAAACATAAAGAACCCAAAAAACCCCTGAAGGAATTTAGGGAGATCCTCTGTCTTGATGTAGAATTCTGGCTTCTGGGATGAATCAATCGGCTTCCCTTGGAGTAATTCCTTGCTTTCACTCCTTGTGTTGGCAGAAATATGGCGCTCCTTTTTGGGAGAAAAGAGTGTACCCCATAGAGTTGCCTCCTGGGGTCTTTATATAGAGCTTTGGGATACCTTTCTTAGCCTATAAGTATCCAAATCCGAGTGAAATTGCACTTCCTCACGACAGGGACACGCCCGTGTGCCACACCCATGTGGTTTCGATAAGGGCCGTGTTCGGGCCTGTTGAGGTGGCACGGTCGTGTGGCCTGGCCGTGCTTGTTGGGGCTAGGCTGTGTTGGACCTTGTGTGGCACGGCCACGTGCTACTGTCGTGTGGTGACTTCTTGGGCCGTGTCGTTTTCACACTTTGGCCCATTTTCATCATTTCCGGTCCGTTTTTCGTTCTTTTCTCTTCCCTATGCCCTCCTGAGTATACAACATGAAATAGAAGGGTTAAGAGCACCAATTCTCACAAAATTAATAATAATTCATCCAGAACTTAGGCTAAACATGAGGTAAAAATATGGATAATTTATCGTTTATCAAAACTAAAGAAACGACAAAGAGTAAATTAGGAAAATTACTTTGGGAAAACTGATTGATAAAGACAATACCTAAGGAAGAATCCACCTAGACTTCACTTGTTATCTAACTCTGAACTAGATGATTTCTTCATTCGACTTGATCCGTAGAGATCCCTAAATTCTGTTAATATCTCTGTCGAGAATAAGAATAACTAATCCTAGGTTGATTAATTAAAATCTCTTTCTAATTAAAACCCCTAGTCTTGCATTAACTCGATCTATGGATTCCCATATTAGATTTGACTCTAATCCGAAAGATTTTCGTCGTCCTATGTCTAAGATTGCGATCAACTCCGCTTAATTGTGTTGGATCTACTCTTAAACAGGGACTTTTGCTCCTCTGCCTAAGCACATTCGACTTAAATCAATATCCCGAAAATATCAATTCAAGAATTAAAAACACAATTAAGAAAAAGTCAAATATTTATCATATAGTTCAGATAACAATAACAAGATTCGTCTTAGGTTTCATCCCCCTTAGATATTTGGGGTTTTATTTCATGTTTATAAAAAGAAACATCTCAGAATAAAGAAAATAACAAAATATAAGAAAACCCAAAACTCCTAAAAGGATTGAAGGGAGATCCTCTGTCTTGATGTAGACCCTGGCTTTTGAGATGGATCAATCGGCTTTCCTTCGAGTAATTCCCTGCCTTTAGCTCTCCGTCTTGGCCGGAAGACTGTACCCTTGGCGGGAATAATGCACACCTTGTAGTTGCCTCCTAGGGTTTTTATATAGAGTTTGGAGAGTCTTTCTTAGTCCCTAAAGTGAAATTAAACTTGCTTACGACAGGGACACCCCCGTGTTCCACACCCGTGTGAGTCGATGCTAGGCCGTGTTCAAGCCTGTTAAAGTGGCGCGGCCGTGTAGATTGCCTGTGTGAATCGAGTCTAGGCCGTGCTTGAGCCTGTTTATGTGGCACTGTCGTGTGACACGCCCGTGTGGTGAACTCCAGGCCGTGTTGATTCATTGCTTTGGCCCATTTTCTCTGTTTTCGGCCTGTTTTTTGTTCTTTTCACTCCCCTAAGCTCAACTAAGTATAAAAC
The DNA here is from genome assembly GCA_020496765.1 of Gossypium stocksii. NCBI lineage: Eukaryota > Viridiplantae > Streptophyta > Magnoliopsida > Malvales > Malvaceae > Gossypium > Gossypium stocksii. The sequence goes on from CM035631.1 coordinate 101,549,064, forward strand.
ATGAAATTAAAGGTTTAGGAGCATCAAATTCCACAAATCAAGAAATAATTCATCCATAGATATGCTAAGCATGAGGTAAAAATATGTATAATTTACGGTTTATCAGAGACCCAATGTGTGGATGATTATGGAGTGGGCTTAGACTTGTAACATTGGGGTTTGTGCAAGTGTACACAGTCGTTATCAAGTAATAAGTAAGTATCGAGTTATTGTCTCCACAGGGATTGTATTTGTGTTAAGTCACTTAATTTTAAAATTATATTAACAACTTGGTAAATAAAAACACAATTTGATTTGGAAATGTTGATTAAAATTATGTAAAATTAATCTAAATGCAATGATCCCTAATATAATTTATCCTAACATGCAACTATATGAATGAAATAGATTTTAGCATAATTAAACACAATTTGCAACAATTACAACATAAATAAGCTAGGATAATTATTTTAATTAAACTCAACTTATTATCATCATGCTTAATAATATTCGGAAGAACATTCTATGGCAACTCGATCTTTTATGATTTTGGAAACCAGATTAGGTCCTTTCGAAATCCTTTACTTAGTAAATATGCATTTTACTGATTCTTATATACTAAGGGTTTCTTAGCATTCATGCGAGGTAACAGGGACAGATTAGGTTTGAAATAGTTGAATCACACAAATCTAAAAATTATGCAACTAACAGAGCCTGGTTAGGGTTGTTATGCAACTTGCAATTTAATCGGGTTAGGATCTAAATTGAGCATGCACATTTCAATTATGTGTCCACTAGCCATCGTCTAGTTAGGATCGCTCAGCTAATTCAAGTGCATTTCAATCACGTATGAATGAAATACAGACTTGATTTTACTTGAAAACATGATTGATTGAGGCACAAACATTATAAGCATGAATCTAATAAATATTATTTAATCAAAGTAACCATCTTAGCTTAAATAAAATTAAGCTATCATTGTTGTAAACAAGAACAAAGAACACATAGCAAACATTTTTAGATAAATTAAAGAAAGGAAAGATTAAACCCAAATCAAAGTGGCTGTCACCCAAGACTCTGAACGGCTAAGGCTCCTTCATTCCTTTGCTTTACTCCTTTGCTAATGGATCTCCAAGGTGGCCGACCTATGGCTCTTTAAGAGGTTTAATGGCTAAAATCTCTATGAAGAGTTAATGCTTAGGTGTGGGGAAAAAAAAGACTGCTAAGAGAATTGAGAGAGGAAAGAATGATGGTGGATGAGGGATGATTTGTGAATGAGGAAATGGGTCTTATTTATAGGTGAAAGAGGAAGGGTAGTTTACTAAAAATAGGAGGTTTTATCTCTTCAAGCATCTTTAATGGGTGGCCGGACATAAATTGAGGAAGTTGAGCTAATTTTTGCTTGATTTTTGCTTAATTTAAGTGCCACAACAACTCCGGACTGAGACTCAGTCAAGTGCAAATCTTCAGGCAAATCTCTAATTTCTTTAACAGTGCAAGGACCTTGTGTAATTAAACCAAAAAATGGTTTATGGACAGCCATGTGCAGCAGAATTTTGGGTTGACTTGGTCTTCAATTTGGACGGTTTTGTAATCCAATAAAGCTATCAGACCTGTCCAAAATAAATTAATAATTTAGAGGACCAAAGAATAAAATTTATTCACTTAAAATAATTAATTAAAACCCAATTTATTAATGAAATATTTCAAAATGAATTATTAAGTATAATTTTATATTTTATTATTTAATTCAATCATGCATGGCCCACTTTATAGCTTAAAAAAATAATATACTCAAATCAATATAAAATAAGCCATTTTATGCATGAAAACTTTATAATAAAGCATAAAATCATATTTTAATAATTTCTATGTCCTAATTCATATTTTCACATATTTCATTAGTTTATTAAATAATTACTTAATTTTAACAATAAATTTAAGTAAAAAGGTGATAAATTACATAGGAAAAATCCTATATATTTTTCGGTTTACAAGACCCAAATGAAGGGATAGAGAATCGATGTTTGGGGGCCAATGCAGAGAGGTTTAATGAAAATGAAATGATGTATGCAGACTTGAAAGTACGCCCAAAGTCAAAACAAAATCAGTCTCTCTCATTAGATTCAGAGAGCCATAGTGATCGGCTTTTTGCATCGGAGATTGAAGAGGAAATTCTCCAAGTTAGGTAGAGTAAAAGAAAGAAGATAGCTCTAAATAAGAAAATTAGCTCTATGTGCGAGATTCAAGATACAGCACTTACAACGAAGGGGAATTAGAAGAGGGACAGAGGAGTAAGAAAACAGAAAGGAAAAAAGATTTTAAGGATCCACGACAGCATTGCAAATTTGTCACTTTCGGATTCTAATATCAGTAATAGAAGAAGAGTTATCCTAAGAGAAGCGAAGAAGACGTGGGAGGTAGGGAAAAGTGTTGGAGATTTGAAGCATGTATTACCTATGGAGGTAATCTTTGTTTTGACAGCAAGTCTCTGCTGGTGTGAATATTGGTGACAAGATGAAGTATTACCTATGTAGGTAATTGGTTTTGAGTTTGAGAACAAGTATTACCTATGTTGGTAATCTATACTTCAACAGCAGCTTGTACTGGAATGAACCTTGGTGAAGAGAAGGCTAATTACCAATGATGGTAATTCTTGTATTGGACAGCAAACTTCAGAACAGCCAAGAGGCAAACGGGAATGAGAGTGAAAAGAAAGAAAGAAAAGCAAAGGAAGTTTGAGAAGTATTGAAGAAATTCTATATGATTTCATTCAACTAGAACATTGGCATTCAGCCATTACATATATATCAAAATAAACAAAGTTAACAAGTCAACAAACTTTTACCTAAACATATACCTACTACCACTTAACATAGCAAAGAAGTTGATTTAACTTGTACACAAAAACAAAGCTGGTTAACAGCTCTATCAACATCAAATTACATCAATCATAAAACCAAAAAAAAAGAACTAGACTTCAAAAGCAACTAGAACAAGTTAAGATTGAAGGCTTCATGGTTTCTAGTTGCTGCCACAAAAATAGTTCACGTGCATGAGCTTTGCACAGCCACCTTTGCTGCTGCATGGAAGCTAATCTCAACACTCCTCCTTAGCTTTCATGCTGCTGACACCCAATTTATTTCTTAAATGAAGAAATTGAGTTACACTAAGAGGTTTTGTGAAAATGTCAGCGAGTTGCTCTTCTGAACTGCAATGAATCAGTTTCACTTCATGTGCTTCTTCCATTTCTCTTACAACATGAAGTTTAATACTGAAATGTTTTGTCCTTCTATGAAAAACTGGATTCTTTGCAATTGCAACAGCAGATTGATTGTCACAATAAATCACTGTTGCTCCCTCTTGGTGTAAATTTAAATCTGTTAAGATTTTTCTTAGCCATATGGCTTGATTCACAGCCCCAGCAGCTGCTACATATTCTGCTTCAGCAGTCGATTGTGCTACCAAGGTCTGTTTCTTTGAACTCCAGCAGAAAATACCTGAGCCTAGGGTGAAAGCATACCCTGAAGTGCTCTTCATGTCATCCTTCGATCCTGCCCAATCACTATCGGTAAACCCAACTAGCCTTAGTTTCTCAGCCTTGCTATACAACAAGCCATGACTCAAGGTACCTTTAATGTACCTGAGTACCCTTTTTGCTGCTCGAAAGTGCTTCTCACTACAGCAGTGCATGAATCTTGAGAGTAATCCCACAGCAAACATAATATTCGGTCTAGTGGCAGTCAAATACAGCAAGCATCCCACTAGACTCCTATAGGTTGTTTCACAAACCTTGTTGGAATTACTTTGGCTTGTTAATTTTACTCCAATAGCAACTGGAGTATTTGTTGCTTTGCAGTTCTGCATAGAGAACTTATTTAGAATCTTCATAGCAAATCTTCTTTGACTTAAAAAGAAGCCTTCATCCGATTGTGTTACTTCCATCCCTAGGAAATAAGTCATTTTCCCGAGGTCGGTCATTTCAAACATTGTTTGCATTTTTGCTTTGAAATCTCCAAGCAAAGCTTGATCTCCTCCTGTAACGAGCAGGTCATCAACATACACAGACACAATCAGCTGTGTTTCTTCATTTTCTTTCTTAACATACAAGGTAGGCTCACTGGAGCTTCTTTGAAATCCCAAGCTCAGCAAATAACTATCGATTCTGCTGTACCAGGCTCTTGATGCCTGTTTTAAGCCATATAAGGCTTTCTTGAGTCTATAGACCATGTCTTCTTTGCCTTGTACTATGAAGCCTTGAGGTTGCTCGACATATATATCTTCTTCAAGATAGCCATTGAGGAAAGCTGATTTTACATCGAGCTGGTAGATTTTCCACTCCATTTGAGCTGCTAAGGCAATCAGTAGTCTGATGGTATCTAACCTAGCCACTGGTGCAAATGTTTCCAGGTAGTCAAGGCCATATTTTTTACTAAAGCCTTTTACAACTAGCCTGGCTTTGAGTTTGTTTAAACTTCCATCTGCATTCTGCTTAACTCGATAGACCCACTTTACTCCGATGATTTTTCTGTTGGGTGGCTTTTCAACCAATTCCCAAGTTTGGTTTTTTTTAATCATAGCAATCTCATCGGCCATTGCTTGCCTCCAGCCTTCATTTGCTTCAGCATCTTCAAAGCAGCTTGGTTCTTCCTGTGCAACATGTGCCCTTTCATAGATTTCAGTTAAGGGTCTAGTGCCCCTAACAGGCTCATCATCAATGTCTTCCTCTGGACCAGCTTGCTCAAATTGAGTTTCACTAGCTGTTAGCTCTTCGGTTACACCATCTGGTTCACTCTTATCCCAATTCCAACATGCCTTCTCGTTAAACACAACATCCCTGCTGACTTGAATTTTATTTGTGAGTGGATTCAAGATTCTATAGCCCTTTTTAGTCATACTATAACCAACAAGAATACTAGGCTGGGCTTTCTCAGATAATTTATCTCTTTTAACAGCAGGTATAAGACTATAGCAAAGACTACCAAAAATTTTTAGATGTGCTAATGAAGGTTTGAATCCATACCAGGCTTCAAAAGCAGTCATATTAGCTATGGCCTTTGTTGGAAGTCTGTTTTGCAAGTAGACAGCAGTGTTAGCTGCTTCAGCCCATATGAATTTAGGCATGTTTTTCTCAAATAGAAGACATCTAGCCATGTCCATTATGCTTCGATTCTTCCTCTCACTGACTCCATTCTGCTGAGGAGTATAAATGGTGGTCATTTGATGCTTGATGCCTGATTCATCACAAATGGTTTGGAACTGAGTTGAAGTGTATTCAGATCCATTGTCTGACCTGATGGCTTTGAGCTTGCATCCAGATTCAGTTTCAGCTGCTGTTTTAAACTTTGAAAACACTTGAGGCACCTCAGACTTATGCTTTAAGAAGAAAATCCAGCAGTATCTAGTGTAATCATCAATAAAAAGAATGAAGTACATGTTTCCACTGAGAGATTCAGTCTTCATAGGTCCACACACATCAGTGTGTACTAACTGGAGCTTTTCTGAGGCTCTCCAGGCTTCATTCGTGGGAAATGGCTTTTTAGCCTACTTTCCTAGCTGGCATATCTCACAAACTTCATCATTCTTTACTGAATTTGTGAAATTTTCTACCAAGCCCTTGTTGACCATGTGTATCATTGATTTGAAATTGGCATGTCCAAGTCTTTGGTGCCAAAGCTTGGAGTCTTCTGTGGAAGCAGAGTAGACCTTATTTAGGCCTTTATCCCAATCCACAACAAAGCTTTTATCAGTCATGGCTACTATCATAAACATGGATCCTCTTGGATCAAAAATTTGACATTCTCTGCCTTTGAACTCGACTGAGTACCCTCTCTCAAGCAGCTGACCAATGCTCAAAAGGTTCCTGTCTATTTCTGGAACCAGTAGCACATTTGAAATAATTTTGTTGCCTGCAGGAGTATGTATCAAAACATCTCCTATTCCTTCAGCCCTTATAAATTGGCCATTACCAATTTTTACTTTGGATTTGCAGCTCCTATCCAAAGTCTTGAAGATGGTTGGGTCTGAAGTCATATGATTGGTACATCCACTGTCCAAAAGCCATCCTTGTGAGCCTTCTTTCTGACTCGTTGAACATGTTACAGCAAAGACATGTTCTTCACAGTCATTGCTGTCTTCAGCCACTCGAGCTAGAGCTTGCTGTTGCTGTTGGTTTTGGCCAGGTCTGCCTTTTTCTTTGTAAACTTTTTCAACATGACCTCTCTTCTTGCAATGCTGACATGTAGCATCTGGCCTGAACCAGCATCTATTTTCAGGATGACCTGGTTTCTTGCAATGCCTGCAAGGTTTGTCTCCTTTTCTTGTAGCATCAGACTTGGGTCTGTTTTTCCAGGCCTTTTTACCTTTGTAGGTAAATGAGCTTGTGGCAGGTTTGGCATTAGCTTGAAATGCACCCTCCTGGTGCTCCTCTTGTCTGTTGGCCCTCCTTTGCTCTTGAGCATATAGGGCATTGATAAGCTCTGTCAAGGTGATGCTTGTCAGATCCCTTGAATCCTCTAGGGAGGATATTTTCACTTCATATCTCTCTGGTAAAGTAGAGAGAACCTTTTCAACTATCCTTGCTTCATCAAATTGCTCACCAAGGAGCCTTATGCTGTTTACAACAGCCATTATCCTGTCAGAATATTGTTTGACAGTTTCATCTTCTTTCATTTTCAGATTCTCGAAATCCCTTCTAAGGTTAAGAAGCTGCTGTAGCCTCGTTCTTTCAGAGCCTTGAAACTCTTCCTTCAATTTATCCCAGGCCTGCTTTGGTGTCTCACAGGCCATGATCCTTGTAAAGATCACATCTGAGACACTATTCTGAATACAGGACATGGCTTTATGCCTTTTAGTCCTTTCATCAGCATGTTGTCTGATTTGTGCCACCGTGGGGTTGGCTCTAAGTGGAGCTGGCTCAGCATCGGTGTTGACAACCTCCCATAAGTCAAAAGCTTGTAGGTAGGATCTCATTTTGACTGCCCATATGTGGAAACCTTCACCATTGAAAACCGGTGGTGCTGCTGGAGAAAAGCCTGATGAAGCCATTCAATCTACTACAACAGATCCTCTAAGATGACAGCTCTAGATACCAATTGTTGGAGATTTGAAGCATGTATTACCTATGGAGGTAATCTTTGTTTTGACAGCAAGTCTCTGCTGGTGTGAATATTGGTGACAAGATGAAGTATTACCTATGTAGGTAATTGGTTTTGAGTTTGAGAACAAGTATTACCTATGTTGGTAATCTATACTTCAATAGCAGCTTGTACTGGAATGAACCTTGGTGAAGAGAAGGCTAATTACCGATGATGGTAATTCTTGTATTGGACAGCAAACTTCAGAACAGCCAAGAGGCAAACGGGAATGAGAGTGAAAAGAAAGAAAGAAAAGCAAAGGAAGTTTGAGAAGTATTGAAGAAATTCTATATGATTTCATTCAACTAGAACATTGGCATTCAGCCATTACATATATATCAAAATAAACAAAGTTAACAAGTCAACAAACTTTTACCTAAACATATACCTACTACCACTTAACATAGCAAAGAAGTTGATTTAACTTGTACACAAAAACAAAGCTGGTTAACAGCTCTATCAACATCAAATTACATCAATCATAAAACCAAAAAAAAAGAACTAGACTTCAAAAGCAACTAGAACAAGTTAAGATTGAAGGCTTCATGGTTTCTAGTTGCTGCCACAAAAATAGTTCACGTGCATGAGCTTTGCTGCTGCATGGAAGCTAATCTCAACAAAAAGGCTGGGTTTCAGTGTACAAAGAGACGAGGAGATAATTATTGAAGAAATTATGAGGATCAAAGGAAAGCAGTAGGGAGCACTCAAAGGTTGGGGGTTGGTGGTGTTCGGGATCTTGGTATGTGGTTGCTTTTGTGGCTTTATCTTTTAATTATTCTAATCTGATAAGGAATATGCGAATTATCACTTGGAACATTAAAGGGTTGGGTTCAGTTCCTAAAATTGAGGCTGTTAATAGAGTAGTGAGGAAGAATAGGGCCGATGTTTGTTTTCTTCAAGAAACTAAATTAGAATCGGTGCCAATGGAATTAGTTAGAAAGATATGGGGTGATAATTACTTTGATTTCAAATATGTTGCTGCTATTGAAAGATCAGGGGGTTTATTAACGATCTGGGATAAGGGTCGTTTCTTGGCCAATGTTGAGTTGTGTGGGAAGAGGTTGTCAGGTTGGAAATGTCGTTCACTTTCATGGGTTGGTAAGGTCGTTCTTATTAACGTAGTGTTGTCTTCATTATCGATATACTTTATGTCTTTGTTCCAAGCTCCGGCGACTGTTATTAGAAAGATCAACAAGATTAGGAAGAATTTCCTTTGGGAAAATTTGGATGGGAATAAGAATATGGCGATGATTAGATGGAATATTGTCTGTAAGCCAAAGGTTAAGGGTGGGGCGGGTGTAGCAAATTTAGGTATTAAAAATAAAGCATTATTGGCTAAATGGAACTGGAGATTTGCGATAGAAAAAGAAGTGTTATGGCTAAAGGTGATTTTAGCAAAATATGGGTCAAATGTTCAACTGTGGCGGTTTGAGATGACTTATCAAAAAGATATGTCAACTGTTTAGAGGGGTATAGTTGAAAATTCTAAAGATGCTAAAGTTTCCAAATGGGTGGGGTCAGAATCTTTCTTTTGGAAGATTGGGAATAGAAATTCGGGTTTGTTTTGGTGGGACATTTGGTGTAGGAATCGACCATTGAAACTGTTGTATCCAAGGCTATTCCGCCTTGCAAAACATAAAGAAAGTACTATAGCCGATATTTTAAGTCCTTCAGGGAATGGTAGTGTTGGTTAGGAAGGATGTTTTACTAGACTATTATTGGGTAGGGAGGAGAAGATGTGCAAAGATTTGGCTGAAAAGGTGAGTGGCATGTGTTGATTTCGGAAGTAGATGATAGGTTGTGCTGGGCTAATGATAGATTTGGGGAGTTCTCGGTTAAAAAATGCTCTGATTTATTGTTGTTGGATGATGGGGCTGGTATTAATTTTGCTTGCGGTAAATTTTGGAATATTAAAGTTCCTCCTAGAGTACGTAGTTTCCTTCGGATGCTCGCAATTGACAGAATTCCCTCTAAGGAATTTCTGGTTAAACGAGGAGTGAACATTCAAAATTTATCGATAAGCTGCCCTTGGTGCAATGGAAAGCCGAAAAGTGCATCACATCTGTCATTTAAATGCAAATTTATCGAAGGCTTTTGGGCTAAAATTTTCAATTGGTGGGAGGTAGTTTGGAAGCAGGTCGATGGTTTTGTGAATTTCTTCGCTTTATGTAATAATGTGAAAATGGCTTAAATCAGGAAAAGCTTATGGCTGATATCTACTGCAGTAGCCTGTTGGACAATTTGGTTAGCAAGAAATGGGTTGATTTTTTATGGAAGGAGAGTGCATATGGAAAATTTAGTGTTTCAATCAAAGATGAGGGCTTTGTTGTGGATTAGATCAGTTCATGATGAAATCATGCTACAAGAGAATTTTTGGTGGATTGCTCCACAAAGGTGTCGGGTTGTTTCCTATAAATCCAAACTTGCTGCTTATTTTGGAGGCCCCCTCCACTTGGTTGGTTAAAATTCAATGTGTGTGGAATTGCAAAAGAGGACAAAGTAGGGTGCGAAGGTGTTTTGAGAGATATGGAGGGTGTGGTAAGAGGGATATTCCCTGGTGTTGTTGCTACAAATGTTGCTGAGGAAGCTGAGATTGGTGCGGTGAAGGTTGCTCTAGAAGTCTTTTTAGCTATGAATTGGAAGACTAATGATACTTTGTTTATTGATTTAGATTCATTGGTGGTGTCTTCTTGGTATGTCAACAAGGTTTTGAGAACTTGGTCGCTTCATGCAATTTTTTCAGATATTGAAATTACTAAGCTTAATAGTAATGATATGGCTTTCTCCTTGGCGATGGCAGGTGTTAACTGGTTGCAAGTGTTTAAAGCTTGGTGGTGATATCTTGTTTTGTTTGAAGGTTTATTGTTTGAGGACTGTGTCATTAACTTGACTGATGTAATTTTCAATTTTAGGTGCTGCTCTGGTTTGTCTTCGGCAACAGAGTAGTTCAAATGAAGCAAAAAAAAAATCGTTTACAAAGGGATGGAAGGTGAAATCATGAATGCTCACAAAACTTTTTAAGTCCACTGCTAACGTGATGCCAATGGAGGAGAGGAGCTTGGTGATGGCTCTGATTCTATCAAGTACGGCAAATTTTTTACCAATTGGTTTAAGAATGTCGATACTTAGTCTTCTCAATATCTAATTAAGTAATTAAGAAAACAACATATATCAATAATTTGATAATATGTCTCGTTCTTAAATAAATTAAAATAAATTATATGAATGAATTATCATAATAAAAAAGCACTTAAATATTTTATTGTAGTTGATTAAGCTTTAGTTTAGTAAACATTGTTGTAATCGCAACAATAAAGAGATCGTGAGTTTAAATGCGTTTATAAAATCACATGCTTTATGCATTAGTATTATTGTTAAAAATGCGTTTATAAAATCACATGCTTTATGCATTAGTATTATTATTAATGTTTATGATGATAATTAATGTAAGTACCTTTGCTTCGTGAATGAATTGTGATAAAACACTAACAAATAAACAAAACTAAACACTAAATTTGAAAAGTGAGACGGTTTTAAATATTTAAGTCCAAGCTTAACTCTATTTCAAATCAATCTAATCTTTTTGCCCATTTTTTTAGGACTTAATATTTTTATTTGAATTCTCCTAAATATCAAATAAACTTTTAAGCTTGAATTTATATCGCCATATTGGAATAAGATTCCCTATAGTTTAATCATCCACTCATTTCGTACATCAGTGTCTCTTTCAAATTTGAAGCTTTTAATAGAAATTTAACAATTAATCAAGCCTCAGAAATATAATTTTTATCAAAGCTTTTAATGGATCGTTAAATTATGGCACAATGGTTAACATATAATTTGATGTGAAAAAATGTTAAATTTTTTTTTTTAAATCGCACCTCATAACAATTTGACCTGATTTATAAACCTCTCTAATCTAAATAAGAATCTCATGGTTTCCATTCTCTCAGTATACACTAGAATTAAAAGAAAACAAATATTGAAGTTCCTTTGGGAAAAGCTGAAAGGAATAGTAAAAGGATAAAAAGCTAAGGCCATGCCATTGTTCTCCAATGTTCATCGAATCATCATCATCATCATATCAGTTGTTGATGCAGGAGCATCAAACCCTGACTTTATTTTACTTATTTTAATATCCAAATTTGGTTGTTTTATTACTTGGTAGAGGCAAACCAGTCCTCTATATAAGGCAGTCCCTCTATGCACAACAATCATCACCACCAACCCCAAGTTTAATTTAAGTTAGTGAGTTTCTTAGTTTCCCTAGAAGTTAAGCATGGCTCAAATTAAGAGGATGGAGAACCAACTCGTGATCAAGTCCTCAGCTGATAAGTTCTTTGATGCCTACAAGACCAAAGCGCAGCTTATGCCAAAAATGGCCAATCAAGTCGTTAGAGATGTAAAACTTGTTGAAGGTAGTGGTTGGGATTCCGAGGGTTCGGTTAGACAATGGTATTTTGTTGCCGGAGGTAAGCTTATCAACACAAATATGTAATTCTATGGTTATCAAGATTGGACTGATTAGATTAGGAATTAATCCACGCATCGATCTAGAGATAGGCTTTAGATTGGTTGACCTACAATTCAATTAATTTTTAATTTTTTTATTTTTTATAATTTTTTAATAATTTATTTAATTAAATTGTTCGAAACGACAAATCGATTACTTTAACAATTCAACTATTGATCCAATTATAAAAACCTTCAACAAAACCTCTTTCCATCACATTATTAAATATTTATGTTAGTCTCTCTTTTCTTTCTTTTCTTTTTTTTTTTGAGATTTTTCAGAATCCGATAGTCATTTCAAACCTTAACTAAATTCACATTCGAGTTGGGTAAGACCCTTAAATGAGGTGCAAAACTCTCTTAATACAGTTTTCTCTATCCACGAGACTTGAACCTGAAACTTTATTTAAGAGGTGTTTGATTCCTTACTACTCAAACCAAACGAGTTGGTTATGTTAGTTATATGGATTGATTAACATATTATATTCAAAAAAATACCATTAGTTGTTTAACCAAATTATTTTTTTTTTTATTTGGAGTTGAATTGCAAAGGAAAGAAAATCAATTTTCATTTCATATTTCAAACAATAAATATTAACTTTATTTAAATTTATACTTATTTGATTTTTTTTTACTAGTACAACTCTAAAATTGACTCATTTAATAGTAGAATAACCAATTTGAACCAACCATTATAATAGAGGGATCTAGCAAGTACTTTCACTTTTTTTTAAGGTAAGCTATAGTAGGTTTTTTTTTCTTTTTTGATCACGCAACTATAAAAATGTTACAAAATAGTCATACAATTATAGGTTTTTTTTTGTCACGTAACTATGAAAAATTACAAAATAATCATTTAACTATTCAGTTTTTTTATCACCTGCTAGATAACATAAAGATGGAAACACCAACTATCTAAAATAATTGGGTGACCAAGAAAGACAATTAAATACTCGAATGACATTTTTATATCTTTTCATAATTGAGCGACAAAAAAAAAATTATAATTGAGTATTAATGTATTTTTTAAGTGATGCTAATGTTCATCACTCTTACAGGTAAGCTTGAGACTTGTAAGGAAATGATGGAAAAGGTGAATGATAAAGATAGGACTATTGTTTATAAATTGGTGGAAGGTGAAATCATGAAAGCTTTCAAAACCTGGAACTCCATTCTCAACGTGATGCCGATGGGAGAGGGAAGTTTGGTGAAATGGACTATGGTATTTGAAAAGCAAAATGATGATGTCCCTGATCCTGTCAAGTATGGCGACTTTTTAACTACCTGGGCTAAGAATGTCGATACTTACCTTCTCAATGTCTAATTAAATAATTAAGGAAACGACATATATCAATAATTTGATCATATGTCTCGTTTTTAAATAAATTATATGAATAATCATAATAAAAATGTATTTAAATATTTTATAATAACTGATTAAGCATTAACTTAGTTGGCATCGTTAACTCAGTTCAAGCGTATTTATAAAATCACATGTATCTTATTGTCATGAAAATTAATGTAACCTTTGCTTTGTGTATGAAAGCACATGCTTCTCTGATGTTATATGATAATTTCGTGGTAAACACAAAAATAAATAAAAATGTGCTCTTTTTTACACAATATAAAAATTAAATTTTGCTACTATTGTTTTTTTACAGAAATTATTTCGATGTTTTAAAATTTATATAATTTAATTTTAGATGTTAATGGTTGTTTTAAGGTTGCTTCTCATATTTTTTTTTTAAATAATACTTTACTAAAAATAAATCGTTTAAGAGAAAAAAAAGAGATAAGATATCCATAAATTTTTAACGGATCGTTATTTGATAGTACAATGATTAACATAATGCTTGACGTGATTTTTTTTTTTTAAATCGCACCTCAAAACGATACATAAAAATCTCCAATCCGAATAAGATTCCCATGGTTTCCCATCCTCTCATTCAAATTATAGTATACACTAGAATTAAAAGAAAACAAACATTGAAGTTCCTTTGGCAAAAGTTGAAAGGAATAATAAAAGGACAAAAAGCCGAGGCCATTGTTCTCCGATGTTCATCGAGTCATCATCATCATGTCACTTGTTGATGCAGCAGCATCAAACCAGTCCTCTATATAAGGCAATCTCTCTAAGCACAACAGTCACCACCACCAACCCCAAGTTTGATTCAAGTTAGTGGGTTTCTTCTTAGTTTCCTAGAGCATGGACCAAATTAAGAGGATGGAGTGCCAAGTCGAGATCAAGTCCTCAGCTGATAAGTTCTTTGATGCCTACAAGATAAAAACTCAGCTATGCCAAAAATGGCCGATCAAGTCGTTAGAGATGTAAAACTTCTTGAGGGTAGTGATTGGAATTGCGTGGGTTCGGTTAGACAATGGTATATGATTATCGGAGATAAGCTTATCAATACAAATCTGTAAAACCATGGTTATCAGGATCAGATTGGACCAATCGTTCGGGTTGATTAGATTAGGAATTAACTAGTGTACCGATCTAGAGATGGGCTTTAGATTGATTGACCTGCACTGTAATCGTTTTTTATTATTTTTCGGACTGATTAGATTAGGAAATAACTAGTGTACCAATCTAGAGATGGGTTTAGATCGATTGACCTGCAGTTTAATCTTTTTTTTATTGTTTTTTTATAAATTTTTAATGATTTATTTAATTGAATTGTTTGGATAGATGAATTGATTACTTTAACCTCTTTTCTTTTCTTTTCTTTCCTTTTTTTTTTTTGAAATTTTTCAAAAACGATAATCATTTTGAACATTGACTAAAATTCGGATTCGAATTGATAAGACCCTTAAACGAGGTGAAAAACTCTCTTTATACAGTTTTTTCTATCCACGAGACTTGAACCTAAAACCTTATTTAAGAGATGTCAAGTTCCTTACCACTCAACCCAACATGAATTGGTTATGATAGTTATATGAATTGATCAACATATTATATTCAAAAATGTCATTCGGTGTTTAACAAAATTAATATTAACTCTATTAAAATTTGTACTTAATTGATTATTTTACAAGTATAACTCTAAAATTAACCTATTTAATAATAAATTAACAAATTTGAACCAATCATTATAATAGAGGGATTTGGTAAATATTTTCACTTTTTTTTATACAGCAGATATCACCCAACTATAGGTGTTTTTTTGTCACCTAACTATAAAAAGTTACAAAATAGTCACCCAACTATAGTTTTTTTTCTTTTTTGATCACCCAACTATGAAAAGTAACAAAATGGTTATTCAACTATTTAATTTTATTCTTTTTATCACCATATGGATAACATAAAAAAGGAAACACCCCGAAATCTAAGATAATTGAGTGATCAAAAAAGACAAAATTGAATACTTGAATAGCTATTTTGTAACTTTTCATAATTAGATGACTAAAAGAGAAAGAAAATACCATAATTATGCGAGTATTTGTGTATTTTTTTTTTAATAAATGCTAATGGTCATCACTCTTCCAAGTAAGCTTGAGACTTGTAAGGAAATTAGGGAAAAGGTGGATGATAAAGATAGTACTATTATATACAAATTGGTGGACGGTGAAATTATGAAAGCTTTCAAAAGCTGGAAATCCATCCTCAACGTGACGCCGATTGGGGAGGGAAGTTTGGTTAAATGGACCATGGAATTTGGAAAGCAAAATGATGATGTCCCTGATCCTGTCAAGTATGGCGAGTTTTTAACTACCCGAAGTAAGAATGTCGATACTTACCTTCTCAATGTTTAATTAAATAATTAAGGAAATGGAATATATTGATAATTTGATCATATGTCTCGTTGTTAAATAAATTATATGAATTATTATAATAAAAATATATTTAAATATTTTATAATAGCTAATTAAGCGTTAGCTTAATTGGTATCCTTATTATTATAATAATAATAAAATGTGAACTCAAACGTATTTATAAAAGCACAAAGCATGTATTTTATTGTCAATGTTGAGGATGAAAATTAATGTAATTGTAACGGCCAATTTTGGCCCGTACAAATAAACCTAAAACCTTTACATTTCAAACCCAATCAGACCAGCTTGATTACAACAAACCCAAACCCAAATTAAAACTGACCCGTAGCCCAATTTACACCAAAACCCAACTGCTACCCTAACCCGTGACCCAAATACACCCAAACCCTAACTAGAAACCCTAAATCATACCCCAATGCCCCACTTGGTCTCTGCCCACCGCCTCAGGTCCCATCAACTCAGCACTGCCCTTCCAGGTCACTTCCACCGCCCAAGCCCCTGCAAACATTTAAAACAAATGGACAGAAAGCATTTTGCAGACAGAAGACAACTTGTAAACGAAGTAAACAGAAGGCTATAAAAGCCCGATTCAAAACAATTGTAAGGGTCGGATTTTCGAACCCCAAAAAAAGAAATACAAATATATTCAAAAGCAATATAACAGTAGCAGAATTTTTAGCAGTAACAGCGAAGGGAAGACCCCTGAATTGCAAGAATAACACACAGGATACCAGAACCCTAGGCAAAGGTGATTTCTATTTTTCTAAATCCATTTCTATGCGCATGTTTTATCAAAGTACCAACAAAGCATAAGAATATAAATACACAAAAAAAAAAAAGAGGAAAAAATTGGAAACTTTACCTTTTCCGGCCACCGGAACGGTGGCCGGAACGACGCCGCGCGCACGGTGGTCCGATCATCGGCCGGTGACCGGCCGGTGACCGGACGGTGACCGGTCCGATGACCGGTCCGGCACCGGACCCTCCCCGGATCCTTTCTCTCCTTCCTCCCTTCTCTTCTTCCTTCCTTCTCTTTCCTTTCCTCTCCTTCCCTCTTTCCCTTCCTTCCCTTTCCTTTCTCCCTTCTCCTTTCTCCTTTCTTTCTTTCTTCTCTCCCCTTCCCCTTTCTTTTTTTTTCTCTCCGGACACCAAATGAACCAAAAAAACCAAAAAAGGGTCCTTTTATACTAACCGACCTGGGTCGGGTCGACCCGACCCGAACCGCCTAGGATCCGCGCGTTCTGACGTCAAAAGGGCTTATTGCGCGATCGGTCCTTCCGCCCTTTTTAAATTTACAATTTAGTTTTATTCATTTCAATTTGGCCCGTTGGTTCGTTTCTGTTTGCAATTCGATCCTCAGTGCAGCTGTGCGTTTTAGGATTTCGGGTGAATTGCTGTTTAGGCCTCCCTATATTTTACCCGTGTTCTAATAGGTCCCTGTGACTTGTTTTGGTTTTAAAATCTGGCCCAAAACTTTAAATTTGCTTCTAATTTGGTCCTTTCTGCCCTATTTCGTTTTTTATTATTTTATTTTTATTATTATTATTATTATTATACTATTATTTTTAGTTTTAGTATTAGTATTATTTTCACTCAAAATTTATGTACATACATGTTATTATGTTTTTATATTTTATTTTACTTATATCCTATGTAAATATTTTTATAACTTCTAATACCTATAAGTATATATTTTACAGATTTTTAGTATTATTACGTATTCATTTTTTAAAATTCATGTATATTCGTCTATACTCGTAGCAGTTTTAATATTATTTTTCTTAATATATATTATGTATATTTAAATACCTTATCACATACCTTATATGTTTTTCATATATTATAGTTACATTCTTCTATATTATAATATTTATACTATCTTATGCATTGTTAATATTTTACCGTATATTTACGTATGTATTTCTTGTCTGTTTTTGTGTATTAATACGTGTGTCGCATTTGTGTACCTACCCTTATTTTTACCGTATTACTATTGACCAGTATTTTTATAATGCTATCATTACTCTTGTGTTTTATTATTTTTCATTATTATTAAATTTATTATTTATTAATATTTTACTATCATTAGTATTTGTGTTATATTATATGTAAATATATTATATACGAATATTCAATATTATCCTATACCTACATTTGCTATATGCAACTTTTGGAAAATATTACTAGTAATTTTTTTCATTATTATTGGTTTTAATACTTATACATTACGTATACATAGATATTTTAATACTATTACGCGTACTTTATTATATTATATTTTAGCATTATATATCATACTATTATTACGTATACTTTCCTTAAACCTAGCATTATATGTTCTATGTATGTTTGTTATTATTTCATATTTTGCATTACTACTATTATCATACCATATGCACTATCATAGCTATTATTATCACTTAAGCATCGTTAATAATTTATATGTTATTTGTTTCGTGTTTTCTTCACCTTTATCATTATTTGCTCCTAATTTTAAGCATATTAAGTTACATTTTAATTTCTTCATCGATTTTACTCATTTATAATTTTTTCATGATTTAATAAACAAGGCAATATACCGATTTTAACATTAAGCCGGTGATTTCATCGCTATGTTGGGTGAATCACGGATGGCTCCTGTTAAAAGCGGGATATCCTCCTCAAAAATAAATAAAAAAAAAACCTTTGAAATGCTCGTACCGGATCGCAACTAAATCTTAAATTGAACTCGTATTTTCGAAAGTTAAGACAACGTATATTTGAAAGATACCAATTTTGGGCGTCGCGGGGGTGCTAATACCTTCCCCGCGCGTAACTGACTCCCGAACCCTATTTTTCTCTGAACTTTAACGCGGACCTAAACTTGGCCTTTTCTATTCGAAAATTGATGTTTTATCAGGTGTCCGATCGCACCCAGAAGAAAAGATCGGTGGCGACTCCCTTGTTTTTAATAGAATCAAAATCCGTTTTCAGAATTTAAAGTCGCCACAATTAGCGACCTAAGCTAAAAATTTTTTCGTCGCTACAGCTGGCGACTCCACTGGGGACCAGTCTTCGAGAGTCGAATCAAATCAAAAGCATTGTCGAAATTTTCGAAATGCCCTTTTCAAATAAATGTTTAGTCGTGATCCTCAAAATTTTTGGAAAAATCATGCACTTGCACCTCGTTGTGAATATTTTCTAACTTGTTCTGTCTACCTGTTTTGAAGCTCTAAATTTCTAAGCTCCGGTTCTCTAAGTTTAGTTTTTAAAATAAAACGAAAGGTTTGTGAGTTTCTTCCCACACACCGCGCACTTGCATTTAGCATGACATGAGCGCCATACCCGGGCTCCGTCCCTTTTAAGTGAAAGTAAACGCTATGCCTTCGTGAGTTAACTCGTCCCTCCGCACAGGCTAGTGAATACTTTCGGATTACATATGACTTATGCTTTCGTGAGATAACTCGTCCCTCCGCATAGGCATAAGTAAATGTAATCCCTCGAATTGATCTCGTAAGCCTATGATGGGCCATGACCGAGGTTCTGTACTAATCTTAGTAGATGACAGTACAGACAATTCGGGTACCTTTCTAGAACCTAAAACTACATATAATGAACTGTACGAGCTACCCAACTAGAGCCATGCCGAACCTCTGTCCGTTTAGTAGATACCAAAATAGGCACACGGGAGAAACGCCTCTCACCTTTTGTACTTTCACTTTGTATATAAGGGGAAGGGATTTATCTGTTAAATTGAATCGGGTAGTTTAAAATCGCTTTAATTTATTTTCATTTATATTTGATCACTAATCGTGTTTTGATTGTCTTTGTTTTATTCTTCATCATGCATCATAGGCATCATTATAGGACGGTGTTGACTAAAGATTAGTTGCCAAAGAACGGGTTTCAAATGGAAGAGTCGATTGTGCAAACGACCGAGACAAACATCGCGATTCGAGATTGGTCTCTGAGGACTCAAAGAGAAAAGGGAGATAGCCTGGTAGAAGGATGCATTGTCAATCTGCCCGAGCGGGTAACTGTGAATGTCTGTCAAAACAACCTTGAAGACTTGGTTTGGATCTGGAATCAGTGGGATTCAGATACTAGGGGCATTTTCACCGAAAGGTACGGGGACATAGCCCATCTGATTGCTGTCAAAGTAGACGAAAGATTGATTCAAGCTATGATCAGATTTTGGGATCCGGGTTACCAGTGTTTCACATTCAACCAAGAGGATATGACCCCTACGATAGAGGAGTATGCTGCTCTACTGCGTGTCGAAAACATGCAAACCTACAAAATATATGTCAAAGAGCCCAAGCCAATGACATTCAGGAAAAAGTTAGTAAGGCTGACGGATATGACCGATGCATGGGCCGAAAAGCAAATAAAGAAGAAGAATGAAATCAGTTGTGTCCCATGGTTTTCCTTACGAGACCTGGTTTTAAATCATCCTGACATGTTGAAACGGATAAATTTGTTTGCTTTGGCTATCTATGGTTTGGTTGTCTTTCCGAAGATACTCAGGCATATAGAAGTAGCGGTAGTGGATTTCTTTGAAAAGTTGAAGCAAGGTATCAACCCTGCCCCAACCATCCTAGCAGAGACCTTCAGATCTTTGAGCAGTTGCAGGAAAAGAGGGGAAGGATGATTCATCGGATGCGCGCAGCTACTTAACGTTTGGATTTTGAGTCACTTTTGGAAGGTAGAGCGCACACCGTTCCACATGTTTTCGAAGACATTTGCTCCGTTGGAAGCTCACCTTAAGAAAGAGTGGCCGAAGGAGGTTACTGAGCAGCATTGGGTCTCAGTGTTTCAGAACTTGCGTGCCGAGGACATAGTATGGAGAGCACCGTGGATGCGCCCTTCGCTTTTGTTATACAAAGTCGGAAACCAAGACTGGGTACCACTACTTGGATTGTGGGGAGGGATTGGTTACGCTCCTCTTTTGGTTTAAAGACAGTTCTCTTCACGACAGTTTATACCCGCCACCAGTGGTCTGGCTCAGTCAGAGTTTGTTTTTGCGGGCGAAGGTTATATGAAGAAAGTCCGAGACACTGCAAAGGCTTGGAAAAGAATTCATCTGATGAAGTTGGCTTTATATGCTGACACTATCACCCAGGACTACGATGCATGGAGAAAGTAACGGATGAGTAGTTTGCAAGTCTCATCGGTAGATTACGCCTTTCAGAATCCTTTTTCGAATGAAATTCCATCCGAGCTAGAGACGGCGAGACAAGAATTCGAACGCGAAAAGACAAAAATGTTACGAGACCTTAGTGCCCTTCAAGAAGAAAATTATCAGCTGAAGATCGATGTTCAAATTGAAAGATCCAGGGCCGAGAAGGTGCAAAAAGAAGCCGAGGTCGTAAGAAACGACTTAAGAGATCTTCATCTAGAAAATAAAAAGTTAAGAGGCACCATAAAGAACAGCGGGCTGGGCAAGTCGTCAGCGGAATGGAAAGAGGAATTGAGTAATGTCAAAGGTGGGATGGAATTTTGGAAAGGAAAAGCAAAGAAAGAAGAAGAAAAGGCTGCACGAGCTGCAATAGAGTTAAGAAAGAAGTCTGCCGAGCACGAAGCTACGCTTGCTGAACTGATGACCGGTCGAGCTAAGCGTCAAGAATTTAAAGAAATGATACGGGATTTAGAAGACACACTACAAGCTCGACAGCAACAATTAGAGGCTCTTTTGGAAACCTTGGAAGAGAAGAAGGGTCAGTATGATAGAGATATCCATGCCTACGAAAATGCCCTCTGCGAAAAGGATGAGAATCTTAAATATTTGATCAACGAGATTCGTGCGGCAGCCATGCACATAATGCAAATAGCGGATGAAGCGGAGACTCTTAGCTGCCAGTTCCCGCCTAGACAGAGATCGAGCATATCAGAATTTTTGGAACGGGTGAAGAATTACGGCAATGTAGCAAGGAAGTTTGTATGAAAGCTGAATCAAATGATGAAAAAAAGTTTTGTAAATAAACTCTTTTGATTAATGAAATGCCTAGATAGGGGCTGTCTGGAATCAACACTGATTTTTGCATATGCATTCATAACCAACATTTGACGTGCATTCATAATTAACATTCATTCATTCATTCATTCATTCACTGCATATCCCACGATCGTTTGCTAAGAATAGAATCATATGATGCGCAGTTGTGACATTGTAAACCTGGAATCACACCATACGTATAGAACACGTCGACAGGCTAGAGCAATGGAGGCTGAGTTTAACGAAAG
This sequence comes from Gossypium stocksii, assembly GCA_020496765.1. Classification (NCBI taxonomy): domain Eukaryota; kingdom Viridiplantae; phylum Streptophyta; class Magnoliopsida; order Malvales; family Malvaceae; genus Gossypium; species Gossypium stocksii. The sequence continues at coordinate 101,570,687 of CM035631.1, forward strand.
AATTGAAAGGATGGAGAGAATTCAGAAAGAATTACAGGAACAGTTGGCCAGGTCGCAACAGGAGACGAGAGAGTTGATGATAAGGTCTCGGGAAGAATCCACTGAACAGAAGGACCAATTGGCCAAAATGATGGAAATGATGTCGGCCCTAGTCAAAGGAAAGGGACCTATACAAAACCCTGAGGTTGTGAATCTTGATCAGGATCTGCCCTACCCTCCTGGGTTTACTCCGCCTCACGCGATACATAGAGGATACACGCAAGGGGGATCCGCGGGCGTAGAACAACGGCCTGTAACACCCCCTCCTGTAGGACAGGGAGTATTCGTGGCAAACCCAGGAACTGCTCCGGTTGATCCACCTGTCCCAGACCTAGACGATCCTGCAGAAATCGCTAGGTTAAGGATAGAGGATCACGAAGCCCAAGAAAAATATAGAAGTTTGGAGGAAAGACTTAAAGCGATAGAAGGCACTGAAGTCTTCTCGGCACTAAACGCTAAAGAACTTAGTCTGGTATCGGACTTGGTCCTGCCTCTAAAATTTAAAGCGCCAGATTTTGAAAAGTATGATGGCTCGAGATGCCCGAAGGCACATCTCATTATGTTCTGCCGAAAAATGACTGGTTATGTCAATGAAGACAAGCTGCTTATACATTGTTTTCAGGACAGTTTGACCGGATCGGCTCTCCGCTGGTACAACCAACTCAGTAGAGAAAGGATCCGAACCTAGAAGGATCTAGCCGTGGTGTTTTGCGAGCAGTACAAACACGTCTCCGATATGGTACCCGACCGCATGACACTACAAATGATGGAGAAAAAGCCATCAGAAACTTTTAGACAATATGCGCAGAGGTGGAGAGACATCTCGGCTCAGGTGGAACCTCCATTGACCAAGACCGAGATAGCAGTCCTGTTCATCAATACCCTGAAGGCGCCATTCTATGATAAATTAGTGGGAAGCGCCACAAAGGACTTCTCGGATATTGTCATATCCGGTGAACTAATAGAAAATGCGGTTAAAAGTGGAAGAATGGAATGAGAAGGTTCGAAGAAGGCAGTGCCTATGAGAAAAAAGGAGCCGGAAGCCCACATGGTGGGAACCGGAAACCGTTATGCTCCTAGTCCATATCCTAATCAATTTCGACCTCGAAATTACCTGCCACCAAACTTCTATCAACCACAAGCCCCCTATTACCAACCACCACCTCCCTATCCTTCTTACCCTGTCTATGCAACCAACAACCCGAGGCCAGCCACCACGTTTCCTCAAAATGCCGGCTCTACCCAAGGCCAACCTAGAGGAGAACCAAGGCCAGCGAGGCCTAACCCCGAGAGACCCCAATTCACCCCTATTCCAGTATCTTATGGGGAACTGTACCCTAAGCTTTTGGAAAAACAGTTGATATCTCCTCATTACATGACACCGTTGAAACCCCCGTACCCAAAGTGGTACGACCCAAATGCAAGCTGTGCATACCATGCGGGGAACCAGGGGCACTCTACGGAAAACTGCATTGCCTTTAAACGAAGAGTCCAAGGACTAATCGATGCGGGTATCTTACGCTTTGACGGTACTAGTGGTGCGACCGGAGACCCGTTCCCAAATCATGCTGAAAGAAATGTAAGTGCAGTGGAAGAAATAAATGAATTGCGAACCAGAAGAGTCGTTTCGGAAATAAGCACACCTTTGCAGAAAATCTGGGAGGTGTTGCTCGAAAAAGGGTTACTCTGTCGTCTTAGAGGAGTAACCGAGAAAAGAAACACGAAAAGTCAAAATTTTTGTGATTTCCATGAAGTCGAAGGACATAATATCCAGTCGTGTGAGCAATTTAAAGAATTACTCCAAAACATGATGGATAACAAAGAAATTGAAATCTTCAATGAAAGAAAAGAGGCAAATGAAAGAGAAATATGTGCCTCTGATAGTCAATCATCAGATCTCCCTTACACTGCTGAACGACCATTAATAATATATTATGATGCGAGGAGAGAACCAGTAAAACCAAAAATGGTAATTGAAGCGCCATCGCCTTTTCCGTACCAGGATAGTAAGGCAATACCTTGGAAGTACGATGTTAATATCGTCACTCCTGAAAGTGAAAAATCCCAAGGCACGGCTAAAAATATCGGAGAAGTTGGTCACTTTACCCGGAGTGGAAGATGCTATTCCAAAGAAGTTGAACCAGCAAAGAGGAATAATGATTCCAAACAAAAGGGGAAGGCACCCATGTTTGAGGCTGAAGTTGAATCGGAAAGTCCGCTCGAACGACAAGAGACTAAAAGACCTGTGAATGAGGAAGAAGCACAGGAATTCTTGAAATTCATTAAACACAGTGAGTACAATGTGGTTGACCAATTAAGTAAACAACCTGCACGTATTTCGGTATTATCCCTATTATTGAACTCAGAGCCACATCGAAATGCCTTGTTAAAGGTATTAAATCAAGCCTATGTAGCAAACAATATATCGGTCGAAAAGCTTGATAGGTGGATCAATAACTTGAACGCTGATAATTTCATCTCTTTCAGTGATGATGAAATACCACCGAACGGTAGAGGCTCTGTGAAGGCGCTGCACATAACAACCCGCTGTAAGGGTTATATAATACCAAACGTGCTTATTGATAATGGATCAGCACTTAATGTTATGCCCTTGGCCACACTTTCCAGAATTCCGATAGATTTGTCCTATTTGAGGCCGTGTCATTCCACGGTGAGGGCATTTGATGGAACGAGATGAGAAGTTGTAGGAAAAATTGAGATCCCTCTAGAAGTAGGTCCTTATGTCTATGACGTCGAGTTCCAAGTTATGGACATCAAACCTTCTTATAATTGCCTCCTGGGGAGGCCATGGATCCATTCGGCTGGGGCAGTTCCATCATCCCTTCATCAGAAAATAAAGTTTATCATGGACGGCTGCTTGGTTACCGTTGAGGGTGAAGAGGATATTGTTGCGTCTATCTCTGCAGACACACCTTACCTCGAAGCGAACAAAGACGCCGTGGAATGTTCCTTTAGATCCTTTGAGTTTGTCAACGCCACATTTGTGGCTGAAGGAAACAGAATTCCCGTGCCTAGGCTGTCGAAGAATACTAAAATGGGAATCAAGCTGACGGTAGGGAGAGGGGCCCGAGTAAGGAAAGGTTTGGGAAGACATCATCAAGGGATAGCCATGGCCTTAAAGCCAGTACCTCATAAGGCACGATTTGGTCTAGGATTCCAACCGAATGCACATCACTTGAAGAAACAATGGAAGAAGGAGCAAGAAAGAAGGGTTGCGAGGACTTTAGGACGAGAACCAGTATGGGAACCCATCGAGTACCCCCATTTGTCAAGGATATTCACATCCGCTGGGATCATGTATCCAGGGCAAGAAAATGTGCACAGCCCGCTGTTACTCATTGAGAAGGCTTTCCAGAACGTTTGCATAAATGTCATTGATGAAGAAGCTGGCACAAGTAAGAACGTTTCGAAGATACGCCCTTGTCCCCCGGGTTACATGTTGAACAATTGGACCGCTGAAGATCTCCTTGTGGTTTACAAGTCCTCCTCAGAGTAATATCCGATATTCACTTTTTGTGTCCCTAAATATAATGGGATTCTTTTGTAAGAGCTGTCGTCTGCTCTTTATCTATTAAATGAATATTAATGAAGAAGCATTTTGTCATAACCTTTTTGCATTTGCATCTACTCCATAATTATTCTTTCATTTCATGGCCTGTTCTTGCACTTACCTCATACCATGCCATAATGTTTTGTTTGTTGTTTCCAAAAACTTGGATGTCCCTCTATAGTGTTCTGTTTCCCATTCAAATTTCAGGTGTTCAGATGCCAATGACATGAACGAACCCGTTACCAATCTTGAAATCGATTTTGAAAGGACCGTTTGTTTAGGAGAATTCGAGGATGAGGGAAATGCCGAAGACTATGTCTCGTCTCCTGACTTGCTAAGGTTGGTGGAACAAGAGGACAAATAGATTCTACCTCATCAAGAATCTGTTGAAACAATAAACCTGGGCACTAATGAAAATAAGCAAGAAGTGAAGATTGGGACCTCACTCTCAGAGGACACCAAGCAGCATTTGATTGATTTGCTTCATGAGTACAAAGACGTGTTTGCATGGTCCTATCAGGATATGCCGGGATTGGACTGGGACATAATGGTTCATAAGCTCCCGCTGAGACCCGAATGTAAACCCATTCAACAAAAATTAAGGCGGATGAGGCCCGAAATGCTACTGAAGATAAAAGAGGAAGTCAAGAGGCAGTTCAATGCAGGCTTCCTACAAGCTTCCAGATATCCAGAATGGGTGGCTAATATTGTCCCAGTGCCAAAGAAGGATGGTAAAGTGCGAATGTGCGTGGATTATCGTGACCTGAACTGCGCAAGTCCTAAGGATAATTTTCCCTTACCACATATCGACACATTGGTGGATAATACGGCGAAGCATTCATTATTTTCTTTCATGGATGGATTTTCGGGGTATAATCAGATCAAAATGGCTCCCGAGGATATGGAGAAAACCACATTTATAACGATGTGGGGAACGTTCTGTTACAAGGTGATGCCATTCGGGCTCAAGAATGCCGGGGCCACGTATCAGAGGGCCATGGTGACATTGTTCCATGATATGATGCATAAGGAGATAGAAGTCTATGTTGACGACATGATTGCTAAGTCCCGAGGAGAAGAGGAACATATTGTGAACCTCAAAAAGTTATTTGAAAGACTGAGAAAGTTTCAGCTAAGGCTTAATCCGGTTAAATGTACATTCGGGGTTACCTCGGGAAAGTTGCTAGGCTTCATAGTCAGTGAAAGAGGCATCGAGGTGGATCCGGAAAAGATAAAAGCCATTCAAGAATTACCACCTCCGCGTACACAGAAAGAGGTCAGAGGATTCTTGGGAAGGCTAAACTACATTTCCCGATTCATTGCTCAACTCACCAATCAGTGTGACCCCATCTTTCGACTCCTTCGAAAGCACAACCCTGGGGCATGGGACGAAGAATGCCAGGAGGACTTTGACAAAATAAAACAATATTTGTCTAGCCCCCCAGTGCTAGTGCCACCAACTCCAAGAAGGCCTTTGATTTTATATTTAACGGTGTTTGAAAACTCAATGGGTTGTGTACTCGGGCAACATGATGAGTCGGGAAAGAAAGAAAAGGCGATATACTACCTCAGCAAAAAGTTCACAGAATACGAGGCAAGGTATTCATCGATCGAAAGATCCTATTGTGCTTTGGTGTGGGCAGCTAGGAGGCTCAGGCAATACATGTTGTATCATACGACATGGTTAATCTCAAAGCTAGACCCGATAAAATATATGATGGAATCACCCGCACTCTCGGGGAGAATGGCCCGATGGCAGATCCTGTTATCAGAATATGATATCAGCTATGTGAACCAAAAATCGGTGAAAGGGTGTGCAATAGCTGATTTCTTGGCGGCTCGAACAACAGAAGAATATGAGCCCCTGAGATTTGATTTCCCGGATGAGGACTTAATGTGCATCACAGAGAAAGAATGTGAGTCATTAAAAGGGACGCCCTGGAAGATGAGCTTTGATGGTGCATCGAATGCTCTGGGGCATGGAATTGGAGTAGTCTTAATATCACCGGAAGGAGACCATTACCCTTTCACTGCTAGGCTCGATTTCTTCTGCACCAACAACATAGCAGAATATGAGGCTTGTATCATGGGACTACGGGCAGCCATTGAACGAAACATCGAGATCCTAGAGGTATACGGGGATTCAGCTTTAGTGATCTACCAAATCCGTGGAGATTGGAAAGTGAGAGACTCAAAGTTGATTAAGTACAGCTATCTGGTAGCTGAATTGATCAAAGATTTCAAAGAAATAACTTTTAATTACCTCCCACGAGAAGATAACCAATTGGCTGACGCCTTGGCCACCTTAGCCTCAATGTTCAAAGCAAATAAAGAAGCAGAGATAATGCCCCTCAAGATGAGCATATACGAGGTCCCTGCACATTGTTATAGCATTGAGAAAGAGGCTGATGAACGACCATGGTACCATGATATTTTAGAGTACGTCAAGAATCAAACGTATCCTGAGGAAGCAAACGAGAATGACAAAAGGACAATCAGAAGAATGTCAGTGGGATTTGTTCTTAATGGGGACACCTTGTACAAGAAAGGTAAAGATCAGGTGCTTCTGAGATGCGTAGACACTACTGAGGCCAAGAAAATACTTCAAGAAGTTCATGAAGGGATATGTGGGACCCATTCTAACGGTTTCACTATGGCCAGGAAAATTATGAGACTCGGGTATTACTGGTCGACGATGGAAAGGGATTGCATTAGCTACGCAAGAAAGTGCCACAAATGTCAAATTTATGGCGACAAAATTCATGTAGCTCCTTCTCCCCTCCATGTTATGACGTCTCCATGGCCCTTTTCAATGTGGGGCATGGACGTTATAGGGCCGATTTCTCCCAAAGCTTCTAATGGGCACCGATTCATTTTCGTGGTCATCAACTATTTCACAAAATGGGTAGAAGCTGCCTCATTTGCCAATGTGACAAAGACCGCCGTCTGTAGATTCTTGAAAAAGGAAATCATTTGTCGATATGGTTTGCCTGAAAGAATCATCTCAGATAACGCCTTGAATTTGAACAATAAAATGATGACAGAAGTGTGCAAGCAATTTCAAATAAAGCATCATAATTCTTCGCCTTATCGACCGAAGATGAACGGAGCTGTAGAGGCGGCTAATAAGAACATAAAGAAGATTATCGGCAAAATGACAGAGACCTACAAGGACTGGCACGAAAAGCTACCATTCGCTCTGTATGCATATCGCACATCCGTACGGACATCTACAGGGGCAACTCCTTTCTCTCTAGTCTATGGGATGGAAGCCGTGCTACCTATTGAAGTCGAGATACCGTCCCTACGCGTCTTAATGGAATCAAAACTCGAGGAGGCCGAATGGGTCCAAGCTCGATATGATCAGTTGAATCTCATCGAAGAAAAACGCTTGAAGGCAATCTGCCATGGACAGATGTACCAAAAGAGAATGATTGCGGCCCATAACAAGAAGGTACGACCAAGAGAATTCCACGAAGGAGAACTCGTTTTGAGAAAGATCCTCCCAATACAAAAAGATTTGCGAGGGAAATGGGCACCTAATTGGGAAGGACCGTATGTTGTAAAGAAGGCATTCTCTGGCGGGGCCTTGATCCTTACAGAAATGGATGGGAAGGAATTACCAAATCCAGTAAACTCTGATGTTGTGAAGAAATACTACACTTAAAAAAAAAATGGGGAGATCAAGGTGAAAACCCGAAAAGGGCGCCTTAGTCAAACACAGAACATTAGGATGAAAACCTGAAAGGGCGTCCTAATAAAACAAATTGGGCCCAAGGGGCAGAAGCAATTTTGAACAGTGGGCCAAATGACCAGGCTATAGTATGAAGCATTTCTGAATACTTGAGATCTTCTACACAAGAAGTCTTGCTCAGAAAGATTCTTGATTGGAAAACGTGGCAGAGTTCATGCATTGAATATCTAGAACATTTGTATCCACCAATATGGTTCCTTTTCTTTTATAACACTTTTATCTTTGGCGAACTTTCTTTGTTTGTTACCTTTGAAATTAATGTGAAGTCTTTTCCTCATACCTACCTGACCATTTGCCTGCATCTTATTATGTTTATTTAATTGATAAATAGTAATATGACATGTTCTGTACAAAAGAAATGTTGGGTATTACTTGGATAGAAAACTAGACAGACGCAAGGATTTCAAAGCAGGAACAAAAGTTCAACATATACCAAACAAGTGATATCTGAGAAATGCAGTTTACTTGTAAAGCTCGAAAGATGGATATAAAAGCCTGAAGAGAAACTTAAGAATCCTAGCGTTGAAAGCAGATCATCATGATAAGCAAAATAGGAGCTCGAAAGCAAGAACAAAAGCTCAGATGGGGCAAGATCACTGCGAGAGTCGTGATGAAAAGAGATCGCGACAAACGAATGCAAGGCACATAACATATTCATGTAGGCATGAATGCATTTAAGGCAAATAGGTGCATATCACGATAACATCATGCATGACATATACAGGTATTCCAAACAGAGCAAAAGGTTTTGGGAAAGCTATCCAAATCAAAGAAAAGATACTTGAACTCCACCATGTGAGAAATTCTGGGTGATTTTAATTTATGTTTCAAAATCAGCTCATATTGCGAGAGGTGAGCTGAGCCTTAAGACGCGTTGAGGTACATTTAATTTATGTTTTAAAATCAGCCCATATTGCGAGAGGTGAGCTGAGCCTCAAGTCACGTTGAGGTATTTTTAATTTCTGTTATTGACTCATATTGCGAGAGGTGAGTCAAATCGCAAGTCATGACCAGATGTTTTCAACATCTGCCTTTATGTTTTAAAAATAAGCTCATATTGCGAGAGGTGAGCTGAGCCTCAAGACACGTTGAGGTATTTTAATTTCTGTTATCTGACTCATATTGCAAGAAGTGAGTCAAACCTTAAGTCACGACAAGATGTTTTCAACATCCGTCTTTAATTTCTGTCCTTCAAAATCAACTCATATTGCGAGAGGTGAGTTGAGCCTCAAGACACGTTGAGGTATTTTTAATTTCTGTTATTTGACTCATATTGCGAGAGGTGAGTCAAACCTCAGGTCATGCCGAGGTACTTTCGAATCTTGCAATTTATGTTTCAAAAATCAGCTCATATTGCGAGAGGTGAGCTGAACCTCAAGACACGCTGAGGTACTTTTAATTTCTGTTCAATCAACTCGTATTGCGAGAGGTGAGTTGATCTTTTTCAATTTCTGCTTTTAATTTATGTTCATTCAACTCATATTGCGAGAGGTGAGTTGATCTTTTTCAAATTCTGTTTTTAATTTCTGTTTCTCAAAGGTTAACTCATATTGCGAGAAGTGAGTTAAGCCTTGGACCTCACGTCCAAATACTATTCTTTAAAAAGTCAACTCATATTGCGAGAAGTGAGTTGAGCCTCAGTTTGCACACTGAGGTACTTGCAATTTATGTTTCAAAAACTAACCCATATTGCGAGAATGCGCAGGTCGAACAATTTTTGATTTCGTCTCAATGAAGGATAAAGTTGCAAGAAAGCCAATTGAAGATACAAATTGTGCCTCTTTGAAATTACAAGGGAGCTAATCAAAGATGTAGACCTTGCATCCCCAGTGAAGTCGCAGAGGCACAAATTGAAGCTACAAGTTTCATCTTTCTGAAGTTGTAGCAGAGAAGATTGAAGATACGAGATCTCATCTCTAAAGTTCTAGAAGAGTAGATCACGACGAAGAGAAGATAGATCGAGGCTACAAGGCAGATCTCAGAAGTTGCGATGGATCGAACCTAAAGCTACGAGAGGCGGTGGGGTGAAATAAGGTTACTTAAGAAAAGAAACCTCAGAGCATGTCAGGAGCTAGCAAGACCAGGCAAAATTGGCCTTTCTTTATGTCTTTGCTCTATTCCCGTTACACGACAATGAGCAAAGAGGGGCAGCTGTAACGGCCAATTTTGGCCCGTACAAATAAACCTAAAACATTTACATTTCAAACCCAATCAGACCAGCTTGATTACAACAAACCCAAACCCAAATTAAAACTGACCCGTAGCCCAATTTACACCAAAACCCAACTGCTACCCTAACCCGTGACCCAAATACACCCAAACCCTAACTAGAAACCCTAAATCATACCCCAATGCCCCACTTAGTCTCTGCCCACCACCTCAGGTCCCATCAACTCAGCACTGCCCTTCCAGGTCACTTCCACCGCCCAAGCCCCTGCAAACATTTAAAACAAATGGACAGAAAGCATTTTGCAGACAGAAGACAACTTGTAAACGAAGTAAACAAAAGGCTATAAAAGCCCGATTCAAAACAATTGTAAGGGTCGGATTTTCGAACCCCAAAAAAAGAAATACAAATATATTCAAAAGCAATATAACAGTAGCAGAATTTTTAGCAGTAACAGCGAAGGGAAGACCCCCGAATTGCAAGAATAATACACAGGATACCAGAACCCTAGGCAGAGGTGATTTCTATTTTTCTAAATCCATTTCTATGCGCATGTTTTATCAAAGTACCAACAAAGCATAAGAATATAAATACACAAAAAAAAAAGAGGAAAAAATTGGAAACTTTACCTTTTCCGGCCACCGGAACGGTGGCCGGAACGACGCCGCGCGCACGGTGGTCCGATCATCGGCCGGTGACCGGACGGTGACCGGTCCGATGACCGGTCCGGCACCGGACCCTCCCCGGATCCTTTCTCTCCTTCCTCCCTTCTCTTCTTCCTTCCTTCTCTTTCCTTTCCTCTCCTTCCCTCTTTCCCTTCCTTCCCTTTCCTTTCTCCCTTCTCCTTTCTCCTTTCTTTCTTTCTTCTCTCCCCTTCCCCTTTCTTTTTTTTTCTCTCCGGACACCAAATGAACCAAAAAAACCAAAAAAGGGTCCTTTTATACTAACCGACCTGGGTCGGGTCGACCCGACCCGAACCGCCTAGGATCCGCGCGTTCTGACGTCAGAAGGGCTTATTGCTCGATCGGTCCTTCCGCCCTTTTTAAATTTACAATTTAGTTTTATTCATTTCAATTTGGCCCGTTGGTTCGTTTCTGTTTGCAATTCGATCCTCAGTGCAGCTGTGCGTTTTAGGATTTCGGGTGAATTGCTGTTTAGGCCTCCCTATATTTTACCCGTGTTCTAATAGGTCCCTGTGACTTGTTTTGGTTTTAAAATCTGGCCCAAAACTTTAAATTTGCTTCTAATTTGGTCCTTTCTGCCCTATTTCGTTTTTTATTATTTTATTATTATTATTATTATTATTATTATTATTATTATTATACTATTATTTTTAGTATTAGTATTATTTTCACTCAAAATTTATGTACATACATGTTATTATGTTTTTATATTTTATTTTACTTATATCCTATGTAAATATTTTTATAACTTCTAATACCTATAAGTATATATTTTACAGATTTTTAGTATTATTACGTATTCGTTTTTTAATATATATTTTACAGATTTTTAGTATTATTACGTATTCGTTTTTTAAAATTCATGTATATTCGTCTATACTCGTAGCAGTTTTAATATTATTTTTCTTAATATATATTATGTATATTTAAATACCTTATCACATACCTTATATGTTTTTCATATATTATAGTTACATTCTTCTATATTATAATATTTATACTATCTTATGCATTGTTAATATTTTACCGTATATTTACGTATGTATTTCCTGTCTGTTTTTGTGTATTAATACGTGTGTTGCATTTGTGTACCTACCCTTATTTTTACCGTATTACTATTGACCAGTATTTTTATAATGCTATCATTACTCTTGTGTTTTATTATTTTTCATTATTATTAAATTTATTATTTATTAATATTTTACTATCATTAGTATTTGTGTTATATTATATGTAAATATATTATATACGAATATTCAATATTATCCTATACCTACATTTGCTATATGCAACTTTTGGAAAATATTACTAGTAATTTTTTTCATTATTATTGGTTTTAATACTTATACATTACGTATACATAGATATTTTAATACTATTACGCGTACTTTATTATATTATATTTTAGCATTATATATCATACTATTATTACGTATACTTTCCTTAAACCTAGCATTATATGTTCTATGTATGTTTGTTATTATTTCATATTTTGCATTACTACTATTATCATACCATATGCACTATCATAGCTATTATTATCACTTAAGCATCGTTAATAATTTATATGTTATTTGTTTCGTGTTTTCTTCACCTTTATCATTATTTGCTCCTAATTTTAAGCATATTAAGTTACATTTTAATTTCTTCATCGATTTTACTCATTTATAATTTTTTCATGTTTAATAAACAAGGCAATATACCGATTTTAACATTAAGCCGGTGATTTCATCGCTATGTTGGGTGAATCACGAATGGCTCCTGTTAAAAGCGGGATATCCTCCTCAAAAATAAATAAAAAAAAACCTTTGAAATGCTCGTACCGGATCGCAACTAAATCTTAAATTGAACTCGTATTTTCGAAAGTTAAGACAACGTATATTTGAAAGATACCAATTTTGGGCGTCGCGGGGGTGCTAATACCTTCCCCGCGCGTAACTGACTCCCAAACCCTATTTTTCTCTGAACTTTAACGCGGACCTAAACTTGGCCTTTTCTATTCGAAAATTGATGTTTTATCAGGTGTCCGATCGCACCTAGAAGAAAAGATCGGTGGCGACTCCCTTGTTTTTAATAGAATCAAAATCCATTTTCAGAATTTAAAGTCGCCACAATTAGCGACCTAAGCTAAAAAATTTTTCGTCGCTACAGTAATATTTGCTTTATGTATGAAAGTACATGCTTCTCTTATGTTATATGATAATTTCGTGGTAAACACAAAAACAAATAAATATGTGCTTTTTTTTTCATATTATAAAAATTAAGTTTTTTTATTATTTTTTTACAGAAATTATTATTAATTTTTAAATGTATTAAATTTTATATAACTTAATTTTAGATGCTAATGGTTGTTTTAAGGCTGCTTCTCGTATATATTTTTGAAGGAAAATAATATTTTACTATTCAAAAGAAAAAAGAGAAAACACGTAAAATTTTTTAACGGATGGTTAATTGATGGCATAATAATTAGCGTAACGCTTGATGAGAAAATATTTTTCAAATCACACCTTAATATAATCTGACATGACACATAAACATCTCTAATCCGAATAAAATTCTCATGGTGTTCATCCTCTCATTCAAATTAAAGTATACCACTAGAATTAAAAGAAGTTCCTTTGGTAAAAGTTGAAAGGAATAATAAAAGGATATAAAGCTGAGGCCATTGTTCTCCGATGTTCATGGAGCCATCATGATGATGTCACTTGTTGATGCAGCAGTATCAAACAAGTCCTGTATACAAGGCAATCTCTCTAAGCACAACAATCACCACCACCAACCCCAAGTTTGATATAAGTTAGTGGGTTTCTTCTTAGTTTCCTAGAAGTTAAGCATGGACCAAATTAAGAGGATGGAGTGCCAAGTCGAGATCAAGTCCTCAGCTGATAAGTTCTTTGAAGCCTAACAGACCAAAGCCCAGCTTATGCCAAAAATGGCCAATCAAGTCGTTAGAGATGTAAAACTTGTTGAGGGTAGTGGCTGGGGTTATGAGGGTTCGGTCAGACAATGGTTTTTTGTTGCCAGAGGTAAGCTTATCTACACAACTACGTAAAAGCATGGTTATCAAGATCCGACTGGACCAATTATTCGGATTAATTAGATTAAGAATTAATTGGCGTATTGATTTAGAGTAGGCTTTAGATCGATTGACCTGCAGTTGAATCGATTTTTTAATATTTTTTTATTTTTATAAACTTTTAATAATTTATTTAATTGAATTATTCGAACCTACGAATCAATTACGTTAGCTGTTCGACCACTATTCCGATTATGAAAACTTTGCATAAAACCCCTTTCCATCATATTATTAAATATTTCGCATTCCAGTTGGGTAAGACCCAAGGTGCAAAAGTCTCTTAATGCAGTTTTTCCTATCTGGAGACTTGAACCTGAAACATTATATAAGAGGTCTTTAGTTCCTTACACTTAACCCAACATTAGTTGGTTATATTAGTTATATGGATTAATTAACATATTATATTCAAAAAATACCAATAGTTGTTTAACTAAAGAGTTTTTAGTTCTATAAATGGAATATTTTTTTTTTTTTGGAGTTGAATTGCAAAGGAAAGAAAATCAATTTTCATTTCATATTTTAAACTGTACATATTAACTCTATTAAAATTTATATTTATTTGATTCTTTTTACTAGCATAACTCTAAAATTGACCCATTTAATAGTACTTTTTTTTCAAGGTAAGCTATAGTAAAAGTTACCCAACTATAAATGGTTATAAAATAGTTATCAAACTATGGTTATTTTTTTTTTTTGGTCTACCAACTATAAAAAGTTACAAAATAGTTATTCAACTATTCAATTTTATTTTTTGTCACTATCTAGATAACGTAAAGATAAAAATACCCAAAAATCCAAGATAATTGAGTGACAAAAAAATAAAATTAAATATTTGAATGACTATTTTGTATCCTTTTATAATTGGGTGACCAAAATAATCATAATTGAGTGAGTATTAATGTATTTTTTTTAATTAATGCTAATGTTCATCGCTCGGTGGATGATAAAGATAGGGACTATTGCTCACAAATTGGTGGAAGGTGAAATCATAAAAACTTTCAAAAGCTGGAAGTCCATCTTCAACGTGATGCCGACGGGGGAGGGAAGCTTGGTGAAATGGACTACGGAATTTGAAAAGCAAAATGACGATGTACCTGATCCTGTCAGGTACGGTGAGTTTTTAACTACATGGACTAAAAATGTCCATACTTACCTTCTCAATATCTAATTAAATAATTAAGGAAACAATAGATATTAATAATTTGATCATATGTTTGGTACTTAAATAAATTATATGAATAATCATAATAAAAAAGTATTTGAATATCTAATTAAGTATTAGCTTAATTGGCATCGTCATGATTATGATAATAGAAAAAATATGTAAATTCAAATGTGTTTATAAAAACGCAAGCTTTATACATGTATTTTATGTTATATGATAGTTTCGTAGAAAACACACAAAAATTATTACTCTTATTAATGTTTCAATGGTTTTTTTTTTTTAATAATTTCATTATAGGTTTTGATGATATATGTTCTTTTTAACATAATATCTAAAACTACCTATAGCCCCTCCTCAACTCATAAATAGGAGGATAATACGCTTCAGCACACTCGAATTCGTCTTCTTACATTGACAACAATACACATGTCAATTGAACTAATACTCAATCGATAATATTTTAATGTTTTAAATTTTATATAACTTAATTTTAGATGTTAAGTACAAAATTAGCTAAATCCAAGTCAACAAATTTATTCCATACATCATGTCTTAAGACAACTTCTCATACTTTATCACAAATTTTTCATTTTTTTATATTATTTTTATTTTTATTTGTAAACTTTTAAGAGGATTTAATAGAATGATAAATTTTAACTTTAATTTATCAATACATTGATATCAATTGTCTTATTGAGGAAATATCATTATAACGATTGGGTAACAATAATAATAAATTTTAAAATAATACAAAAAAAATTAAAATAATAGCTATTTTTATTATTTATATTAAAATATCCTTGGAATAAATACTTTTTTAACTTTATATAAAACTTTTCTTAAAAAAATTATATAAAATTAAAATATGAGAAACCTGGTTCATTTTTTTCCCTCAACTCATTTATTATTAAAGATTTAATTCCTCTATTTTTAAAAAAAAATCAAAATTTAAATTCAACTATTAATACTATTAAAATTATTTTATTAAATCAGGTTAATTATAACATCATTTTTTTGGACCGAACGGTCATGCAACAATATAGCCCATTTAATTTGTAAAAAAAATGTATAGTGAGGCTAAAAATTGTTGTTTTGAAATGGATTATCCGTCAGAAATCCATGATGTTGTAATTTGTGATATTACTTAATAAATTGAGTTGACCCTTGTGGTCGTTTTTTATTCAAAAAAAAGAAAATTTTCTTATTTCAAAATGTCATACCAACAAAATTAACATTAACAAAATAATAATAATATTAAGAATTGGACCTAAATTCTAATCTAAAAATAAAGGGACAAATTCCTTAAAATAAAATCACATCAACTAAATCCAAATTTGTGAAGCCTATAGGGATTTATTACATATTTTAGGCTAAATTAGCCATATATGCTAAAAAAAAAGTTTATTGGACAAATAGTTTGGGTTTTTTAAAATTTAAAGAAATAGGCCATTTTTAGATAGAGTATGTGAAAGCGTGTCCATTTGGACGTGCTTTCTTACAAACTAGTTGGTTGTGATTTCCCTTCAAGTCACATTTTTTTTTACTTTTTTAATATAATTAGATTTTTTTGTCCGATGATTAAATGCTAATAGTTTTATATTTGAATCTCAAGTTCGATTCCTCTTCTATTGACATTCGTATTTTTTATTTCATTTAATTATATGAATTATCATAATAAAAATGCACTTAAATATTTTATAATAGTCGATTAAGCTTTAACTTAATTAGCATTGTTGTAATCGCAACAATATAGAGAATGTAAGTTCAAATATGAAATCAAATGCTTTATGCATGTCTAATTGTTAATGTTTAGGATGATAATTAATGTAAGAACCTTTGCTTTGTGTATGAAAGCACATGCTTGTCTTTTTGTTATAAAAGACAAACAAATAAACAAAAATAATTACTAAATTTGAAAAGTGAAATGGCTTTAAATATTGAAGTCCAAGCTTGACTCGTGTTTAAAATCAATTTAATCTTTTTGCCCAATTATTTTAAAAATTTTAATATTTTTATCTAAGCTCTCCTAAATATCAAATAAACCTTTAAACTTGAATGAATGATCAAATCAGATCTTTATATCACCATATTGGAATAAGATTCCTTATGGTTTAGTCGTCCACTCATTTCTTATATCAGTGTCTCTTTCAAATTTGAAGCTTTTAATAGAAAGTTAATAGTTAATCGAGCCCCTAAAATATATTTTCTTATTGTATACACAATGACTCAAACATAGGACCAAAAGATATACAGAAGCTTAACTGGCGTACCAATCTAGAGATAGGTTTTATACATTCTATCAATTTAGTCTTATTCTTAAAAATTAAAAATTAAAAAAAACTTTTTAAAAAAATAAAAATTATTTAAAATTTTATTTTTTGATAATAACACATAAGATTTTATAAAAATACAGACAAATTTATAAATAAATGAATACCCAACTTTCTCTTTGTCTAACGTGAAATTAATTATTAAAATAATAATTTGATAAATAAAATGTTTTTTTTAAAAGCCCACAAAATTTAAAAGCATATTCAAATTTCCTTTTTCAATTTTTTTTTATAAATATTAATTTAGTTGTTATACCTCTAGTCTTGTTCATTAGTACTAGCCAAATTTGCTGAGTGTTGGAAACCACCTTTGCCCACAATCACTGACATCAATAACCCTTACCTTGAACCCCTTAATTTTCACATCTTTCGTTGTTGCGCCATCAAATTAGGAATTAGTTGTGGAGTTGTCAACATAGCCTTCCACCTACTCGGCCTCTAAAACCTCATCCTCGCCTATATATTCTCAATCATGCCGCATCCTCAAAGTCAACATACTCTCTAGACAACAACCTAAAGACTTTGATTCTTATCCTTTTCAACCTCATGTTATAGTTTTTGACATAACATGAATATGGTGGTCGTTAATGTTGAAAAAAAGGAAAAAGTTGCTTAAGTTTTCTTCATGGTTTGTTCCCTTAATTTGTTTTATTTATAAAATTATTATTTTAATAAATAAATGTCATGTTAGAAAAAAAATTAAATATTTATTTATAAATATTTTATAACTTTATATGTATTTTATAAAAAAAATTTAAATATAGTTTTTATTTTTAAAGTTTTTAAATTTTTTAATTTCTAAAATATCAATATTAAATTGATAAGATGCGTAAAGTTACTGGTTGTATTTATTGATTTTTTTTAAAATTAAGATCAAATTGATAGAATCTTTAAATATTGGAGGGATAATTTTGTTAATATACTAATAAAAAAGGCCAAATCAACATTCCATTTGAGATTTAACGAGAGACCAAATGATCAAAATAGAAATAAACTAATAGTTTAATGACTATTTATAAAATTTACCCACTTTTTTTTCCAAAGATAAAACAGTTATCTTTTAATTTTCAGTAACCCTAAAATCACAAAGCTTTTCTTCTTCTAACACAGGGACATCACTAAGTTAAACAAGGGTAAACTACGCCACAAGACCCAACTATTGCTCTTTTTTTGTCATTTAATTATTAATTTTTTTAATTTGTTCATCTAGCTAATCGAGATTTTTTTTTTCCTTTCATTAAGTGCAGTTGACGGGTGGGTGAATTGGCAGTTAAAAAATCGATATAATAACATATTTAGCCCTTAACTTTTATATATTATATCAATTTAATCATAATTTTAAAAATAATCCTAAAATTTTACAAATAATTTCAATTTGATCCTCAAAATTTACCATCCTTTCTTCCACTTCTCCCACCGCCACTATCATTGTTGTCTCCACCTCCACTTTCACCATTCTCCTGTTTGGTTTATACAGAGTTTGATGGAGCCTCGCCCCACTTGGGGATAGAGTTGCATAAACAATAAATTAATGACAATATTAATACCTCAGCAATTAGAAGATTGCAATTGATTGTTAATTTATTGCTCAATTGTAAGAAACAACCTTTTCGAATTTTATTTATTCATTATAAAGCAGGGTCATCTTCATAATCAGTTGCCCCACTTGGAGGAGGAGGTGGAGGTCACGATGGTAGTGGCGATGGGGGAAAACCAAAGAGGAAGATAAATTTTGAAGATCAAATTGAGATTATTTGTAAATTTTAAAGGTTAAGTTTTTAAAATTATGACTAAATTGACATAAAATATAAAAATTGAGGGCTAAATTTGTTGTTATGTCGATTTTTTAATTGCCATGTTACCCTCCTATCAATCGCACTTAACGGAAATGGACAAAAGAGAACAAAATCGATTAGTTGAGTGACCAAATTTAATAAATTGATAGTTAGGTGACCAAAAGAGAAAAGGGGCAATAGTTGGGTGACCAAATTAAAAAAATGGTAGTTGGGTAACCAAAAAAGAAAAGGACAATAGTTGGCTGACCTATGTTGTAGTTTACCCTTTAAATCAAAATTTCGTACAAGCTAAATCACTTTTTTATGAAACGAAAACCCTAGACCACTACCGTAACACATGATCAAAATTTCCCAATTCGATTGAAAGCCCCGAAACCCTAACAGTTTTTTTGCAATGCTTAGAAGAATACTCCCTTCAATATCCTCAGTTTCTTCTCATTTCCTCAAGATCAAACCCATCTGCAGCCCATCACCACTCCACCATTTCCATTCCCTGCAATCTCTCCAATGTTCCAACCCCATTAACAAAAATGGGTCATTATGGTTTCAGGGTATTAGGTCTTATAGTCTTTTAAGCTTGAATGATCTGAGAGACAATGTTCCCAGAAAACAGAAGACGAGGAAAGGGAGAGGGATTGGGTCTGGTAAAGGAAAAACGGCTGGGAGAGGACATAAAGGACAGAAAGCTAGAGGTAATGGCAAGTTGGGATTTGAAGGAGGGCAGACCCCTATGCGGCGGCGTTTGCCTAAACGCGGCTTTAAGAACCCTTTCAGCCTCACTTTTCAGGTACCATTTTTCTTTATTTTTTTCTTAGATATTTTGTAAATCTGAAGGGATACTTTTCTTTCTAGAAGTTTTCTTTCGTTGCATTTATATGAATTATATATTGAATTAATGTCCCCTTCCTCATGGCTTATGTATTATGTTTATTTGATACTGAAAATATGCAATGTCAAATATATATGTATATAAGTAAACGTTGGAATTTCCTATATGGATGGTAAGTAGTGAATTTGTAAGTGAAATGCAAGTTCTTGCCTTAGTCCATTTTGTGGGGAGAAAGTGTTAAGAGTAGAAAACATGCGCATTATTATGGTTGTTCCTTGCTACAGTGTTTCTCTTGACTTGTGTATTATATTTATTTGAAGAAAGGGAATTGTATGTAAATGTTGAAGTTTGCTAATTGGTTGGTAACTAGTGCATTTGTGAGTGAAATGCTAGTTCTTGCTTTCTCCTTCTTTGGGTGAATGAATTAAGAGTAGAAAACATGGCACATTATCATGGTTGTTCCTTGCTACACTTTTCTACTTGGCCAAAAGATGAAAATGAATCAGCTAGACCAGGATTTCTACACACTTTATCAATCCGCACCTCAATGCGATTGCATGTTGAACTTATTTTACTCATAAGTTAGAAAGGAATGAGAATTATTTTCTCATAGTTTTCGCATTTTGAGGTTTGATCTATCATTGCTGCTGGATATTGGGATATGTATTTTGATTCTCCTATAACCATCTTATGAGCTGATGTTTCTTTGGGTTATTTGTTACTTTTAAAAAAGTTTTCTTTTCTCTTTTAATCCTTTGTGCAAACTCATATATAGAGGTCCAACATATTAGAAGTTCTAAAGGGAAATGTGCTATTATACTGTTGCCAGTTGATGTCTCCAATATGGTATCATGTGAGATGGAAATTTATGTATTGATTATCTTGAATGCTTGTAGTCAGCTTTGCCATAGGTGATGTTCATATTACATTTCTTTTAGTCCATCGAGGTTTCTATCTTGTTTAGCTACTTTACGCTACTTTTTAAAGGAATAAATAAGTTAGAATTTCCGTTCTGTACTTTTTTGGCATTGAGAATTAATTCTTGTGTTGATGTTCATGACAACGAGAAAATTTGCGTAATAATTTTTATTACTTCTTGTAAGGTTAGCATATTCATTCAAAATTTTTGGTTGTAGTCGTATTTCTTTTTTTATTTGAGCTTTTTCTCTTCACTTGTTAAATTACTTTAACATTCCTTTTTCCGGCAGCCGGTAGGATTGGGAAAAATTGCCAAGCTTATAAATGCTGGGAAGATAGATTCTCATGAATTGATCACGATGAAGACACTCAAGGTAGAGTTAACTCTTGCTCTGATGTTCGAAGTTAAATCACCTTTTAAGGGCAATGTTCGCACTAATTATTGCTGTTACGTAGGATGCTGGGGCTATCGGGAAACAGATAGAGGATGGAGTAAGGTTGATGGGTCGTGGTGCTGAACAGATCAAATGGCCAATTCATCTCGAGGTAAAAGATTTGACTTAAATCGTTCATGTTACTCTGCTGACTTGTCATTTCTTCTTCTTAGCCCTTTTCGAATTAACTTATGTTGGTTTAGAATAATTAAAAGAACCGCGCATCATCTAATGTATTTATTAATTCTACTTGCACGATATCTTTTATAGGTTTTACTTCGGATAGATCAATCACACTTAGACTTCTAATTTTTTACTAGTGTTTTCCGGGTGCTAGTTAATTATGTTCTGTGATTTTGAATTGAATGAACCTTTAGATTCCGTGTGTTGATTCATTATGCATGTGTTTCCTTTTCTTGATTGATTGGAACTGGGAAAAAAGAGTCGATTTGACTGTTGAAATTTACAGGTGTCAAGGGTGACTGTTAGAGCAAAGGAAGCAGTCGAAGCTGCGGGTGGATCTGTGAGGAGAGTTCATTATAACAAATTAGGGTTGAGAGCTTTGCTCAAACCTGAGTGGTTTGAAAAGAAGGGCAGGTTGTTGCCGAAACCAGCCAGGCCTCCTCCGAAATTGAAGGATAAAGTTGACAGCATTGGCCGCCTGCCTGCTCCAACAAAACCTATCCCGTTTTTCACCGAAGAGGACCCAACTGCCTCTCCTGCTTTGTAGACAGATGATCTGTTTGTTGGTTGAACAGCAAGATTGATATTCATAATGAGTTATTTTGTGATCAGATTTTGTTTTCTCGGACTCATAGTGTTGCGGATTTTCCGTGTTTCGGAGGAAACTAATCAATACATGCAATCCCTTTCCATGTCAAGAAAATAAGTAAAATTTTTTCTTTGCACGCATTTTGATCCACATCAATCTTTGACTTGTGTTTCGCACTTGATTCAAAACCTGGAAAACACAAGTTCATCTCCATGATTCTTATCCATTTGAATCTGGCTGCCTGATCTCTTTGTTCTGTCAAAAATTCTAATGTAGCTGAAATTACAGGGCGTATTGCAGCATCACAAGCAAAATTCACAACTTAAAAGAACGGAATATGTTCACAACTTAAAAGTACGGAATATGAAATATAGGAAGAATAATCATGAATCTGGAAAATATTAATATTTATTGATCATAAAATAGAGGATACATTGATCATACAAAATAATCTATAGTTTTATATTATATATATATATATATACTTTCTAGTCTTACAATTATACTAACCGATTGGATGATGTTATACACTTACCAACATTTACATCAATTATTACAACTACAATGATGTCATAACATGTTCAATCGACTATTAATTTAATTGATGATAAAATCTATAAATTATAAAAATTAAATTAAATATTTAAATTTTGTACAATCGATTGTATATCGATTCAATCTTCTTTCAATTTTTTAATATCATAAGTTTCGGATCTAATTGATTGATGTAATTCGATTCAAATGTTGATGAAAATTTAAAAATATTATTCGTTGAAATTAATTAAATAAGACAAATATCAGAAAATAACCTAAAATAAAATCAGTAACGGTGTAAAGCGCAAAGCCGCAAAATTCCTACCCGTTGCTACTTACTGGTACTTCATCTTCTTTACTACGATGTAGTTTTGCAGCAAAACACATCCTACACTTTGTTTATTTATTTATTTTAACAATAATAATAATAAAAGTTCGACAAAAAATGTTGGCTTGTGGCGGCTCTCGCATCTCTCATCAAAATTTGGGTTCACGATTTTGCTCCACCGGTATCTTTCACCTCTCTTCTTTCACGGTTAAACTTCCCTCCTCCGCCGCCGCCACCGTCGCCGCGATTGTTGATAATAATTCTCATAATCCTCGATTTCATCCTCGATTTGTTTCTTCCTCTAGTCTTCAATCCAAATCCCCCGGCGACATTCATTTTCCCCCCGACTCCTTCAGGTTCCCTTTTTTCTTTTACTTTTTTAACTAGTAATTTCAAGTTCTCTGGTGTACATAATTTTAGCAGTTTGCTTTAATTTCTTTTTTTTTCAATCAATTTAATTAAATGGGTGTTCATATTTGACGTAGGGTTCCTTTTTTTTTTATTTGAATTGGTTGTATATTTTTTTTTGTTTTTCGAAGCATCTAAATAAATTTTATTTTTGTGTAAAGCCAACGAGAAGACGATCATGAGAAGCCCTCTGAAGCATTATCCTCAGTGGCAGGTTTCTTTTCATGTTCTTCTCCACTTCTATTTTACCATAACTCATATTTTTTATTTACCGTAGCTCATATTTTTGTGTTAGTATATTTATGTCATTTGTTGATATTATTACATTAGGAGGGATAGTGGCATTGGGAAAATTTGATGCTCTTCACATTGGTCATAGAGAACTTGCAATTCAAGCATCAAAGGTTGGAACCCCACACCTTTTGTCATTTGTAGGAATGGCTGAAGTTCTTGGTTGGGACCCTAGGTAAAGTTAATATATATACACATATACAGACATATAATGTTTGTGTAATGCTGTAAAGCTTTTTGTCTATTTTCATTTCGTTACACTGAAGCCTAGTATGGTTTTGGACAGGCCACCCGTAGTTGCACAGTGTGATCGTGAGCGTGTTCTTTCCTCTTGGGCTCCATATTGTGGTAATGTGGTTCCCAAGGAATTTCAGGTACAGTTTATGAGCGTTAGGCATCTTAGTCCGAGGCAGTTTGTAGAGAAGTTAGCGAGGGAGCTTGGAGTTTGTGGAGTTGTGGCAGGTATACTAAAAGCTATATCAACTCTTAGGATTTTGTTTATCTCGATATTATCGAGTAAAAGCTTGATCCGGATAATTTGAAATAGGTCATTTCGATGGCTAATTGTCACAGGTGAAAACTATCGCTTTGGCTATAAAGCTGCTGGTGATGCCTCAGAATTGGTGAGACTCTGTGATGAGTTTGGTATGGGTGCTTACATAATAAATTCTGTCATGGACAGGCACCAAGATGCAAGAAATATGAGCCGTTTAGATTTAAAAGACAGGGGGCAAGTATCATCTACCCGTGTTCGGCAGGCTTTAGCTGAAGGTGACATGAAATACGTGTCAGAGCTTCTAGGCCGTCCACATCGTTTATTATTGACGATTAAAAACTGGGAAAGCTTAACTAGTACTAGCAGTACACAAAGGATGTCAGCACCAAGATCTTCTTTGCTAAATCTACCACCAAAAGATGGTTTTTACGAGAACTGTTCTCTTTTATTTGGAGAACAAAATGCAGTAACATGTAGAGTGTCTATCAACACATCGCATATCCATCTAGAGATGGATCGGGTAGATTTTTGTGATAATGACTGTTCTCAAAAATCACAGGTCTTGGGTATTGAATTTGGTGAATTAAAGAGTTGAGTTCGTTTAGTTCATTTCAGGAAAGTACTTGATGGGTGAGAACTCTCAGCCAGGTTTAAGAGCAATTACCATATACATATATCCCCCATATGAGAGGATCTGTATTTCTTTTTCAGTTAAATCATTGAATATAGGATTCATATCCAATTCATTATGGTGGAAATGAATTATGTTTTCCTCTCGCAGGAACTGCTTTCATTCAATCATATTGATTAGTTAGCTGACTCAAAATTATTTCTGAATTTGTATTGGCTTTGAAGGATCCCACCTATTGGTACCTTCACAGTATAGGTGAGTGCGTGTGAATCTTTAAATTTATTTCTTGGTTTTTGTTTCTAATGAATCTTTCAGTATGATTTCAGTCAATTGATGGTTTGAAGGAACGAAAAGCAAGTTCATGGATGACGTATAACTTTTACGGGTAAAGTTGGGAAACCATATATATCCTGTAGTTTACTTCTGGTCTTTAGACCTAGCCTTGTTTTCATTTGTTCTTGAGAACATGATTTGTTTATAGGTTGGTAATCGGCTTCAAAAGTTCTTAGGCTTCATTGATTCACTTTTAAGTATATGGTTTACTCGAGAATGGAGTATTTGAAAGTTAATTTAGAATTTGTGTTGATTAGTTCTTGTGAACGATTCTGCTCTTTATGCTTGTTCAATATGCTTATGCATGCATTTATTTGTTCATGTTGCTGATAAAACAGCATGGAGTTTGTTACTTATAAGTCATCTTTTGCTCTTAAGAGTAAATGACATTGTTATTACTATCATTGAACCACAAGTGAAGTGACAAAGTACTTATATTCAAGTCTTTATTTGACATCAATTTTGGGTTTAATTTTTGAACCCCTTATCTTCACCCCCTTATAGCCCAAACGTAGTCAATAAATATTAGGGTAAATTACATAAGTAGTCCCTCTTCTTATTTGGTCATCAAACTATGAAAAGTCACAAAATAATCACTCGACTATGTTTTTTTTTTTTCTTTTTTGATCATGAGTGTGTAAGTAAAAATGAAATCGTTTAAAAATCTAAGATAGTTAGGTGATTAAAAAAAATAAAAATGAATAATTAAATGAATATTTTGTAACTTTTTTTAATCTGGTAATCCAAAAGGAAAAATAATACCGAAATTAGATGACTACTAATGTAGGGTACCCTAGATAGTATGATGTCAAACACATACATATTCAGTATTTAGCTGATTTCGAGCAGCTTAACTTTTAAACATCCTTGGTTTTGGTCATTTGTGGCACGTTTTTAATCATTCTCGAAGACAATACAAATATAACAATTATGACATAAATGGTACAGCGAATATAAGAATCATTCAAGTTTCATTTCTCTACATCTGCGATGTAGGAACGAAATGTCATAATCAAAGGAATTCAAAGCAGAATTGGGAAAAAATAATAATAAATGACATTAAAGAAACAGTATGGCATCCACTAAACCTAATCACGGGTTAAATTAATGTAAAATTTTAGGTTTGTTTTTTTAGATTTGAGTTCAATTTAATTTAAAAAATGGGTTTAAAATTTTGTTTAAATTTGGTCTAAATAAAAAAAATAAACCTAAGCTTGGCCCGGCTTATTTGTATAAAAAAATTTATATTGTCTAAACTCATAACAAAATTAATAATAAAATAAGAATTATATAATATTCAAATTATAACAATAAATTAGTAGTAATATAATAATAAAATGACAGAAAAAAATATTATTTTTTGTCTAAACTAATTTTTCAAATCTATATTTTTATTCAAATTCTTCCATTTTTCGAATTTAAACGAATATCCCAAGCAATGATGAAATGTACGGTAGTTTATAGATCAGGAACCTTAGCTTTTTTTTCCCTTCTTTCTCGATAATTTCATGTATGAATATGTTGTAATACAGGGAATATGAATTTTAATCAAATATAAAGAAAATGGTATAAATTTCATTCTTTTTTTAATAAAGAAAACATCAGTATAGTCATAGATTATCACAATACTAATAACAACTTTAATTTATTACACCATTTTTTTTTAATATTTTACAAGAAATGATAAGTGAGTAGATTTTTTTCTATTATCTCAATTTTTTTCAATTAAAATATAGGTAAAATGGCTTTTCCCATCCTTCTCAATTTTGATATTGATTAAATTGGTCATTCTCAAAAAGAAATTATAGAAATTTAATTTTTGTAAATTTCGAAAGTGAATATCTAAGGACAATTAATCACAATCTTAATGTCTTTTTGTCAATTGTGCATGATTTTGATTAGTATAATAACAAATTTAACCCTTAAATTTACATATTCTGATAATTTTGTCTTGATGTAACACGTTTAGCTTCCAACATTTGTGAAAATGTGTAAATGTTGAAGTTAAATTTATTCTTATATCAATCAAAATTATGTGCAATTGACAATATTGACGTTGTGATTAGTTATCATTAATTGCTCACTTTTAAAGTTGATAATGATTAATTATTCTGAAGTTTTAAAGTTCAATTTTCTCAATTTTAAAATTGAAAAAGATTGAAAAGATATAATAACATACTTTTAAGGGTAAACTATCAAAATAGTCACTTTTGTTTCCCTTAAGTTACATTCTAGTCATTTATATTTGAAATGTTATGTTTTAGTCACTTTTGTTAACGTGTTGTAACAATTTAGTCACTAAATCGTTAATTGCCGTTAACGATGTAACGATAAGCTGACGTGGCACGTTAAATCATCATTTCAAATAAAAAAAATTAGGTTAAATCATACAATTGCTCCCCATATTTTTTTCGTTTTAAAACAATTTTTTATTTTCTTTTAACTTTTTCTTTTTTTTTCAATTCTCTTCTGCTTCTCCATCTATTTTTTTCCCTTCTCCATCTCTTTTAACGTAAAAGAAAAAATTAAATTGCTCAAAAAAATATAGGGACCAATTGCATAATTTAACCTAAAATTTTTGTCTGATATAATGATTTAACGTGCCACGTCAGCTTACCGTTACACCATTAACAACAATTAACGTTCAATGATTAAAATATTATAATATAATAATGTAACATTTCAAACATAAATGATTAAAATATAATCTAAAAAAATAAAAATGACTTTTAATAATTTGCACCTATTTTTAATATCAATTTTTTATTATTGAGAGGTAGAAATTATGGGGAAAAAAAGGAAAAAGAAAACCAACAAATATTACAGAGAGAGGGGGCGCATTATTTCCGTCACGAAAATCGAAACCCAAACCGCAAAAATCTTCTCTTCTTTTGATTCAAATAAGTTTAAATACCAAGCAATCTAAAATCGCCTTTACCATCTTCAACCCTTTCAGAGTTTCAGGTGACTTCTTTATCCTTTTCTCTCTCTCTTGTGTCTTCTTCTTGAAATCCTCATCTTAATCCAAATCTGTGTAGTATTTTCCATGGCCTGCATTTCTTTTTTCATGATTTAGGGTTGCATTTGATTTCTCAATCATCGTAAACATATTCTCTCTTCGCGTTTCGATTTCCATCGTTTCATTTGTTAGTTTGTTTGTTTTTTGTGAATTCCTCTGGCAATTTGAAAAACCCTTTCAACTTTTTCTTTTTTAAAATCATTGAATAATGAACGACTAATACGGTTATTCGTGTTCTTGGTGGTAACTGAGTTGTGGCCGAGTTGACTTGGTTGGCGTTTTTTCACTTTCACTGGTCTTCCCTTTTCTTATTTTTTGTTAGTTGTAATTTTGACCGCGTCACGTTACATCCAATGATCCAAGATTCTTTCCTTTCGGTTACTGCCTATATTTAATTTGATTTTCCTATATTACCCCTAACCTAACTCTTGTATATAGAAATCCCTTTCCCTATCTTTTTAGGGGTCCAAAACAAAGGGAACCAACAGGGCAAAAGGGTCATTCAATACATTATCAATCCCTGTCGTGCAGGGTTGAACAAAAGGCACGTGGCATTCAATTAGTGGATATATTTTTGAGCAGGCTGATTCTGCAAAACACCTTAGCACGCGCTGTTTTTTTTTTTTAATTATATAACAATTAATTATTATAACGACTTTCATGTTTTGTGGCACTCTTCTTTTTTTGGTTGAATGAAAAAAATTTCCTTTTCTTGCAGTAGGAGACTACAAAGGAGGTTCTTTGGTCGGTGTTTGATATTGTTCGGGCTGTCAATGTCCATTCCTTGACAGCCCGATTCTTTGTCAGACCCCTTTTTAATTTACACAAGGTAAGAATAGGAAAAGAATATACAGCAATAGCCATCGAATATGCCATTGCTTTGACAAGTGCCAACCTTGGCTTTTGCTTATTTGCTTCTTGACAACATTTTCTTGCTTTTTTTTTTTTTCACGTTTCTTATTTATCTATTTGATTCAATTTCTTGGGGTCATAAATGGGTTCTCTTTATTTTCGCAGGTGATACTTGCTTTTGTTTTTCTTTTGTGTTTAGGCTTTCTGGGTATTGGTCAGGTTGAGTTTTTTTTATGAGTTTTGGATTGGGTTTTTAATGTTTGTTTGAGGGCTGGTTCATATTGGTATGGTAGTTTGTCTTTTGGGTTTTCAATATGGGTTCCTTGTCGGGAATCATTCAACGTCCTCTAGCAGCCGCTGCTGCGGTGGCCGTGGCTTCGGTCTCTGCCGATTTTAGTGTTAAGCTTCCATCGTGGGATACTTGTTCAACCTCTGAACAAATTCGAACTTCAATATCTAGTTCCTTACCAGAGCCCAAGTCCTCATTTGTGGATCATATATCAGCTTCTAAGCTTGCAAACTTCTCTTTTGTTACTAGAATCCGAGTGCCTATCCCTAGTGTTAAGTTTCCGGTTCCAAATTCGGCCCTGGATTTCGTTCCCAAAAGCTCTTCTATTGCTTCATCTCCGTTGCTGGTTAATTTATATCAGTCAGCTGAGTTATCTAAAGCATCAAAGCCTGTTGCATTTAAACACAATATCCCTACCTCAGCCTCTGATGTTTTATACAGATGGCATTTGCCAGAGCCATCTGCCATTGATGTTTCTGGGAGCTCTGATTGTTCCACAGCTAAGTCTCGCACAGCTGTAGTCTTATTGGGATGGTTGGGGTCTAAGCAGAAACATCTCAAGAAATATGCAGATTGGTATACCTCCAGAGGCTATCATGTCATTACCTTCACCTTTCCAATGATTGACATTATCAATTATCAAGATGGTGGGAAAGCGGAGAAGGACGTCGACATGCTTGTTAATCACTTGGCTGATTGGTTGGAAGAGGAGTATGGGGAAAACCTGGTTTTTCACACTTTTAGCAATACTGGCTGGTTAACGTGAGTTTTCACTCAGATAACTACATTTTTTTTTGCATGTATTCATTAGAACAATTTGATTTCTGTTGTTTTGCTAATTATCTGAACTGACTTTTGGGCCGGAATTGTTACAGATATGGAGTTATTCTTGAGAAGTTTCAGAAGCAGGATCCTTCCTTAATGGGAAGGATAAGAGGTTGCATTGTGGATTCAGCCCCTGTTGCAGCCCTTGACCCTCAGGTAAACTATGTTTGAAGGTAGTTATAATCAAGTCTATCAATAAAATGGTAGTTATAAGCTATTTGAGAATGTGAATTTATTTATATGAAAATGCAAAATAGGTTATGATCATTGACCAGTCTGCGCTTAAATGTTGATAAGTTTCTAGTGTCCCTTTATCATGCTTTGCATTTAGGTGGATGTTCCCAAGTAAAAGCATATTGTGCCATTGTTGGTGATCGTCTAGTACTGTGATAATTAGTTCTTCGTGATTCTGTTTTGTACCATTATATCATTGGTAGTTCTCATAGAAACCAAAACCTACTTTATGCCTGATTTGTCCTTACATTGTCAATGTTTTTTACAAGAAATTTGGACATTGGCATTGGCCGGAGCATACTGTAGATTATATGTTTATTCATTCTTCTGGAGTTCTTTATTTCTTTTGCTTTTAAGTTTGGAGTTCATGTTTCTGATCAATACTCTGGAAATGCTTATTGGCTTTTGTTTTTCGAATTTTCAGGTCTGGGCTTCAGGTTTCTCAGCCGCTTTTCTGAAGAAACATAGTGTTGCAACGAAAGGATTTCCAGGATCAGTTGAACCTGGTATGGGGACATTAGTCGGCAAAAAAGAAGTCTCAGAACCGAAGCCTGCACTAACTGAAGCTGCTTTGCTGGTGGTCCTGGAGAAGTTCTTTGGGGTGG
Organism: Gossypium stocksii; assembly: GCA_020496765.1. Lineage (NCBI taxonomy): Eukaryota > Viridiplantae > Streptophyta > Magnoliopsida > Malvales > Malvaceae > Gossypium > Gossypium stocksii. The sequence continues at coordinate 101,601,066 of CM035631.1, forward strand.
TTTTGAATTTTCCTGGTGTTAACAGGTAGTAATAATTATCTCCTCAAAAATTGGTCAAGAAGGAATGAATGTTTTACTATTTCTAATTCCATACCCGATGTTTGATTCATTCAAAAAGCTTTTCATTAGGCCAGAATTATCAATATTTTCATTCCGGGAAGAAGTATGCCTGATACAAGTACTTACGATCCTAGTCGGAATAACCTTTCCGCATTATATCTAACATAACTCCCATCTCATTTCATCTTGCAGGAGGCTTTCCAATGTATTAGTCTTGCTGTCATCTGGACAACCTAACTGTCCGCAGTTATATATCTATAGCTCTGCGGATCGAGTCATCCCTGCCAAACGGGTGGAATCATTTATCGAGGAGCAGAAGAGATCCGGGCGTGAGGTTTGGGCATGCAACTTCGTGTCCACACCCCATGTTGATCATTTTAGAAATGACCCAAAACTGTATACAAGTCAGCTCAGCCGGTTTTTGGAGGATTGTGTGCATACTTGTTGCAAAGATTCTTAAGTAAGTATCACCATCGAAGCACTGACTAATAACCCATATTCATAGACAAGGTGGCATTAGGGGAGGACTAATAAACCCATCAATTTTTATATGAAAATTCATTCATTCATAAAGTTCTCTCCTGGTCAAATACTACACACTCTTCTTTTGCCTTGAAAGAATTTCAAGGTAATTGTTTTTGTAAAGACAAGCCACTTTTATCATATTTGAATTTCCATAATATCTTTTTATTTTTGGTATTAAATTTAAGTATCTTGAAAAATACTTTAATATGCTAAATCTTTTATATTCTCAATCATAATAATTTGACATAGAAATGAAATTATAGCATGCAAAGTTAGGATTCAAAGATTTAAGAGGGAGAACGAATGAGGTAAGCAACTTACCCTCTTTCATACAAGATTTTTTCTCCTCAAACTCAACATAGTCTTGTCGGTTCAACATTATCACGTCGCATCTGTTCTAGAAAGCCATGTGGCTCTTGTCCGACTCTTTGGTTCTTTTATTATTATTTTGTAATGATTGGTTTAATATTTTGAGGTATATGACTCCAGATTCTACTTTAGTTTTCATATCATTTCAGTTAATAATATTTAATCTATACTAGTTTGGGTATTATTTTTATTCTTTATATTATTGGAATAATAATCATATAATTGATTTTAATTAAACTTATTTTAAATTTTTTATATTGTATTTTGGTTGAAACATGTGGATTGGACTTATGATGCCATTGATTAGTATGAATAATTAATTTAAATAAATTTATTGTTTTAGGTTATTGCTGAGGGGATGGACTCTTTTGATAGAAGTTTTTAAAGTGTCATCCGTCAGTCAATTGATGCAAAATGTATTGTCTAAGGTTTGGATTTTGTCTTCTAACTTCATGGAAAGTCCTGCTGGTTTTCGAAGTTGAAACACCTTGGTTGGTGGAGAAAGTACATACTTATAGGATGTGCAGATAATTAATCGTAGAAGATGTGCGCGCGCAGATCAAACCACCAAACAAGCATAAGTAGTCTTTTCAAGGAGATATGGTACCACGGTTGATATTCTGCTCATGCTTCAAGTATGCGTCTCTTCCACCAACTGAGGTCCTCCCACTTTGTGAACCAACAGGACTCTCCACGGAGTCAAGAGACAAAGCCCAGACCCAAGACAATACCTTCAAATGTTGAGGACCGTATCGATTACCCGGCAGATGACACTTTAGAAACTTCTCCCAAAGAATCTATCTCCTCAACAATTAGAATTTTGATATAAATAATCCTCATTGCCACCCATGAGCTTCAATCGGTGCAAATGAAACTAGATCAATTTCTTTTTGGAGGGTTCTAATTGAAATAAATTATCTGAATAATCCTTGCCCTTACTCGTATCACTGAAGGCATCTCCTAAAAATATTAAATTATACCTCCCTCTTAATATTATTAGAGACGGTAAAATTCAATGAATTTCAAATCAATCTATTTTGAATAGAACATTGTTTATTAGAAAAAGTGAATGTAAGTATGAGTGAATATGGTAAGTGTTTTACTCACTCCATCCATCCAACTATTTAATATATTATTTTACTCTTGTATATATATAGCTATTACAATGGTAAAGTTGTAAAAAATTGTTACAAAAAATTCTCATGTCTCATGTCTTATGTTTAAGTATTCACTTGCTTTTAAAAAGATTGAAATATTAAAAATAACTAAAAAAAAATTAAATTGGAGCGGGATGAGATAAAGAAGAAGCAACATTCATGTAATGGTAAGGTGATTTTCAAAATTACACATAAAGGTGGTGAGGCAAAGCATCTCAACCATAGAGTGATGATAGATCAACATCTTCTCAAATCCTGCTCAATTATCATCCTATTAACAAATTTGTCCATGTAATAAAAAAAATTTATTTAAATATAGGACAAATTTAAAACTTCATTAGAAAAGTTTTTGAGATATACAAATACAATACAATCGAAAAAAAAGCATATTCGAATAACTTTCCTGATATAATAATGCATCGACCAAGTTTTTTTTATACAACATTTTTTCCCATAAAATTCCTAAGCATCAACTAAGTCTAATGCTTATGGTTGCACTGAAAAAAAAATAGGTGCCAAAATGGTGTCCTACCCATAAATCTGCCACATTTTACATTTTCATTTTTCATAGTTTCTTATAAAAGAATACATGTAAATTCTCTCCCTATGGCTTATTTTAGATTAAATAATTGACAGACATAACTTGTGCTTGCAATTAAGCAACTCTTATTCAGGCTAAAATGGAAAACACAGTGACCTAATATCAGCACAAGCAAAAGTAGGCTTCTTTGTACATGTTGTAGCTAAACATCATTGTATTACCTATGAGCAGATGTATGCGGCATAGGGTATGTCACGGGTGCACCTGGAACCACTGCTCCTGGTAACGTTGCTCTGACTCCGAAAGCCATATGTGCCGGAGCAGGAAGGTTCACTGGTGTGCCAACTGCTGAGATGAGGGGACCTATTGGTTGCCCCATAGTTGGAACTCCATGCACACTGATACCGGGTGGTGCAACAGAATGTCCAGGCGGCTGTTTGGTTGATTTTACTGCAGAACCCCCGGATGCAGTGCCGTTTGATTGACCGGTGATCGGACCTTGGGGTGCTGAAACATCCCCATTGCCAACACTGGTAATGTCATGGATGCTAGATCGCCTTCGATCTTTGTTCATTGAGTTCAATCTAATGAAATATTTTTGTGCGTGACTTGCTACTTGTGTTGGCGTTCTTGTGACCACAAAGTTCCGGGATATGCTTCGCCAGTCACCTTTCCCATATTTATCCAGACCAAGAAGAAATAACCTGTTTTTCAAGATTTAAAATAAATAAATAAATAAAGACAGTTACTAATCACACCATCAAAATCATAATATTACAAGCTTATTGGTCAAATTAATATCAAAAGACGTCTTACATTCAAGGATAAGTATAAACAGTATTGAAATGAAGATAGAGTAAATCCCACAGCTGTTTACATTGGGGGAAACCTCAATTAGTTTTAAGCCGGATATGGATAGATGTTTGACACAGGTATGCTCAATTTTTTTTCGTATTTGGAGGGTCATACACGATACTCATGTCTGAATATGTGTGACACAAATTCTGATGACAAGTTCAATGTTCAAAAGCCACACATGCAACCCATAGTTATCTCAAGCTGTTCAAAATTACAGCAGTATTTAGAAACCTAATCACTTAACACAAAATTGACTTAATCTAAGCATTAACTCAGCCAAAGTGCAACTCAGGATTATTCGAGACTAGACAACCCCAGAAAACTAGCATATCTATGAAAGCCTAATGTGTATTTAAATATTACCAATGTCTATATGATAAGAATTTGTCTCTTCAGATATACCTTAATAGAGCCACTACAAGGAACATTTAACTCCAATCACCCTACATACATTTTCACAACCTTCAAAAAGGCTAACTATTACTGATAATAGATTGAAAAGGGGGGTACTTTAATTGCAGCATATTAAAGCATGGAACCTACCTTTTCCTTCCTATCCGAATCTTCCAAATAATCTCTCAGCATATATCAGTTAAAACTTCAAGGGGACCCCTAAATGGCTCTCCCGATCTCAAATTTTCCAAGGCCTCATAGAAACAACTCCTAAAGAAGATTGTGCAAGTTAAGGGAGGGCCTCCGGGAAGTCATTTTAACAGTGTTACAAAAACAGAGCCCATTAGAGTTGCACTACCATGAGTGCCCATGTTAATTCGAAATCTACAACGTTATGACAAGCTACTGACAACATCAACATACCATAACAAGTAGTCCATAAGTTAAGATTTATGATCAGTTTGTCTTTGTTTGTTCCCTTTCTTTTAAAGCAGGATCTCTCTTCCATGTTCCCTTCGGTTATTTCACATCGTTTCCAGATATATTATTCATTTATTGGCCTTTCGCGGATACCAATGACTTCAAATGCATGTAGAGCTTCCTTAACAACAGTCATCAAATAGAATTTTTACTGGTAAAAAGTAAATTTTGGGAACTTTCTAAAAAGAATCAAGGATTCTAAATATGAAAAGGACAGGAGAATCCAAGACAACCAATACATGACAAGCACACCAAGTTAGTATAAACACTAAGTACTAAAGTTCTACAAGGAAAAGTAACTTAATCAAGATTCTTCTAAAGGCACATAATCAATCTCAAAATGAAAACAGAAAAATAAAGAATTTTAAACCATTAAAAGTTATTCACCTGTGCTCATCCTCTGTCCAAGCAATCCCCTTCCGACGTTCTTGATCTGACCTTGAATTCTTACTCCCATGATTTGACTCACTGTTACAATTCCCTGAATGGCTGCTCCCCTTCTTACCAGCTCCTTCATCACCTGCTGAACTCTCGGAAGAATTATATGGCGGCAGAGGCACACAACCAGATTCAATCCGGTTAACATCATCCTCTAGAAGCTCATAGTGTTCTTTAATCTCTTCCAAAGTTTTTCCAGGTACATCAGCTGCAATTTTCTCCCATCGATCTGAAGAGTCCTCAGGATAAGTTGCAAGAGCATTCTCAAATGCCTTATCTTGCTCCCTACTCCACTTGGAGCTGCTATCGGCTTCCTCCACGGTCATCTAAGCTTGTCAAATCAGCTATCCAGAATATCACCTGCAGGAAGAAAGAACCGAATTCACCAAAAGTCGAAATTTCTATAGCCTGTAATCCATCTCCAAAAGGTCTTGGAATACTTAAGTTAAAGGCAAGCAGGGATGTCAAGTAAATGAGATATGCAAGACAGAGAAAAAAATACCCAGAAAAAGCCAAGGAAACTTAACCCGAGCTCGAAGTCCAAGAAAATTCAGAAAGCCCCAGAAAAGTATGTGAAGAATTCAATAATGTTTTGCTCAACGATTCAAAAATTGGACTTTTGTGGATTGCTGACCTATTGATGAATGAAAAGGCAACAAAGTGTTGAAACAAAGAAAAATATCTCAAAACCATAAAATCTAAGATAACATATGGCAATTCAAGACATTATTTAAAAAAAAGGAAATTAATATGTGAATTCAACAATAACATGATTAGGGTTTTCGATTGCGAAATATATGAAAGGGACAATGCAAAAACCAAATTAAAAAAAAAAATCCAGAAAGTCTATGCATATAGACTGAGAATTTAAATTGCCATTTCTAAATTCAACAAAAATCTCTGCAAACTAAAAAATTGTTTGATAACAACAGCTTTAACAACACAAAACCACATAACAAAACTATCCTCTTTCACTTCAGTTCACTCATTCACTATTTTCCAATACTAATTAATCAATCAATCAAAAGAATTACCATGAATCTAGTTCAAATCAGAACCAAAAATGAAAATCAAATAGAAAACTGAAAACCCAGAATTTCATCTAGTAAAATAAAATAACCCTACCACTACCATAAAGGTTTCTTCAGAAATATCTGGTAATTTAATTCTTATTCAAGATACCTACACAGTAACTTCAAAAATTAAACTCAAAAAAAAAAAGAAAAAAAAAACTTACCTCAGCTTTGTTGTCTCCTTATTTAAACCTAAAAAGTGTTCACAACAACAGTAGAAAACGCCATAAAAATGAAAGACCACCTATAACTCATAGAAATGGCACTATCAAGATACTGACACTTTAACCCAATATAAAATAAACTCTTTTTCTTTCATTCTAATTATATAGCAGCAGTAAAAATTTTAGCTAGAAGAAAACAAAAAATGGTTTAAAAGGGGAAAAAAAGCTTTAAAGAAGGCATAATTATTGAGAAATTTACAAAGGGTAGACAAAGAAATTATACATGATGGTGATGGGTTCTTATGAAATATCTAGAAAGATGCAGAAATGGTAATTGGTCCATCACCTCCATGAGATTACTGGCATAGAAATTGCCTCACAATGGAATCTGCAATTCCCATTAATATCTGACAAAGAAAATTGGGTTTTTTTTTTCTTTTCTCTGTCTTTTTTCTTCCCTTTTCTGAGACACCAAACAACCAAAAACAATTTTAGGTGTCAGCAATAACCATAAACAGTTGCAGAGCATCTATAATGATTTGACTATAAAATCATTACTTTTTCCATTGTGGTGTTCTTGCATAGTGACAAACTTAAAAAAAAAAAAAAAAATCAAAGCAAAATTTGAATCTTTGCCAAAGTGTAAAAAAAGAGAAAAATTAGTCAAAATGCAATGAATGAGCAGTTGAGTAACTTGGACCTGTTTTGTTAATTACTTTTTAAATAGTTTTTATTATAATATTTTTTTTTTAAAAAATTACTGTAATAAAACTACTTTGACATGTTGAACTTAATATTTTTATGATTTTGAATATGTAATTCTCACATTTTAGGAAAAAAAATTATTTGTTCATTTATTATGAAAAATGTTTTAATTATAATTTAACCCTAAATTATTTTTATTTTTGATATTTAAGCTATTATTTTCATTTTAATTCGTCTAAAAATTTATCCGTGTCTAATAAAAAATGTGGCACGTGTCATGTTCTTATTGAAAACTTTTATTTTTTTGGAGATAAACTAGAATGAAAATAATAATTCCAGATTTAAAATAAAAAAAAAGTTTAAATACCAAAGTTAAAGTGCCATTATAGTTCAAAGGTCTTTTTTTTTTTAATTTTTAGAAAATTGGTTATTTTTTTTGTTAATGAGATATTGGCATTGTTGACAAATGTTGAGGTCTTGAATCTTCAAGTACTCGAGTCCAAGTTATATCATATGCAATTGTCATGGGAAGGTATTATCCAATTATATTTCCATTCTTCGAACATGTATTTGTAATTATATTATACTTGTGGTTGTATTATACTTGTACTTCTAAAATCTTAAACAAATGGAAATTTTTTGTCAATTTAACAAATTTTTTTTAGGTTTCAAGTATAATTACAACTATTGCATGTACAAATATCTAAATAGTTATTTTCGAAATTAACCATTACAAAACACGATTGAATCGATGATTGTAATAATATTTAAACCTAAATTAAAATAAATTTTATCAAGATCTACACATGGTGTTTTAATATGTTGAGAGAATTGTTAGATTTTAAAATACTTAAAGTCCCGAACTTACCATACTATTAAGCTAATACCTTTTTACCTTTGTTTTAAACTCTTCTCAATGAAAATTTTGATATTTTTAGAATTGTGCATTAAATCAATTTATTCAAATAAATCCATACAAAATCTAATTTCCCCTTTAATTTTTAAAAATTTTTAAATTGAAAAAGAAATGCACTTAAACGCGTTTAAATTTATCTCCTTATTATTACAATAAATTTATGGTTGAATAAAAAATTAAAAAACAAATAAAAGAAAAGTAATGATGGAACACCAATAACATGAAATGATTAAATTTTATCTTATTTAAATAATTCAAATTAATAAAAACAAAAAAATAAAATTTAATCATCTTTAATTAATTAAATGGCGAAAAGGAAAAAATTTAATATCATTATTCATGAGTAGGATCACGGCTTGATTTTAAAAGAAATTAAACTCAGACATCCAATCAATTCTTTTTATTGTTAAAATATTAAAAATATTTTTTTATTTTAATATTTATATTTAAAAATATTTTAATTATTAAAATCGAAATTGAATTGACTCAATCTAAAGCATGGAAAATCTTTTTTCAAGCTCAGCCCATAGATATATTTACCATATAGTGCATTTTGATCCCTTTATGTTTATAATCAACATAAAAATTCTCATTTGTTAAAAATTTAAAAAAAAAACACAAAAATGATAATTTCTATAACAATTGAAAAAAAATTGATTTCATGATACAGATTTAATTAAATGAAACTTAATATAAATTTCGATCTAAATTTAATAATTAAATTTATTTTAATACGGAAACTTAATAATTAAGTTCATTTTTATTCTTGAAAGTTTTTTTTTTTTAAATTTACTATGAGTTTAGTGAAAATGTCTAGTCACTTAAAATTGTTCAAGTATATTTTAATTTAATATCACATCTTAAGTCCATCCCCACAATGCTTTGAAATTTGAGTTGTTGGTTAAATCGATCAAACCACTAATTTTTTGTTCGATCATCGGTTTAACAATAATTAGATAAACAAAATTTAAAGAAGTAATAAAAAATTATAAAATTAGTTCAACTATCGGTTCAATTGATTTTTTATCTCGGTTCAACTGGTTTTAAGTAGTTTCAAGCGGTTCCCTCAAAGATCAATTCACCTCTTTTTCTAGACCAATATACTAACCAATTCTCAGTCTAACCGACTAATCCGATTCCAACAACATTACATTCCCATAAAATTAACTAAAATTTTCAACTATTACATTCCCATAAGATTTTGCTTTATTTTGCATTTGAAGGATACTATAAAATTAAAAAAAAAATTTGATTGAATTAGTAAAAAGTTGATTAAAAAATGAATTTAAATATTTAATTTTGATAATATAATTTAATACAATGGATGTCTATACTTATATAGTTTACTTTTTCTTATTTCAATCACGTGTCTGATTAAAATTTTAATCGTGCTCCATTCATCACTATAAAAATAGAAAAATATTACTTTATCATAAGTAAATTGAAGTCATAATTAAAACCAACGGATGGGTTTAGAGGAGCAATTGGGTCATTATAACATTCACGTTTTGTTTGGATGCTCAACTATAATTCTAACATCCTAAATTGATTTTCCATTTACATTTTGGATAAAATCTAGAGTTGTCATGAAAAAGAAATAACAAACCAGTCATTTATCGCCACGTGGATAATAGTTCACGAGACTTTACAAAGCACGTGACGTGTGGCCCATGGTTTTAATAATTGCATTTTATTGTGTTTCCACACTCCCCCCACTATCTTCTCACTCAATTTTGGGGGTATTTCTGCACTTTTTGCAACCATAAAGTTTGATTCTTTTGCTCTGTGATTAATCAAAGATTTGAATAATATTCGAATTCAGTCGATTGAATCTTAATTCGATTAATATTAACATTATTATCAATATAAAAGAACATAAATTTAAACATAGTAAAGAGCATTACCCTTCTACTTAAAGGTTGAAAAGAAATTATAAATAATTCTAAATATTGTATTAAAAAGAACAGATACGATAAAGAGTTTATAATAAAAATAATGTTAAAAAAAGATTATAATTATTATTTTTAGCAGATTCAAGCGGATATCAACTCTGAAATTCTCAATAATCTAATCCTAATCCTAATCCTAATCCTAATCCTAATCCAAATCCAATCCAATTTAATAATAATAAATAAATTCGAATTTAAAGCAATTATGTAAATTGGAATATTTATACAAATGGTAAATATCCAACCAACATCTTACCATCAATCCACTTTGTATAAAGTAATAAAACATGACAAATTGCATTATTAATTTAGCAAATGTTACAGCTCTAGAGGGTTAAACCTGCCAATACCAAACAATAGTTAAAATTGCCACAGCAGTTTCCTGCTGAACCGCTAACAAACAACAGTTCCAAACTACAGATTGAGTTCTTTAATATTCAACCATACTCTAAATGGTGATAAAGGAACATTCTTCGTTCGGGTTTTTTGTGTCGAAATCAAATCACCCGACAGTCAATCCAAACCCAAATTTGTAGTCTTTCTTACTATGATCTATCTGCAAAGATGTAATTCCGGCATAAGATGCTAAGAAACACAATTCCAAGGGATTGAATTAACTAAGAGAAATCAAAGTGCAAAACAAAGGACTAATGGCACCATAACATATTCACAAGCAATAGACAAAAGGGAAAACAAACTAGTCTCCAAGTGGATAATTGCTGATCTCTTTCTTAAGAAAGTTACTTACCTCCGCGGAGAGGATGAAATTTAGGCCCATATTTAACCGCTCTTCAAGGTAAGCAGTAGTGCATCCATTAGAATCAATCTTCCCCCTCAAGCGGCACTGAAATGTGACAAATTGATTAACCGGAATGAATTACACAACCATCATTGGTCATCTCTCCCACCAACACCCCCCCCCCCCAAAAAAAAAAAGGATAAACTACACCAAAGGTCACTAAACTATTAGTAAGTTTATGTTTTGGTCACTCAAGTTTAAAAAGTTTTTATCTACGTCACTGAACTATTTGAATTTTTTTATTTAAATCATTGGGCTATTAAGTTTTTTAAAAAAAGAGTTCAGCTAATGAGCTCTAAGCAACAATTCGACGATCAGTAGATGGATCAGTACACATTAATGAGCAGAATAACATACTTTAGATCCAAGTGAATTTGATAATTAGTATCGGAGATCGAAGAAAAAAGCTGTTTAGATTTTGATTCGCAAATTTGTGACGTTAAAAGTCATTTCATGAAAAAAACTGAATCGCAGAAAAGAAAAAAAATGAGAGCTTTTGATTGATGTAGGCGATTTTAATAGCTCAATGACTTCAATGAAAACTTTTGAATAGATCAATGATCAATTTGTAACTTCTCGAAATTGAGTGACTAAAACGTAAACTTACTAATTGTTTAGTGACCTTGGGGTGTAATTCACCCAAAAAAAACCCTTCTTTTTGGATGATATCCAGAAGATAATATAGTGACAGATGAAACAATACATACATATGCTGACATGTATAGACATGCAGGAAAATCGATGCACACTAATATTGGAAATTTAGCAACCAAAAATACCTGTCTAAGGATGTAATCATAGCCCACACTTGCCGTCACGTCTCTTGTCATGTAGTTATACATGAAATCTGACGCTAGAGAAACCTTGATAGAAATAGAACTGAATAAGAATGACTAGGAAACAAACTGCAATATTGTAAGGAGGAAAAACGAATTCTTACCTTCTCAGAAACTTTCTGAACATAGCTCAAAGCAACCATTCCGGTACTTGCAACTTGCCCAGCAGCTACCTGGATCCAGAGAGTGCTTTGGTTAGTCATTGCAATTGAATATTTCTAGCAATAATATTTCATTTCCATGTAAATAACAAGTTCCTCTTAGCAGGAGTAAGGCAAAAAATATGGTGGGGGAGAAGCAAGTTAACTATTTTCTTGATTAAAACTCGGCTCTGGAAGAAGATTGCCATCAAATATCTAAGGACCAGAGGGACAGTAAATCTGAAAATCTAGGAACTTCAGGAAGAGGAGGTAAAACCATTAATTTAGATACTTTTCAGGCATCCATAACACATATACCAAAAATTAATCACTGTATTAACCAGTTTTGAATGCTCATTCAGCTTTACCTTCAGAAAGCATTAAACCATGTCCTTGATTCCAATGACTTGGTCCGCCACTTCCTTATTTTGGAAATGTCATAAGTCATTGAAAAGAAAGGAGATCCTGGTTCTCACAACTTGGCAACCCTAATCAACACTTTGGTTAGGGATCTAAATAACATCCCTACTGCTGTAACAGATCTAGAAACATACTCAGAAGTAAAAAAAACTTCCACTAACTATTGCACAAAAAACATTGACAAGTTGGTGATAAAGGAAGAAACCAGGCTAAATTACCATCTTATCTGTTTCATATCGGGCAGCATAACCAAGGCCTGATTTCCGATGCTGACCAGCCCAAAATACTTCACCAGCTAAGGATAAATGCGGTGTCACACTCTGCATAAATATGGCTTAGATTCAGTTCATTAATAACGACGGAATCATAATTGCAGATTTAGTGGATTCAGCTGAAGATTGACAATGCATGCAACTGCAAACAAAATGCCAAACACAGAATGCCTTCAGCAGAGAAAGTCTGGGTTGCTTCTACCATAATTAGTATATTATCTTATAGTATGTTGTATTTAAAAAAGGAAGATAAACCATAGCAGTGCATAGATCCATTTTATACTGAATCTAAGCACAAAAGTCAATTTTCTAGGTACTGAAAATCCAGTAACTTGTCCATTCTGCTAAATTCCTCATCTGTCTGCTCAATTCAACAAATATAATATGGCTTCATACAATTTACCTGGATATAACTAGCTCCAAATAAAGCACCATTTCCCATTTGAAACTGAGACCTGTAGTCTTTACCCTGTATAAGGAAAACAAAGATGTCACAAGACAAAAACCAAGCTTGTATCCATGGCAGCAAACACCCTAAGTTTTCTTTGCCAGCACAAAAATAGCTCCCCATGGTCCAGATAATGAATAAACTCAAAATTAAAAAATAAAATAAAAAAGAATATCAGGCATCACACTCACAATGATGGGGAGCAAAAATGCATACACAGAACAAGGCCAACTAACCAAGATAATATATTTTACAAGTGACTAACCTTGTAATCAAAGTTGACCATGCCATGTGACATATGGGGCTCATTTGTGAGCTGCAAAGGAAACGGGAAAGTTATCAATTAGCACTAGCTTACACATGAAGATAACATATACTCTGCATGCAACAAAAAAGACAGAAGATCAAAGAATGAAAAATTAAATTGCCTGAGCATTAGCCTTCACAGAAAGATTGTCTGTCAAATCCCATTTCACTCTCGCATTGACTCTACCATCAGTCAGCACCCTCCCAATAAGCATCAACTGGGAAAACCATGATTGGCCCCACTTTTAAACCAACTTGTTAAGCTAAAATAATTCAGGAGGATAAGAGAGTCAACCGGAAGAGTAGTGATAATGAGAGAAGCAGCCTACATTTGGATCAATGAAGTTGGCACCAAATTCATAGTGAGCAGTAGGAATTTTAATGGTTTCAGCAGATTGAGAAGGAATTTCTGTTGGGCCCATAAACACACTGAGAGATGATTGTGGTTGAATAATTACCGTTATTTATTAAAATAGAAAAGAAAAGATACAATAAAAGCAAAAACTCAAGGACTCAAAGGAGTTGAAGGTACCTGTGACTCAGTGAGAATTTCTGATTTAGCCCTTTGGTGAAATCAAAGCGCAATCCTTCAAAAGTTTCTGGCTTCAGAGACACTGCCAGACATAGTCAAGCTATAAACATTAAGTTTTGAAGAAAAAACCAACAGACTTCAACCACAACTTTAGGTCAGTCTTCTTTCTCCAAAATAACCTTGCTAAAAACGCATTGCAATACCTTAGAATTCGAAGCATGTAGAGATAGATATATGATTAGACACATAATCAGGATATAGAAGAAACAAATTAGTGCATATACCTCGACACTACACATGATCACAAGGTACATCCAATGTGTATAAGGTGCAAAAGAAAATAATAGGCACAAGAGAAAGAAATTAAGTATACATTTCAAAGCACTCAAGGAGGAAAAAAACTGTTAATTGTATGTCAAGTACTAAACATCTTGCAGACAAATCATAGTAGTTTGTCAGTCTCAAAAGCCTTTATAAATTTTGCCAATCACAAAAGCTTTCATAAACTTTGCAATTTGGATTTGATCAAAAAGAGAAAACTAAGTTTCTAGTTTAGCAACTCATGCAAAATTTATCAAAAAAAAAATCATTTTCACTAATCAGGGTTAAACTAGGGTTTAAAGAAAAGGGCTTAACAAGCACACCAAAAGCAACACCTACAGTCCTTCCATTTCCACTAACTTCACCATTTCTGTTCAAAATGATAAACCATGAAAAGTTACATAAACCAACAGAGATCAAGAAACAACCAAATAAGATCATAATCTCAACACATGATCACAAATCATGAAATAGGAGAAAATAGAGAAAAACCCCCCATTGATGAGAAAGTGGGAAAGGAAATAGACTAACTGAGAGCTTCGCGTTGGAGCTCTTCAAAAGGAATAGGACATGGGAGATTCATGTAATCGGTTTTCTCCTCAGCTTTGGTATGTGCCGTCTTGGATGCCTCGGCTGGAATTGCGGTAGTACCTGGAGGTACAAGCCCCGCCATTTGTCTCTCCTTTTAAAGTAAGGCAAATTGCCGCCAAATCAAACAGCCGCCGGCGGTGAGTGTAGTAAGATATAGGTGGGCGGCACAACCGCAGGGGTTGCAGGTTTGCGGCTGTCGGGGAAGGCTTGATATGGGTTTTGTCAGGGTTTTATCTGCACTGGATTTTATTTTAGAATAGGGTTTTTAAAAGGTTAAACTACAATTAAAGTAGCTAAACTATTAATAAGTTTACAAGTTACTCAAATTTAAAAGGTTTCAATAGGGTTATTTTTCGGCTTAATGATAAAATTTGTCACTAACATTTAGATATTTTGTCAAAATGACTCTAATTGTATTTTTTAGCATTTCCTTGCCATTAATCTTTATTCTTTTTTTCAATCTATTTTTTCTAATAGAGATGATGTGAAATTTCAAATCTAGAAAAAATAAACGTAATTATCTAAAAAAATTAACTCAATAAAAAATCTTTTCAGTAAACAAACATATGAAAATTGAAACCTTTTAAATGAAAAGGAAAATTATAACCTTGAATTTATTCATTATATCTGTTAGAAAAAGCAGGTTGATTCATTACATCTGTTGGAAAAAGCATATTGAAAAAAAAGAAACAAATGTTTATGGTAAAAAAAAAGCTAAAAAATACAATCAGGGTTATTTTGACAAAACATACAAAATTTATCATTAAGCCTTATTTTTTTGGTTATCCAATTTCCAGATAACCAAGTGGCATTTTTTTAATTAATATAATAATAAATTTAATCTTCAATTTTTATACTTTGTCAATGTGATCTTAATTATATATAAAATAATAAAAATTGTTTTGTTTGAATTATAAAATTCTAATAATTAAAATAAAAAATTAAATTAAATAAAATTTTTGAAAATAAATAACGTGAGAAAAAATTAGGGTAGATTGTTTGTAAATCCTTTAAATTCTTTCTCTCTATTATTAGTATAGAAATATCCAATATCCATTCTTTAAAAAGTATAAGAAAAAAATAAAAACATTAAGCAAAGTTATTGGTTCTTTATTTTTTTAATCCTTTCGTTTCTTGACATGGCCTTTTTGTTACAAGAGAATAAAAAATTTCATAATAAACTTGTTTTTGATGAATGGTGTCGAAACCATTTTTAATTTTGAAAAACAACAGGGATGGACTTTAAAAATTTGGAGTCGCCACCAATCCTTTTTTGAGGTGTAATTGGGCCACCTTATAAAATATTTTGGTCTACGAATTTTTAGAAAATAGGTTCGGGAGTCGGTTACGTATGAGGAAGGATTAGCACCCTCGTAATGCCCAAAGTTGGTACCTTGCTAATTAGTTAATGTCTTAGTGTCAAAAAATTTGAAAAGATTTTAAAATGCGATCTTTTTATTTAAAAGAAAACCTGAGTAAATTAGATAAAATGTAAAAGGGAAAATGTCATACCCAGTAAGTTAGGGTCCAACACTTCACACCTTCAGAAACAAGCTTGTCTATGATTTTTAACACTCAGTTTAGAAAGGATATCCGGTTACTTGGGCCTTATGAAAAATTGGAACCTAGTAAGTTAGGGCACAATTTCTCAAAATTCCCAAATATCAAACATTGCCTTTGTTGAAATCCTTACGTCAAGATAGCGAAATGTCGCATCCAGTGAGTTAGGGTGCAGCATCTCGAGTTCCTGAAGATAAGCGATCGTGGGAGCCTCTACCAGAACCTTTACCGGGGCAACGCTTTGCTCGTTGATTTATGGAATGAATGCAGTTTTGTTTGTTAAAGTTGAGTTTTCTTCTCCACGAGTTTTGGCAGAGTGGGAGTCGAATAAATTCAGTTTCGATGATCAAATGAACCTGATTGAAGAAAGGAGGTTGAAAATTATCCGTCACGGTCAAATACACCAAGATGATACGAAGTGATAATAAAAAGATTGTCCAAAAGTTTTATTAAGGAAACTTAGTTTTGAGAAGGATCCTTCCCATACAAAAGGATCTCAGAGAAAATAGATGTCGAATTGGGAATGACCTTATCCCTGGAGGGGCATTGATATTGACCAAGATGGATGGTAAGAACTTGCCTGACCCTGCGAATTTGGATTTAATCGAAAAATACTTCGCTTTCAAAAAGAATAAGAGAAAAAAGGAAAAAAGATAAAAAAAACAAAAAAAAAAGAAAAAAAGAAAATAAAGAGAAAAAGAAATGAAAAGAAAATGAGAGGCTAAGGCGAAAACCCGCAAATGGCGCTTTGAGACCAAAGGGGATTTGAGTTGAAAACCTAAAAAGGGCGGCTCACAGCTTTTGGTTGGCCTACAGTGACCAATTTAGAATACCCTTTGCTCACATTGCTCACTTCATTTTCATTTCTCTTTGGGGTTGACCTTTGGGTGCTTACTCCTGTACCTATCTTCCCGTATCTTACCGCTTTTTCTATCATCTCGCCGGACATTATTATATCTGGGAAGCTCATGATAGTGCTTCCCAACATATGGTTAATGAACGGGGCCTTTAAAGTGTTGATGAAAAGCATTGCTATTTCCCTCTCTAAAAGAGGTGGTTGTATTTGTGTGGCTACTTCCCTCCACCTCTGTGCATACTGCCTGAAGCTTTCGCTTGACTTCTTCTCTATATTCTGTAACGTGATCCTGTCAGGCGCTATATCCATTACATGGCCATATTGCCTCATAAAGGCCTGCGCTAAGTCCTTCCAGGATTTGACTTGGGTACGGCTCAACTAATTGTACCATTTTGCCGCGGCCCCCGTCAGACTATCCTGAAAACAGTGAATCAACAATTGGTCGTTGTTGACATATCCCGTCATTCTCTGACAGAACATTTTGATATGGGCCTCAGGACAACTGGTTCCATTGTATCTTTCGAACTCTGGCATCTTAAACTTTAGAGGAAGTATCAAATCTGGTACCAGACTTAACTCTTTAGCATTCATTCCGCATTGGTAATCAGCACTTTCCAATGTTTTGAACTTTTCCTCCAACCATTTGCATCAGTCTTCGAACTGTTTAGGAAGCTCCGCCTTTGCCTTTTCCACTTCTACCGCATCATCGAAGTCGGGGACATCAAGGGTTATAGGATGGTCTCCAGGGTATGAAGTTGAACCTATTGGGAAATTTACTGGTGCTGAGGTACCGGATTGATACTAAGGTCTAATATTAACAGACACCTTCGGTGGTTGGACACTTGTTGGGGCCAAACCAGGAGGACAAGCAGAGTCTTCGTTGTTGTCCCCAATATCCACCATAGGGCCCTTCCCTTTATCAGGCCCTCCAGTTAACAGTTGTGTTAGCTGGCTCATCATGCTTCTTTGGGACTCCAGCATTTGGTCCCTCATGTCCTGTTGAATCTTGGCAATCTGTTCTTGCATCTGAATTTGCAATTGGTCTTGCATCTCCTTCTGCATCTGTTCTAACTTTTCTAACTTTTGATCCATGGCTTTCATCTTCTTCCGAGTGTAGTAGTGATATTCCAGGGTAACTAGAAATAGCCTCTAGTTAATAGGGTTCTTTTATGAAATTTAATGCACATGATGCGATGTAATGCAAATGCATGTTAATGAATGCAAAAAAGAAAGAGAGGCGTTGATTCTGAATTCAATTCTATTAGAATAACTTTTTTAGAAAACAAACTTCTTTACATAAAATGGATATTTATACGGCCATGCCATTATAGTCCAAGTAAAGACATAGATCTTTTTTTTCATATCGGGACGTAAGGTCAAATCTTGCGAACTTTTCAAAGGATGCCCATTCTAGATCCTTTTACTTGATCAGGGCCGCGACTCTTCACTCTCCTATCCTCGCGATGCTCGTTACCTTCTTTAAAAGGGTCAAAACATGACGGCTCTCGCACAGTCTTTGTCAGTTTGAATCCTTTGGGCAGAATTTTTGCATTCTTTCGCGGACTCTCAGCCTTCCTCTGTTGCGTTTACTGGAACTATATTCAGACGCCAGTATTATAATCCACCTTATAATCCGCTCCCTCATGACAAGTTATTCTATTTAGCAATCGAATATGAATCAACACTTCCTTTCTAAAATAATGCAATGCAATGCGATGCAATCATAAACAAATGAAACACGTTAGTACAGGAAAAATAAACAATATAGAACACCTATCTGGGTGACCACTAAGGTTTGGCGTAGCCCTAACTAGGGTAGGCTCCTAGGGTTCACTGTATGTGGTTCGGGTCTAAGGTAAGGCTACCTGAACCAGTAGATTCCTCAATCTTCACCCCTTATAGGCTCATTTAGACCCAGTTCAGTTCAGGGGAATACATTTCCCTATGGCTGCACGGAGGTGAAAACCTCACGAAGGAAATAGCTTCTCACTCCTACTTAAAAGGTGTGACCACAACGGTCATGCAATGCAATGATAGAAGGTATAAAAGAACTAAAACGATGAAAACCATAACCCCAAATAGATAAAATGCAATGAGAGGATCGTAATTTCAAAACCAAATTCAATTTTCGATAAAAGATAAAAAGTAATCAAATCGCGGCTTGACTCTCTTATTGGTCCCTAGTGGAGTCGCCAAGCTGTCGAAACCATTTTTAATTTTAAAAAATAAGGGGATGGACTTTAAAAATTTGGAGTCGCCACCAATCCTTTTTTGAGGTGTAATTGGGCCACCTTATAAAATATTTTGGTCTACGAATTTTTAGAAAATAGGTTCGAGAGTCGATTACGTTCGAGGAAGGATTAGCACCCTCGTAACGCCCAAAGTTGGTACCTAGCTGATTAGTTAATGTCTTAGTGTCAAAAAATTTGAAAAGATTTTAAAATGCGATCTTTTTATTTAAAAGAAAACCTGAGTAAATTAGATAAAATGTAAAGACCTACTCATCTCAAAGGGGAAAAATGTCATACCTAATAAGTTAGGGTCCAACACTTCACACCTTCAGAAACAAGCTTGTCTCTGATTTTTAACACTCGGTTTAGAAAGGATATCCGGTTACTTGGGCCTTATAAAAAATTGGAACCCAGTAAGTTAGGGCACAATTTCTCAAAATTCCCAAATATCAAACATTGCCTTTGTTGAAATCCTTACGTCAAGATAGCGAAATGTCGCATCCAGTGCGTTAGGGTGCAGCATCTCGAGTTCCTGAAGATAAGCTTTTTATTTGAAACTCACGTATTTTGTTTTCAAAAGGGTACTCGGTTACTTAGGATCGACGAGAAAAATCGAAGCTCAGTAAGTTAGGGCACGATTCTCTCGAAGCTCTCAAATATCAAGCATTGCCTTATTTCGAAAACTTTTGAAATAAAAAAAAGATTTCAGAACTTAAACGATGTTGAAAGGCGGCCTTCTAAGCGAATGAAATACGATGGAATGATAATATAAAACCCAAAAATAGTAATTCACAAAATAAATGCTACACTAATATACCACAAATAACCCATAAATACCAATTAATAATAACAAAACACATGATAGCAATAACCACATAACATGTGTTAATTTAATGCTAACATCGATAATCCAATACTAAAGAATTTAACAAAAATGTAAAACAAATTGAAACAAAAAAAATGTAACAAGTTTAAAAAAAATAAATAAATAATATGAAAGAATGAAAATTTGAAATCATCATACAAAAGTTTAAAATAAATAATAAAAAGTAAGAATAAATAATATACTAAATAGTAATATATAAATGAATTTAAAATAAATATTATTTAAGAAGAAAATCAAAATAAGTAACATACAAAATAATTTATATCAATCCAAAGAAATAATATACATGAAATGGAAAACTTAATATAAATAATTTATATACAAGTAATAAAAAATGTTTGAAATTAACAAAAATGTATAATAAAATAGGGTTCTTAAAGAAATAAATTATATACATAGATTACGAGAAAAATATATGAAAAATATATGTGAATATATATAAATAGATTTAAAATAAAATATATACGTAAAATATTATGAAACTAACAATATGTACATTGAGTAAAAAAATTAATATAAAACGTGTATATACATATAACATAATGATGTATAGGAGTATATAAAATACGAATCATGTAAAATTTTAAAACTGAGGAATAAAAGAGACTTTTAAAAAAAATTATATGGCAAAACAATAAGAAAAAAAAACAAATGGAAGGAAAAAAAGTAGCGGAAAAAAAAGGAAATCACCTAAATCGAAAAACGGTTTCTTTGCAATTTGTGTACTCGAAAATACTGTTCTTTCTATTGATCTCTCTTCCCCCCACCATACAATCCTTTTCAATGGCTTTTATAGCCAAATTTTACAACTTATAGGCAAGTGGGGTGATGGAGTTAGTGGGGGTGATGGAGGTAGTGGATGGTTTAGTAGGGTGACAGAGTTAGTGGTCGGTTTAGTGGGGTGATTGGTTTAGTGGTCGGTTTAGTGGGGTGTTTAATTTGGGCTGGTTTGATTGGGCCCGGGCAGAAATTGGGCTCAACAAATGGTTTTCGAAAATAATTTAAATGAATTGAACTTAAAAAATAAAATATTGTAGTATATTTTGTATTTTTTTTTGCTAAAAAATGGTATCATAATTAATTTCACAAGTCTCTACAACATTAGTTTAGGATGTTTTTTAGGAACATAGAATTTTACTTGAAGATATTACTAATTTGGTTTCTAAAAACGTTGAGAAAGCGTGTAATGAGATAACCGTTTTTTTGTTCTTTTTTTTAATTTTTTATTGAATTCTATTTAATGATAATTTTCTTTATTTCTTATACATATCAGTTTTTCAACAAAACAATTTCAATATTTTATTTTTCTAAATTTTTTAAATAGAATTAAAAAATGATTTTTAATAAATTTTATATAGAATTGGGGTTAAATTGATAAAAAAATAAATTTTGAGGATTAAAATGTTATTATACTAACTAAAAAAGTGCCACTTGATAAAAAAATAATGGGTAAACTACATCCAATGTTACTAAACTATTAATAAATTTATGTTTTGGTCAGTTAACTTCAAAAAAATAATAAAATAGTAATTGAAGTATTCGAAAACTTTCATTTAAGTCACTGAACTATTCAAAAGTTTTTTTTAAGTCACCAAGTTATTACTTCTTTTAAAAAAAATCCGACTAATGAGCTCCAAGCAATAATTTAACAATCGATACTGTGGAGTAATATCCGTCAACAAGTATAGCATATTTTAGATCCAAGTCAATCTGACAGTTAGTATCGAAGATTGCAAAAGCTATTTGAATATTGGTTTACAGATTCATGACGTTTAAAATTGTTTCATAAAAAATTAAATTATAAAAGAGATGAGGAATGAGAGTTTTTGATTGATGTAAGCATTATGAACAAAAAGGTCATACAAGAGTAATTTTAATAGTCCAATGACTTAAACATAAACTTTCAAATATTTTAGTATAACTTTTTGAAGTTTAGAGAAGAATATATAAACTTACTAATAGTTCAATGACCTTAGGTTAGTTTACTCAAAACAAATTAGAAAAGTTTAGTGGCGAAATTATAACTTTTTTTAGTTAATGACCAAAACGGAAAATTACCCATAGTTTAGTGAGTAATGATGGAATTTACCCTAACTCAATTCAAACATAATCCAAGTTAACTTTAATCCTAAACCCTTATTTCCTTTGATTTGGTCTGTCAAATAAACAGTAAAAAAGCAATCTGCGGCTCTTTTTGGGTTTTTTTCGACAAAAATCCCAACAAAACCGCTGCCGTTGTCCACCTTCTCCAAAGCATTGCCGGTGAATTGCTGATTATCTTACCCACCTCATAAAATAAAAGAAGGAAGAACAAAAAATGTATGGAATCACAGGTTACAGTAATGGCTACCACCAAAATCAACAGCAGCACAGTTCGGAAGAGAAGCGAGGCGGAGGTCGACGGAGGAGGGGAGGCCGTAGATCACGGCACCCTCCCGGCTTTAGGGTTTCCGACCACCATCACCATCACTACAATAACGATGACGACGATGACAAGCAAGAGCAGAAAGCACCTCCGCCTTGCACGGACTTCGACATGGCCTACTTTCACTCTTATGCTCACGTTGGTATCCATGAAGAAATGATCAAGGTATTTTCCTCCTTTTTCTTGTTATTTTGCTTGCTACCATTTGTTCTTTACTGGGTTTACTTCGTTCTTCTCAATATTCGGGAACTTGGGTGAGTTTTCTTTTACCTTTAGCTCATTTGGTTTTTATTTTTTATTTTTGGAGGTTTTAAGTGTATTTGAAGAAATTTTTATGGTCTGTCACAATGTGAGGTAGGGGTTGCCAAGGTGGTGACTCTGAGTGAGTGCTTTACCATAGGAATTCAAGTTTGCTTTCTTTATTTGGCGATTGAATATTTCTTGACTTGAGCTCTTTCAAATTTCGAGTTCTTTGAATTATAATTTGTTGCTTAAGGGTTATTTGTTTTTGAAGTGATGTATACTTTTGACAAAGTTGTGAGCCTGTATTTGACTATCAGTTGCATATTAGGATCACCTTTTGCCTTTTTGTACATAAAATAAAATATATGACAATTCGCTGATCATACCTTTTCTCTGAAACATACAGGATCGAGTTCGAACTGACACTTACAGGGCTGCAATCATGGAACACCAGAGTTTTATTGAAGGCAAAGTAATACCATTGTGGTTATCTCAGTTATAAAATTATTTATGATCTATAACATTAGGATACTTATGTTATTGTGTGTGATTTACCGTAATTGGTTGCATTGTGATTCCCATTTCATCCAGTCACAGCATTATAATGCACCTGCTATAATCTTATACCCGGCGAAATGCATTTTTCTATTATAGGAACATTGATATGAAGTATTTGGATCTCAAAAGCCCTAGTCGGTTTAAGAACTGTGTTCAGAAGTCCAAAGAACGTTTAGCTAGTTCATTCTTCTTCCTCACTATTGCTTGTGATCATGCTTACAGGTTGTAATGGATGTTGGATGTGGGACAGGCATTCTTTCAATATTTTGTGCTCAAGCTGGTGCAAAACGGGTAATATGTCTTCACATGATTTGTACACTTGATAATTTACATACTTATAATAGTAGTATAACTGAACATTTATTTGAAAATCAATTTTCTGCATATCATGTGGCACTGGTTTCAACTAATTTCTGAAGAGTGCTTTCTTTAATAACTGCAGGGGAATGCTAGAAGTTAACTCAGATTTAACTTTTTTTTTTATTTCCTCTAGTCCCTTAACTAGTTTTCCATGTGAACTTTATAATTTTATCTTTAAAAAAACATTACACTTCTATTGAACAATTGAAAGAAGAGCAGTATGGATAGAACTTAATTTTGTTCTTTATTATACTATTTAGAAGTTAAAAATATCTTGCTACTTCCGAGTTTTGTTCTTGTTGTTAATGTTGATGGATTCATGTAAAGCACATCTGTCTAGTATCTGCTGTGATTATGTGTTCTCAGGTGTATGCAGTGGATGCAAGCGATATTGCGTTGCAGGTACTTCAGAAGTTCTTAACTGCTTCTTACCAATTCATTTTTATATTTTGTCTTGACAGTGCAGATTGAGCACTTTGTCTTCTTTTCATCTCCATTATTATTTTCTCTCTGTTTTATTTACGACAATGAGATAATGAGATCTGGTTAACAGAGCAATTAGATTGTGAAGGCTATTTATCTATCAACATTATGAAAATATATTGTTCTAAACTTCTCTCCTCCTTCCTTTGACTGGCTTCTAGTATTGGAAATAAAACTGGCTGTTGGGTATGTGTTAATCTTTGCCATCTGCAAGCAGGCAAATGAAGTTGTGAAAGCAAATAACTTAGCTGAAAAGATCATCGTTTTGCATGGACGAGTTGAGGTAGGCTTTTCCGCTCTGGCTTATTGATGTGTATGCTCCTTAAATGGTTCCTATGTTTAACAGGCTTAATCTGTTTACATATTTGGGAAAACAACAAGCACCTATATATGTTAATGCTTGCATCTTGGAGCTTAGTGTCCAAGTCTGGAGTTAAAATCCTAGCATCTGCAACCCCTTCCACTATTCCTAGGCTTAGTTCTTCATTGTACCATATAGATACAAGGCTCAAGGTCCTGGTTTTAACTCCCAGTTCCAACCTCATCAAGATTTTAATAATACACACACACATGTAAAAGAAACTAACAACCAGTAGTCCAATCTAGTGTTAGATTTCTCTATTTCTTTAGCTTCCAAAGTTGTTGAGAATTATATATCTTATGGAACTGCAAAGATTTGTGTCATTAGAGACAACTCATCTGTATTTTCTCCCAAGGTCAAGGGAACACTAACTGCAGTGTAAAATTAAGTTGGAATTATGTCTTGCTGCATGCAAAAAGGATGTGGACCAGTATGCAGTGCTTTGCTTTTGCAGACGTTTTAATATTTCACATTGGTGTTGGTGTTTAAATTTAGATAAGGAAACTTTTATATTCTCTCCAATTGTTGGATCTTGGATGAAGTGATTGTCATAGCACCTTCTGGGTGTTCTCATTGGTAGATAGCTGTGCAATTGTGGGTATATTCAATTAGTATGCATGTATATCATATGCTTGATGTGAGCTCCATTTATATCTATGGTGATCACTTGCCCTACAGGACATGATAACTTGATAAGATATTTCTGCTGTTTATCTCTTTCTTTGGAGAAGAAGAGAATATTGTGGCCATTGTAGACTATGTTAGGTTAGACATAAGAGGTAGGTTATTAAGATAATGAAGAGCCAAAGATTATTTGTACATTTTTATGTTTGGAATCCATATCTGGAAATAAGCTTCCAGGGGGTAGGGGTCGGGGAAGCTAAATTCTTTGCAGTGTTCTGAGAAACATTTATTTCCCTTGAACCGATTTACTCCTTCCGAATGTCAGACAATTTATATACTAGTTGTTATTTCCACAGGATGTTGAAATTGACGAGGAGGTTGATGTAATAATTTCAGAATGGATGGGCTACATGCTTCTGTATGAGGTGATTGTATTATCCTGAACCTTTTAGAGATTTCCAGTAACTCTTCAAGGTTGAGATGAGAGCGTGATTTTATTCAGACAATTAATATTATATCCTTCTATTATTTTCCTTTCATTATCATTGTGATTATCCGTGTTCCTATTTTCCAGAGTATGTTGGGAAGTGTTATTACTGCTAGAGATCGGTGGCTAAAACATGGAGGCCTTATTCTTCCTTCCAACGCAACGGTTTGTTTCACTTAATACTAGTCTAGTGTAACTTTGTTTCAATGGCCCAGCTTGACAGTGTAATTGAACGTCTTTGTTCTTTTTCCACTTTTTTAACTCTTGAATCTTGATTCATATGAAGTTTTGTTGTATCACAGAATCGGGTAGTTGTGTGATAAAAAACTATTTGTTTACCAATCATTTTCACTCTATAATCCTTGCAGTTATACATGGCACCCATCACACATCCTGACAGATACAATGACAGCATTGAATTTTGGCGCAACGTCTATGGAATTGATAGTGAGTATTAGATTTTTATTTTATTCCATGCATATATGTGAAATTAAATTCTACTACTCTGCTTGGAGATTGTAGCTCTCGTGCCTTTTACTTGTAGCTTGTTTATGTTTGGAATATTATTTGGCAATACAATGTCATTTTCTCTTGCAGTGTCTGCAATGTTGCAATTAGCAAAACAGTGTGCATTTGAAGAGCCATGCGTGGAGACAATAACAGGGGAGAATGTTTTGACATGGCCGCACGTGGTGAGTGTTCTAATTCTCTTGCTTTAGTCCGCCGTTGATTTCCTGGATTGATTTCTGAACTTGGAAGGACTGAAGTTTAGTTTCTGTAAACCATACCTTTTATGTCATGTTCCCTAACCAACCGAAATCTTCTTGCAATTCTCTTGCATTTCTCACATAAAAGCCATGCAGCCATTGCTTGAGACATTCTCTTCACTAGCAGCATTTATTTGGGTTATAAGCCCAAAATTACATGGTCTATTTTAACATATTTATAGAAATCCCTCAGCAAAAGGCATTGAGATTTATTAGCATTAACAGGTTAAGCACGTGGACTGCTATACTATCCAACACGATGAGCTAGAATCTGTGTCAACAAGATATAAGTTCCAATCAATGATGCGAGGTGAGTTCTCCCCTTGAATCTCCTCCTATATGTGCTGTCTTCACATGCTGTGTCAATATTTCCATAAATTTGAGATGTAAGAGACCTCTTTAAGGGCTTTCAGTTTACCCTTGTTTCATACCGTGTTTGTATTATTGTTAGGCCTTTGTTTAGTTTTACTTCTCTCAATATGTCTATTCATTTTTAAGCATGGTATTCATTCTTCCTTGATTCCCAGCTCCACTACATGGATTTGCGTTCTGGTTTGATGTTGAGTTCAATGGGCCAACAAATTCTCCTACAAATAATCACATCCCATCCTTACTTACTGGTGCATCTAACAATAATCATATCGATGGTATCCAGAAGAAGAAACGAGCCAATCCCAATGAAGCACTTGTTCTCTCAACGGCTCCTGAGGATCCTCCAACACATTGGCAACAGGTACCGTACTAATTTTTAGTTTGCACATGTCAACATTGCATACAGAAACACATCTGTGCACAAAAGTTTTTTGATTCTGTTAAGTATTATGCTATTGGTTTGAGCATAAAAAAGTCCTAAGCGGTCAACTTTACTTTTAACTATGATGAACTCTGTTCGTTTTTACATCTGACGACTTGCATGGAGCTAATGGTTGTATGCTATAATGGACCCTTAATGTTTAGGATGTAAATTTTGCAGACATTGATATACTTTTATGACCCGATAGAGGTGGAGCAAGATCAAATCATTGAAGGCTCTCTAACGCTATCTCAAAGCAAAGAAAACCGCCGATTTATGAATATTCATCTCGAGTACTCGTAAGTAACATCATTACACATCACTAACCTAAATAGTAGCTTCTGTTGGATAAACGATAGGTCTCACCAACTTTGTGATCTTAACTCTTGCAGTTCGGGAGGTAGATCCTATGTAAAAGAGTCCGTAATGCGATGATCCCTTTGGGGCACGTACTGATTCTGTTTCAAGCTTCACTACTGATTATATGGCTCTACGATTGTGCCATAGTTACCATTTCAGGCCACACTAGAATTCACAGACAAGTCATTTGACTACTTTTACCATACCAAGCTGCTCAAAGGTGGAAGATATTTGTTTAACTAAGAACTAAACTAAATTTAGGTAAAAAGTTTTGATATTAGCTCTGCTGGTTGTGTAAGATTGCCGTTTCAAAATACAAAGTTATCTGCTATATTTTTAGTTTATTATATATGTATGTATGACTATGTGATAATATCAACTTATTCATTCCTTTGTTACATGGTTCCTTAGTTTATTAGCTGAGATTTGACCTGCAATTTATATTGACTGTGCAAAATATCATCAGTTCCCTTACACCACCTCTGCTACTTCAATTCTATCTTCATGAATTTTTGACTTATCCATCCTTAAGGCACTCGTCTGGCCTGTATAGAATCTGACCTGGATGATCAGTTGTAATTCAGGTTGGCCTAGCTTGATTTACTTTCCAGCAATTAGAAACATTTTTGTTATTTAGAGATTAAGAAACATTTAATCTCCGAACTTGACAAAATCCTCTAACTTAGTCCCTAAACTATTTTTTGGTCCACATTAGTTTTGAAATTTGACAATTTTTTCTCACATTTGTCCTGAAACTTGACGAGTTTTCCTATGATAGTCCATGCAATGATGTAACACTATAATATTGTCCCATGTCAACACAAAAAATTATAATTTTAAAAAAAAATATATGCAAGTAATGATGTGGTACGATAACATACTGCGACATCATCACAATAATTAATACAGATAAAAAAAAAACTCAAGGGATTAAGTTGGAAAAAGATTGTCAATTTCAAAGATTAAATCTTGACTAATATTCTTATTATTTAATAAATAATACAAGAATAATACTTTAATATTATTCAAAAAGCAAAATGGGTTTTTAGGTTGGCTGAACCTGATTAAGGTAAATGTAAAAAAAATAAAAATGCCATTGCTTGCTGGATCCATGAATAAGAAAATACAAATAGATTCATTAATGGATTTTTTTTGGTCATCTAATTGATTTATGTTGGATTGATATGAGATTAGGATGTCTTTATTTTTATAATCTATATTTTTGGGATTCGAGTGAGGGTTAAATTGGACATGGATTATATAATAAGGCTTGTTGTCCCACTCCAACCAGTTGTTGTTGACTTCTTGTCCTTAAGAACTGCATATATTTTGACTTTTTGGAATGCAAAGTTACCCTACTTGAATGCTGGAAATCATTAACAGAAGAACCCCATGTCTCTGCAATAATTAACCATCTATTCATCTATTTTTGTTATTTTGTGTTGGTGTTTTTTTTTCTTTTAAATGTTAGTCATATAAATATTAAATAACAAATATATATACATATATATTTAAACATGGAAATTTGTTTTTAGTTCTTGTACTATATGGAAATTTTGATTTATTTTGTCTTTATATTTTAATTTAATTAATTTTAGGTTTTATCATTTTCCGAATGGATCAATTTTTTATTTTTATATTTTTCGAAGTTTGAAATTCAGTTAAATTCATTTAGATAAATTTTGCTATTTGTTATTCACTACGCATAAAATTATGAATTTAGTTCATGTTCTTTAATTGGATCACCTTTAGTTTTATATTTTTTGAATTTCAAAAATTCAATATTTGACTATCGATACAAACAATATCTATTAAATTCAAATGTGACACCTCACACCCGATCCTATTGTTGAGTCTGAGTATGAGACACTTTATTTGTTGGCAAAGCAACTCGAACTAGTTTCATTTCAATAGTCATTAAGAGCATCAAACATTAGCATATCATAACAACACTCTGACAATGGTTAAAATCAATTTCAAGTCATTTAAAATGATTGAGAAACATTTTAAAACGAGTTCTAGGTGTTTGGGGGTGATTGGGACCAAGTTTGGGTCTCTAGGAGTTATAAAAAAGACATTAAAAAATATTTTTCATCTATGAGTCTAATAAATTTTAGGAATATAAATTAGTGTAAATTTATAAATAAATTGTTGGTTGTTATGATAATGGCGTCGCTTGAAAACGTGAAGTTCAAACTAGATTTGATCATAGGTCGGGTCGGTGTAGAAGTTTAAGTCCATTTTTAAGTTCAGATTCGATCCAGCTCGAAAAATGGGTCTACAATTTTGTCCAAGTTCAACCTATTAAAAATGCTAAATCTGAGCCTAATCTAATTTGACCGTAATAATTTTTTTTAGATTTTTTTATATAAAAAATTTTTAAAAATATAATACATCAAATTTGCTAAAAATATTAAAATAAATACTTCTTAATAAATTGAAAATACGGAAAATATAGGCATAAAATTTGGGATAGACTGAGCCTGGGTAAAAAAATTATGCCCGAGAATCAGTCTGTTCAAAAAATGGACTTTATTTTTTATCCAATGCTATTTTTCGAACCTATATTTTTCTCAAACCTTTTCACTTTTGAGTGGATCCTTTAGACCTAAATGGGTAACTCGACCCATGATCAGATTTAACCAAAACAATTCTATTAAAATTCTAGAAAAAATTTTAACTAATATTTTATCAATTCTATGGCATTAGAAAGAACAACAATTTGAGGACATTATTCACTTAAATGATTAAATTGAATTGCCTAATTAATTTGATTAAGGTAAAATAAAAAGGCCAAAAAAAGGGAGCAAATTGGGGCCACCTCAACAACTTTTCCATCCCTTTTAGAAAGGTTATTTTAATATTAATTAATAAGTTTAATATATATATATATATATATATATATATATATATTACTATTCAAATGACATTGGCCTTGTGTAAAGATGATAGACAACCAGACATAACTCCTCCTTTTCCGGCCATTTACATACACAAACATTAACATTACAATTTACAGCAATGTTGCCAATGTTCTTCATTTTCTCCACACCCATATCTACATTAAACATTTCTCATCTTCTTACCATATCTGTTTTCTTTTATATAATGATTAAAACTACCCAGTCCCTTTTAACTCTTTTCTGCATTGACAATAATATTTATGACAATCGAGCTAAGATTCAATCGGTTTCACATCCTTAAATGATATCGTTTTTCTTACTTAAGTGTCGATGAACATCTTTATGTTGTTCCTCTTAATCAAGGTTAATTAGGGTGTTTTTAACACTTTTTCTTAAAAAATAATTTATAAAATCTATTTTTGTTTCCCAATGGAGCAATCCTATTACCCTCATACTAAAATCAAATTAAAATAAATAATTATTTATTTAATACTAAATTTTTTATAAATTTTAAATCAACTTATGAGAGAGAAATAAGTCTCGAATCAAGATACCATATATGAGATTTTTTCCACTCTTTTAACTCAATCAACACTTGTACAATTGAATGATAAATAATAAATAATTTTAAAATTTTTAAGTTAGATCTCGAAATCGTAATTTATAGATGAAAAATATTCTATATGTATTTAAAAATATAATTTGACTATAAAAGTAAAAGTATTATGAAAGTTTCTCTGCCATTACAATTGGCCATACTGGCTCTGCTACACCTAATTATAGTTAGTGTCGATGTTATTGCTATAGAAGATTTAATAGTAGTGGTACCATGTTAAACATTTTAATAAAGTACAAGGCGAAATATGTCATTATCCAAAGTAAATTCTATAACAATGATAATTTAGTAAAATGTACTTTTAAATTTTATATTTCTTTATCGAAATAACAAAATCTCACATTTCATTCAAATGAATTGAATATGATAATCTAAGGTACCCTTATTTGATTGGAATATAAAATTTTATTATTTAATTGATTAAAGGTAAAATTACCTAAAAATATCGTAAATTTTATTTTTCTTTTATTACTCGTAAAAGTTAAAATATTTTAATTTACTGATGAATAAGTACATTCTAAAAAATAAATAGATATTATTTTTTTAACTAAAAAAATTTTAAATAATTTTATATTCTGAAAATTTTATTATCGAAAATAATTTTACATTGATAAAGTCTTTTTTTATATAAAAAAATTATATTAAAAAATTAATTAATTATAACAATAGTATGGAGAATTAAAATATGGTGAATTAAAAAAAATTTCATAGGGAAATAAAAGGCCGAAAAAGTTATTTCAACTTCAATCAATAGATTTTTCCCTACATTTAATGCCTTAATGCATTTTCACTCTATTTAATCCCTAAAATATAATTTTTTTCTATTTAATTAAGGGGTGCGGCTTAACATATTGATGGCACCAATTAAAAAAATATTTTATCACATTTTCTATTAAATTTAAAAAAAATTCACTGTACCATCAATGTGCCCAGAATTATCATAACAAACACTTCATTTGCGGAATTAAATAATTAATTTTTTAATATTATTTTTATAAAAAAAGCGGGTAAAATCCTATTACCGAAAATTTCAGGGTTAATCAAGATAATTAATGCAGTCCACTGAGTCAACATAACACACTCGTAAAAGCGAGAAAGGAAAGAAACAAGGCACCGTATATATGATATGAGATTTTCCCCCCTCACCTTCATCAGTTCAATCTCCAATTATATCTCTAAACCCCACATGTCTTTTCCTTCTACGCATCCCTAAGCCAAAACCCCGCCTTCAACTCCTCTCACCCACCAAAACCCTATGTCACCTCCTCCGACACTGCAGCTGGCCCTGGTGGCTCTACTACACCTAACTCTAACTAACGCCGCCACCTCCTTCCCCGACTTTCAACTCTTGAACCTGGAACAAGCTCTCGCTGGGGTGTTAGCACAGCCTAGTCCTCTCCAAACATCTGAATATAATCATCACGAACTTCTTAACGCTACTGAAAGTGAAGATCAATGGAAATGGAAGCTGAAACTCATCCATAGGGACTGGCTGTCCACCGAAAACGCCACCGTTTCACGAAACCACAGCCGTCGTTTCCATGCTCGTATTCAAAGGGACGTCAAAAGAGTGGCTAGCCTCCTCCTCCGCATCCCCGGTGGCGTAATCCACGACGGAGAGGCGGCTCATGGAGTGAACGATTTTGGGTCCGATGTGGTTTCGGGAATGGACCAAGGAAGCGGAGAGTACTTCGTACGAATAGGTGTCGGCAGCCCACCAAGAAGTCAATATATGGTTATAGACTCGGGCAGTGATATTGTTTGGGTCCAATGTAAACCCTGTAACCAATGCTATAAACAATCCGACCCGGTTTTTGACCCGGCTGATTCCGCTTCATACGGTGGCGTCCCTTGTACCTCTTCCGTTTGTGACCGGATCGAGAATTCAGGTTGTCATGCGGGTCGGTGTCGTTACGAAGTCATGTACGGTGATGGGTCTTACACAAAAGGGACCCTGGCTCTTGAAACACTCACTTTCGGTCCAACCGTGGTTCAAGACGTGGCTATTGGGTGCGGTCATGTGAACCAGGGCATGTTCGTGGGTGCAGCCGGGTTATTGGGTCTAGGAGGTGGATCCATGTCACTCGTGGGTCAATTAGGTGGTCAAACCGGTGGTGCATTTAGTTACTGTTTAGTCAGTCGGGGCACCAATTCATCCGGGTCATTAGTATTCGGGCGTGAAGCAATGCCCGTAGGTGCTGCATGGGTACCTTTACTACGTAACCCACAAGCACCCACTTTTTACTACATCGGGCTTGCAGGTTTAGGAATCGGAGGCATTCGGGTACCCATATCCGAAGACATTTTTCAACTTACCGAATTAGGGTACGGTGGAGTCGTTATGGACACCGGCACGGCCGTCACAAGGTTCCCGACCATAGCTTATAACACTCTCCGTGACGCTTTTATAGAGCAAACGGCTAACCTCCCTCGAGTTTCCGGAGTGTCCATATTCGATACGTGTTACAACTTATCGAGTTTTGTCACGGTTCGAATTCCGACAGTATCGTTTTATTTGTCGGCTGGGCCGATACTGACCCTACCCGCAAACAATTTTCTTATACCCGTTGATAGTGTGGGGACTTTTTGCTTTGCGTTTGCTTCTTCGGGTTCGGGTCTTTCAATAATAGGAAATATCCAACAAGAAGGGATCCAAATTTCCTTTGATGGAGCCAATGGGTATGTGGGGTTTGGCCCCAATGTTTGCTGAGCTTGTATCTTGTGAATTTTGCTAGGTCAATTTATTAAATTTTTTTAATTATTAAATTATTATTGGAGTGTAGCATATGTGGGTAATTGTTTTTGTTGAACATAAGTATCAATCTTAATAAAAATTATCGATGGAGAACTTAAGGGGAAAGGGAGCCACAATTGAAAGGAGAAGAATTGGTCAATTTTTGACATTTTACTCTCCCTATTAGTAATGTGATTAGCGTGACTCATACCTAAGTATTAACTTTATGATGAATATATGAGTTTAAATAACTTGTACATGATCATACGATATTATCTCATTAAAAGTAAAATTATTTATATTTACTTTTGTTGAGGGACAGTTGGATTCATTTTGAAAGAAGATTGTGAAGTGTCATCCATCAGGAGTTGATAAATCTCTCAACAAGTTCGGTATTGAATCTAGGGTGCCTATATTCAATTTTATTCTTAAGTTTTGTCTTCTGATTTCATCTAACAATTAAAGGGTTCACAGAGTAAGAGCGCCTCCATATATCTTTCCCATAAATGTCAAATAAAAATATGAGTTTGAATCCTACCAAGAATAAATGTTGGCATTTCCCAAGTGGATAAAGGTGCCAACACTTTGTGAACTCCTCAACCTCAAGTCTCTTCTTGATAAATCAGAAGACAAAATTTGAGATAAAATCGAGCATAAATATCTTCAACGGAATACTAGACCTATTGAGGGTCCATTAACTTTCGGTGAATGAAACTTCATAAACTCTCAACAACTTTTCAAATTCTTTCTTTTTTTGAGTACATGCTTTTAAAATTTCTTATACAACGTCCTTTGATTTTTACAATGTATTCAATATAATGTAATTATTACATCAAATATATTTTTTAATTAAAATCTTACATTTTTGTGAAAGAACAAACTATAGTATATACATATAATGTGAATATGGTTAAAGTTTTTGCCAACTGGTAAAAAAAACAAAAGTTAAAAAGGGGTGAGAGTCAAATTTGCAAACAGTCAAAAACAAAGAATCATAAAGAAAATCTTTTGCTGTGTGCCAGACCTCCCCTTGTTTGAACATGATTACAGGATCCAAGATCACTGTTTTCTACTATACCCCATATATATAATAATTAAAAGTACTCAAACTTGAAAAAATCATGGATCGGCTTTGGGTTGGAACTGTAGAAGGAGATTATTGATTGAGCCTGCAACAATGCTGACTGCCATCCAGCTTTCACATAAGGAGATTCCTTGGGGGGATCAGTTTTTTCTTTTCTCACGAGGGGCAATAGGATTGAAATCATGAAGGGGGGAGGGGGGAGCCACCATTTAATTAGGGTTGGCATGTGAATCCATCACTAGGCATTGTTTAAACCCTCACCTACGAATATATATTGTTCAACCATTGAACTTTCATAAAGGCATCTTCTACTTTTGCAAGCTTTTGCTTTCTAAAGCGTTTTGAAAATGGAGGTGAGATTTAAGATGGCATAAATATCACCGAGAAATTCTTAGTGGTGTGTGTGATTACTGTGTGTTTACATGTCTGCAATTTAAGGAGAGGCCCACAAATGTGACTCACTTGTTTGATGAAGTTGGTGAAAGATGTGGCATCAACAAAAGAAAAAGTAAAAGGCCAAGCAAGCACAGTAAATCAGAATCCTTTTGGATATACTCCCAAAATTTGTTTTCACACTTGAAAGTATTATTGACATTGAATCCATCTATGCCTAGATCAACTTTCACATAAGGAGCTTTCTGATTTATTAAAAAAATTACTGTATACACTTAAAATCATACGCTTTAAACAATATGTTTGAGTTCGAATATTATAAATGAAAAAAAAAAAACACCGAGAGAATTTTCCTCCCTTTTTAAGTCAACCCAACATGACTTCAGATAATTATTATAAAAATATTTATAGACCAAGATATTAATATACTTTATATTTCTATCAATCAAGCCCGACCTGAAATATAAAACTTAAAATTTCCCCATGCCTGCTCATATTATTTAAAAAATAAAAAATATATTTACATTTATTATTTTAATATTTAATAATTTTATATATTTTAATTTATTAAAATTTTATATATAATCATTTTAACATTTTTTAATATTTTAATTATTATATATTATAGATTTAATTTTTATATATCATTAATTACGTAATATATAAAAATAACATAATATAAAATATTACAAACTTAAAAAATAAGTCATGCCGAGTCAAACTTGGACCTTAAATGTTTAAATTCGAACCCAATCTATATTTTAAACAGGCCTAATTTTTTAACTAAACTCATTTTTTGAACCTAATATTTTTGTACTCTTAATTTCAAACAAGCCTTTGAGCCTAATTAGGTAGTCAAACTTATTTTCAGAATAGTTAAGGACTCAATGTTACTATTCGATACCAATAATCCCAGACTTAAAATGAAAAAAATAATAAAAATAAAAAAATAAAGAGCGAAAGTGATGACTGTTCAGAGTTCGTTATCACTCGTCAGAAACCCAGAACCAGCACTCATTTTCAGAATAGTCAAGGACTCAATGTTACTATTTGATACCAATAATCCTAGACTTAAAATGCAAAAAAAGAAAAAAAAAAAAAAAAAAAAAAAAAAAAAAGAGAGAGAGCAAAAGGGATGACTGTTCAGAGTTCTTTCTCAATCGTCAGAAACCCAGAACTTGCTTAACAGGCTTGAAGACATTTTTGCAAACATAGCCCTCCCCAAAAAGCCTTAATGCAGAGGGTTCATCATGATTTTGCTTTCTTTATTGGAATATTGCTTGTTTTCAACAGTTTCCATAAAAAAACAACTACAAGAGAAGAGGGTAGATAATGAGAGTTGATTAAAACCACTTTTGAATGGGAATATATATTTTCTCGTGAACAGCAGGAAAAAAAAGACAAATGTAAAATCACCTATCAATTCTTCTCGACTCTTTTCTAGTGAGGCTGAAGGGTGTAACCGAACCGAGCTAAGCTCAAGCTCAACTCAAAATTCGAAACTCAATACTCAATTCGAACTCAATTGAATATTTATTTTTAAGCTCAAACTCGATTAAGCTAGTTTACCAATTTTTGTACTTGAACTCAAACTCAGCTCAATAATTAAGCTTAAGGTTAATACAATATATATTAAGGGAAATAACGTAATATAATAAAATAAAAATATGAATAGCTCGAAAAAGTTCGTGAGCGGTTCAAAGTCAAGTATCACTAAACTCGAATTAGACTCAATTAATAGCTTGACCTCGACTCGATAATTATTGAATCAAGTTTGAATTTTTCATGTTAAACTCGAGTAACTTGCAAGCTCCAATATCTCATTTACACCCCTAGTGAGGCTAGTCATTATGGCATCCATATGATTGGAATCTGAATTTCAATATCTGCCATCCCTTTCTTTCCCATTCTACACCCTCCTTTATATATTATAAAAAGACTCAAAGGGAGCCTGCATTCTGTCTTCCCTGTCCTCCATACAAACTACAGGCATATCCTCTAATCAACAGACTTCAAAAAGTTATTAGTTGGAAATGTACCTTGATCGAGTCCAAGGTGAAGTCTCTTTACTTTCCATTGTCGGCCTTCTGCCAAAGCCTTGAGGCAACAGATATTTCCGATGAAATT
The DNA here is from genome assembly GCA_020496765.1 of Gossypium stocksii. Lineage (NCBI taxonomy): Eukaryota > Viridiplantae > Streptophyta > Magnoliopsida > Malvales > Malvaceae > Gossypium > Gossypium stocksii. The sequence goes on from CM035631.1 coordinate 101,638,210, forward strand.
AGGTCCACGATCCTTTATTTGGTGAGAGGGGGGTTTGAAGGTGAAACAAGGAAAGCTTAAGAGACAAACAAACACACAGTAATTTGGAAATAATATTTATGTATTACATTGAGCAAAAGAGGTTAACTACAATAACCAAAGGTTTAATGTAGATTGAAAACTAGTTAGAATTTACAGGCACCCTTGCTTTCCTATTTCTGCACCTGATGGACAAAAAAATGGCTCGGCTTTAAAAAATCTCATATAAGTCAGCTTCTTAATTTGCAAAACATGCTGGCACCAGATGTGTGCAATTTCTCATTCTGAATGAAAATTTCAAAATATCAAACTTTCATGATGGGAACTTCAAGTATGAATATATAAGGCCAGAAGAAAGCAATGAAATGAGATTTGGCTAATTTCCCATAAACAGATATCTGAGATCTTCCACTGTTAATCGAGCTGCTGATCCCCCGCTTTGATCTTCACCGAAAGCAGAAGCAACCATTTTTCTTTTTTCATCCTACATAGAGGTTAAATGAAAAGATAAATTTTAGACAACAAATCTTTTCACCAATCTGCTAACAAAGCAAAATTTTCATCTTCAATGGCTAAAACAGTATCTGATCTTGCAATTTCCAGAAAAGACTCGGTATGTCATACCCAACCATTATTATACAGCAATCCTTCCGTAATGACATTGAAATCAACACCACCGGAAAGAATTAATAGTTCATTCCAAATTAATGTTGCTAAGTCAGCTGGCTTCCATGACTAAAAGTGGCAAATTCAGGTTATAGAGAAAATACCTGAAGAGATAATATTCGATCTTCCACTGTGTCTTTAATAGTGATCCGAGTTACAGTAACAGGACGAGTCTGTCCGATTCTATGTGCTCGATCAATAGCCTGGTCTTCAGTGGTTGGATTCCACCAGAGGTCCAGAAGGATAACATGACAAGCAGCAACCATATTCAAACCAAGGTTTCCCGCTTTTAATGACATCAGCATCACAGTTACCTGCAAGAAAATCAATGGATGGGAGAAGTAAGGAGGAGCATTCAAGTTCTACATAATTTATTTATTCAAGTGTTTACAGAATAAATACACATATGCATGCATGTTCACCGAATAATAACCAACGGCATTAGGGGATCTACTTAAATTCAAGGGATAGGAACAAACCTCTGGGTCGGTATTGAAATCTTTGACATTCCGGTCTCGTGCAGTTAAAGTCATTGTTCCATCAAGTCTCCTATAGTTTATACCATGATGGCGTAGTGAGTGCTCAACCAAGTTCAACATACCAGTCCATTGTGAGAAAATTATTGCTTTCATCGGTCCATCAGCTGGCAAGTTTGAATAAACTGTTGTGTGCTTTACAGCTCTACTGCCTGAATGACCAGTTTCTTTAAATGTCTGTTCAGAAGAAAAAGGAGCTTCACTGGATCCAATAGAACTCGGTGATTCAGGACTTGAATTCTTTAATAAGCATTTTGACTGAAGAATCTCAAGGACAGCCTGGATTTTTGATGAACTGTAATCGTCCTGTAAAATCACTGACTTCCCAAAGAACTGGGGATGCGAGGAACTACTATTAAGATCACCTGCAAGACACCCCCTAAGGGTAGCTTTAGAAAAAACTATATCATCACCAAGTTGTTCTCTACATTCAGGAGCAGGGCACGTATTATCATCGCCAGTCAGATGGTCCGACACACATTGATAGCAGAAAACATGACCGCACATGGTAACAACAGGTTCATCAGGTGTATCCTGGAAAAAGAAAAGCACATTAAGCATCATACTAATCATACACATTCCTTCTAAATGATAAACTTTTTCAGCTCGCTAGCCAGATACTTTGAGAATTGGAATTGAAAAATATTTCACATCTAATGCCTATACCAAAGAGGACTAAAATGAAAAAAGGTCATAAATTAGTAGCAAAAAAAATCTTCCAGAAAGCCACACTACTCATTCGATAATTTAAAAGTTGTGTTAACCTTTCACATGTTAAACACATTGAAATGCAATTGTCACCTTTGGCCTTAATATATTAAAAAATATCATGAGAGGGAGCTTTGCTTATATTCTTCAAAATACCATCATATATAAAAATTAAAGCTAAGTCATTGCTACTGTAACAACATTCAGAAGTGCAATAGAGCCATATTCAGATAAAATATTATGTTCAAGAAAAACTCACTTGGCATACAAGACAGATGGCAAAGGAAGTTTCCAAGGAGTTCAGTAGATTAATCAGCAATTCTCTAGGAAGTGTCTTGGCCATTTCTACAGAAACTTGTCCAACAGGGTTAGAGTTTTCAACAGAGTCAGAGTTCCGAATGGAATCATTGTTGAATCCTTTGACAAGAAGCGGGTGATCACAAGCCTGACGTAGGCGCAAAAGCATCAACAGAATATTTGCATAATTTTGGTTCAGCGTGCCTGCAGCTGCATATTCCTGTAGGAAATATGTATTAAAAGATATGTAACTATCAGATGATAGAGAATTCCATAATTGAAGCATGAAGTCAGACTGACAAGAACATGAAATTAGAGTTCATGAATTATGACCAAGGTATCGTAAATGATATGTTCGCAGAACACCAACAGAATTTGAATGCTCGTAAATGACAGCAAAAACACAATTTTCACCAACATATATGAATTAAATCTTTAAATTAAAAAATTAATCCTAGACTCTAGTAAAGAGTAATATTAAGCAATCACATTTCTACAAGCTTAAGAATCATTATGATTTTGTACAGCAAAAATATGTTGTGAAGCAATTTGCAGATTCTTCAAAATTGAACTAGTAACCACAAAAATAAAAAAGAACCATTTATGGGAGGTGGAGCTTCCTTGTTGAAGCTGAAAATAATTACTAGAATCATTCAATTATCATTTCCCAAACTATATTATTTTGTGCAGAAATAGAACATAATAATTTTTGAAGTACAGTCATTCAAACTTCATAGTTTAGGTATGGATCAAGCAGGGATTCAAAAGAAGGCTTTGATTTGAAAAAAGTAAAAGGTGGAATATGCTTCTAATTGCAATAAAAACAGAAGGATAAGTTCACTAGAAATAGCACACTGGTCATACATGTTTCAAACAAGTGACTAGAAAGCGGGCACAAATAAGCAGAATGAAAGGGGAACTTATCGAAAACAATATATATGCAGAATGAAAGGGAAACCTTAAACAGAGAACGTGAATCAGCTTCTAGCTGGTTATAGAAAGCCCGCTCCTCAGCTGAAAACTCTACTTTGGACATGTGAATTGACTTTGGCGGCAACTTGATTATCGGCTCCCCGTCAATCAACGTTGCTAGATAGAAAATAATCAAATCAGCCAAAACAGCAGTAATGATACAAAGCTTAAATTCAACTACTGAAACATTTATATTAGATACTACAGTTACTGATGATTGTCATAACCAAAAGTTAAAAAACCATTTCTATATAACAAGGATGGATCTACAAATTGAGGGGATGTAGGGACCTAAATTGCAATACCATGAGAATATACGGAGTATTCTTAGAGTTTGTTAGGTCAAACTGCAAATTACGAACTTTCTTCTAATACACCAAAATCCTGCCTCCTAAATGTTGTTAGAGAAGATTTTTTAAAATTTTTAAAGGAAAAAAAAAAAAAAAAGAGAAGGCAACCACCTTTCGTGCGACGCAACATTACTACCTTCAAAACAGCTTGCAGCTTCTTGTAACCTTTTACATAATCTCTAGCTATTGGAACTTTTATCCCATAGCAAAATGATTTATATACATCATATGGTTCATGTCTCAGGAACCTGAAGTAGCTATATAAATCATCAACAGCATTTTGTATAGGTGTTCCAGATAAGCACCACCTTCGCTTGGCTCGAAGACCGCAGCAGGCTCTAGCAACTTGTGTTCGATGATTTTTTATTGTTTGAGCTTCATCTAGTATCACCCTTAACCAATGTACTCTAGCAAGGGCACCAGCACTAGAATCAACAAGGGAGCCATCAATTCCTTTCCTACCCTTTTTCCCCTTATTAACAACATTAGCTGTTTTCTTCCTCTTAAAGTCGGAAGACAATCCATATTTCTCCCCAATTTTTTCATCAATTTCATCATCATCAACAATTGCTTGTTTAGGAACTTCATTAGTGACAAGCGAATATGTTGTAAGAACGACATCATACTTGGCAAGTTCTGAAGGATCCTTGGTCCTGCTACCCCCATGATATATGAGGACAGAAAGTTTAGATTTCTCTGAAACTTTGTCATCCAGCTCCCTGGCCCACTGTCGAAGAACACTCGCTGGACACACAACCAATGTCCCTGCTGGTAACCTCTGTCTGCTGAATGCACTGGTTGAAGTACTCACTTTTGAGATTGACTTGGTATCATCAGATTCTTTATTTTGGCTTACTTTGTCTGACCCACCAGTACCGTTATCATCATCATCATCATCATCATCCAAATTCAGAGCTACAAATTCACGTTTTTTTGGATCTTCTGGTTTTGATTTGGACTCTAAAGACTTCTGCACTTGTATAAGAGCAATCATTGAGATTGTTTTACCGAGGCCCTGAAGGATCAAGCCATGATCAATCTTAGCAGAAAACTTAGGCTATAAAATACGCATCGAAGGCACACTGATCATATATAAATAAATAATAATAGTGAAATTTAAACAAGTAACCTGATCATCAGCCAATATTCCACCTGAACATAACCTAGTTCTTGTTTCTCTTTGAAGCATCCAATGTAATGCAATCTTCTGCAAAATTCAATGATTAAATAACCTGTGCAACATGGCAGGGAAAAAAGGAAATAACCATTGTAACCAACATAAAACAACTAATCATCCATTATATGTAAATATATGTGTATATAAATATGACCTGATGTCTGAAAAGAGAAACAGACAAAAGACCATCGGGAAGTTCAGCTTCAATTTTTGGTTGGCTGAGGTCCTGCATGAAACATAAGCCCTTCATATATAAACTCTCTAAGCACATCAAATATGAAACCATTTAGAAACTAGCAAAATAAAGAAGACAACAAAATATTACTGTTTACACAAATCAGGGAATCACATGAAGAAGGAGACAAGGAAAATCAACAAGAAAAGAAACCCATCGACAAATTCATACTCCATAAGTTTAGCACAAGAAAGTTCATTAAATTCACAATAGAAAATTACCACAGTCCAGCAGGTTTGTTGTAAACTTAATAACCATAGAGTTTGTAATTTGCACACGCACAAAAGAAAAGGACATTCATAATAAGGCTAAAGCTTCTTTTCATCAAAATAACATCAGCCCAGTCTAAGATGCAAGAATTAATGTGCAGTGGACCATCAACTGTTAAATCATGATATGAATGAGGCAAGTCTCAGATCAAACAAGAAATACCTCCAGTGCTGCTTGATAAACCATTCTTTCATCATTTATAGGAACTCTTTCTTCAGTTACTCCAGCACGATATACAGGATTTTCAGGCCCAGAAAACTGAGAAAAATTAACAGATTTTCCTTGCATAAAAGATGGAGGAAGGACCCTACTAGTATTTCCATACATAGCTCCATCAGTATTGCCCCAGTTATAATGGTCTCTCATATAGCTCTGGCTATTGGAAGAACTAGGTCCAGCCAAATGGTTAGAGTTTCCATAAGCATCATGAATCTGACTGTTGCTCACAATCTCCACTAAATTGCCCGATTTACTACTTTGTCCAGAGAGTTGGAGAGACGGAGGAAGAGTCCTCTTTAGAGCCTGCTGAGATGTCAGTTTCTCAAAATCAGTACCTGAACCATTAGAAATTCGAGAATTAACAGTCCAAGGCTGACCAATATTCCCATTCATTGTATAATTTTCAGAACCATTGCCTAGGGCAATATGTTGAGATGAGGCTTTAGCATTATCGTCAGGGTCATGTGTCAGGACTTCTGTTCGTGAATGATTATTTACACCAAAAGAGTTTAAATTAGAAAACTGTGCTTGATTGGAAATCTTTTTAGACTCCCTAGCATCACCTGCATTTTTAAGTGTGGTTATATGGGTTAGTGAGAGTCAAACATCAAGCTTTGGAACTTAGACCATATGGTAATTTTTCAAAATACAGACTAACCAGGACTCCTTGAATTGGTACCATTTGTAGCCGCCCACTGGGGAAGGATCCTTGAAGATGAGGCTTTTCTGTCTCCAACATCTTCAGTTTCAAGCTCACTATCAGAAGAACTAATGTCTATTGGATTCATAGCAGCCATTAGAGTAAAAAAAAGTTACTAGTATCCCCTCAATTGAAGCAGAAAGCAGATTCCTCAAAGGAAACGCAACCTGTAGCAAGAAATAGTTAGTGCAGCGAAAGTGCTTTTGGGACACTAACATTTAGAGCCCAATCCCACCCCTCGACCCCCTTTCATAAATAAATAAATAAACCCAAATATTTCTGCTAACCAGGATGAGCATAAATCAAAATTAAGCTGCAAATCCACCCATTTTCACTAACAATCTTAAGTTATTGAAATTATTCAAAAACTAGCCATTTAGGGTTGTTGCAGTGGCAGACAACAAGCTATTGGACCAGCACCAATATTTCAGGAAGAAAATTCAATTCTAGTCAGAGAAGCATACCTATGCCAACAGCACAATATGCGAATTCACGAGGAAGGGGGCTACTGCTTTTCACCAAATAAAAAAAACGTGCGTGTGTGTGTTGATCTTTTAATTTCCTTATAATAAACAGAAGGCCAATTCCTTGAACAATTACTATTTTGCACTTTGCAAGTTGCAACCTATAGTTCCTAAATCATTTTTCCAGATTCCTCAACAAACTGCCCTATACTAAAATGGGTATTCTTATCTGATTCTCTAAGCAAATCAAATACTTTAAATCAATCAAAAAACTCATAAAGAAAAAGTTCCAACTTCTTTTCAAAATCACACAAGCACCACCATTGCTACCCCCCCCCCAATGCCCCACCAAAAACCAAGCAACAACAATAAATTCCTATCAACCTAAAATCAAACAAATAAATAAACAAACAAAACATGCAACTGCAAAAGCCCATAACAAAAGAAAAACTAAGCTAGTAAACAATTCAACTTCATTATTAATTCAAAATCTCAAAACTTAATAAAAACCCATGACACACATTCACATAAAAAACAGACTGCCGCCAAAAAAATAAATAAATGAAAGCAAATAAAGCAAGTAAATTAAGACTTGATCAAGTAATTTTTTTTTAAAAAAGAAAAGAAAAGAAAACCCTACCTTGGATTAGGATTCTTCATTATGCAAAAGCTACAGTTGGTGAGACTGCTTCCCACGACTGCGAAGTTTTTGCAAAGCGCGCAAACTGTAGAATCTTAAAGAGACAACAAGAAAAAAGAGAGCGGCAACGGCGGCGTTTCGAGGGCAGGGGTCATTGACAGAGCGTCAAAGTTTAGGATTTTGGTAAATGTTTGCTTTAAAAGTGAATATTTATTGCGTAACCAATATTTTTCGTTTTTAATGGAAGTTACAAAAAGGTTTTTGGGTATCTGCAAGTAATGAGATTCACGCTCCTTTTGGTTTTATTATCATTTTTGTATTAACTTAAAATCTGTCTTTTCCAATATTTCGTTTTCTACACTTAAAATAGGAGAGAAAAAGAAACATATTTAATTGTATTCTGTTTTTTTATCCAGGTTGAGCGACTCAATTCAGTTCGAAAAGTATGACGGTTTGAATAAAAATATAGGTTAAAAAATGGGATTGAGCAAAAAAAAAAAAACATGTTTAGAAAACGGGTTGTGTCTCGACTAAAGTTTTTTAGTTCAAACTTGATCCGGCCCGGATACATCTATAAAGTATTGATACCTCATAGAAAATATTGATACCCTCCCTAAGGTGTCAATACCTTCTAGCAAATATCGATATATTCTCTATTGCAGCGATACTATAGGCTTTAATATGGGTCGGATTGGTCTAAGCTCGAGTTTAGTATTTATATTCTAGGTCGGGATTGGGAAAATGTAAGCCCATTTTTCGGGTCAAGTCAAGCCCGGGCTTATCAATCGAGCCTACAATTTTGTTAGGATCCGGCCCCACCCGGCCCACGACACCTCTATTAGGAACTGTGTCAATTTAATTAAGGCTTAATCGAATTGTTTATTCAATGTTATTCATGGACTTCATAATTTTTATACGGAGATAAATCTCAAAATTATATATAAATTTTAATTCAACGTGCAACTTGATATAAGAATTTACATAAAAGTTTGATTATGGTTCAAATGTATATATAAAAGGCTTAATTCGTGATTTAGCCTCTGAAGTATATCTATTTTTTCACTTTGAAACTAAAACTTTTTTTTGTCTCAATTTGATACCTAAAGTATCAATTTTCTCTATTTTTGATCCATTTTGTAACGGTCATTAAAGAAAATATGTTACGCCACTTTGGCCAATTGAAAAGTGCCACGTGGCTTGTTTTAGCCAGTGAAAATTATCCAGTGGCAATTAGATTTATTTAAAATAAAAAAAATATTAAATTAAAATTAAAATTAGAAAAGTATAATATTAAAATTTAAATGTTGAAAAATACTTTTGACTTTGATCAACCATTAACTGAGCGTTGACTAGCCATTGACTTGCCACGTGGCGCTATTAAAATATGTCATGTGTCATTTTTATTTTTTAATATTATATATTAATTAAAATTTTATTAATCAATATAATATATAAAAATAATTTTTTATAAAATTAAAAAAAATATAATTATAAATTTTTTAAAATCAAAATAATATATAAAAATTGAAAATTATTATAAAAGTTAAAAAGTATTTAAGTTTCAAGTAATTGCAAAAAAAAAAAAAAAAAAAAAAAAAACCTTGAAATTTAAATACTTTTAGAATTTTATAAAAATTTGTTTTTAAACTTTTTAAAAATATCTTTTTACAACTTTTTACATTTTTATTAATATTATTAATTCCAACTAATTTCTTTTCAATTATAAAATTTATTTTTAGTATGATTTGTATATTTTTTATAGATTATATTTTTTTTATTTTTTTTATTTATATTTTTATTTTTTTAAATATATATATACATAAAATATTTTTTTTTACATGAAGCTATCACATGATGCTAAGTGATGGATATCGTTCTTTTTAGCGTCTATCAAAAAGTAGACTAAAAAATATAATGGAGGCATATTTTGGGTATCAAAATGGGAAGTGATTGATACTTGAAGTACCAAATTAGAACAAAAAAAAGTTTAGTTACCAATTGTGAAAAGAGCATACTTCAAGGGACAAATCATGAATTAAGCCTATATAAAACTCTAATTTTGTTTCAATTATACACCTTTAATGAAATAAATAAATCAATTTGTTTTTATATTGAATGAATATAACTATTTGTATATTCAATGTATGCACTTCAAATAATGTTATAGCGATAATTGTATTAATAGTTTGTGAGAATTTGATCAAATCAAAATTTTATGTAAAAAATTACACAAAATTAAAATTCTTATATAAAATTGCACATTAAACTAAAATTCATTTGTAATTTTGAGATTTATCTTTTTTTATATGCGAATAAGTTCTAATGTAATCAAACAATTATGCTTTTATAAAATGTTGATGGTAAGTTATAAAACTAACATATTTTAATCTCATTCTTAATGCATTTTTGGATCATTAATTATGCAAATTAGTGAATTTGATGCTCCTAATCCTTTAAGTTCATGTTTCTATACTTATGAGAGCATTTTTGAGCAAATGGAGCGAAAAACGAGCCAAAATCAGACAAATAGAGCTGTTTCCAAGATTCACGCAACCTCGGCATTTCCGCACGGGCTAGACACATGCCCATGTGCCAGCCCGTGTCGATTTTGCACCCTGCTTCCCAAATACGCTGAAAAACCCAATTTTCAAGCTTTCGGTGTATTATAAAGTCTATAAATATCAATCAGAAGAGGATCTAAATGGGAAATCAGAGAAGATCGAATAAAACACTCGAATAACGCCATCAAAATCAACTCGGAAGAGGACCTCTGTAACACCCTCTAACCCCAAACCGTCACCAGAACAGGGTTACAAGGCATTACCGGACTTCTACACTAACAAACGAATAAAAATGAGACATAAATTTGAGTTTCAATCTAAAACCATCTAATTTCCATCAAATAGTTCTTAATATAGGCCTACGGGGCCCAAAATAGGTTTAGAAAATGATTTGGGATTAAACCGGAAACTTTAAAAATTTTTCTTTGAAGATAGGGGCACATGGCCGTGTGGTTTGGGACATGGTCGTGTGGCCTGCCCGTGTGGATCCCCATGGCCGTGGGGCCAGGCCGTAAGCAGATCTGACTTGCCACACATGGCCGTGTAACTAGCCCGTGGGCAAGTCTGACTTCCCCACACGGCCTGGGCACATGCCCATGTGTCTTAGCCGTGTGAAAACATGATTTTTCACCATTTTTGAGCTACTTTTACCTACTAAACATACCCAATTCATACCCAAAACATTGACTTATAAATCTTAATCAAATGCCACTCATTTCATTTCTAAACTTAGTTAATATTCATTCATTCATTCCAAAAACTTCTTAAGATTCAAAAAACATATTTACATTCAAAACATTAAACATTTACAAGTAACAAACATTAAACCTAGTACATGCCACCTTTCCAAAAGTTATATATACATCACCAAAACTTGAGCTGAAGCCGGGATTGATTCGGATGCTTGATTGAACTTCAATGTTACCTATCCTGCACACGGAAAAAAACCTACGCTGAGTATTGAAAATACTCAGTGGTATTATCATAATTCAACTATAGCAACAACACAATATCATAACATATATGAATAACTAATAAATCATACATATAAATTCATACTAAGTCAACACAATTCAAATAAAGGGTTCAATGTATCATCATCAAAATTTCTAACAACTCAAGAATCTTTGATTTCTTCCATAACTACATATAATTATCCAAATTCACATTTCAAGTATCACACTACCTCCCTTTCACTTTTCATTCATTGATTCAATTAATCAAATTCATATAACTTACTCATTTCATTTGTTTACCCCTATTAACATGACTCGGACCTCGGCGGATACACGGATCTAATTAACATATCAAAATGGCGACTAACGCCTCATCGGCTTAACCAAAGTAAAGTGGCTACCAAAGCTTCATCGGATAGTTCGAAGTACATCTATGACACACCAAGTGTCTCATCAGCTGAGCCGAAGCAAAGTGGCTACCAAAGCCTCATCAAAACTATCCGAAGAAAATCTATGACACCAAGTGTCTCATCGACTCGAGGTCGAAGAATTTCTTAACTGTTTCGATCCTATGGCATGCCAACTATATCCACTAAGCCCGACTAGTTAATAGGGTTTCGGAATCACTTATTCATTCCACTTCCACTTTAAATTGAATGAAATCATTCAAATTTAATTATAATAACATTTCAATCTCAATCTGCTTCAAAATCACATAATCACATATTCATCAATTAATTCAAAATCAATTCACATAATCATACATTCACCAACACTTTCTCATACTTTCAATCCATATACATGTTAATAGTCACTGTAATAGGGTAATTCTGTCCGGCCCAATAAACACATAAAAAAAAACCAAAATAAAAAAATAAATAATGATACCAGTCCAAATTACAAATATTCAGGCCCGAATACAAAAATTATCAACCCAAAACCTAAACTTAACAACCCAATAGCCGGATCAACCCAATAGCCCCAAAGCCTACCTAAGCTAACACCCAAAACCAGCCCAAACAGCAGCCAAATACCAAATTCACCTAGCCCATCCTAACCCTAAGCCCGTTTCCCCCAAGCCTGCTGATGCGAAGGTCAAACCCTAGGTGCGGCGCACCTAGGGCCTTCTGAAGCCACCACCAGAGGCCGGCCACCACTCCCATCGCATCACCGCCACCTGCAATCATTAAATGAAGAATCGACAGCAACAAGCAGAGAAAAAAATAAAGAAACAGTAGTGCACAGTATTAGAAACAGTAAAAAGAAAGTCGAATAGGGCCTTTTTTTTCTCTCTCTCTTTTCATTCGACTATAAAGCTATTGTAAACGAGGATGGGGGGCTTCTTCTTTTTTTTTTCTCTTCTCAAACATCAGAATATATGTAACACAAAAGCAAAGAAAACAACACTTGCAACAGAAGCAAGAATCAATCAGAAATTAATTTTTGAAAGGTGATTTCACCTATTTTACTTTCGTTTTTTATTTACTTGTTGTATAAAAAATAATATAAAGTGAAGAAGAAAGGACTTACCTCCGCACGCGAGCCATACGAGTCCTCATCCCCTTCGCTGAAATCGAAGTCGAAGATAGGATTTTAGGGCTAAAAACGATGACCGTCGCACTAGCGTCTAAACGGAGGAGAAATGGGGGGTTACCGAAGGCGGCCGTTCATCGTCACAGTATGAAACGGTGGCTAAGCGACACTGAACCTTTAGGGTTCCCCCTTGCCCATTGTGTCGACTAAAGTGTCTAGGTTTATTTGAGGCTTTGTCCTCTTTTAATCCGTGACACGAAACGGTGTCGTTTAAGGCATGATTTGTAGCCTTAAAACGGCACCGTGTTGGTGTCCCTGAATCCGTGCCCAGTGACCCGACCCGAACGTGGCCATGACCTGCGTGTTTTGGTTGTAGAGGGTTTATTGCGTATTCGGTCCTCCTGTTTCGCTCGACTGCTCGATTGGGTCCTGCTTACACTTGTTTCATTTCTTAATTCTTGCCCGATGATCCATTTGCTGTTTTGATTTAGTCCTCATTAAACTCTGCGTTTTTTTGAGCCTGGAATATTTGCGTTCTTAATCCTCCTTTATTTGCCCGCATTGATTTTTTAGTCCTCAATTCAGTTTCCATAGTTTATCCATTTATTAATTAATCCTTTTAGTTTGTTATTTTTATATGTTCATTTGTATTTTTATTTATTTTATTTTATAGTTTATTTTCAAATTCTCTTTTATTTATTTCAATGTGTTAGAGATTTATATGATATTTAATTTTAAACACCCTTATATGTTGTTATTTTATACATACGTATATAATATACATTAAAATTATTTTTATTCTATGTATATATGTTATTGATTCCATATTATTTTATGTATATATATATATATATTTTTTTTTCTTTCAGATTTATTCATGAATGCATGTACTTTTATTTTAAATTTACTTATATGTAAAGTTATTTCCTATAAAGACCCTACTTTATATTTTTGCTTATTTCAAACACTTTCATATATTTTTGTATATAAATTTTTTTATATTTATATATTTTCATTAGCATATATATACATATATATATTGTTATATGATCTATTTATCTTTCACTTTTATATTTCTTTTTGTTCAAAGATTTGTATAATATTTAATTTAAATATATTATATATTACTAATTTTTGCACACATATATAGTTTATATTAAAATTAGTTTATCTATGTACATATCATTGATTTCATGTTGTTTTGTTATATAAAAGCTATTATGTATGTATATATATATATTTTATTTCAATAGGCATATGATTTATTTTCTCTAAAGACCTTATTTCTTTATACTTTTTATTTTATATATATATTACTTGTTTAAAATTTTTATTTGAATTCTTATAATTCTAAACTTTCTTCCATAATTATTCATTCTTGTTTGTTAAAAGCTTGTTAAATTTCACTTATTTTAATTTGTTTTCTATTTCTTTTAAATTTGTTTTTAGTCTTCGAATATTAATATTATTATTTGCATATGATGACATGTTATATAATTGTTGTTATTATATGCATCATTTTATATTTATTGGTCATTATAATTCATTGGTATAATATATTATTTTGCTTTGTATATTATTATTCCATACTTGTATTTTATAAAAAAAAATCGTGTTTAATATCATTTTAATAAAAATTCTCATCCAAAGGTTTTTTCCAAAAACATAACTCGTGTTTGGGAACTTCGAGAAAATCGAGCCTTAACTCACTAGGTTCCGATTTTCCTCATTAAACTTGAGCCATCGAGTGTCCTTTTCGAAATTAAAACACGCAAATTTTCAAATAAAACTTATTATCGAGAATTTGAGATGTTACACCCTAACTTACTGGGTGTGGCATTCATTGTCCCGAGATAAGAATTTCAAAATCAAAGCAATATTTTATGTTTTGGAACTTTGAAAAATCGAGCCCTAACTTACTGGGTTCTGATTTTTCGTTCGACCCAAAATAATTAAACATCCCTTTTTGATTTAAATACATGAGCCTTTTAAAGCAAAAAGGGCAAGCTTAATTTCAAAAATTGAGATGTTGCATCCTAACTTACTGGGTACGGCATTCTTATTTCTTTGAGATGAGCAAGCCTTGATTTTCACTTTGATATATTCAAATGCTCATTTAAACAAAAGGATCGTATTTTAAAATCTGTTCAATCGTTTGATGATAGGACATTAAGTAATCAATTAGGTACCAATTTTGGGCGTTACGAGGGTGCTAACCCTTCATCGTGCGTAACCGACTCCCGAGCCCGTTTTTCGAATTTCGTAGACCAAAAATTAATTGTTTTAATAAATTGAAATGTTTTATTAAAATAATTTAAGGTGACCCGATCGCACCTTGAGAAAGGTCGGTGGCGACTCCATTTTTAAATTTTAAAGTCGATCCCCTATTTTTCAAAACTTAGAAAAAAACAAGGTTTCGACAGTCACATCCAAGCAAATTCAATTCAAATACTGATACTTACCTCAATTTCATTTCCATCCATTTGTACATAATGAAATTGAACATATAATAATAAATATAATTGAATTATGATAATACAAACCCGGATTTGTTGTATTCATTCCTCGATCACTTTTTCCTTTCCTTTCGTATTTGTCGTCTCGGTTTCCTTGTTTGCTAGAAAATTAGCATAATTACAATTAATTAATAACACACATATTTTATAAAAAATAATAACTTTCCATATAACTTTTACCTAAATACCAAATTTGTCCTAAACACACTCATCTTCTTCCTTTTTACAATTTCTTTCATTTCTTTATTTAATTTCCATCAAAACTCCTATAAAACTATCAAATTTTCACCATTTTTCCATAATTTTGAATTTCTTTCAATTTAATCCCTAAAACACAAAACTTATAGTCTAATTTAGAGTTAAGTCCTTTAATCAATTCAAATCAATAATTTAATCAAATTAATCCCTAATTTCATCATTTGTTCAACATGAGCTATACTCAAGTACCTATTAACTTTCAATATCTCCACATAAACTCAAAAATATTCAACTCTAAGACTTCAAAAACATCAAAATTACAAGAAAAAGGCTTAATTAAACTTACCAATTAATCTTCAAGCTTCTAAACTCAAAATTCCCCTTTCTTCTTTTCTTTTTTTTTTCTTTTTCTTTCAATTTTCGTGGGTTCTCTGTAACTTTCTTTCTTTCTTTTCTTTTTGTTTTATTTATTTTATTTACTTTATTTCTTTTACTAAATTAATAACAATAAAATATCTAATTATAATTAATTATATACATACATTTGTATACCTATATATTATGACACATGTAATTCATCTTTACCATACACTTGTCATTAATATAACTAATTAACAAAATATAATATAATATAATATTACACAATAATAATTATAAAAATTATATATTTTACTTAATTAATAAGTAAATATATATCTAATATACACTTGTACCAATAATATAAATACACATGTATTTATTTTATATCTTACACATGTAAATTATTTTTATCAAACACATGTCACTTTTATGGTTTATTTACTAAATTAATCCCTCAATATTTTTCTATTCTATAATTAAACCTTTATACTCTATTCAATTTAGTCCTTACTACTAATTATTTCTAATCAAATTAAATTCCCTTATTCAAAACTTAATTAAACACACAACTAAACACTCAAATATTTCTAATGATTATTTACTAACTCAATTTACTAAGACAAAGGTCCTACGACTCGTTTTTCCTAAGACGGAGGCCTCAAACTCACTTTTCCGGTGCCTGTGGAATTTGGGTCGTTACAACCTCCCTCAAGATCGAAAATCTCCAATTAATTTCTTTCGAGGTTTTATTGAGTTTCTTTATGTCTTGTAGTTATACTAACTTTGAGATGTTTCTATTTAGGATTACGAACTAAATTCACTAGATACTTAGAGAGGATGAAACCTATGATGAATCTTATTATTTAATTTCTGTTTTTACGCGATAAATACTTGATTATTGTTCCTAATTCTGTATGCTTATTCCGTGTTTTAATATTTTTTGGATATTAATTAATGTTTAATGTGCTTATTTCAATGGAGCAAAAGTCCCTATTTAAGAGTAGATCTAGCATGATCGAGTGGAGTTGCATGTAATCCTAGAAATAGGACCACATAAATCTACCGGATTAGAGTCAAATCTAATAGGAAAATCCATAAATCGAGTTAATGCGACGATGGGAGCTTTAATTAGAAAGAGATTTCAATTAATCAACCTAGGGTCAATTGTTTTTATTCTTGAAATAGATATTAACATGATTTAGTGATTTCTACGGATCAAGACACAAGTGAATAAATCGTTTAATTCAGATTCATAATAATAGGTGAAGTTTAGGTGGATTATTTTCTGGCTATTATCTATCTCATTGGTTATCTTTGATTATTTTCCTATTTTATTCTTTGTTGCGTTATTAGATAAATTAGTTTAGTAATTTTAGATTAAAACACATCACCCCAATTTATCGGCTAGATAATAAAAATACGATAATTACTAGTACTTTTAATCCTCGCGGATACGATTTTCCCTACTCACCATAGCTATACTATTATTCGATAGGTGTGCTTGCCTTTGTCGTATTTATAGTTAGTTTAGTGACCATCAGTTGATTTTTGTTATAGTTATTATGTTGTATCTATACTATTGTTAAGCCCCTAAATGAGTTGGTGTCAGAGTCAACTAAGCATCAACTTAATAAAAAAAATACTAAAATGTCCTTTCATAATTAAATTAAGTTGTATTATTCGATGGTACTTTAGTCTTTTTTTTAAAAGAAAACCAACAAAAAACAACATATAATGGGATTTCAACCAATGTTATTTAAATCAATAAAATATTAATATTCCACTAAATCAAAGCTTTATTTTAATATAATGTTTACATTATGTTATGCATACTTCATTACATTCATCAATTGTATATATTAATAATGTTGTTAATTGAATTAGTGTAATAAGTCAAATCAGCATTAACTCAATATTGATGACAACACCTACGGGCGGAGCCAAATGGACTGGCAGGGGCCCCGACCCCTTAAAATGGAAAAATTTTCATTTAAGCCCCTTTATAATTTATGAAATTTTAAATTAGTAATGGTAAAATTACACTTTGACCTCTCGAAATGATAAAAAAAATTATTTAACCCTTTAAAATTACAAAGATTTAGGCTATTAAAATGATAAAATTACATTTTCACTACTGTAAAAATATATAATTTAATTCCGCTCCTAAAAAAATTTCTGGCTTCACCCCTGAAAACATCATATGTCTTCATTTCAGTCAATAGGTCTCATAAGTCAATTTCAGTCAAAAACTTTATTTTTAAATAATACTATGATATATTCATCCTTTATTTTTTTTTACATGAATGTTTAAGTAAAACAATTAAAATATTTAAAGCTTGGGCTCGATAAAATTATTTGTAAATATTTTACTATTCTACCAATAACTCAATTATTAAATATGTTTTTTTATAAATTTAATTTTAGTATTAAGATTTTGTTTTATTCACGTGGTTGTAATAAAAAAGAGTTTTTACTACATATTTTATAATTCAAAATATAATATACATATATTTTTATAGTGGAGTAGATTTGAGATGTAAATGAGATATTGGTATTCACAAGCTACTTAAGTTCAAATTGAAAGAAATTCAAATTTGATCTGGTAATTAATTGAGTTGAGCTTAAGCAACTTTTGCTATCGGTTGAGTCAAATTCAAGCTTAGTAATACTTGGCTCGAATAACTCCTGAGCTTTATTAAACTTTTCATATTTTTATATTATTGAATTATATTATTGCCTGTAATATATCATTAACCCTAAGCTTAATTAATGAGTCGAGCTCAAGCTCGATCTCAAATCCAAGCTTGAGTACAAAAACAGGTAAATGAGCTTAATCGAACTCAAGCTTGAGTGGCTTGCTTATATATCTAGCCGAGCTCAAGTATAAAAACAAATGTTCGATTGAGCTTCAGCCAAAAATTGAGCTTTGAATTTCTAGCTGAGCTCAAATATAAAAACATTCCATGCAACAACAAAAAAAATTGAAAATAGAAAAAAAAATAAAAAGAGAAGATTAGCCATTTGACCAAGGTGGATTTCAAGGTGTTATAGGTAGTACTATGAAGATCCTAATAATGAGGAAATGGAGAATGATGAAAGGAAATTTAGGTTGATTCAAACTAATGATATATGAGATTGAAAGCTGAAATTTTTGAATATTTAACTTGAGATTTTGAAAATTTAAGAGAGTTTTCGAGAAATTTAAACTATTAAATCACTAGAGGACGTCGAAAGGACTTTGTAGGTGATTTTGAAAGGTGATTAATGTTATGGTTCTAACGCTCTGTTTTTGAGATTTAAACTTGTGGATTTAGATCTCTTGAAATTAAAAAAAAAAATTAAAGATAAAATAAAATAAATTATTGTAAAGTTAATTCATTAAGAAAGAAGAATTTTGCTATTTTGAAAGGTTTTTGGTGTGGGAAAGAAATTCATGAAAAATTAATTCTTTTAAAAGTTTTTACTTTTATCACTTTTTATATTTAATGAAAAATAAACTAAATTTAAATAAATAAGACATGTAATTATACATCAACATACACATGATGATAAGAAAAGGGCTGCATGACACAAAAATGCCACATCATCCTATATCCCTTACCAATTATTTATTAAATGTCATTTTAGCCTTTTTTTTCATGTTATTGACACATCATTTTAGTAATTTTTTAACTTGAGCACTAGACCTTAAACCTTAAACCTTAAATCCTAAATCTTGGACTTTAAACATTGAATTCTTTATCCTAAAACCCTGGACCCTAAAACTTTGGACCTTGAACCCTGACTCTAAACTTTAGGTCTAGTATCCAAGGTTCAAGGTTCAGGGTCAAATGTCCCTGGTTCATGTTAAAAAAATTATCAAAATGATGTGTCAATAACATGAAAAAAGATATTAAAATGATATTAAATAATTATTAAGGAATACAGGATGATGTGGTGTCTCTGTTTCGTACAATCCTTTTTTAATGATGACATCAACTTTTTAGAGCAAATAGGTTTAATGTTTTCCACGTAGAGATACATCAAAATAAAATCTAAGTACTAAAATGTAACAAGCTATAAAGTTGGAGGGCTAAAAATTACATTAAACTAACTACGAGCGAAAAAACAAACCGTGAAAAAACGCGCGTTTTTAAAAGTGGCGCTAAAACACCCTCATAGTAATTCATTTTTAATTAAATTTGTTTCCCTTCAAAAGGCGCACTGTGCTTCGAACGCGGCCACTGCTACCGCCTCTCATGTCTGAGCCAAAGACGGCGGCCCTTTTCCCAAATGCTAATTTCATTATCTCTCAATCTAGACTTTTAAACTGATTCCCGATTGAATTATTTTCAGAACCTAGACCCTAAATCCAACCATCATTAATCTTTCAATAACCTTCATCACTTTAAAAAAAATTACTACTAGATCAATCGTTTTGGCCCCTTTAGTTTTGTTTAATTAATGGGCTGTTTAATCACGATGCTCAAGTTATTCAGAAGCCTGCTGAGGAGAAGAAAACAATCTTGCAGAATGGTAATTTTTACTTTCACAGATTTTCTTTTGCTTGCTTCCTTTTTGAAGCTTTCATCTAAATAGCCAAATTGAGATTTTTTATAGTAGTTATTAAGCATTTGATTGATGAAATTTAGGTTGCAAAGGAAGGTGATGAGAAACGGAAGTCTATGTCAGAATTAAGTTCTACATATTCATTTGATTTAATTTTAGCCATCAAATTACTGGTTTAGTATCAAAATGATTTGCAAAGCTTGAGTTCCAAAGTTGGCATCAATGTGCCAAAAAAAGTTTATTTAGTTATCTTATTACTAATAAGAATTAATTGATTAATGGTTTATAACAATGGGTTAGATCTAGTTTTTGTTTAAATCAGGAAAATACCTCTTACATTGGTAAACTTGCTGAACACAGGGCAGAGAGCTATGCTACTTGCACTGAGATGCCAGTGTCCACTACATATATGTATCCTACACGGTATAGTTAGATTTTTTATTTCAATATATTTAGTTCTTTGGAAGTTATATCCTCATATTCATGTGTCAGATGAGTGTTGGACATGGATATTTCAGAAAGAATGAAGGATCCGAGCAGCATAGCTGGCGAAGTATGACTGTATGAGTAGGCTTTAAAGGAGGCAAAGAATGCTGACAGAATGAAAATGAGAAGTAACACTTCATTCACCTTGTTTTTGAACGTTAAACATTTGATTGAGCTAGTGGTCCCTTGGTTTTTTCCCTTTGTCATTTGCTGAAAATGATTTAACTTGTTTGAAGGTTCACGGGAAAGAAACATTTGCTGCTGAAAAGCCAGCACAAGGTGCAAGCATCGTACACAAATATATATTCAACATTGGTATATTTAATTTAACTTTTTCCAGTTTTTCATGTATTTTGAAGATCATATCCTTGTATCCATGGACGTGAATGCTTCAAGAAAAGTAAAGACTTGGGGTAACATAGGTCCCCCCATCCTACCCTCAGGATTTTCTTGTCACTTTGTGGGGCTACAGTAAATTTTTGAATCTCCTTTTTGAGGTAATGGATTCTAGTAATTGTCTGGATATGTTGAGAATCATCTTTTTTTCTCATTAGAATCATCTTGACAATGATAATTAAAAAAATGATCTTTAAAGCCTTTGAGTTGGCCCCTTAAATTCTCTTGTGTCTGGATTTTTTGAAAACAAAAGGTTCTTGCAAGCTTAGAGTAAATGCTAAAATGTGCATCAATGCTGCAGATTGAAACAGTGTATGTTCCATAATGGTAATATTTAATGAAATTGAGCTAGTAAATTACTAATGGAGAAAAAAAAAAAAAAAAAAGAAGAAAAGAACTACAACTTTAGAACATGGCCTATCTCTATCTAGCATGTGAGGATGCTAATTAGGCCATGAATGTATCTACTTTTTGGCAAATTAGTCAGACACTCACTGGACCATCTCTTGTTTCTTTCCCTTGCAAGGCTGCAATGGTTTGCCACATAAACAGAGATTATAAGCATAGGTAGAGGCAGGGAAG
Organism: Gossypium stocksii; assembly: GCA_020496765.1. Lineage (NCBI taxonomy): Eukaryota > Viridiplantae > Streptophyta > Magnoliopsida > Malvales > Malvaceae > Gossypium > Gossypium stocksii. The sequence goes on from CM035631.1 coordinate 101,659,598, forward strand.
ATGTTATAAGGTCTCCCTTGTGGAATCTCCCCACATAGTCTGTTTGCTCTGAAGTTTGCATGTCTCAAAGAATGGATGCCCAATAAGCTAGTTGGGATTTTCCCAGTGAGCCTGTTGATAGACAGGTCAAGCCATTGAAGTTTCACCACTTGTCCTAAACTTGCTGGAATGCTGCCAGTTATCTGGTTCCTTGAAATATCTAGTCTTTCAAGTTCAATGAGATTTGAGATTGAACTGGGGATTTGGCCTGCAATCTTGTTGCTTCCTATATTCAGTACCTTCAAACTCAAGCCTTCAGTGAATTCTGGTATTGTGCCTGAAATGAGATTGTTCGACACATCTATAACTTCCAAGAAGCTGCTTGTTCTGTTGTTCAGAATGCTTGAGAGAGACCCGAATACTTGATTCGAATGTAGATCAATGGAGGAAATCCCATCTGGCACTTTGAGTTCAGAAAGATCAAACTTCAGTTGGTTATTTGAAAGCTTGAGCTTTTGTAGACTTGTCATATTTGTGAAGTGAGTGGAAATGGTCCCCGTAAGTAAGTTACTTGACAGGTCAATAGAGCTCAATGAATCTGGTCTGAACTTTGGGAAGGCTCCTCTCAGTTTACAACTAGCTAGATTCACATCTGAAAGTTGTCTGTCCATGATCCAGTTAGGAACTGTCCCTAAACTAAGGTTGTTGAAGGACAGGTCTATTGACAAAAGTGAAGGAACACCCTTACTAGAAATAGCTGGTAAAGGATTTGAGAACCCATTTCTAGATAAATTAAGGGACCAAAGTTTTTGTAATCTTGAAATAGATGCTGGAATAGGACCTATTAACTTGTTATGACTCAATGAAAGGCTAGTGAGAGATTTAAGGTTTCCAACCTGGTCAGGGATACTCCCTGTGAGCTGGTTATGACTCAATGACAGGTCTGACAGAGTGACCAAATTGAACAATGAAACAGGTAGGTGCCCTGATAATTGATTATTGGACAGGTCAATGAAAGTAATGTTATGAAACTGTCCTAAAAATTCAGGGACAAAACCAGACAACAAGTTGAAACTGAGATCAAAAGACTGTAAATGGACAAGGTTTTTGAAACTAGAAGGGATTGAACCTGTCAAAGAGTTCCTCCCTAAATTCAACATCACAAGGTTTCTCAAATTCCCTAAACTTAGAGGAACTACCCCATTGAAATGGTTACCAGCCAATGAGAGTGTTTGAAGAAAAGATAAACGACCTAAACCTGAAGGTATGTTCCCTTGAAGACTATTGTCTTCCAACACCAATTGCTTGAGCCGACTCAGATTGGACAAACTCTCAGGGATTGGACCTGTAATAAACTTCATACCACTGATGACCAACACTTCTAAGAACTGTAAGCTTCCTAAGGAAGAAGACAAAGTACCCTTCATGTAAAGGGTACTATCCCTTTCTGGTCTTTGAAGTGCTAATGTATTAACTCTCCCTGTTGGATTACATCCAACACCTTCCCAATCTCCTCCACAACAATCCTTTCCAACCCATGAAGAAAGACTATCCGTACTGTCTTTCAAGATTTTGGCTTTGAAACCGAGAAGTGCAGCCCTATCAGCCTCTGAACAGATTGTTTGAGCTAATGGCAATGGAAACACTTGAAGCATTGAACAAACAAGAAGAAGGTTTAACACCCATTTCAAAAGCTGCATTTTGGGAAATGGGTATTGATTGGATCAGTGAGATTGGTTGAAAATTTTATAGGGTTTTTCCCTACTGGTGTTGGGATCTGATAAGAAGGAAACCTTCGAATGGGAAAAAAAGGAATTATATACTATCATGAAAAAGAAAGAAAGAAGAAAGGTTTTAAGAACGCAAAGGTAGCAGACACGGTTTTATTTCTTTCCTTCACGTAGAGAGGAAGGTATAATGATGAAAAACAAAGCATAAAAAGATTAAAAAAAAAAAAAACTGAAATGTGTATTATTAACTTGCCTCGGCCTCTGCCAGTCTCTGGGACAATGTCCCCCCCTCATTCATACTAGTACTAACAAAAAATAAGAAAATATTATATATATATATATATATATATATATATATAAAGATTTTGTTTGAATTGTTGATTGAGTCTTTGTTGAATTAGTATAAGTATTTTTATCAATATAAGAAAATATAAATTTGAGTGCCTTTAAATTTATTGTCTTTTTATTTATGTATTGGGAAAGAATTATGGGATGAAATTTTTCTAATATTGTTTTTACTATTGATGGTATTGAATTGTTTACCACTTGAGCTAACAAATGTTGGTAAAAAATTATTTTATTTGTCGAAGTATATGCAATATATACGGAATTAAAATGAAACAATAACGCAACTTTGGTTGGATGACAAATTTGTTTTTGTAATTAATTTTTATATAAATATATGATAATATAGAAATACCTTATAATATTATTTACTGATTGTTTAAAATATAATTTTTTATTAATTTTTTTGATTGAATTAATGTTGATAAATTCGTAATATTAACTTAATCACTTGCTTAAAACAATAATATAAATATTCATATATTAATATTGTATTTAATTTTTTTTATCACGATTGTGGTTTCAATTTATTTTACATTTTTGTTAAATGAATTTATTATCTTAATTTTGTGGCATGTAAGTCCACAATTTCATGCTGGAATAGTAATATCAATTTGTTGTTTTTCTTTTTGAAAAAAAATCTGCTGCCATTTTCCTCAATGTTTTTACACCATTAATTCTCGTGATAAGGGTACGCTCTTGTCTTCACTGTCTTGATTTACCACTAAATATTCAAACAGTTAATTACAAGATTCAAATATGGAAGAGGATTGTAGATTATATTTTAATTCAATTGGTATGAGTATTTTTGTCAATTTAAGAATATGTAAGTTTGGGTGTGTTGAAGCGTATTATCTTTTATTTATGAGTTAGAGAAGAACTATGAGTAATACTAGATATTGTATAAAAAAATGTGTAAAAAGATTTTGCATTTTAAAATAAATATTATATTTTAATTTTGAGATCTCGAGTCCTTATAAACATATTAAAAAAAATTGCCCTCTTCATCAAATTTTATCATTAACATTTGTTGAAATATTTGAAGTTGTAAAGTGTCAAGAGAAGTGTCCACTTCCTCAACCATTGTGTTGGAAGATTAGTAATTTATTGAATCACATGTTTGGGCTGAGCTGAGATCGTGGAATAAATCAAACCCATCAACGAAAATCAATTCATTTGAAGAAACTTATTTAGAGGACTGGATTGGATCGGATCGTGTGTATCAAATCCCTTGAATAGAAGAAGTTGGACCAGATTGAAACTTTGAAGACTCATATACCAGCAATCTATTTTACCTTGTTTGTTAATATTGTACTATATTTAACTATTTTAGCTATTGTTTAGAAGAGATTATGATTGATCTTTATTATGTTAACAAGCCTTGAAATCCTTGTTTATTTGAGAGACTTGTATAGGTTAATGTATTGATTATTGAGAGCACTTATCTATTCAAGTAAGGAACATTATTCGTGATTGTAAAATTTTTAGGGGAAAATTTAGTGGAGAGAGATTTAGTCTTTGAGCTACAAGTGTGAGGATTCTTTATGGAGGTGTGTTAGAGTTAAAATCACTAGTTGTGTTTGATTAAAAGATAGTGAATTCTTCTTACTAAACTAGGCTTCGTAAATGTAGGATAACCAAATTATGTAAACAAACTTTGTTGCCTGTTGTTTACATTGTACTTGTTGCAGTTTTTGCAGAGGTGCCCATTTTCACAATCAATTCTACTTCTACTTGTTTACTTCTTGTTTTTCACAATTTATGGACTTTTCTATTATTTTAGGTCAAACAAAATTGTTGGCTTGAAAATTATAAAAAACTAGAACAATTTTTTAGAATATTCAATTTTTTTTAACAATTTGATCCTTAGTTTTTTAAAAAAATTAAAAGTTTTTAAATTTTTCATATTTTCAATAAAAAAACTTAAAAATAGAAATTTGTAATTTTTAAAAAATCAAAAATTATGAAAAAAATTTAAACTCTCTAACATTAAAAAAATTAAATAATTTATCTTAAAAATTCAAAGTAAAAAAAAACCAAAGTTTTAAAAAAATGTATTATTTGTTCTTTTGAATGATAATAAAGTCCTCAAAACTTCAATTTGTTATACCCCTATTTAGATGGAGACACATGACAACCAAAAAGTTGCTTGAGTGACAAACTAGCAGGTAACAAATTGGAAGGGGTCAATTGTCCTAACAAGCGCAGACCATCCGATGCCCAAACCCTCAGGCTTTCGTGAGAAACGTTATGTCGTTGGTCCAATTGCTCTATGCCATCAAGTTAGAATGAATGGCTGGATCTATCCTATCACAGACATCCACACCATGAGTTCCATAATGATGGCTTAATGACAAGTTCAACACGTTAACATCATTTTACACGAGACTCTCGCCTATAAATATCCCCAAAAACGATGAAGAAAGGATCAGCTCTCCTAAGATACCAATCCTACACTCAGCCAACTAACCTTCAACATCTAGCCTTAATACTCTCATTTCCTTCACTCTTTACAACCTTCGACTCTCTGCCTTAACTGGGTGAACTGGTCTTTGTGGCAACCAATACTATTTCCTCAATGTCTCTTCCTCGTTGTATCATTGTATTAACAAAGTTATTCATTCAACTCGTATTCACCCAAAATTTGGACAAACCTATTAGAAACAAACAATCTAAAATATTTGCTTTCTAAAATAATTTAATTTCATCATGTAATCGTGCTAACTTAGTTTTAGCTCGGTTGGTATCGACATTGTTACCAGTGCAGGAGGATGTGGGTTCAACATTCAAACCTATTTTCGTAGTTACTTTTGCTCATATTTTGTTACTTGTCAACATTTTTGGCATGAAAATTATAAAAAAAAAACTAAAATATTTTTTTTTTCATATTTTCAATTAAAAAGCTCCTTAAAAATAGAAATTTATAATATTTAAAAATTCAAAAATTATAAAAAAATTTAAACTCTGTAAAATTAAAAATATTAAATAATTGTCTTAATTTTTTTTTAAAAATAAAAATAAAAACAAAAGATTCCAAAATTTAAAAAAAAATGTGTTATTTACTCCTTCAATTATAGTAAAGTCTTCAAAGTTTGAATTATTCATTCATTTCATATTAACCCAGATTTTGGATAAACCTAATTAGAAACAAATAGTTCAAAAATATTTGCTTTCTAAAATAATTCAATTTCATCATGTTATGATGCTGGTTGAGTATTAACTCAGTTTGTATTGACATCGTTGTTAGTGTAGGATGACATGAGTTTGAGTATACTAAGGTGTGTTTATCCTCCTATTTAATGATTGGAGTGGGATTATAGCTAGTTTTAAGCATCATATAAAAAAATTCATCATATAATGGTTATATTATTTATAAGTGTCGCTTGTGAAATAAAAAAAGATACATTGCCGGTATACCAAATACTGACTCATTTTTTAATATTTTACTATTCCCTTATAAAATACTCGTCAATAGATTTGTTCATGAGCTGGGTTACCCAAGCTTGAAAGTTCGTCTTAAATTTGAAAGGTTTTGGGCAAAAACATTTGGCCTAAAAAAGGGTTTGGGTAAAAAATTAGGTCCCTTTAAAATATGGATTGGGCTTGGGCTTGGGCTTGAACATTCAAGGCCCTAACTTGACCAGACCCGACCCGCTTTTAAGTTTGTAATGTTTTATATTATGTTATTTTTTATATATTATGTAATTTATAACACATAAAAATTAAATCTATAGTAATATATAATACTAGTATAATATAAATGTTAAAAAATGTTAAGATTGCTAAATATATATTATTTTAATAAATAAAAAATATATAAAATTATTAAATATTAAATTAAAAATAATATAAATATATACTTTAAATTTTTTAAAAAATAATATGAGTGAGTCTAAAATGCACTTGGGTTAATTATTAAAGTGTGTTAATATTATGCTTAAGCCTAATCCTTGGCCCGCGAACACCTCTAATTGTCAACTCTCTGATCTTGCTTGTAGAGTCTAAAAATCTCACTGACAATATACCAAATATTTTCGCATCAAAAATAAAAATAAAGAAACATAATATCTCAAAATTAAAATATGGTGATTAAATTTTAAATTTCAAAAAATTACATCAAACTTTTTAACATATTTAAACCTTAATTACAAATATAAAAAACCTATTCAATGTCCCTTGCTTTCTTAAAAATTTCAAACCCTCAAATCTATACCTATATTTTTAAAAGGGTATACCATAAGGGTTAACCAAAAATCGACCCGAAATTAATATTAGTAAAAGACTTGAGTATAAATCCTTCGTCACTCCATCACTATTCAACATCCATCGGTGAATACAAAATTTACAAATAAAGAAATTTGAACTTAAATCACAAAATTTTCACGATCTATTTTTTGTCATTAAAATGACACCTCATCCATCTTTTCTATAAATTAGAAGACAAAGCCTTGGTTTCTTCAAAATAATAAAGTTACAATTTCATTCTTCTAGAAACAATAAAATTATAAAATAAAAAATTATAATTTCATTCTTCTAGAAACAATAATATTATAAAATAAAATAATTAGGGCGTAGATAGGGGGCTGGCAGGGCCCTTAGCCCCCTAAAATGATTTTTTTTTATTTGCGTCTTTTAAATTTTTTAAAATTTTAAATTAGAAAAGGTAAAATTACACTTTGGCTTCCCTAAAAATGATAAAAATTTGATTTAATCCCTTAAAAATTATAAAGATATAGACTATTAAAATGGTGGAATCACATTTTTACTATAATAAAAATTACAATTTAATTTCGACTCTTAAAAGAATTTTCTACCTTCACCTTTGAATACAACAATAAAATTCATTTTAAGCCTCCAAAATATCTGTAATCAAGTTTGCCTTCCAAAAACCTTTTCCTTCAAATTTTGTATTCATTTGTATAATCAAATCATATGTTAATCTAATTTATTTATATAATAAGTTTTAAAAGATTCTATGTGATAGTTTTTGGATCTGATTTTTTTTAACAATATAATTATAAGTTGCGATTATATTTACTCTTTTTGACACAATACTCAAAACTACTCATAGCCCATTTCCAACCCATAAATAGGAGGATAATGTGTTTTAGCGTACTTAAACTCATGTCTTCCTGCATTGACAACAATACTTATACCAATCAAATTAAGACTCAATCGATAATTTTGGATCCGATTTGAATTTCTGTCTCTTGTGCATAACTATAAATTATTACTTCTTAGGCATTGTTTAATATTGCTTAAAAAACATTTTTGGCTTGAAAAATACTTTTGAAAGAAAAGCTATGCTATACAAGCTACCTTTATCTAAAAATTTTCAAAATCACTTTTGAAAAGTACTTTTGAAAGGGAGAAGCTAAATTTAACTTTTCCTCTACCAAAAGTAATTTTGATGCTTAATTATTTTTTCACCCCTCCAACAACATGGTATTTTCCTCTCTTTTTTTTTCTTGGTGCTTAATTACAAATGCGTTAAAATCATTAATTAAAAATAAAAAATTTATTTTTAAAATAATAAAAATGTGTTAATATCTAGTTTAATTACAAAGATTTAATGGTTATATTTAATTATTTAAAATATAATTTATATATTCTAATTAAATTTTATAAATAATTAATATTTATTACTTAAAAATATTTAAAATTAATATTTCATATATTAAAATATTAATAACAAGTTATGATAAATTAATTTTTATATTCTTACTAAAATATAGTAATATTAATTAATTTGAACATTATTTAAATATATAATTGTTACTTGATAATATCATGTCTAAACTAGACATTTTATTTCTAAAAAATACTTTTTGACAATAATATTAAATACTCAAATATTAAATTAAAATTTTCAAAAAAACTTCCCAAAATTATTTTTTTAAATTATTTCTCAAAAGAAATGTTTAATATAAAAAAAATAAAAAATAATCGTCTAAAAACTGCACTTTTTGGAGACAAAATATTCACAGCACAAGCATGTGAAAGTCAGAAATTTTGAAATTCCCACACTAATTTGTCAACCATCATTCTTTAATTTTTGAATATCTCTTTCTTTCGAGTCACATCCTTCACACACCACCCATTTTCTTTATATTTTTTAACGGTTCGAAAAATTCGAGTCGAATCCACCGATTTAAACCGATATTTAATATGATAAGAAAAAAGATTCTCTTAAAAATTCAGCAAAATTTATTTGAAATTGAAAAAAAATATATAAAAATTCAGGCTTCGACTTATTCTTAAATACAATGGCGGAGTATAGTAGAGGTCCGGGGGCCATGCCCCGAAGATTTAAAATTTTTACAATTTAATCTTTTGTAAGTATGTTATTATCCTCTCAAAAACATAAGTAGCCCTCTCAAGGTTTAAGATTCTTACAATTTTCTCAGTTGCGTGTATATTATAGCCCTCCCAAAAATATAAGTAGGCCCTTTTGCATGTTTAAATCAATTGTCATGTTATAATATTGCTTCTTTTAAATCGATTGTTATGGTGAAATACTGCTTCTTCTTCTTTTGAATCGATTGTTTATATGTTTAAATCGATTGTTATGTTGAAATATGGTTTCTTTTGAATCGATTGTTTATATGTTTAAATCAATTGTTATCTTGAAATATTGCTTCTTTTAAATCAATTGTGATGTAGCATGTCTAATTTTAGCTTGCACCCCAATATTAACATTCTGGCTTCGCCACTGCTAAGATATTAAAAAAGAAAAGTAAATTTTGATATTTATTTTTAAAAGTTAAACAAAATGTTTTAACCAACACCCAAATATCTTGCTAATTTGAGTTTTCGAAATTTTTATTGACAAAATATTAAATTTAACTCTTAACGTTTACATATTTTTATCATTTTGACTTTTATTCATTTTTTAAATTAAAGTTGACTATTAATCTTTCAAAAAGAGTCAAAACATTTTTTGGAATGTAAATGTTAACTAATATATTAAATCTTTTAACGATGTTAGCATTGCAACTATTGTTAAAAAAATATCAATTTAATTTTTTTTAAAATTAATTGTCAAATTTAACTTAAAAAGAATAAGAATTAAATTAACAAATTATATAAACATTAACTCTTAATTTGACATTAAACCCTTTTTTTTTATAATTTTAAATTGTCTAATGTATACCAACTTAATGATAGTGCATGACCTTATTAAGAAAATGGGATATGGATATTTGAATAAAGAACCATAGAGACAGACCAAAGTATTCCCACATGAAACTCCCACCAAAGAAGATTCCTTTATACAGCCCTTCACAATGGTAATGGTAATAATAGTTCCGTTCGATTAGATTTTTTTAAATTTTTTTGACCGTCTATCATAATTTAATTTGGTTTAATTTTTAATTTTTTCATATTAACTTTTTAATTTTAGATTTTCAGATTTATTTTGATAAAATAAGTTTTATTTATGACAATATTTTAAAATATTTTTTATAAATATTTCTAAAAATATTTTCAAGAATATTTAAATTATTTTCACTATTTTAAATATAAAATCTTTATTTTTATATCATAAAAATTAAAATTAATTATAAATTAAATAAAAATAGAATTCGATTCAATTTTGAGTGTGAAAATATGTAATATCGGTAATGACAATATATCACAAAAAAAGAACACACAGATTTTACGTGGAAACCTTTTCGGGAAAAAAACCACAGGCAGAGGAGAAGAAAATTCACTATGTCGAATTCTAATGAATACAAGAGGAATAGACTATATCTATTTATAGGCTTGTAAAACCATATTCTAGTAAGATTGAAACACCTTATCCTAATCAATATAAAATAGATAGAGTTTAATAAGGTTTAAAAAACCTTATTGTAAAATAAAATAAAAGAAGTGTAGTTCTATATGGATTTTACTTTTATTTTATTTTACCATTGTATTTTATTTAAATAAGGATTCGGGTCACTTAATTCTAATATCGAGTAATTACGATTTTTAAACTTATATCCATAAACTGTTCAAACATCTCGATTTGGATCGATTTTGATCTTTAATATTTATATTAACCCTTAAATAGGAATACACCCTTATCACAAAAGATCATCATATAGGGATCATGACCCGAAAAGGTTGGAACCTTCCTATGACCAAAACCTTTGGAAATCCATTTGGAAAACTTATGTCGAATTTGATCTTTAATATTTATATTATTAGTCAATTTGGTTTATTCTTTCTTTTAGCTAAATTTCACCATCAACATTTCAAAAAGAGTCGAATTGCTATATTTTTAATGAAAATATTGATTAAAATGTTCAAATTTTCAACATTGTAGCCCACATGGCAATCCACGTGTATTTCATGTTATTTTTTTTTCAAATTTTGTGTTGTTTTGTTATATTTTTGAATACTTTTATAATATTAAATTATTTGTTGATGTCATATGAGACAAATAGTATCATGTTAACATGAAGCATATGTGGATTGCCACATAGATTGCCACACTAATATGGTTAATGTTTTAATAAGCATTTTCGTTACAAAAAATGATGACTATTTTTTGAAAGATTAACGACCAAATTTAACTTAAAAAAGAATATGGACTAGATTCACAAAAGATATAAATGTTGATGGTTAAATTTATTATTATGCTTTATAGGAATAAAATGCAATTGATGAGAGGTTTTGCTATACGCTTGGAGAAAAAAAAGGGCATACCAAAATTTTTGATGCTATACCAATACCAAGATTTCTTACACTTTAATCAGAGGCAGATTCAGGGGTTGGTAGGGCTCTCACTCCCCCTAAATTTTAAAAAATATGCATTTTAGTCCCTTAAAAATTTTATTTTAATATTATACTTAATATCTAAAATATGACAAATTGTGTTTGTTCCTCCAAAGTTTTCTAAAGTTTCTTTTAGCTTGATTCCTTTTATATAATTTATAAATTTTTATATTAAATTTGGTAACATTTTAATTTAATTTGATAAACTAATACAAAATAGTATTTAAACATTAATTTGGTGACAAATATTTGGTAACATTTTTAGTTTAATTTTATAAGAAAATAATGTTAAATAATTGTAGTATGTAAATATAAAGTAGTATTTAATTATTAATTTGATAAAAAAATTAACTTAAATAATTTCAATATCTAATATAAATTCAACATTTAACTTATTTTACTTTTTTAATGTTAATTTAGGTGAATAATATTAGTTCAATTTAAGAACATCTTGTTCAAAGTAGGCATGGCCCATAGAAAATGTCCACTTTTTATAAATATCCTGACCCCCTTACCCCTAATAAATATTTTTGACTTTGCCCTTAACTTTAATTAGAATTGGTCATGTTTGGTGGACTGGGTGATATGTATTTCACCTGGCCTTTCTCCCTTAATGTAATTTATTATTTTATGGAGTAAAATCATTGTTAAAATATAAACATATTAGGTTTAATATTTTTAAAATTTTCATTTTATTAAAATAGAAAATATTTGGTACACTATCGGTGGAACTTAAAAATTCCATAAATAGGATTGGGTTGATAACAAGTGTATATTGGGTATAATAAGTTTTTTTTAAATATATACAGGGGTGAAGCTAGAAAATTTTTCTTTGGGGGTCGAAATTAAATTGTATATTTTTGTAAGAGTTAAAATGCAATTCTCCATTTTAATAGCCTATGTGTTTATAAATTTTGAATGACTAAATAAAAAATATATCATTTTTGAGTGGCCAAAATGCAAATTTACTTATACTAACTTAAAATTTTATAGATTATAAAAGGCCAAAAGTCAAAATTTCCCATTTTAGGAGAGGGTGGGCCTTGCCAGCCCCTTGGCATCGCCCTTGAATATGTAAGGCATAATGACATTTTCGGCCCTTTAACTTTACAAAAAAATTATTTTAGCCCTCAATTTATTTTTCGCCTCTTTTAGTCATTGAATTTGTATTTTTTGTCAAATCACCCAAAAATAAATGAAAAAGTTAAAATTTGTTAACTTTGTTGACATGGCATACACGTGGATTGCCATGTAAATGATACATTAACATTTAATTAATTTTTATGTAAAAAAATGAATTTACTACTCCATCTTTGGAAATGTACTTTTTATGTAAAAAAAATATGAATTTACCATTCGAATGATGTTCAAATCCAACCTTAACTCGATCATATGGATAATCAGACACATTGTTCAGTAAATGTTTTTCTATTCGAAACAATTTATAAATTCCTATTCGAACTAAAATCTTTTAAAATATTTACAATAACAATAATATCAATCATGATACGATTTAATAGAGGTAAAAGTATTTTGGAGGCCTCTGTATTAAGAGTTTGATTGCATTTTACCTTATCTACTAAAAAATGGATAAATTAATCTTTATACATTAGACCAAAGAGCAAATTTGGTCATTTTTGTTAAAAAATCTCATCAATTTGTACTGTTAAAAACTGGATACGATGACACATGGCGTGACACGTATATCTCATGCTAACGTACAAATATCGATTTTTAACAGTAAAAATAGATAAATTTTTTAATAAAAGATTCATTTTACTCTTTAATCTAACATATAAAAATTAATTAATTTATTTTTTTAATAAAAAATAAAATATAATCTAATTTCTAATATAGAAAACTTCATTCCTGCTTTAATAGACGAAAGTGATGAAATATGGTTAATTTTGCAAAGCTTAATGATCTGTCAGATTGTTTATGGTCTATCATATTTTTATTGTCTTTCGTAGGTTAAAAGCTATGTTTACAAGCATTTATGGTATCCTTTTACTTGCGTAAATGGAAAACCCAATTTATTACTATTAGTTGTGAACATGGTAAAATTTATGATATCCATTTTATTAGTAGTGCAAATGGATAATTTTAACTTAAAAAAATTAAATTAATTAAAAATACAAATATGGCTAAATTTATAAAATAATTTAATTTCATAATCATTAGCTAAATATAAAATGATTTAAGTGAAATTTTGCTATTAGTTCTCGTACAATGCATAACTTTAATTTAGTTAATTTTAATCATTATACTTTTTAAAATTTTGAAATTTTAATTATGATTCAACCAGTAGGAACTTAATTTTTTGAGTTAAATTCTGCTATTAGTCCTGCACAATGTTTAGGTTGTGGATTAAGTCTCTATACTTTTCGAATTTTAAAATTTTAATTTTGACTCAAACTATGATAGTTAAATTCATTAACTATAATAACATGGCTTTTTTTAAAGTTTTATGGTAAATAGCAATCTAACATGACAGTACATATGCATAAGATTATGAAAATAACGGAATTTAACTTAATGAATTTAACGGTTACTATATGAATCAAGATTAAAATTCCTTAATTTAAAAAATATAAACACTAAAAATAACCAATTTAAAATATTTAAATTAAATCCACGTACCATACAAAAGCATAATTAAAAGGTTGTTAGCATAATTATGAGCTAATGACAAGTTAAAAGATTGTAGAATCACGTTGTAATTAAAAGTAAAAATCTTCAAATGTGGAGACAATGAACTACTTGCTGCTGGTAGTGGTGGTGGTTTGCTGGTCGGCCGAGTGTCCCCGTCCTGCCGTTTATGTCCAAGCTTTTAACCATGTATGGTGGATTAAGATAAGCCACAAATTTTACACGTGACTTCGTTCTTTTATCATATCGAACAAATTTTAATGGGTTAAAAGTAAGGAGTGGACCTCTAGGCTTTGTTAGAAAACTAATTACAAAATACAATTTAGTTTGGTGTAATGAATTTTAAAAAAAATATTAAAATAAACCTTCGACATAATATCTGAAGTGTTAGAGATCGATTTGTATAAACAATGATATAGTAAAAGTAGAGAACAACGAAAATAAATATTTTACGTGGAAAATCCTAAAAAGGGAAAAGCCACGGGCAAATGATGTATCAACTTTTCACTAAATGAGTAAATATATGAGAGTACAATATGAAAAAAATAAATCTAAAAGTATTAAAGTGCAATCCTAAACCCTGAAAATAAAGTCTTAACTCGGGACCAAAATTCTCTCTATAGTTACAACGAAACTCTCACCTAAACTTATATGCGACTACATCTTGTTGCCCTCAAGAAAAGCCCTTTTGGGTCATAGGAGGGTTCCGACCCTTTCGGGTCATGGTCCCTATACAACGATCTTTCGTGATAAGGGTGTATCCATATTTAATGGTTGAGTAAGAGTAATAAAAAAGTTGAAAACCCACCAAAATTAAGATGTCAAATTTAGCATTAATAATTTAAAAAAATAAATTTGACCGTCAATCTTTCAAAAAAAGTTAGATTGATATTTTTTTTAATAGCAGTTGCAATGCTAACATCATTAAAAAAAAATTAATGTTTTAGTCAACATTTACGTTACAAAAAATGATTTGACTCTTTTTGAAATATCAATAGTTAACTTTACCTCAAAAATTAAATAAAAACCAAAATGATAAAATATGTAAACTTTAAGAGTTGAATTTGATATTATGCCAATAAAAAAATTCAAAAACTCAAATTAGTAAGACATTTTGTTTAACTTTCCTTTTTTGTTCTTTATTTTCCATTATGTTATGCTTCTCTCTCTAATTTCTTCCTTTCTACATCTATTTTAACGTAAAAGAAAAAAATTTAAATTGTTCAAAACGAAAAAAATATAGGGATCAATTGCATAGTTTAACCTAAAATTTTCATTTGAAATGATGATTTGACGTGTCACGTCAACTTACCATTACACCGTTAACGGCAATTAACATTCAGTGACTAAAATGTTACAACACGATAATGTAAGTGACTAAAACGTAACATTTCTAGCATAAGTGACTAAAATGTAACCCGAAGGAAACAAAAATGACTATTTTGGTAGTTTACCCTTTTCTTAATACAATGCGTACAACTACCCATAATCCTTCCAATCCTTAAATAGGAGGATAATGCACTTTAGCGCACTCAAACCCACGTTCTCTTACACCGACAACAACTCAATCAGCAAAATAAAACCGAATTTTGAATGAAAGCTCAACTTTCTTACACTTCTTTTGAATTATAATATTAGTTGCACTTATTACACTCATATGGGCATACTTTATATTAAATGATCATATACTTAAATATATGGATCCCTTTATATACATACATATATATTCATAAAAATGGGAAAACATAGAACATCACTCAACTTTAACGCAAATAAATGCAAATTCAGAGAATCCAAAATTCCTTTAGTGGAAGATGAACTGTACTACTACTGGTTTCTTTTTTGCAACTAAAAGGTAGACAGGTCGTGTGAATGAATGGGCCATTCCTTTACTTATTTTTCAGTTTCACAACTCAAAAGATTGGATGAATTAGGTTTGCGTTGATTGCGCCTTGGATATAGAAAATTAAAACACCCCACCCCTTGATCAATCCACATTGTTGACTGGAGCTCTACTTCAGTCCTTTTTTTCATAAAATATTCGGTTTTGAATAGTCTCATCTCATATTCATAAATTATGAGTCACTCTACGAATTTAAATTATTTGGGAGCTCACGACCTTGTGAGCTCAAGTTTTCTCAAGCCATCAACCTTGTGAGACCATGTCCTCACAAACATACATTGTGAGGATCACACTCTTGACATGGAAGAATACTTGCCACTCGTACATAACATTTATAGGTTGATTAAGTTCTAAATACGAAACTAATGTCGGGGTGGCACATCGCATCTGGGAAAGAACAAACGCATTCCTTTAAGATTCAAGGAGACTAAGGAACAATGAATCTATCCCTACACTCACAGTCTAAATCATCTTTCTTCCACCTCTTGATCTATAGGGTTTATAAGAACTCAAGTTTTTATCATTCATGACTAGTTATGACTCTCTATCCATTGGATGAATGTTGTAAACCACTGTAACCCCAACCTTATATCAACAATTTTCAATTAATATAACACAAGTCCGAATAACATATGCTCAAGTGGGGTTAAGTGTTAGGATGGCACCTTGTTAATTTAAAATTGATAAAATTGTTGTATGATCCCTTTAAAAGTTATAAAATCATTCATACAATGATAAAATTATATTTTGTGGTAAAAAATTTAGAATAAACTACCTAATTGGTCACTCAACTTTGTTAATGCTTTCATTTTGATCACCAATCGATTATCTCACTAACGGAGGTTGATGTGACATGACAAATAATTTTTTAATCAAATTTATTCCATGGAAGACTCCAAATAGTAGGCATGGTAAAAAAATTGGTTGAGGGTTTTAGACAAAACAACATTATTTTGGAATTTTTAACCCAAAAGCAAAAAAACAATTGCATTTGAAATTTTAATCAGAAAAAAATCTCAAAACAAGTAAATTTAGGTCGCAAAAAATCCCAAAACCCAGAGGTACCAATTAGGGTTTTTGAATCGAAATTTGATTTTAGGGTAACGGAATCCTGTGATTAGCGGTTTAGTATTGTTGTTACCAATGATCCATTGGTGTTTATGGTTTGCTTGTAACAGTTGATAGATCGCAATGGATGGGAGGAGGAGCCAATCAAATTCTAAATCAAGTGCTACAATTGGTATTTTAAATTATTTATTTAATTGGGTAACTCCATACTTGGGCATTGAAGCTTCAGCTTCATTCCCTGTTCTTTTTCTCATAAGGCAAAGAACGAAACTTATGAAAAAAAACAATTTTGGGGTTAGGACTTTTACATGCGGTAAAAATAGGACAATAAAATGGATTTAAAATATTTTCATTATTACATTAAAAACAACAGCCAACAAGAGTTGTTTAACTTGTCATGCCACATCATCCTCCTATTAGTATAATATTAGAGAGTGATCAAAATAAAAATATTTAAAAATGTTAAATGATCAGCTATGTAATTTACCCAAAATTTATAATTAATTTCAAACCCTCCAAAACTTTTTTCCACCTTCCACTCTTGAATACACTATAATGAAGAGTGATAAATTCAGACTTTGGAGTCCTTAAGTTGGAATTTTAGGACATATATTTGGTCCCAATCACATAATTAAATATTAGGGGTCCAACAACCATGCTGGACAACCTATGATCAATCATGATTTGCTGTTACATCTTGACCATATGATAATGTAAAAAAAGGTGTATGTTTAAAGATTGTCCTTAACGGCACTTTTAAGTTAGTTTTCTTCTTCTTCTTTTAAAGAGAGTGTGAAGAAAGGCATTTCAAGATTGCTTGCCAAATTTACATCATCTAATAAATTTTCATCAAATTTAAACTCTAAACTTTCGAATTTTAATGATTGAAATGTAAAAGATTCCTTTAAGAATTATATTCAAACCTTATTTTTAAATCAATTCGTGTTTAAAATGATTTAAAAATTATAAAATCCGAATAATATATATCTTTTTTATGCAAAAAAAGGTGGTAAGGAGGAGAGGAATGTCAACTCACTCTTTCGGGCGAAGAGTTGTACAGTTTTTGTTAGGGAAGTGGGGTTGAGAGGTAAGATGGGTTGGAGGAGGAAGAAGATACTCTTAGGGTTTTTAGAGTGAGGAGTAAACAGCTAGCTTTGGCATTAAGAAAGGTATGGGCTAATCTTTTCTTGCCATGTGCCCTCTTTTAGACAGGTTGGCTGATCCCTTCAACGGTTCCTTGTTAGATCACAATGTGACAAAAGAAAATCAAATTGTAAGATATGTAAGTGATAAGTAATGATCTTTTATTGGTGTGGTCTGACCATTAAAAGCATATAACTCGCATCTTCCATAGAATATAAGAAAGAGGTGATTGTGATGTTCTATCGAATATGGCTTAGTGACATCTGACAATGCTAACTCGGTGGTAGAACATATATACATAACAAAACTTATGAATTAATTTCTTGATATTGCCAAAAAAAAAAAAAAAGATTGATCAAGTTCATAAATTAAATAATATAGACATATAATCTGATCAATTAGAGTTAAAATCAACTCGATATAAAGTACAACGAATTGAAAACTGAAATATATATATATATATATATATATATATATAAATCTAAACTAAATAAATCTTGACATTACCCATACATTATGCGACATAGAATAATTTAAAAAAAGAATTCACAACATAATATCTGTGCATAATAAAACTTGAATTTCAATGTTGAAATACAAAAAATTCTCAGAAAATGGGTTAAAGTTTCAATAGCTGAATACTTCAAAACTTGATTTTAGCCTAATTGTCGTAATTAGTGGTAGAATTGGGGGGGTTGGCATTTGGCACAATCAAAATAATTGGGTGTTAACAGTAGTCTTGTCCAACTGATAGTTACAGTGGTAGTGTGATACAATGAATATATGGATGGTTCCAAATCTATTCAGGATATATTGTTGTTCAATTTTGAAAGTGGAATCCCCTTTGACTAATTTTATTTGTTACTGCTCACTCACGATATATATAGACAAGCTGAAATTAAAGAATAATTATTTGAAAAAAATAATGTTTAAAATATAAAAAGAAATCGATTGAGTTTTAATTCTATTAGTATGCATATTGTTGTCAATGTAAAAAGACGTAGGTTCGAGTGCGTTGAAGCTCATTATTCTCCTATTTATGGGTTGAAGAAAGACTACGAGTAATTCTAAGCATAGTATCAAAAAAATAGTTATCAATTTAAATTTATTTTTTATTTAAATTTCATTACGTGTAAATTTTGTTTAAATTAATTTAATTTATTTAATTTACCATAGGTGAGCTATCAATTCGAATTTATTCTAATTTAAATCTCACTATTATCTATTTTTTTTATTCAAGTTTTAACAGATACCGTATCAATCCATTAATATTATGCGTGTAATCTTTGCTTTTTGAAATTACCAAATGAACACAAATCAGACAATTTTTATTATATTATCTTAAACATCCTTTCAACTGTAAATAAGTCATAAAGTTATGATTGCAGGATTAGTGTAAGACAAAGATATAATCTAACCATTCATTACTATGAAATATTATTATAATTGTGGATTAAGTTTTAGTTAGATTAATATTAATATTATCATTAATACAGGAGAACGTGAAATTAAGTATGTTGAAACGCATTATCCTTCTATTTAAAAGTTAAGAAAAGATTATACATAATTCTAGATATTATATCAAAAAGAGCATATATATATATAATAACAACTATAATAAAATTAATGTTAAAAATATTATTATAATCTATTGTTGTTGTTATTATTAAATTTTACGTTATATTTTCGTATTAAAATCATTGAGTGGTGCCCCACATGCTTCTCATCTCAGCAATGTAATGTGTAATGAGTGAATGACTATACTGATTACCATGATGGTTGAGAGATGAAGGATTAGGGTTTTTTCATTGCCAAGTGGCTGTAGGTCTCCACAATCAATTTTATAATGATTGTTTTGATACTTATTTTTAAATTTGTTGATATATTTTTTAAAAATTATGTCACATTTATGAGGTAAATAAAAGAAAATATTTTTTAAATTTATTATTTGCATAAAATATGAGTATTGTTTTTTTAATCTAAATTCGAATGAACTAAATAGTTGATTGGATAGCTCAAATTATTAAATATCCTCATTTGATAAGTAAAAATATTTTAAAATTAAAAAAATTAAAAAATAAAGTAAAATTAGATAATAAATTTCTGAACTCGAATATCTTAATTGCAAAAATAAAATAATTTAAAAAAATTTATATTTAAAAACTAAAATTCATTTTTTATAAATCTATTATAATTAATATTTAAAATATATATAGATTAATATTTGAAACTGCAATATTCGAATAAATGCAAAACATCCAATTTTGCACTATTCGTCATGATTCTTATCTAAGCTTAATATAAAGTAAAAAATCTATATAATCTATAACTATATATTAAAGTAATGTCCAAACCATGTGTCAGAACGAAACAAACAAACCTCTGAGATTTTAAAATAATGGTATAATTTCAGTTTTAGTCCTTAAAATATGTTAAAATTTTAAATATATCTATCTATATAGCTTATGCTGACACGTGGCACGCGCCTCTTTTCTTCTTTTTCCATTTATAAGAATGGTTAAATTTCAGTTTTGGTCCTCTTGATATACTTAAAATTGAGATTTAATCCTTATACTTTATTTTTTAACATAATTTAGTATTTATATTTTTATAATGTTATTGATTAATTCAAATAGTTACTATACCTAACTTTTCAATTAAAGTGTTACATGGTTATATATTAATTGAAAGCGGATTTTTAAATCTAAAAAGTAGAGAAATTAAATTCTTAAAAAAAAGTAAGAGGACTAAATTTCAAACGTACAAAGTGTAGAGACTTAGAGTCATAGTGTTTGAATCAAACTGGATTGGCTGGGGTATCAGCCCGGAGAGAGGCATTAGATCAATTGAGCCGTGAACTGGTACGAACCAATTGAACTAGGCTAAAAATGGATTGAATCGGGTTTTTTTTAATGATTTTTAATGGTTTATTTAATTGAGTTGTACAAACAAGTGGCATAACCAATTCGACCACCAGTTTAGTTTTGAAAACCTTGCTTAAAGTGTATTTTAATCTTCAAATTTTAACTTTATAATTTGACACAAATAAATGACCTTCCTTGTGATGACACTGGGATCTCTCACCAATTCTTTTTTTTTTCACTTTACAAAAATGGTTAAATTTCATCTTTGGTCCCTCTAATATGCTTAAAGTCGATATTTAATCTATATACTTTAAATTTTATCATAGTTTGTTCCATATATCTTTATAATATTATTAATTAGTCCAAATAGTTTATATCTTTAACTTTTTGATTAAAATGTTACGTGGTTATATATAATTTGCATACCCTAAGAGTCTTAGAGATGAACATATGACTTCCAATTTCTTTTAGGTTTATATAAGTGCTTACATTTTTTTGGTAGTTTTAGAAAAATTGTTAAATTTCAATTTTGATCCCTTTATTATGCTTAAATTTTACATTTGATCACCACCCTTTAGATTCACCTTGCTATATATATATATATATATATATATATATATTATAAAAAAAAAAGATCAAACTTTAGTTTTAACCCTTATACTATGTTGAAATTTGGGATTTAATCTATACACATTATTTTTGATATAATTTGATTAACTATTTCAATTAAAATGCAGATGTCAATTGACACATGCACATATGGTGTGAAATTTATTAAAGCCAATTGAACCAAACTATCAATTTTCAAGTTTGGAAGATCAATCAGTTTGCGACGAATTTTTGGATGAGATCTAGGCATTTTTAGGCTAAGATGTCTGCATAGCATTTTAAAAGTTATCTCTTAGCTTCGAAAGGCATTTTGAATCACTCGATTTTGAGTTTGGGAGCTCAAGTTATGATCATTTTACTAAAGACTACATGAGGAGAATTTTTGGATGGGATTATTACGCGAAATTACAGTTTGGGGCTTTAATTCGAGTTTAACTCATATTGGGTTCTATTTTTAGGCTTGATTTTTGTGCTAAATGAGCCCAATAGTGTATTCATTAGGTTTTATTATTTTATTATTTATTTGTTCCAAAATTTAGGATATTTTTAAGTATTTAAAGTTGTTCAGGAGTTTTATATTTCTTAGTCAACAAGAAAGTTTACTCTATTAAAACTATTTTTTTTAGATTAATTAGAGTTTTATTTTACTTGAGAGTTCTATTTTGATGTAATTAGTTAGCCTATATCTCTTCGTGAGATTGCTCTTTTGTTTATTTTAGAAGTAGATTTTCTTCTTGTTTTTCTTTTTAAAGCAATCAGAGAACTCTTCACCCTCCAGTTTACTAGGATTCAACTTTAGGGGCTTAGTTAAAGTCATTTGTGCAGTTTATTGAAGATCATTTTTCAGATGGTTTCATAAGACATTGACTTTTTATCACCATCGATTGTTTTTATTGAAGCTTTGTTCTTCAAGGGGGACAATCTTTCCATCATCTATCTTATTTTTGTTTTCTTCCATTCAATATTTTTTCCATCTCACCTTAATATTTTTTTTATGCTTTGTTTTTCTCTTTATTCCATTCATTTTGTTTCTTTTTTTTAGGTCAAATTCAAATATTTTTTTCAAGTCAAATAACTTGAAAATTATTTTAAAATAAAAATTGATGTTTTTTAATAAGGTTAAAGCACTAGGGAAGTACCCGTATTATAAGGACTAGATCAAATCAATTCCAATATTATTCAATGAATTAATTTAGTCCTTATACTATTAAAAAAAATCAAATAAGTCTAAATTGTAATAAAGTTAACATTTGCTGTAAAAAAATATTTTGAAAATTATAATTGTTCAATTGTAGTTCAATTTGAAACAAAATATTTCGTTTACAAAATCATAAAAATTTTAAAAGGTATTAACTTTGTTAAACAACATATATCTTTTAAACAATATATGTTAACTCTATGCTAAATTAGTCTTATTTAATTCTTTTTAATAATATAAAAATTAAATTTATATATTTAATAATAGAGGAACTAATTTAATCAAATCCCTATAATAAATGGACCTCTTAGATATATTCACTTCTTGAGGCTGGTTCTTTGGAACTGCCCCTACCTGGCCCATGTGGGTTAAACCAAGTTGGCCGGTTCACCTACTCCCACCCACGTCTTGACTTTTTTTTCTTCCCACTCCCTCCTTTCATCAATTCAGTGCTTGTTAATGCTCTCTCTCTCTTCCTTAACATCATATCTAAAAATAAGATATCATATTTCAACTATAGTTTTCCTTTTTAAAGTATTGCAATCGATTATAATTAAAATATAATATTATAAATACTAATCCTACGAATATATGAATTTAAATTAGAATAATATAATGGGATATAAGTAATAATATATGTTTAAAATCACTAATGAGGTATCGTATGGTGCGATGTTGTTCATCTCATTCTTTAATTATTAAGTTAAGGATTCAATTTTTATCCATGTAAATGAAGCATATTTTAAGATCAACTTGCTACAAATGAACAATCAATCCCCTAATTTCGACCAAATAAAAAATATGTATATATTTAAAAATGAACTACATATAATTTATGTAAAATAAGAGTCGAACTTAAGACATTAATATAACAAAGCTTTACCGCCTTTGTCAATGATACCCAAACCACATTGACAACTTCCACCTATAAATTTTTTTTTTTTTTTGGAATCTGGTATAGTTGATTTATATAATTATTTGTATGATATAACATTAAATATTTTGATATATATAGTTTTGGTAATCTTTGTATACGTGTCATCAAAATTTTGATATTGTTGTTAAAAGTTGTGAGTCTTAAGACATTGATGTTGCAAGTTTGGGCCCATTGGATGGACGTTTACTTCCAGTGTGGTGCGTTTAACTTTTTTTTTGTCTTACACTATAGTATTATTATAGTATCTAATATCACCGCCACTGCTGTTTTTACACTAACTGCAGATAAATGCACCGCCCAACAAAGACTCTTCCTTTATTAAATTATGTATAATTTAACTCTAAATTTAATATTATTTAAATCTCCACAATGGGAGATTATTTTTAGAATTCTTTTAATTTAACTTTAAATATTGCTAGTAATTGGAATTATATTTGTAAACCTTAAAATAGAAATGTACGTGGACATAGAGGAAGGGTGGTAAGCTAGCTACTTTTAATTGGGCTCTCCATTGGAGCTGACAAAGAACGTAGAGTTTCCATTGATGAAATTATTTACTTAAATCAAAATAAAAATTAAATTATAAATGGATTAGAATTCAACCGGAAACCTTACAGACTATGTTAAATCGAATAAATAAATAATCAAATATTATTAATTTAAATTTTAACTATTAAGTTCCCGAATTAGCTACTTGATTATGAATTATCAAAATTGAGCAAAGTACGTATCGATTTTTAAATATATTGCTCTAACATTTTATCCTCTCGAGTTATATTTAAACTTTGATTAAAAAGGTCAAATTTTGATTTCCTATTATTGTCATTTAAAAAATTTCGTTGCTACGATGAATATTTGTTATTTTTTTCTTGAAATATATAGTTTTATTCGTAAAATGAATTAATATTATTTTTTATTTACTTAAAATGTAATTAATTAATTATGAAAAAAACTGAAATTTTATCAAATAATGTCATTTTGTAAAACAATAAAATCCAAAATTAATATGGGAAAAAATCAACAACCAAACCATGCCGAATGGATGGTTTAAAAATTAAAAAAAAAAAAATCAATCAAACAAAACCGAACCAAAATCCCCCCAAGTTGACCGATGGAATTTCTTAATTGAGCTAAGGCACAACATTAATAATAGTCGGAAGATTAAATTATGATAAATTAAAATATAGGGACTAAAACCATAATATGACCTTTTAGAGTTAGATACTCTGCTAAAGTTGGGAGTTCAATTTGATTCCTAGGTAATGTTTACCAACAAAAGGCACAACATTGTCCCCAACAATGACTAAAAACAATGGGGTAATGAAAATTAAGATTGTAAAGAAACAAGTGAATATCTACTCTAAAAGCAATCATCACTTGTCCAAAGTTTGCATTGTAGAAACCCCAAAAACTTCAACCACCACCATGACAGAAGCATATAGATTATCTAATTGGCATTACCTCTTGATTTTATCGGGGATTTTTCGCGGACCCAGAGGCGGGAATCATATTCAGAGCTTTCAGCATAAAAGTATATGTCATGGCATCTTCTTGAAGCGTCTCAAATCTGTATTCAACAACATATTTGTTTAAACATTCGTGTATCTTATAATACCGGACAATCTATGGCTCAGTTTCATGTGATATTGAGGTTTTCGTAGAATATAAAGCTGGAATATTTTTTGATATTTATATGAAATATTCAGAACGCTAATAGCTTTTAGCAGAGGAATCAAGAAAGAGAAACTACCTTCCGGGCTTTGAAAAATGGCCGGCATGAAGGTCACACTTGAACAACAGCATGTTATCGTCCGTTTTCATATCCCTTAGTTTAGCTACAAACTTGGCAGGCTCTGAGTACATAACACGCGGATCTGCCACAATAGTTACAAAATAGATTAATAGCAGGGTGTGGACTGTGGAGGATATATGCTACTAGATATTTCCAGTGGCAGACATTTAATGTGCAGAATTATTATCGAGGAGGGACAAGCAATCAACCCATTACTATATGATCACAAAAAGAGAATATCATGTATTATACTGATCTTTATACTTGCCATGTAAGCCAGCTGTAACGAGAATATCAGGATAATTTTGAGCCTTCACCTGCAAAACATAGATGTATTAGAGCCTAAACATAAGGAAAAGCGCTCCATATTCATGCTCGACTGAGAAATAGTTAGTTTTCATATAGAATGCTAGTCGCGAAACCCTGGAGAAACAGCAGTAATGGAGTCGTACATTATCGACAGGGGAGTACGACTTCATATAGAAGTAAAACTCTTCCATTTGAGGGTCACCCCATTCCTGTTGTAACAAAAACAGAAAGAAGGATAACATGGTTAGCAGTTAACGTACTGGACTAAACGGTTTAATTTCAAACAAATAAGGCTTATCCGATATTCAGTAAAAACAATTGAAGTTTGGGGTGAATCCTACAATAACTGAAAACAAGAAAAAATCACATACATCTAGTTCAAGGATAAAGTTATCAACCTGATAAGCTAAATGGATTGTTTAGTCACTGACTTATTATTACTAATAGAGTTTGTGCTTCTATATAGTGCAGATCTGTATTTGGCAGGTTATAGAACACGAAAACTCAAACCATTTACAAAAATCAAATTACAACACTCTGATTTCTTAGACATGTTAAAGATTCATCATGCAAGTCACTAAGCAACTACATCAAAATCAATCCCCGATCGAAAAGTGTTTTGCCAAGATGATAATGCAATTCGATACTAATGCGCCAGTAGCTGCATGTACCAGATTGTTTCAATGGTCATGCAAAAAATGAAAATCAAATTTTGTAGGGAGAAAGATAATACCTCCCACTCTAAAGTTGTAAGAGGGATAGTAGGGTCGAGCATTGTAGTCAGGACATCTACAAAAGGCACTCCAGCTACAGCAGCCTTCCACAAATCAGGCCTCATGTTAAGAACTGCACCAATAAGCAATCCACCTGCACTTCTTCCCTCTATGCACAATTTTTCCTTTGAACAGTACTTCTGTTCAATTAAATACTCGGCACAAGAGATAAAATCTGTGAAAGTATTCTTCTTCTTTAAAAATTTCCCATTCTCATACCATTGCCTCCCCATTTCACCACCTCCACGAATATGAGCTATTGCAAAGACAAACCCACGATCTAATAAAGACAACCTTGATGCATTAAAGTCAGGATCTATACATATCTGCGCTGACAGGCATGTAACAGTATATTACATAACTGAAATTCAATAATTATACACCGAAATTTGTACACATACAACTAAAAGGATTCTCCAAAATGATGCAGCACAAAATCATAGACATGTGAAAGTCATAGTTCCAACAGTTTGCTAAAAGAAAAAAAAATGTTTGAATGTAAAGTGCCCTCTTGAAAGATCACTCAACTTTCTGAATGCATAATTTTGACAAACTAAAGGAGGAAAAAGGGTGAGAGAGGGCACCGCTATGTTCAAGGTGGCAACTACAGCAGCATTAATGCATCCATGCAAACCATGCATACGTGCATACTTTATCTGGTTGAAGTGCAGTTTATAAGTTTACATGTACTTTATCAGGTAGAAGTACAGCTTAAGATGTAACGTACATTGATCGGTAGAAGTATGTTTTGTGTATCCACCGACCTGTGACTGATTTGACAGAAACTTTTTGACTAGAAAAGCTAGTTAGCTGTTCAGTTCTATTTTAGGCAGGTCCTAGGTTATCATTAAGTTCATTTAATGTTTGTCACTTGTTCAAGTTATTTTTATTTTGATTTTCAAATATATTTCTATGTGTATAATTTTTGTAAGTGCAATGAGAGTTGTAATCCAAGTTCTCAAACTTTTCATCCGTTTGCTTCTGCTTTGAACCTAAGAACACAAGCTTTTCTTGCTATTCATCTGATTAAAACCCAACAAATGGTATCAAGAGCCTAATTCTTTGAGGACCTTGGTTGTGTTTTGTCTGTGATTAAAGAGTGTTCAAAAGAAAAGAAGCAGAAGTTTTTTCGTTGGTTTGTTTGCTTGCTGTAAGTATGAGTTTCACACCACCACCACCACCTGTGTTTGCTGGAGAAAACTACCACATTTGGGTAGTCAAGATGAAGACATATCTTCAAGCACAAGACTTGTGGAGTGTAGTTGAAAATGATATTGAACCACCTCCATTGAGAGCTAATCCCACGATTGCTCAAATGAGGCAGCATGCTGAGGAGAGTACAAAGAAGCACAAAGCCTTAGCCTGCTTGCAAAATGGTGTATCTGATGTAATCTTTACTCGGATCATGGCTTGCAGCACACCCAAGGAGGCATGGAAGAAGTTGAAGGAGGAGTTTATGGGGTCAGCTAAGACAAGGCAGCAGCAACTTATCAACCTTAGGAGGGATTTTGAGAACCTTAAGATGAAAGAGTCAGAGACCATTAAGCAGTACTCTGATAGGATAATGGCTATTGTCAACAACATAAGGCTCCTTGGAGACGATTTCAGTGAAAGCAGAGTTGTTGAAAAAGTCATTACAACTCTCCCTGAAAAATTTGAGTCAAAGATTTCTTTATTGGAGGACTCGAGGGACTTGTCAACCATCTCATTGTCTGAGTTGGTGAACTCCTTATATGCACCTGAGCAGAGAAGAGCCAACAGGCAGAAAGAGCATCCTGAAGGAGCTTTTCAAGCAAAGGCTAAGGAAGCCTCAAGTTCCAACTACAAAGAGAAAAAGCCTTGGGTCGATAGAAGGGAGAAATCGAAGAAAGATGCAGAAAAGAAGAGGTTTCCACCATGTGCTCACTGAAAAAAGAACACACATCCAGAAAAGAATTGCTGGTACAGACTGGATGTTCAATGTAGAAGCTGTAAACAGTTTGGACATGTTGAAAAAGTGTGCAAAAACAAAGGCAGAACACAAAATCAGCAGCAAAACCAAGTTCAAGCTGCTGAAAATGTTCAAGCTCAGGAGGAGCATGTTTTCTCTGTATCCTGTTATGCAACCTCAAGTAAAGTCAGTAAGAACTGGTTAGTTGACAGTGGTTGCTCGCACCATATGGCTTCAGATGAAGGGCTGTTCAAGAATCTTGACAAAAGCTTCTCTTCCAAAGTCAGAATCAGTGATGGAAATCTCATTGAGGCTAAAGGCAGAGGAAATGTTGTGATAAGCACACATACAGGTAACAAAGTAATCTCGGATGCATTTTTTGTGCCTGAAATTGACCAAAATCTGCTTAGTGTTGGTCAGCTGATTGAGAAAGGCTATTCACTTGTCTTTATGAACAATTCTTGTGTTGTCAAGGATTCACTTGGTCAAGAATTAGTCACTGTGGCTATGGCTGATAGGTGTTTTATGCTAGATGTAAATCAGCTAGAAAAGAAAGCCTATACTGGTGTTACTAATTTAGCTAGTTTATGGCATAAGAGATTAGGCCATGTCAACTATAAATCACTTGATTTGCTGCACAAATCTAACATGGTTGAAGACATGTCCAAAGTTGAAGTCAGTGAGAATGTTTGTGAAATTTGTCAGCTCGGGAAGCAAGCAAGATTGCCTTTTCCAGTTGATAAGGCATGGAGAGCTCAAAGCAAGCTTGAGTTAGTTCATACTGACATTTGTGGACCGATGAAGACATCTTCCTTAAATGACAGCAAATATTTTGTGCTTTTCATTGATGATTTTAGTAGATTCTGTTGGATCTACTTCTTACAGCAGAAGTCTGAAGTATTCGAAGCATTCAGCAAGTTCAAAGCACTAGTTGAAAATCAATCAGGCTGCAAAATTAAAGCCTTGAGGTCAGATAATGGTGCTGAGTACTTGTCAGAAAAATTTCAGAAGCTGTGTGAGCAAGCTGGAATTCACCCTCAGCTGACAATGGTTTATACTCCCCAGAAAAATGGAGTATGTGAAAGGAAGAATCGAACAGTGCTCGACATGGCTAGATGTTTGTTGTTTGAAAGCAAACTGCCAAGTAAATTCTGGGCTGAAGCAGCAAATACTTCAGTATATCTACTCAACAGATTGCCTACTACTGCTGTTAAGGATAAAACTCTTTTTGAAGCTTGGCATGGACTTAAGCCAACCGTGTCACACCTAAAAGTGTTTGGTTGTGTTTGCTACACTTTCATTCCTACTGAGAAGAGAACCAAACTTGAAAGAAGATCAATGCCTGGTATCTTTGTTGGCTATAGCAGCACAAAAAAGGGTTATAGGCTGTATAATCCTTCAACAAAGAACATCATTGTGAGCAGAGATGTGAAGTTTGATGAAGGAAGAGTTTGGGATTGGAATGGGACAGATGCAAGCTTGAATGAGGAAAATCAACAAGACAGCAACTTAGAATTAGCTGAAGAAGGGCCAGTTGATGATGTTGATGATGCACATGTAAGAGGCACAAGGACTATTGCTGATATTTATCACAGGTGTAATGTTGCAATAGTTGAACCTTCCCGTTATGATGAAGCAGTAAAGGAGAGTTGCTGGCAAGAAGCAATGGAAGCTGAAATAAGGATGATCCACAAGAATGACACATGGGAACTGGTTGATAGGCCAGAAAATAGGAAAATTATTGAAGTTAAATGGGTGTTCAGGACCAAGAAGAACCTAGATGGGTCACTGAACAAGCACAATGCTAGATTAGTTATGAAGAGATATAGTCAACAGCAAGGGGTCGGCTTCTTTGAAACCTTTACACCGGTTGCAAGGTTGGATACCATAAGGCTGTTGTTTGCCTTAGCAGCTCAGAGACAGTGGAAAGTGCATTAATTGGATGTTAAGTCAGCATTTCTAAATGGATTTCTTAAGGAAAAAGTTTTTGTTGAACAACCTGAAGGTTTCAAGTTTGCTGGTGAAGAACACAAAGTTTACAAGCTGAAGAAGGTATTGTATGGGTTGAAACAGGCTCCAAGGGCCTGGTATGACATAATAGATGCCTACTTGTCAAGGCTCGGGTTCACAAAGAGTATAAGTGAGCCTACTCTTTACATTAAGAAGGCTGGAATGGAGACTTTATTGATTATGTCTCTATATGTTGATGATTTGTTAGTCACTGGTTGCAAATGTAAGTTGATTGAAGACTTTAAGAGGCAAATGCAAGAAGTTTTTGAGATGACTGATCTTGGCTTGATGACTTACTTTCTTGGTATGGAGGTAAATCAACTTGAGGATGGCATTTTCATAAGCCAAAGAGCATTTGCAGAGAAAGTCTTAGACAAATTCTCCATGTTAAAGTGCAAACCTGTTAACACGCCTGTTGCACTAGGAGAAAAACTGTCAAGCACCAGTGAGCATGATCGTGTGGATGAAAAAGGGTATAGAAGTATGATAGGTTGTCTACTTTATTTGACAGCAACAAGACCTGACATTATGTATGCAGTTAGCCTTCTTTCAAGGTTCATGCACTGCAGCAATGTTGCACATTTGAAAGCTGCAAAAAGGGTTCTAAGATATGTCAAAGGAACCTTGAATTTTGATGTGAAATTTGAAAGAGCAGAGGAGTTGAAGCTTGTTGGATATTCAGACAGTGATTGGGCAGGCTCAGTCGATGACATGAAGAGTACATCGGGTTACTTCTTCACTCTAGGCTCGAATGTTTTCAGCTGGAGTTCAAAGAAGCAACAAACAGTAGCTCAATTTACTGCTGAAGCCGAGTATATTGCAGTAATCAAGCCATTTGGCTTAGAAAGCTGCTTGAAGATTTGAATGCTGGTCAAGCAGAGGCAACAGAAATCAAAGTTGACAATCAGTCAGCTGTAGCAATTGCCAAGAATCCTGTGTTTCATGGCAAAACGAAGCACTTCAAGATCAGATATCATTTTGTGAGGGAGGCTGAATTGTCAGAAGAAATTAACTTGGTTCATTGCTGTTCAAGAGACCATCTTGCTGATATTTTAACCAAACCATTGGCTGTCACAAGGCTTGAGTTTCTAAGAAAGGAGATTTGAGTTTGCTGCCTTATTGCCAAAGAGGAGTGTTCAAGGTGGCAACTACAGCAGCATTAATGCATCCATGCAAACCATGCATACATGCATACTTTATTTGGTTGAAGTGGAGTTTATAAGTTTACATGTACTTTATCAGTTAGAAGTACAGCTTAAGATGTACAACGTACATTGATTGGTAGAAGTATGTTTTGTGTATCCACCGACCTGTAACTGATTTGACAGAAACTTTTTGACTAGAAAAGCTAGTTAGCTGTTCAGTTCTATTTTAGGTAGGTCCTAGGTTATCATTAAGTTCATTTAATGTTTGTTCACTTGTTCAAGTTATTTTTATTTTGATTTTCAAATATATTTGTATGTGTATAATTTTTGTAAGTGCAACGAGAGTTGTAATCCAAGTTCTCAAACTTTTCATCCGTTTGCTTCTGCTTTGAACCTAAGAACACAAGCTTTTCTTGCTGTTCATCTGATTAAAACCCAACACGCTAGAAGTAAAACAGAACTGACAAGTTTTTGAGACTTTCATAGTATTCACAAATCCGGAAAAGGCTAGAAAAACCTGAGACTAAACAAAATAGTGTACAATCAAGGAAGACTATACAAGCATGGAAATTCCCTTCACATTGCATTAAGATAAACTTCCTCATTAGTTCAGTATGGTCTAAGCAAAATTGTAATAAAATAGAAGAATAATAACTCCAACTGGTAATTAGCACCTCTCACAAGAATTTATCCCATCGAATGAATTGTTACCTCATATGAACCATATCCATTAAGCAACATCGGGTTAGATCCATCAAGCTTGACAAGATTCTTTTGGTACACAATTGATATGGGAATTTGAGTGCCATCTGAAGCGGTAGCCCATTCCCTTTTGGTGACATAGTTAGATGCATCAAAGCCTCCCAAAACCTGAAAAAGAGACAACGTACAAAATTAATCCAGTATGATATGCACACATACGACCCAAAAGTAATAATGAAATATAAATTCATAAACCTACTATTTTTATTCTTGATCGGTAAAAACAGAATGTGGTTTCTGGAGGGAGAATAAGTTCTTTAACAAAATCTGACCAATACCATTTTATGAACAGATCAAGTCCTAAGAACTAAAATGGTTTTTTGCAAAATCTTTGGGAGAAAAGGGAAGGATATTGTCAGGAAAAGAAGAAAACTTGCAATATATTTGAGGACCCGAGCAAAAAACGGAAACAGAAAATAAAATATTGCAAGTATTCTGAAATTCTGATCTTGGAAGGTCCATGTTGAAATTTAAGTCCTTGGATAAAACCATGACCGCTTGAATTGAAGTGCAGTGTTTAACTATGAGACTAAAATTATGGGAGAATAGCAGTTTATGCATCAGAAGGCCCCACTTCCCTTTTTTTTTTTATGATAAAAACCTCCGATTCCTTTTAGCTAACCGGAATAAACAAACTAAAAACATCTCACAGTATGATGTAGAAGGTGCTACTTGAATGAGATACATTCTGCACAAGGACTCTTGGTCGTACATGAAAAGACCAATTCTAGAAAAGGAAGATCACTCCAACATGAAGGTGGGAAAAGCAAACCATGGATAGCAAAGCAATCGAGCCAATTAGGCAAAAACAACTATACCTATAATTTGCTTGTAATCGGATCATGTCGTGTAAAGTAACACACTTTACATATCACTAGTTTTACTATTTTAGATCCTTATTTACACTATCAACTCATTTCTTATCATGGTTCAAATGTTAACAAACAGTAGTGCTTACAGTTTCAATCTTCTTCAAAACAGACTCCCCAGTATTCATGTCATAGTCGTAGACAGATTTAGGCATCCTCAATGAGCTATAAGAAAACCGCAAATTGGTGGAGGAAAACTGTGATGCTAATAGATCAACAGAGTATACAGGGTCAATAAATTGAACTGATTTACCCCCTTCAAGATATACGAGTGGCTCTTCAACTTCCAGAAGACGGTAAACAGTAATTTTGGGCAAACCTTGTTCACGCTCAGAGACAGCAAGATGATCACTAAAAAGTCGAATATACTGAATCTTTACACTGAAGAAGAAAAAAATAAAATGCTAAGCTGCCATTCAGTATAAAAAATGTATACAAATGAAGAATTTGCAAAATAGTTGGTAAGCTAATTGATAACCAATCAAGCAAAGCACCTGTCCACATGGGAGTAACAAATCACTATTTCCACTTATTAGGAAGCATCATTCACAATTGCAAAATGCAATAAAAACATAAACTATACAACAATCTGATACCCAACCAAATAGAAAAGTTTCAGCTAAATTTTAACTTGTTCTTTCACAGGCTATGACTAAAAATAACCTCAGTTGTGAACTGATAACATCAATGGTTAAAGCAGTATAGCTCCTTGCGCATACATCATTGGAATCATTAAATGATTAACTCATAATTTCCTACAAAGCAGCTATCATAGGTCTGATAATAACCTAAAAACAGAAAACAAATAATTAAGCATAATTACAAAAATGCATTGCAAGTGATTATAAGTATCGAACAAAAATGATTTCCTCATCTAATCCTGCTCTACTCAGACATACATAATTTTTCTAGGTTTGAAATTGTAAAATATCATTTTAAAAACAAACTAGATAGTTGCATTGAACCCCCCCAAGAAAAAAAAATAAAGCAAGAATGTTGAGCATTGGCCTGCAATGCAACATGTGACCAGCAGCTTACCAAGTAGACCAGCAATGAAGCAGAACCAAGAAACAGTAGCTAGTTTAGTTTATTTTGTTCCTATGTAACTTTGTTTAGTTACTTTGTAATGTGTTCACAAAGTTAGTAGGATTAGTTTTTGATTTGCACTTGATGTAATAGCTGAAATGCCAGCTTCCTTTTGCTTGTAATTTAAGTTAGTTTAAGTCTTGTGTTAGTGGTAGTAGTTAAGGTACTAGGTGACTAACTTTTATGTTTAAACGTCATGTATAAATTTCACAAGTTAATGAAATATATGACTGATTTTTTCATCCAATTTTAAGCCCAAGTTCTTTGTGTCGTTTTGCTCTCGGTTTCATCATCATTTTTATAAGCAAATTTGTGCTTATTTTGTTATGTTATGCTGCCATCTTTCCAACAAAGAAGGTATTTTCATGTTGAACATTATATGTTTGAAAGAGTATCATAATTCAAACAACCTCCTCCCCGCCTCCCTCCCCCAAGTATTACTAAAAGCTAATCTAAATAATGGTACAAGTAAAACAAAAAAAGAAGCTAGCATGTCCAAAGAAAAAACAAAGTCACGTTACCGGGGAATAAGAATGAAAAAATAAAAGCAACATATACAAGAAACTAGTGAAAGGTCATGAAAAACTTTAGAATTACTTACGACCTTGCCCTGTGAGGAATAAGAACTATTGTTGCAGATGTATTATCCACAGGACAAGCTAGTAGTTCTGAATTGAAAAACTCATCAGTTCTCCTCGGGATAAAGAAGTGGTTTCCACGATGACTAGCAGAGGTATGAATGCCAATTATACGAGGCGTCAAAACCTTAAGGCCTTCTTCCAGCTTGGAAACCTCAAGAAAAAAGACAAATCTAGTAAGTTTGCTTTCAGATGCAATAAACAAAAATTTCCCACTCTCAGAGGCTACAAGACCAAGGGAAAACTTGTAATCCTTCTCGTGGTAAAGGCATGAGTCATTGGATTGGTCTGCTCCCAACTTACGTAACCATGCCTATCATGAGAAAAAAAAGAAAAGGGAGGTTAATGTAGTTGTACTTCAGAGAACGACAAAAGGAGAGGATTTATATTTAGATTAAACTGAATTTAACCATTACCTGCCAACACAGAAGACCAAGAAGCTAAAGGTAACAAGAATAAAATGTTAAAATATGTATATATTTTAACTTTATTTAGGTAGATAAGATTAAAAGGTCTCTTGAAAACTTTCATGGCATTTGAGTTAGGTTAAATATCTAGTACCATAATGGTTAAAATAGTCTTCATTGGAGATAAGAGATCCAGCATTCAAATAGAAGAAGAAAGTTCTACCGTTGAAACAACTAATGAAAATTATGAGGGCCAAAGTTTTCTGAAAGGGTCTCCATTCACTAAGGAACAATTAGAGCATCTATACAAACTTTTTCAATCACCACAGTTTCGGATGAATTATTCTATTCCTAACTCATCTAAAAATCCTTCTTCCTTTTTTGCCCAATCAGGTACTGATTTTTCTGTTTTTTTCAGTGTCAAACCTTGTAAAATAAAAATATGGATCATTGATTCTAGAGATAGTGATCACATGACTAGTAGCCATTTTCTTTTTTCAACTTACACAAACAAAAAGATCAAAGTAGCAGATGGGTTGTTCTCGGCAATAACCGGGAAAAGCAGTGTTAAAATTTTGTCTTCCTTGATTTTACATGATGTTTTACATGTGCCAAATCTAACTTGTAATCTCATATCGGTCAGTAAATTATCCCAGTCCTCGAATTGTCATGTTATATTTGATCGGTCAGTAAATTATCCCAGTCCTCGAATTGTCATACTATATTTGATTTCTCTATGTGTAAAATTCAGGATATGGTATCAGGGAGGATGATTAACAATGCTAAAGAATTTGGTAGAATTTACTTTCTTGACGACGACCATCTAAGTCAACCAACAACTATTTTACGTTTAAATTCTGTTTCTGATTTTGATAAGGTTATGATTTGGCAGTATAGGCTTAGACATCCTAATTTTTACTATTTAAGATATTTGTTACCTAATCTATTTAAAAATATAAGTCCTTCATATCACTGTGAATTTTGTGAATTGGCTAAACATCATCGGTCATTCTTTCCACCTCAAAAATATAAAGCCTCTAAACCTTTTTTGTTAATTCATAGTGATGTTTGGGGACCTTTAAGAGTCTCAATTTTTTCAGAAAAACGTTGGTTTGTCACATTTATTGGTGATCATACTCGTATTTGTTAGGTGTTTTTATTAAAAGATAAGTCTGAAGTTAAAAATATGTTTTAGTCTTTTTATGCTATGGTGAAAACACAATTTGGTGTGAAAATAGAAGTATTTCGAAGTGACAATGGTAAGAAATTTTTTAGTGACCAATTTGGTGGTTTCTTAACCAAATATGGAATAGTTCACCAAAGTTTTTGTACAAATACACCACAACAAAATGGGATTGCAAAAAGCAAAAATTGACATCTTTTGGAAGTAACTAGAGCCTTGATGTTCATTAGTTAGGTACTACGTTATCTTTGGGGCAAAGCCTTGTTAACAGCTACATATCTTAGTAATAAAATGCCCAGTAAAACTCTAAACTATAAAACTTCTGTTTCACCTCTTTAAAGATAACTTTCCTAACTCTAAATTGATCACAGATTTATCCTCCAAGTTTTTGGGTGTAATGTTTTAGTTCATCTTCGCAACCAAACTAAACTAGATCCTAGAGCAAAAAAATGTATCTTTGTTGGCTATACTTCTAATAAAAAAGGTTACAAATGTTATGATCCAATTGATAGAAAGATTATTGTTACCATGGATGTCACATTTGTTAAAACACAATCTTATTTTGATTCTAATCTTCAAGGAGGGAATTATAGTAAGGAAGATTCTATAATCAATCAAGAAAAGACTAGAAGTATACAACACAAGGATTCTAATAATGAGGAAGGTGAATTTATGATTAACACAAAGATTAATGATGTTAATGTTGTTAATAAAAAGGAGTAAAGAACAAACAAATGAGTTAATTGTTTACTCAAGAAGAGATCGAAATCAAGAAAGTAGGATCCACCATATTCATCACCAAGAATCCTATCCGTAAAATCTTGTCAAAAGTCCAGGTAATACTCATAGTCCAGCCAATGAATTTTCTGATTTAGATATTCCAATTGCTAAAAGAAAAAGTGTTAGAAATATTATCAAATATCCCATGTCTAACTTTGTATCCTATAAAGCCTTGTCTTCGACATTCTCAGCCGTTGTTTCGTGTCTTGATATTGTGAAAATACCCAAAAAAATGAAAGATGCTCTACAGGTTCTTGAATGGAAGGAGGCTATTTTAGAGGAGATGCGTGCTCTTGAAAAAACAGGTACATGAGAAATAATGGAAGTACCTGTAGGGAAAAAAATAGTAGGCTATAAATAGGTGTTCACAACCAAATTCAAATCATATGGATCTTTAGATAGATACAAAGCCCAGTTGGTGGCTAAAAGGTACACTTAAACATACGGGATAGATTATCTTGAAACATTTGCTCCAGTAGCCAAATTAAACTTCATTAGAGTTCTTTTATCAATTGTTGTTAACCTTGATTGGCCTTTACAGCAGCTAGACGTGAAGAAGAATGCTTTCCTAAATGGGAAACTTGAAGAAAAAGCTTACATGGATCCTCCTTCAGGTTTTGAAGAAAAATTTGGAACTCGAGTATGTAAACTCAAGAAATCTTTGTATGGTCTAAAGCAGTCTCCTCGAGCTTTGTTTGAATAGTTCACTCAAGTTGTTAAAAAACAAGGGTACTCACAAGGGCAACCTTATCACACAATATTCTATCGACATTCACAAAAAGGTAGAATAGCAGTTATTATAGTCTATGCATCTCAAGGAATATCTAGCATTGGAGTTTGAGATAAAAAACTTAGGTCCTTTGAAATACTTTATTAGAATAGAAGTTGCTCGATCAAAGAAGGGTCTTGTGGTTTATCAAAAAAAACGTGTGATTGATCTTTTAAAAGAGGCTGGGATGAGTGGTTGCCGCCTAGCTGACACACCAATTGATCCAAATGTAAAATTCAGAAATAAAGAAGGTCGATTAGTTGATAAAGGGTAAATCTAAAGATTAGTTGGTAAGTTAATTTACTTATCACATACAAGGCCAGACATAGCTTTTGTAGTGAGCTTAGTAAGTCAATTTATGTACTCCCCAATGGAGGAACATGAAGAAGCAGTGTTTCGGATTCTAAGATACTTGAAGAGTTTACCTGGAAAGGGCTTATTGGAAAGAGCTTATTCTTCAAGAAATTTGAACAAAGAGGAATTGAAGCTTATACAGATGCAGATTGGGCAGCCTCAATAACAGATAGAAGATCTACATCAGGATACTGTACATTTGTTTGAGGAAATCTTGTGACTTGGAGAAGCAAAAAACAAAGTGTTATAGCAAGAAGTAGTGCAAAGGCTGATTTTAGATAAATGGCTCAAGGAATTTGTGAAATGATGTGGTTAAAAAGAATTATGGAAGAGATAAATAAACCAATAACTTCACCAATGAAGTTGTACTGTGATAGCAAAGCTGCCATTAGTATTGCTCACAACCCAATCCAGCATAACAGAACTAAACATGTTGAGATTGATAGACACTTTATCAAGGAGAAGATTGAAGAAGGCCAAGTATGCATGCCGTTTGTTCCTTCAAAACAACATATTGCTGACATACTCATCAAAGGGCTCTCTAAAACAAGTTTTGATTTTCTTGAAAGCAAGTTGGGCATGATTGGTATATATGCACCCACTTGAGGGAGGGTGTTGAAATATGTATATATTTTAAATTTATTTAGATAGATAAATCTTATTTAGGTAGATAAGTTTTATTCATATTTTAGGAATTTTTTATTTTATCTTTTAGTAGTTTATTAGAATAAGGGAATTATTTCCCTTATGTTTTAGTAGTTGATTAGAATAACAAAATTATTTTCCCAATTAAGATTAGGACTCTTTTCTCTATTTAATTTCAATTCTTTAATTAATAAGAAATAGATCAGTTTATTAAAGGTTCTATTGAAAACTTTCATAAAACTCCACCTGGACTTGAAGAAGGGACATGATCCTATTTGAGCACTAATATGTTATACAACTGTAATTTTTTCCTAGAATCATGTGGACAACTGGAAAGATCTCATGGATATTATATATGTACATAGACTCCAAAAAGAAAAGAATTATGTGAAAAAGAAAACATACGTGCGATCTTTTTATAAAGGTACATGATACAGGGATATTATTTGTAAAAATCAGGAATTTTTCTCTGCGTCATGTAGGGATAAAAACATCCTTTTGAAACTCAAAAAGACACAAGCCATGAGTCATAAAGAATTTTATAAATAAAATGGATAGCCAGACTTTTGAATTAGTCGTGTATATGGTTATGATATGTAAGTGTCATTATTTTCACCTTATAATGAGTACGATAAAAGATGGACAGTGGTATTGATATAGAATCTTCTGGAACAAAACAATATGGAAGGAAAACCGAAGAAGTGGGAACGAATAGAAAGCTTAGTTAAATTAAACATTAAGAAGCGTGCAAAACATAAAAGGACTACTGTCTTTAATAGGATCCCAATGTGTCAAAAACATTTTAAGGAATGGAAACTGAAAACCCATACCTTATATGGCCGATGAATCTCATCTATTGTAATGTAAACCAAAGCATCATTACCAGCCCATTCAAGATCTGACGTTAGTCCTACTAGTGGTTTCCCTATTGGAGCTTGAGTTTCTGCATCGATCACATGGACAGTATAAATTTCATCGCCTTTAGTGTCTTCAGCATATGCAACCATCTTATGATTTGGACTGACCTGAACAACAAATTGCATAAAGAGACTTCATAAGAAAAAACATATGAACATTAACAAAAGGAAAGCAAGCCCATTCAAAACCAAGTTAACAATATAACGCCGGGTCATATCTGACCTTAACAGCATCAATCGAGTAAAAATTATGTTCTTCAGCCTTAACATTCTCATCCAAGATTACATGCTCGGGCGGAGCAACGGGCCGAGTGGGCATATCGTCGTGAGCAGAAGATGGAGCATCGCGATTAGGAATGGGACGCCTGCAATATTGAACATATTCCTTTCCTTCCAAAGTCCTTGAATAATAATAATAGGTTCCTTTCCGAAGAGGAGCAGGCATATCTTCATCCTCTTTGATTCGACCTCTAATCTCAGCATAAATTTCATCTTCAAATTTTTTGGTTCCTACAGCAGCATTATTACGTTAAATAAAATGCTACGAAAATGGAAAGGCAATTTAACAACCGAAGAAGTGAATGCAACTAAAAAAAGTATCATAACAAAACGGTAGCAAAGTTGTCTGTCAACATTCTCGAGAAACAAATAGAAAGTTGAGTAAGCCGGTAAATATGCATAAACAAATATATATATTCGGCCTTTAAATCACAGCATAAATTTCATCTTCGACAGGGGGCTGGCGTGGGCCCGTCACCCGGACCTTAAAATAAAAAATTCTCATTTAAGCTTTTTAATTTTTTTAAAATTTTAAATTAATAAAAGTAAAATTTACCCCTTTAAAACTATGAAAATTCGATTTAATTCTTTAAAAATTATAAAGATATAGACTGTAAAAAATTAAAATTTCATTCGACCCTTAAAAAATTGTTCTGGCTTCCGCCATGATGTTTAAATATTTTGGTTCCTGCAGTAATATTCTTACATCCAATAAAATGCTATGGAAATGGAAGAGTAACTTAACAACTGAAGAAGAGAAAGCAACTCAAAAAAATCAGATCAAAACAGTAACACTTCCAAGAAACAAATAGATAGTTGAGGAAGTGAATAGATCGATATACATATGCCTATATACATATACATTTCCGAGAAGCAAACAGAAAGTTAAGGAAATCGATATACATATATACATACCGGACATCATGGCCTCGGTATAGGCGTTCTCTTGTTGAAGATAAGAGATGACTTTAGGGTTCTGGCGAGAGTCATCGCGAAGCCAGTAGTAATTGTCAACTCTAACGTCCCCGAACAACTCCATCTCGTGCTTCACTTTCTCGGCCAACGGCGGAGGTGGAGGCTGATATTCACAGCCCATGGTGGCCGTTGATAGAACTCCGCCTATGCAATTAGAAGTCAAATAAAAAGTTGCTTTTTAACATTTCCGAGAAGCAAACAGAAAGTTAAGGAAATCGATATACATATATACATACCGGACATCATGGCCTCGGTATAGGCGTTCTCTTGTTGAAGATAAGAGATGACTTTAGGATTCTGGCGAGAGTCATGGCGAAGCCAGTAGTAATTGTCAACTCTAACGTCCCCGAACAACTTCATCTCGTGCTTCACTTTCT
The DNA here is from genome assembly GCA_020496765.1 of Gossypium stocksii. Lineage (NCBI taxonomy): Eukaryota > Viridiplantae > Streptophyta > Magnoliopsida > Malvales > Malvaceae > Gossypium > Gossypium stocksii. The sequence goes on from CM035631.1 coordinate 101,700,786, forward strand.
CGGCCAACGGCGGAGGTGGAGGCTGATATTCACAGCCCATGGTGGCCGTTGATAGAACTCCGCCTATGCAATTGGAAGTCAAATAAAAAGTTGCTTTTTAACATTTCCGAGAAGCAAACAGAAAGTTAAGGAAATCGATATACATATATACATACCGGACATCATGGCCTCGGTATAGGCGTTCTCTTGTTGAAGATAAGAGATGACTTTAGGATTCTTGCGAGAGTCAACGCAGATGACTTTAGGATTCTTGCGAGAGTCATCGCGAATTTCGCGAAGCCAGTAGTCATTGTCAACTCTAACGTCCTCGGACAACTCCATCACGTGCTTCACTTTCTCGGCCAACGGCGGAGGTGGAGGCTGATATTCATAGCCCATGGGGGACGTTGATAAAACTCCGCCTATGCAATTAGAAGTCAAACAATAATGTCGCCAAATAGAATCTTTTCTTAATTCCTCCAAAAGCTGAGATGTGTTTTAATTTTAATTTTTTAATTTTTTAAATATTAATTAGAATATTTATCGGGTTTTAAATTCCTGAAAAAAAAAATGAGATGTATTTAATTTTGTTTTCTTAAAATTTCAAATATTAATTAAAATATTTGTCTAGTTTAAAAATTTCGTTACTAATCAGAAATTATTTTATAAATCTTTTCACCACATCATTTATAATTCTGTTTAATTAAAAGAAGATATATGTTCTACCACATCATTCATGATTCCAATTGATATGAATAACTTAATTTTTTTGTCATATAAATTATTCATATTTTAAGTTAATTACTATTTTTAAAAAAATTTATTAGTTAAAGATTTTTATGCTAATTAGATTTTTTTTATAATAAGGATTATTTCTAGGATTGAATTTTTAAAAAGATAAAAATAAAATAATTTATAAATTTCTATTGAAACTCAAATCTTTTAAAATATTTACAATAACAATAATATTAATCGTGATATTAATAGAAGCAAATGTATTTTGGAGGCCTCTGTATTAAGAATTGGATTGCATTTTGCCTTCTCTACTAAAAAAATAGATAAATTAATCCTTATACATTAGACCAAAGAGCAAATTGGTCATTTTTGTTAAAAAATCTCATCAATTTGTACTGTTAAAAATTAGAGACAATGACACAACGTGACATATATACCTCATATTGACGTACAAATATCAATTTTTAACAGTAGAAATAGATTAAATTTTTAACAAAAGATTTGTTTTACTATTTAATCTAATATATAAAAACTAATTTACTTATTTTTTAATAGAAAAAAATAAAATATAATCTAATTCTTAGTATAAAAAACTTTCTTCCTGCTTTAATAGACGAAAATGATGATATATGGTCAATTTTGCAAAGCTTACTGATCTGTCAGATTATTTATGGTCTATCATCTTTTTATTGTCTTTCGTCCGTTAAAAGCTATGTTTACAAGCATTTATGGTATCCTTTTACTTAGGTAAATAGAAAACCTAATTTATTACCATTAGTTGTGAACATGGTAAAGTTTATGATATCCATTTTATTAGTTGTGGAAATGGATAATTTTAACTTGTTCAAAGTTGGCATGACTCATAGAAAATGTCCACTTTATATAAATATCCCGACCCCCCCACCCGCTAATAAATATTTTTGACTTTGCCCATAACTTTAATCAGAATTGGTCATGTTTGGTGGACTGGGTGATATGTATTTCACCTGGCCTTTCTCCCTTAATGTAATCTATTATTTTATGGAGTAAAATCATTGTTTGGCCAAAAATATAAACATATTAGGTTTAATATTTTTATTAAAAGAGAAAATATTTAGTATATTATAAGTGGAATTTAAAAATTCTGTAAATAGGATTGGGTTGATAACAAGTGTGTATTGGGTATAATAAAAAAAATTTAAAAATATATACAGGGGTGAAGCTAGAAAATTTATATACAGGGGCCGAAGCTAGAAAATCTTTTTTTGGGGCCGAAATTAAATTATATATTTTTATAAGAGTTAAAATGCAATTCTCCATTTTAATAGCTTATATGTTTATAATTTTTGAATGACTAAATAAAAATTTTATCATTTTTGGGTGGCCAAAATGCAAATTTACCTATACTAAAAATTTTATAGATTATAAAAGGCCAAAAGTCAAAATTTTCCATTTTAGAAGAGGGCGGGCCCCTTCTAGCCCCTTGGCATCACCCTTGAATATGTAAGGCATAATGATTTTTTTGACCCTAACTTGACCAAAAAAAATCATTTTAGCCCTCCATTTATTTTTCACCTCTTTAGTCCTTAAACTTGCATTTTTTGTTAAATTACCTAAAAATGAACGAAAAAGTTAAGGTTTGTTAACTTTACTGATATGGCATACACGTGGATTGCCACGTAAATGACACATCAACATTTAATTAATTTTTATGTAAAAAAAAAATGAAGTTAATACTCCATCTTTGGAAATGTACTCTTTATGTAAAAAAAAAAAAATGAATTTACCATTCGAATGATGTTCAAATCCATAAAAAAATATGAATTTACCATTCAAATGATGTTCAAATCCAACGTTAACTCGATCATATGAATAATCAGACACATTGTTCAACAAATGTTTTTCTATTCAAAACAATTTATAAATTCTTATTCGAAATCAAATCTTTTAAAATATTTACAATAACAATGATATCAATCATGATACGATTTAATAGAGGTAAAAGTATTTTGGAGGCCTCTGTATTAAGAGTTAGATTGCATTTTGACTTCTCTACTAAAAAAATAGATAAATTAATCCTTATACATTAGACCAAAGAGCAAGTTGGTCATTTCTGTTAAAAAATCTCATCAATTTGTACTGTTAAAAACTGGAGAAATGACACATAGCGTGACACGTATACCTCATATTGATGTACATACCGATTTTTAGCAGTAGTAATGGATGAAATTTTTAATCATCTCTCATATTGTTTGGTCTATCATCTTTTTATTGTCTTTCGTAGGTTAAAAGCTATGTTTACAAGCATTTATGGCATCCTTTTACTTGCGTAAATGGAAAACCCAATTTATTACCATTAGTTGTAAACATGGTAAAATTTATGATATCCATTTTATTAGTTGTGCAAATGGGTAATTTTAACTTAGAAAACATTAAATTAATTAAAAATACAAACATGACTAAATTTATAAAATAATTTAATTTCATAATAATTAGCTAAATATAAAAAGATTTAAGTGAAATTTTGCTATTAGTTCTCGTACTATATATAACTTTGGTTTAGTCAATTTTAGTCATTGTACTTTTTGAAATTTAAAATTTTAATCATGATTCAACTAGTAGCAACTTAATCCTTTAAGTCAAATTCTGTTATTCGTCCTGCACAATGTTTAGGTTGTGGATTATGTAACGCCCCGAATTTTGGGCCTAGATGAATTGGGCTTTGGGCTTTGGGTCTCATAAAAATTTTTTTTAGTAAGCAAGAAAATGACAAATGACATGTTGTCTTTAAGGGTTTAATAAATTTGGAGTGTTTAGGGGTGTTGAAGAAGTTCTGGGTTTGAACTTTGAGATGAAGGAATTTAACTTAATAATTTAAGGAACCTTGATGGAAAGTAGCTTGGCTTTTAAATAAATGGAGATAAAATAAGACACAAGCAAGGCTGTGGTGTAGTGGATAAGTGACGCCACTTAGGGTGCATAGAGGTGGCGTTAGTGGCAAGCAAGGGGATCCTAGGTTCGAGTGCTGGCTTGGTATTTTTAGGAATTTTATTTTTGTCTTCTAGATGGCTAGTAGTGGCGTTGGATGTGAACTCTGAAGGAAGTGTTCATAAGAGAAAATTGAGGAAGAGATAAAGGAGCTTATCTTAGAGACAATTTAGGATGAGATTAAGGAGTTATCAGGGAAAAAAGTTAGGAGCTGAAAAGTGTGAAGAGTTGGTGCCGTTTTGGGAAGTGGGGAGTGTATAAATTCGAATTAAGAGGATAAATGAGCGCCATTTTTTGTATTACGAATTTTCATTGTGGTTTTGGCATTTGGAGAAGTTTTGCAAATAGGTCAGTCCTTCTTTTCTTTACCGAATATCCTGTAGTTACCCTCACACAAGCACATTTGAACATGATTGGGCCTGATGGGCCGTATATTTATGATTGGGCCTAATGGGCCATATAGACATGATTAAGCTTGATGGGCCATATGTGATTTTAAGGAAGCATGTAGACTCGCTAGGGTTTTATAGTGGACTCTAGGCCTAGATTTGATGTATTCTTAAGCAGCATAAAACCTAACTAATTAATCAAGCATGTCTGTGGACAAGTCGCAAGGTTAGAGTGTGGCAATGGGTATATGTATGTTTAGGATTGGATCTAGGGAGAGCTTGGTACTTAAGCAGTCTTAATGACTCACCTCCTCTTCCCTGGAATCCTACCTGGTGCATAGTGTCTGTTCACTTTGTCCAACGAGGACTTGTTGACGGGTCAAAGTTCATAATTAAAACCCATACTATTAAGAATTACCAAAATACCCCCATAGGGTAGAACTACTAAAACACCCTTGTAGGGTAGAACTACTAAAACACCCTTGTAGGGTAAAATTACTGAAATACCCTTGTAAGGTAGAATTACCAAAATACCCCTGGGTAGTAAAATAACCAAAATACCCCTATGTGTATGAGTATGATTAATGCATGTTACATGTTATTTGCTGCATTCATGCATTACAATATTGCATATGGGCTGGGATTTCGAATGGAGGAAGTGTAATTGAGGGTCGCACGGTCGCTTGACGACTATAGATCCACCGTAAGGCTTTAAGCCACCGAGCAGCTTTGCTGCACCGTTAAGTAGTGTTGTAACCAGTATTACACCGTATATAAGCAGCTATGCTGCACCGTTAAGTGGATCGCATTGGTTCCACACCAGGTTGTAATAAGGATTGGTGGGTCGAGTATCTCCCCACAGGAGTGTGGGTTGGAAGAGGGTGTACAGGATGATGGGATATAAGCATTGCATACATGAACTGTGATCTGATGTTGAAATGGGCTTCGGCCCAATTAAATGTGCTATGTGGAAATCGATATGGGCTAAAACCCTATTAAGGCCAAGGGCAACCGTACTTATATTGGGCTCAGGCCCAAAATGATTTGATTAATGCATGCTATTGTTTGTTGAGGGAAGTACACACTGAGTTTCGAAACTCACTCCCTCTTTTAATATTTTCAGGTGACCCTTAGTAGGCGGTTCGATGGATGGTGGGACTTAGAGGTGGCCAGGTAGCAAGATATTATTATTTGGATTTTCTTTAGAATTCTTAATATTTTGAAATTATTTTAGTTCGGATTGTAATAAGGCCTTGTCTCTGGGTTTTATTTCATTATTGTTATTATGTTTTATACTTAGAAACAAAACATGGATTTAGTTGCTTCATCCACTTTTTAAGATTATCTAAAATTTATTGTTTTTTTTTTTTTAAATTAAGCTTCCGCAGTAAATATTTTCCAAGTAATTAGTAATTTATAACAAGAAATAGCTTTTAAATACACATCGTTTTGAAAAGAAATACAAATAAGGATTTAATTTAACTTTTTCTTAAGAAGGGTTTTCAATGAAAATAAGGTTTTCGCTAAAACACTTCAATGTGACACGCCGGACTCGGGCCTAACTTCTAAGCCGGGTTTGAGGTGTTACAGATTAAGTTTCCATACTTTTCGAATTTTGAAATTCTAGTTTTGACTCAAACGATAATCGTTAAATTCATTGACTATAATAACATGGCTTTTTTTAAAGTATTATATGTAAATAGCAATCTAACATGACAGTACATACGCATAAGATTATGAAAATAACGGAATTTAACTTAACGAATTTAACAGTTACTATATGAATCAAGATTAAAATTCCATCATTTGAAAAATACAGACACTAAAAATAACCGATTTAAAATACATAAATTAAATCCACGACCTATATAGTATTAAAAGCATAATTAAAAGGTTGTTAGCATAATTATGAGCTAATGGCAAGTCAAAAGATTGTAGAATCACGTTGTAATTAAAAGTAAAAATCTTCAAATGTGGAGACTGTGAACTACTTGCGGCTGCTGGTGGTGGTTTGCTGGTCGGCCGAGTGTCCCCGTCCTGCCGTTTATGTCCAAGCTTTTAACCATGTATGGTGGATTAAGATAAGCCACAAATTTTACACGTGACTTCGTTCTTTTATCATATCGAACAAATTTTAATGGATTAAAAGTAAGGTAACGAATTTCATATCAGTTTCGATTAAATTGATTGGGTTACATTATTTCAATAATAAATCAAAGTACTCAATTCTCTTTTGCGTACAGGTGAAAATTTCAGCTTGTATCAGTAAAAACAATTGATATCTCGAAGTCATAAAATCTAAAAATACATTGCAGTCTTTCACCTTAAGGGGAAGTACTCGTGTGAGTGGGAGTAAAAGAAGCGGATCTCTAGGCTTTGTTAGAAAACTAATTAGAAAATACAATTTAGTTTGGTGTAATGAATTTTAAAAAAAAGTTAAAATAAACCTTCGACATAATATCTGAAGTGTTAGAGATCGACTCGTAGAAACAATGATATAGTAAAAGTAGAGAACAACAGACACAAATATTTTACGTGAAAAATCCTAAAAAGGGAAAAGCCACGAGCAAAGGATGTATCGACTTTTCACTAAATGAGTAAACAAACGAGAGTACAATATGGAAAAAAAACCTAAAAGTATTAAACATACAATCCCAAACCATGAAAATAAAGCCCTAACTCAGGAACAAAATTCTCTCCATAGTTACAACAAAACTCTCACCTAAACTTATATGCGACTAAATCTTGTCGCCCTCAAGAAAAGTCTTTTGGGTCATAGGAGGGTTCCAACCCTTTTGGGTCATAGTCCCTATACGACAATCTTTCATGATAAGGGTGTATCCATATTTAACGGTTGAGTAAGAGAAATACAAAAATTGAAAACCAACTCGAATCGAGATGTTTGACCGATTCATGGAATATAAGTTTAAAAATCACAATTACTCCAAATTGAATCAAATTTTATTTTTTATTTAATTTATAATTAATTTTAATTTTTTATGGCTTTTGAATATTATTAGACAATATTTTAAAGTATTTTTCATAAATATTTTTAAAAAAACATTTCAAGAACATTTAAATTATTTTCATTATTTTTAATAAACGGTTAAAAAATTTAAATAAACTCAATCGAATCGAATCATTATCACCCCTTCCATTGCGAAGAGTTAGTACACATATCCATATTCCATTGTCTTCTATTAATAAGGTGATGCACCATCATTAAGTTGGTATACATTAGACAGTTTAGAATTGTAAAACCCCCTAACCCTAAACCGTCGCTGGAATAGGGTTACAGAGCATTACCGGACATATCGAACAATTTAAGAACAATTTATAAATAAATAACAAACATATTTCAATTTAATCATAGAGTCCATTTAATGAACCCTTGAGGCCCAAAATACATGTTAAAAGTGAATCGGGACTTGTTCGGGTACTTCAAAAATTTTTCGTGAATTTCTAAAATTTTTCCTAGATGCAGGGCTCACACGCCCGTGTGAGTCAAGGAAACGCCTGTGTGTCTCCATGACACACCCGTGTATCTCTATGGCACACTGTGTGGCTCACACGGTCAGGACATGCCCATGCCCTTTACCTGTGTAACTCTCTGACTTGTTATTCATGAACAAATTGATTTCACACGGCCAAGCCACACGCCCGTGTGCTTAGCCCATGTGGATTTATTTTTCAATTCGAATCTAGTGCAGTTTTCACATGGCCATGGCACGCGCCTATGTCCAAGGCTGTGTCCTTCACACAGCTGAGACACATGCCCGTGTCTCTGCCCGTGTGCTAAAACTTGGGTATTCTGTTTTCAAAATTTAAGGTGCAGGGGACACATTGTAACACCCCTAACCCGTATCCGTTGCCGGAATAGGGTCATAAGGCATTACAAAATAAAACACGATTTCAAACAATTACATATAATATATTAATTAATTCACATACACAAGTCTCGAAAGTTACTCAAAATTTATTTCGTAAGTTAATACACCTCTTAAATTGGGACATTTCACATCATATATATATATATATAAAGTCATATCATTCACATGTATCAATATCAAATAAAATACATCAACAATTTCATATATACGGCATTAACATAGTAATCTTTATGAACCTCACATGTTTTACATATAAATTAAATACCAATAAAATCAAATATTTATTTATAAATCACTCACTTTATTTCTTGGTCCAATCGGCTAAATAATATGTATCATTATACACATTCACAATTTACACTTAATTAGCAAATTCATATAGCCTTATGGATAAGTATTAAGCACCCACAATTATGAGCACCTTTGTACACATGCAAGACACATAAAAATATAATTAATATAACAAATCCAAATATCATATTCGCATGTCATTATTTAATTCAAAAAGGAGCACCAAAATTTCTATCATGCATGCGTCCTTCTCTTTAACCATTAATTTCATAATTTACAGTAACTCAACTATATTCCTAATGGTCCATATGGCCAGATATGGATAACATCATAACAATTGTTATGTTTTATGATTACGCCCTTTATACAGACTCATTATAAAACCAAGCATTTATAAATATATATAATGTAATCATCATATACACATGTATAGTGCGCATCTACCTAAAAGTCAAAGCCACACTTAACATTAAAGTGTCAAATACATACTAAACAGCCTACTAGTTTATTAATGAAACACATGCATTATCTATCACTTAATATTCGAACTAACCACTAAAACATAATTGCCCGTTATCTAAACTAAGCCGCATTTTAATTTCCATCACGACTAATAAACATACCAAACACATATTATGTCATTACTCTTCATAGCCGAATCCTACTACTTAAAATTTCCTATGAAAACAAGGCTTCCATTATCCTTTTATTTACAATCAAGCTCATTAATATATTTCAATCAAGACATAATAAATTAAGGTTAGACATAGTAGTCAATTTCATATATAAATATATATAATTCATATTAATTCGAAACACAACCAAGATAATCAAACATATTTAAGATCGATTCTAGCATAGAAATTAAGCCATTTTCGCATGGCCTTATACATAACCAAAGTTCATTATTTCAAAAGAAATCCAGCCTATACATGCCATAGTTCTAAACTGCAACTTATAAAATACGAAAAACGATCGATAGTGTGATGAACTTTGCTGACGATTCTCGAGCTTGTAACTTGAAATCCAAAATCTATAAAATAGAGACAAATATACACACAATAAGCTATTATAGCTTAGTAAGCCATAAGCAAACAAACAATCTAGTAACATATCCAATTCATTATAATCTAACCAAATCATACTAGCATAAATATGCTTAGTCTCAAACTACCGATTTCATAAATGTTATTTATGGTTTTATACAAAATTCCCACCTTGGCTGAATGCTCATACAATCAATATAGGTGATTCACAATTCTCTTACAAGGTCAAAATATCATTAGATGATCAAATATACTTATACTCATAAACATAAACTCAAGCATCATAATATATTATCATGTACACAATGCCTAATTGGTCGAATACACATGAGTACATCCATACACATATCACATATCATTTTTAAGGCAATTACAATATATCTATCAAGATCGAACACACTTTTGTAATTATACACATTCTATATGACCTCATAAGTCATTTGTAACAAACATTAAGTACTTACTTACCTTATCACGAGTGTTAATAACCTATTCCATATCTGGTCAATTAGCTTATTCAACACGTACGTACACAATCTTATCGTAGCCCGATGAACCATTCAGAATTGGATAAGACACTCGGATAAACACACAAGTTGTACAATGCCAACATCGTAGACGTGGTCTTACAGGTAATCACATATCGATGCCACTATCCTAGACAGGGTCTTACGCATAAACACATATCGGAATCACTTATCGATGCCATGGTCTTACTCGTACACATATATCGGAATCCTATGTCATGACATATATATCCTAACTATTCCTAAGGCTCATACGGGGCTTTCGGACGTCGTAACTCGGTCGAAACAAATTCAAAAATGTGGTAGCCAAATTTGGTCATATTCGGCCATAGCATATAGAAATTAAAACATTTCATACCAGTATATATATATATATATATATATATATATAGCATTTAACTACAATTAAGTACGTATATTTGCTTATAAACTTACCTCGGACAACGAAAAATCGATATGGATCGACTAGTCGACAACTTTCGTTTTTCCCCGATCCAAATCTAATTTCTTTGGTTCTTGATCTAAACATATTTAAATTAAGCTCATTCAAACATATTTTCATTCAATTTAGTCCAAAAACACATAAATGGGAAATTACCATTTTACCCCTAACATTTACAATTTTTACAATTTAGTCCCTAATGCATAAAATACAAAATATACAAAATTTATCACACCCAAGGTAGGCCGAATACCCCTAGTGTCCAAATAAGCCCATATTTTTCATCAATTTCACATTTTAGCCCCCTATATTTTTATTTTTGCAATTAAGTCCTAATTACTCAAAATCATCAAAAATTCCTTTACATAATATACTAACCCAATCCATATCTTTCATAATTCATCATCAAACAACAAAAACCACAAGCTCTCATAAATGGCATAACTCAAAATATTCATCAAAATAAAAAATTCAAGCATGGGTTTTGTAGTACTTGAAGCAACGATCTCAAAAATGTAGAAATTATCAAAAACCGACAAGAAAACGAACCTTGATTGAGCTAAATAGATGGTCAAACCCTAGGTGGTTATTCTTCTCTTAAGTTTCGGCAATTAGGAGATGAAAATAAAATGATGAGAATGATTTTATTATATGTTATATTATGTTATAATATGCATTTTTATTTCATTTCCATTTTTACCCTTAATGGAATAATAATATCATATAACCTAAGTCCATTACCATCCAACACCATATATAATGGGATAATTTCATCATAACTACTCCCATTTAGAAAGCCATCAACAATTAAGCCCCTTACGAAATAAACTACCCACTTTTCAATTTACGCGATTAAGTCCTTTTATTTAATCGGACACCTGAACAACAAAATTAAATTACGAAAATTTCACAGATATAAATTCACACAAATAAACACAGAAAATAATTTTTTAAAATATTTTTTTACTCAGATTCGTGGTCCCGAAACCACCGTTCTGATTACGGTCTAACTCGGGCTGTTACACACATGGCCATGTCACACTCTCATGTGCTAGCCGTGTGTCTCACATGGTCTGGTCACACGCCCGTGTGCTAGGCCGTGTGGGCTCAATATGAGCTTTTCCAAAATGACCTAACCTCCCTGCAAATTTAAACCGAAACCAATCCAATAGCCATGTTTCAACCAACACATTTACATATTTAAACATACCTAAATCATGCCTAAAACAATGATTTATCAATTTGTCCAATAAACATTCATAATAGCATATAAAGGATTAATTCATAAGTTTTATTCATTCCATTTCAATTTTAATACCAAAACTTACCATTTTATAACTTAACATTTCTTTTACCATTCAAAAACATTATAAGCCAAATTCTTTACAATCAAAAGCACTTGTCCTTTGTACATGACTTATACAACACCTACTACATGGCACTTTTACACAAAAGGAAAATTACATCACCAAATTTTTCTTTGAAGTCGGGATGGATCTGGATGCTAAACCGGAACCTTTGACTTCTACTGACCTATGGGCACACTCAGTGATATTACCATAATTCAAACTATAATAACAAATAATAAATTATAAACATATAGTTATCAAACCTTAAATAATTTAATTAATTCGTACAAATTCATACTTTAACTTCTAGATCTTAATAGTATCAATTTATCAATTGATAACACATATCATCAAGTTGAAATCAAATATCTCATGAACCTTTGGTTCATGCCTTTCAAATTTCACATCCCATTTCAATTCACAATTTCTTTCTCATACTTTCAATAATACGATCAGTCAAATTCATTCGATTTTCTCATCTTCTTTATTTATTCACCCTATTAATAAAACTTGGACCTTGACAGATACACAGATTGTAACACCCCTTACCTGTGTTCGACGCCAGGACAGGGTATGAGGCATGGGTGTTACATTTAATGGTATCAGAGCTATGGTTTAGTTGGTTCTCAGACTAACCTAGCATGTGTAAGAGTTTAGTTGTACATGCCATATGTGAACCGTGATAGTGTGATATCTCCCGGCTCTAATGAAATTATTTTGTTGAGACAGAAGTGCTTTCCCACCGAGCTATTTTCAAAAATGTTAAAATTAACATTGAGATATTTGAAAATGTGTTTGTTATAAGTTAAAACGTGGTAAGGTATGAATAAGAGTTCATAATATGTATGTGATGGTGTACAAAACGAAATAACCATAAGTTGAGAAATATGGGTAAAATGTCATTGTCCCGGTTGAATGTTGTATTTCGATCGATTGTGGTGATTTTACGAAACATATATGATATCATAAATGTTAAGAAGAGGTTTTAACCTAAACTGGAAATACTGTTGTATCATATGTGATACTAGAATGTGCTATATGATTATGTGCCAATAGGGCACTTCAGAATGTGAATCGACGGATTGTTGATATGCATACTTTGAGTATACTACTCGAACATACATCGAAATTTCAATAGTTCTATGGGAATTGTTCTTGAAATATGGAAAAGTGAAATGAAATGAAAGTCCAATTTTGTGGTGAGCAACCACGTTGGACTGGCATTCGTAAGATGTTCTGTGCCTAACTTGTTTGACTAAATGAATGCAATAGATAACTTTACTTAGAATTCATAAAATGTATGTATAAGACAATCGAAAAGTTAGTGTAACATATATATGTGTGTTAAATTACCTAAAGTGAATTGTATAACTGTGATGATAGGATGATGATGAATGTGAAGCCATATGTGTATATATGAGAGTCGAGTTAGAGGCTTTACGACCTTACCCCCTTACTAATGTGATATCTTATAATGAAATTTCACAAAATTTATGCTGAATAAGTTTACCAGTGAAAGATTAAAGAGTTCAGTAGTGGATTTGCTAATAATGTGAACAAAGTTGAAAATAGTTGACAAGTGAATACAGATTTAAAAAGGATGCCAAGTTATTCTAAAAATTTTTCGAAATTCGTAATGTTACGACTGAAGAAAAAGTTAATCTCAATTAATTGATTTATTCAGGTATGATGTCTAAAATAAGTATTTGCTGGAGCTTTTTTTGGATTAATTCCCGTTAGTGAATGGAATAATACGAGATTAGTGATGACAGGATTAGTCAGAGAAATGATTTTTCAAACTTGAAAATGTCTGAGTGTGACAGTTGTGATTGAATAGATTGTGATGGTCTCTTCTAAGTATTTTATGTATTTGTTTACCCTCAGAGATATGTGCGATTGTTCGTTTTTTTAAAAGAAATTCTTATTGTGTGAAAATGCTAGCTGATTATGATGTTAGATGGAAGCACTATTAGTCTGGTTTATTGATGATTCATATATTTCATTTTTCTCTGTGGAGTTTTATTCTATTATGTTGGAATAAAAGTAGATGATGAAAATTATCTATGTTTGTAATGGGTGCAATCCTGATTCAATCATAAGAATGTGATGCTTCTGATATCTAGAATTCTCAAATACTCGTGAAAAGAATTGACTTCAGTAAAGGTAAAGCTAGTGAAATCTCAAGCTCAAATGGTATGAGGGTTTTCTTTTCTCATGGAAGTATAATTAAAGCCAATGAGTTCAATCGAGATATCTTGTTTCCTTGAGCAAATGCAGTTGTAAAGGTCTTTGATTAGTATGATAAGAGAATTATAAAAGATTGTATGTCTGAGCTATTTAACAGCATGAAGAAAGGGGTATTTTGTTATGTTATTATTTGATAGTTAAAGATCGGTTCAGTTGTACTTATCTGTGTGATCTGATCAGTTGAAAAGTAGATTGAGTTGTATGCAATGAAGTTTACTCCTAGGTAAAAAGATAAGATTTTACATATTTACTAGTGCATAGACATGCAGTTTAAAGGAAGAATTCATAATTAGAAAGTATGATATAGATATATACTTATTAAATTTGTCTTAATCGAGTGATGTCGGTATGAGTCAAAGCTAGTCTGATTGATAAAGTTGTCACATTTGCAAAAGTTTGAATGGTCTGTTGCATGTTAACAAAGTTAAATGTGATATTAATCGAAGTATTGATTCTAGGGTATGATCGAATGGGGCAAAGATTTTGTACTTTTTAGAAATGCACTATCGAATAAATTGGAATGTGTTTTAACATAAGAATGTAAAGACATAGTTTATACTTTCAAACAGATGATGTTTTATTAAAAAAAATACTTGACAAGTGACTTTAAGTTGGCTGTTAGCACGTCTGTGTTGAAAAATTGGTGACGTCATGTGTTCGACGAAAAATGTCATATGCTTCTTGATTCTAAGAGTACGAGGTATCTAATGTTATAGAAAAATTTGAAATTTAGACGACTATGATGGCTGAACTATTGAAAGATTGTGAATGGTTGATTATCAACTTTGAGGAAGCAGAGATAGTTGCAGATGGGAAGCCTTGGTTCATTTTGTAAGAGTTGGTTACATGGTTGATCTCATGTGATGGAAATTTGAATTTAGCTAAATTGAAGAGCTAAAACGATGTCTCCTTTGCAAGATTGGGAACTTCAAGAATGGGACTATGAGTAGTAAATTAAATGAGTATAGTGTGAGAAAAATTTTGATTATGATTATTGTTATTACTACTCTAAGATTAGACTTTGCTTAATGAAATATCCAGAGCTTATACAGAAAACTGTTGTACAAGATTCAGTAAAAATTCATTTGTTCATTTAGAGAGAAATTTAGACCTTTGATGATATGCTTTGACATTGTGTTTCATGTTACAAAGGTAATTGAAAAGAAATATACGAGATGGAATTAAAGTGGGGTTTTGAGGAAAAAGGTGAAAATGATTTATGGAAACTGAAAACAACTGTAGACTTACACAAGTAGTATATAGATCTGAAAAATTTAAGGTATTTAATTTTAGTGAGATGATAGAGTGGTTCTGAAAGTATTACCTCGAAAAGGACTTCTCAATTAGGTAGGAGGTATTACGAGGACGTTACCATGTTTCTGTTTCCAGTAATATTTTAGGGACAAAAATCCCTAAAGGGGGAGAGTTGTAACAACCCGATTTAAGGCCTAAACGGAATAGTGATTTTGAAAACAAAAAATCTGAAGTAGAAAAATTTATTGCGATTAAGTTTTAAGTTTATAGTGTGATCGAATGATTGTATGAAATTTTCGTTACGAAATTTTATTGCTTGAGTATCCAATTTGATAATTAGGACTAAATTGCAATATGTGAAAAATGTGAGTTCTAAAAGCTAAGGTACTTATTTGTAATGAGTTTTTAAAGTAGAGGCCCTTAAATGGCGATTGGACTATTATAATTTTGTTTGGACAAAAATAGACATGGAAGGACAAAATATCAAAGGTTTTTAATGAAGGGCCTTTTAGTCATTTGGTAATTAAAAGAATTAAAAAGGGAAAATCAAGCGAAATTGGTGTCCATATTCTTCACCAAGGTCGAATGTAGCATGGAGACACCATGGCTAGGGTTTTCAAGCTTCCAAGCTCAATAGTAAGTGCATCCAAGCCCCATTTTTAGTGTTCTTTACATTTTTTAGATCCTCGTAGCTCAGTTTACCTATTTCTACCATTATTTTGAGCTAGGGTTCATGTTTAAAAATTTACCCATAGATGAATAGCATGTGTTTTGATGTTTTATGGAAGAATATGAAAGTTTGGAGTGTGATAAACAACTTTTACTAAGTGATTTTTGATGAAATTGCATAAAAGGACGTATTTGTAAAAGTTGTAAAAAATGTGTAGAAAATATGATTTAGTGAGAAATGTGGGCTGCTATAAGAAGGAATATGAATCGGCTAGGCTTAGGTATTGAGAAAAATGAATATATTTCATTTTACAAGCCTAGGGGCAAATTTGTAATATGTAAAACTTTAGGGGAAAAATATAATTTTGTCATAATGTGATTTTTGGACTGATTTGAATAGTATAATAATTTAATAAGTCGAATGTGATATTATAGATCAAGAAAAATGAAGTTTGGACTTAGAATGGGGAAAAACGAGTATTGAACGATTTGGTCCTTTTCGTCATTTTAGGTCGAGGTAAGTTCGTATGGTAAACATTAATGTTTATTTGTTAAATTAACGAATAATTTATGAAATTACTCGTATTATTTGTTGAATATTGGAAACTAATGTTCAAACAAGTAAACGCAGGGTTGAACAATTATGTTCAGTGCTAAATGATAATTTGACGGAAAAGACCATGGACGAACCATTGCATAGTGTGACAATGTGAAAACTATGTGAAATTGTGACTAAGTGAATCCATGTGCTGGTCTAGCACGTCCTACCAGTGGCTGGGTATTCCGGTATATTGCGGATACCTGACAGCTTGTGTGAGCAGCACTGCGTAACTACGTCTGATCGACAGCTTGTGTGAGCAGACCTGTTAATGTTAAGTGATTCGGGTGCTGGTCTTAAAAGTTCTACCAGCAGCTGGGTAATCCGGCATGTGTTGCGGATACCTAACAGCTTATGTGAGCAGCATGAAATAGTTACGTATAACTGACAACTTGTGTGAGCAAACCCGAGAATGTAAATGTGAATAGCTCAAGAACGAGCCTATGTGTTTTATGTGATTATGTGATATGCGGGTGCTAGTCTTGTACATCTACCAGTGGCTAGGTAGTCCTGCATATGTTGCGAATACCTGACAGCTTGTGTGAGCAGCACTGAGTAGCTACATCCCGACCGATAGCTTGTGTGAGCAGGCCGTGACTAGCTCGAGAACGAGCATATATGTGAAATGTGATAAGAGGTAACTTCAGCTACATATATGTGGCACGTATGTGCAAGCATTCCGAGTACCCATTAATATTTCGATGTGTTCAACGAGAAAATGACTGAAGTGTAAATGAATGTGAATATGTGACGATTAAATGCAGGTATATGTATGTATACATTCATGATGTAACGCCCCTAACCTGAATCCGTCACCGGAATAGAGTTACGGAGCATTACTAGAGTTACCAGTTTATTTATTTGACATTTTATTTTGTCTAGCATTCATATTTGGAACCAATTAAAATCAAGCATATTGTTTCTTAAACATACTTATTTTTTTCTCAACATGTTTTACTTGAATTAATTATTCATCTCAACATACTTAATTTTCCTTGTATCAACGTATCAAAGATAATCACATATTTACATGTCATGATAAATATCGTTCTTTTGCCGTTATTCTTATAAATATTGATAACAACCCATAAAATCTATAAAATATCAGAATTTTCCATAATTTCAACACTTTTCAATTTAATCCTTAAAACATGTTTTCCTCCGATCTTGGACTAAATTAATAGTTTCATTCAATTTTGCTATTTTAAATAATAAAATAATCCATTTCATGCAAATTGGTCATTTTTATCAGTTTTACAAGATTTCCCATAAAGTTTTACTTTTATTCAATTTAGTCCCTAAGCCTACAACATGCAAATTAGCCATGCTAGCTGAATATTCATACATATTTATATTTTTCCTCCTCCTTCTCTTCATTCCACATCCTTAATATATATAATTCCACAATTTTCTTATATATTCATATCAAGCTATCCTCTTGAGTCATAGTCACTAAATTATTTTTATCTTGAGCCACAGAACTTAAAATTAAGATCAGTTAATTTTCCCTGAAACTAGACTCACATATATTCTTACCATAAAATTTTCAAAATTTTTGGTTCAGCCAGTTAGTACAGTTTATTCATTAAAGTCTCCCTTGTTCCGCTATTCGATTCTGACCACTTTTTGCTAAAATTTAATTATCTCTTTGTAAAGAATTCAAATGATGTTCTCGTTTGTTTCTTCTAAAAAATATAAATTATGTCCCATAATTATTTTTTTACAATTTTTAATGATTTTTCTAAGTCAGAACAGAGGATCCGGAAATCATTCTGAATCAGTCTCACGAAAATCTAAATATCTCAGAATAAAGAATTCCTTTATTTTCTCTGTTTCTTTTATCTGAAAATAGACTCAACAATATTTAATTCCATATATCACTCAACTTCTAATTCAATTTCTATCATTTTTGGTGATTTTTCAAAGTTAGGTTACTGCTGCTATCCAAAACTGTTTTAGTGCAAGATACTAATTACTAAGTTTATAACACCCTTATTTTCTTTCTTTACACCATTTCTCATCACTTTCTCTTATTTTTTCTTCACTAACACATCAAGAACATAAAATCATACATAAAAAAAACTCTACTTTAACATCATTTCCATGCTTTTTCAATAATATTAAACTTAAAAACATATTGAAATTTTGATGTACTTACCTTGTCCCATTGATTTTAATCTTTAACTGAATTTTATCTCTCCTCTAGCTTCTATTATATTCTAACTCTCTATAGTCTCCTTAACATTTTCCTCTCTTGGTAGCTATAGAAATTCTTTTGATTTTTAGGTGAAAAATGGTGAATTTTTTGTGGAAGGACCAAATTGTAAAGAAAGTAAAATTTTCTTCTTCCCTTTTTCTCTTCTAACGTAAATGCATGGAAAAGGTATGGATGAGTGTGTTGTTTCTTTCCATACACACATATATATACACTAAATAAAATATTAAAATAATAAAATATATTATTAAAATATTAAATAAATAATAATTATCTAATTAAATAATTATAAAATATCACCAACATCATCATTACTTTCTAGATTTCTCTCTCTTCCAATTGACCATTTTACCCTTCGTGATCTTTTAAATTTCCATTCTTGAGTCATCACTTAATTTGTTAAAATTGCAATTTAGTTCCTCATAATTCTTCACCTATTCAATTTAGTCCTAATTCATCAATTTTCCTTAGTTTCTAGATCATTCCCCCTTAAAATATTTGCACTATTAGTCCTTTAACTTTTTATATTTACACTTTAACCCCTTAAATTTTGAGTATTTACTCTTGGGCAACAAAACTTTTCTCACTTTTACAATTCAGTCCTTTCTTGAATTAATATGTCATAATATACTTCCTAATGACATAACTCAATTTTCCTCTACTTGTCACTTTATTTCCTTATTTTACTATATCAAGGACAATATCTTACTGTAGAAATTTTCGGGGTGTTACACATGAGCAATGTGCTCGATATGTGATCTAATTTTGGTAAGAATGTAAACGAGTAAGTTATACCTATGAGAATGACCTTGTGACTATAAGTCCATGCTTATGATGTATAAATATGTGGTAATTGTGATTGATGATCATGTGTGAGGCTTTTAGGCCAAATTAAATTGAGAAATGATATGTTCAAGTCTTTGTTGTTGATGTATGGGTTAAATTGACCAATGAATAGCATGTAAATATTTGTTAGTGGCTAGTTATGGATATGTTTTGGTGTTATGTATGTTTAAATGGAAGTTAATATAAAGAAAACATGAAAGAGTAAAATTAGCAATAAAGCAGTTTTGGATAGCAGCAGTTGTGTAACTTTGAAAAATCACCAAAAATGGTGGAAATCGAATTTGAGGTTGAATAAGATATGAAATAAAATCTTATTGAGTCTATTTTCATATAAAAGGAACAGTGTAAGCAAAAGAATTTCATATTATAAGATATTTTAATTCTTGTGAGACAGAGTCAAAATGATTTCGAAATCCCCTGTTTTGACTTTGAAAAATCATTAAAAATTGTAAAAAAAAAATAATCATGGGTTATAATTTATATGCTTAAAATACTAATGAGTCTATTTTCAAAAGAAACAAATGGGAACATCATACAAACCCCGTACCAGGAGATAATTAATTTTTAGTGAAGAGGGGTCGTAACTGTATGGTAGCGAAACAGGGGTGAATTTAATGAATAAATTGTACTTATTAGCTAAACCAAAAATTCTGAAAGTTTTATGGTAATGAGATATGTGAGTCTGGTTTCAGAAAAAATTAGCGGATCTTAATTTTAAGTTCCCTAGCTCTGGATAAAAATAATTTAGTGAATGTGACTCGATTAGACAGCTTAAGATGAACATGAATAAATAGTGGAACTATGTGCAATTATGATTTTATTATCTTAAGAACATATTGTGAGGATTTGTAAAAGAAAGATAATAAATTCCTTATTATTACATATGAACTTACTAAGCTATATAGCTTACTTTGTTTATTTTTTTGATGTTTTGTAGTATCACCAAGTTGGCTCGAGTTGGAAGTAGCCAGAGAACCTATCACGCTATCAAGCTTACAATTTGGGTATTGATGATTTTTACACTTAGGGTTATAGCATGTATAGGAAACTTGGTCATTTTATGTGTCATATTTGGGTTTGGCCTAAAATTTTGGCCTATAATATTTGATAGTTCATTTTGCATAAGACCAATGATGTTGGCTAATATTGGTCAAGTTATATGTTTATGATGATGCATTTTGTGGATGTGCAAGCTTGTATGATTTGGTTAAATGATGTGTGAATACCTTGGTGTGAATATTTGGATGTTTAATAGTGCCGTGTTGTGTGTTGATAAATTTGGTATAATTGTGTAAGTGGTTTTGGTTGGAAAAGGGCTTGGTAAATAGCCTAACTTTTATCCACACGAATGGCCACACGGCCTAGTACATGGGCGTGTGACTTGGCCTTGTGACCCTAAATGGTTGATGACATCATAAACAGAAAGTTACATGGGCGTGTGACTCTTCAAAATATGAATTTTTTTAAATGTCTCAAAAGTTTCAAAAGTTCTCGGTTTAGTCCCTAACTACCTTCAATGCATGATTTGCCTTTCGTAGGCTCTTTATAGGAACAATAAGCATACAATTAAAAAGTTTAAAAAAAATTGGATGAAAATTTATGTTTCGGTTTTAAATGTCTAATCGAGTTAAGTCCGGTAATGTCTCGTGCTCTGTCCCGACGTCGAACACGGGTAAGTGGTGCTACACAGATTCCAACCAAATACACCAGAATAATCCAACCAAACACACCAGAATGATCCTCCCAAACACACTAGAATAATCCTCCAAAATACACCAGAATAATCCATCCAAACACATCAGAACGGCACTAAGTGCCTCTTCAGATAATCCAAAAAAATATAGTAACATCAGTATCTTCTCGGCCAAGCCAAACAATCTTCAAATTCTTCCAAATCCTATGGCATGCCAACTATATCCAACTCAACCCGACTAGTTAATAAGGTTTTGCGAATCACATTTCAAATTCAATTTCATTTTCAATTTAAGAATTCAATCATAATCCAATACCAACACATATTCAACAATCACTTCAATTATCATTCAATTTCATAACAACACTTACCTCATAATTCATGCATATAAATTAAAATTCAACATTTAATAATAAATAATTTGAATTATAGTCATACAAACCGTGATTTTCTTGCGTCTACTCCTCGATAAATTTTTCCTTTCCTTTCGGAGCCGATGCTTCTGGTTCTTTAATAGCAATTAAATCTTTAAACCTTCAAACCCTAGTTTTTCCTTTAATTTTTTTCTCTTTCTTTCCCTTCTCCTGTTTCAAATGATTTTTGTTTATTCTTCTTTCTTTCTTTTGTTTTTACTATTCTTTTATATTTACTTTATATTATAATAATTTATAACATATAATTAGTTAATTAATTAATAATATAATTGTAAAATATCTTTAACTTAAAATATAAGTAAATTAATTATATGTATTGCAATTGTATATATTTTTATTAATACACTTATATTTAATCATTACCATACATTTGTTAATTTCTAAATTATTTCATAATATAATAATATAATTAATTATAAACTTATAATTTGATAAAATAATAATAATAATATATTTTATAAGTAATTAACATAAAAATCTAAGATTTTTATGTACATTTTCCGCCCCATCAATTGATGAATGGAAATTTTCCATTTTGGTCCTTGTTGTTTCCTTTTAATCTATAATTCAACTTTTACTCCTCATTCAATTTAGTCCTTTTTACTAAATACTCTAAATTAAACTAAATTCACTTAATAAAAACCTAATTAAGCACACCACTAGACTCATAAATTTTACTAATAATTATTTACGAACTCATTTCACTAAGATGGAGGCCCGATAATGTACTTTTTCGATGCCCGTGAATTTTGAGTCATTACAAGAATTGTAAATATATATATATATATATATATATATATATGTAAAAAAATTAATGTCAAATTTAGCATTAATAATTTAAAAAAATTAAATTTGACCATCAATTTTTCAAAAGAAGTTAAATTGATATTTTTTTAACAGCAGTTGCAAAGCTAAACATCATTAAAAAAAATTAATGTTTTAGTCAACATTTACGTTACAAAAAATGATTTGACTCTTTTTGAAAGATCAATAGTCAACTTTAGCTCAAAAAATGAATAAAAACCAAAATGATAAAATATTTAAACTTTAAGAGTTGAATTTGATTTTATGCCAATAAAAAAATTCAAAAACTTAAATTAGTAAGACATTTTGTTTAACTTTCCCTTTTTGTTCTTTATTTTTCATTCTCTTCTTCTTCTTCTCTCTCTATTTTCTTCCCTTCTACATCTATTTTAACGTAAAAGAAAAAAAATTAAATTACTCAAAATGAAAAAATATAGGGATCAATTACATAGTTTAACCTAAAATTTTTGTTTGAAATAATGATTTAACGTGCCACGTCAGCTTACCATTATACCGTTAACGGCAATTAACGTTCAGTGGCTAAAATGTTACAACACGATAATATAAGTGACTAAAACGTAACATTTCAAGCATAAGTGACTAAAATGTAACCCGAGGGAAACAAAAATGACTATTTTGGTAGTTTATTGCCTTGAACTACCCATAGTCCTCGCAACCCTTAAATAGGAGGTAATGCACTTCAGCGCATTTAAACCTACGTTCTCTTACACCGACAATAATACTAATACCAATCAAGTTAAAACTCAATCGACAAAATAAAACCGAATTTTGAATGAAAGCTCAACTTTCTTACACTTCTTTTGAACTATAATAGTAGTTGCACCTATTACCCTCATATGGGCATACTTTATAATAAATGATCATATACTTAAATATATGGATCCCTTTATATATATTCATAAAAATGGGAAAACATAGAGCATCACTCAACTTTAACGCAAATAAATGCAAATTCAAAGAATCCAAAATCCCTTTAGTGGAAGATGAGCTGTACTACTACCGGTTTCTTTTTTGCAACTAAAAGATGACAGGTCGTGTGAATGAATGGTGTAGTGACGTAAAAATTTTAAAAATATTAGCTTAGTCGCTAATTGAAGTGTTTGATTGAAAAATTAAAAACCGAGGTTTGATTTTAAAAAGGGAGTCGCCACCGATCTCTTTTCTAGGCGTGATCGGATACCTATAAAATCTTTATTTTAACAAAAGTTTTATTTTTGATAAAACGAAGGCCGAGTTTAGGTCTACGTTTAAAATTCAGAGAAAAATAGGGTTCGGGAGCTGGTTGCATGTGGGGAAGGTATTAGCACCCCCACAATGCCCAAAATTGGTATCTTATTAAATACGCGTTGTCTTGATTTCCAAAAATACGAGTTCAATGTAATATTTAATTGTGATTCGATTAAAAAGACGAGAATTTTTGAATTTTTGATTTTTTAGAAGGATGTCCCGATTTCGACACGAGCCGATGTGATTCACCCAACATAGCGATGAAATCAATGACTTAGTCTTAAATCAGGACATTGCCTCGTATATTGGAATTAACTAAAAAACAAGAATAAGATTTTGAGATGACGAAAAGCAAATTGATATGAAGTAAAAATAAATAAGAGGTTAGAAATTCGTTGAAACAAATGATAAATATGACAATAACATTAAAACGATAACAAGGTAAGCGATGTTAAACATGATAATAATACTAAATACAAAGTAAAAATGATGAATATGTGGACATATAATAATGCTAAGTAAGATGACCAAAACATAATATTAGAAATACTAATAATGATACATATAAATATACATGATAATGGTATTAAAAACTATATACATAATATATTAAAATACAATATTAAGATATATACATAGCATGGTATTAACAATATAAACATGACGGTGTTAAAAAACATGTACATAATATATAAAAGTCTATATACAAAAAAATAGTGTTAAAAAGTATGTACATAACATATACATTAGAAATAATGATAATATAAAAAAACAACTTTTAATGACAATAAATAAATAGATACATATTAGGAAATTATACGTGATATATACATGTTATAATATTAAAAATATCCATATAATATAGTATTAAAAATATACATAATATAGTATGAGAAAGATAGATATATAGTATAAAAATGCATTCGTAATATATCCGTATATGTGTTAAATATATATATATATATAACGATAATATTTAGAAGTGTATAATAGTATATAAAAACGAGTATGTAATATATATTAGAAATAATAACGGTACTATAATAACAATAATATATAAAATGAAGTAATAAATTATAACATTGGAAATATGAATATCATAATGAAAACATAATTCTAAAAACAATACTAAATATAATACAATAATAATATAAAATAATAATAGTAACGATAGCATTAATATAGTAAATATTAAAAAGGATATATATGTATACGTATAAAGGTTAAAATGATAATAATGACTATGATAATAATAATAATGAAAAAAGTGATTAATTTAATAAACAAGAAATGAAAATAATCTAAAAAGGACTAACATTGAATAGAAAATGGTTTTCTGGGGTAAATTTGAAATAAAATACAAAAAGGGGACCCATTCGAACACGCGTGCGAAGAACAGGGATTAAAAGGATAATTATCCCCACCCGTTCAAAACAGTGTCGTTCGCATGCTAGTTATCCACCAGTACGAGGATTAAATTGAAACAACATATCAACTACGGGGATAAATTAGAAAGAACGCAGGGCTCTATTGCAACGCGCCACAAAAACGGAGGGGCTTGTGGTGCAAATGGCCCAATAATATAAAAAACGCGGGGATGCTTCCCCGGGTTGGGTCACTCACGCGGATCTAGCTCAAAACGACGCCGTTTTGAGGCCATTGGGAACGACCTAAATGACATCGTATGGGAGCATTTATAAAAGGCAAAAATCATAAAAAAAAACATCATTTGGTTACCCGTTTTAAAAAAGGGAGAGTGGGAAAGGGGTGCTCTGAGAGGGTTCTTGGAGCGATGGCCGGATTCGGGCCTAACTCCGTCATTGAGCCTAAGGGTCCCTCCGTCTTTGCTACCGTACACGGTGGTCGGAGGGATTTAAAAAGACTATTTCAGTCCCTCAAAGTGTGCCGAACCCTACCCTTGACTCAAAATAACCGATATCCCACCAGAAAGAGAAGAAAACGAGCGAGACGCTTCGGATTCCCAAGGCCCGATCGACTTCACAAAGGTAAAGTTCGTATTTTTATTGCCTTTTCTCTATGTATGCAGTAGATTCAAAGTAGAATGGACTGAGAAAATGCGAAATATACCTCTTTTTTGTTCTGTTCAAAAAAGCCCCCTTTTTACAATGGTTGCTTTCGGTTTTTATATAGCCGAGTAAAAATAAAAATAAAAATAAAATACAAAGTCCTTTTTTCATTTTTTGTTGCTGTTATTTTGTATATATCCTTTTATTTCTGTTTACTGCTTGGTGCTTATCTGCTCTCTGCTTACTACTTCCGTTTCTTTGCTGTCGTTTGTCTCAGTTTACTGCTCCTATTTCTTTTCTGTTTCTGTTTTGCAGGCTTAGGGAGGTCAACGGAGGCAAGACTTTGCCATTTCAGTGCTAGTGTGCCAGCGAGATAAACCTCAGAACGAGGGTTCTTGGGACGAGGCTCGGGCTGCATGACCGAGGTGAAGGTGCGGCGCACATGGGAGTCTCAGAAACCCTAGGGTTTCTGAGTCGGTTTAGCAAGTGGGCTCATTGGGCCTTTAGGTTGGGTTTGGTTATTGGGTTTGGTGTAATGGGTTATGGGTTTGGATTTTAATTTTAATAATTGGGTTATGGTTGTAATGGGACATTCGGGTTTGGGTAAATTTGAGTTTAAAATTGGGCTAGGTTTGCTGGGCTTTGGTTGGATGTAATTAAAACTTTGGACATATGGATACTATTAATTTATTTTGGTTTTTATATTTGATTTAACTTTGGGTTTTGTAAAATGTGAATGGGCCGGGCAATTTGGGGTTCATACAAATGGGCCATTCCCTTACTTATTTTTTAGCTTCACAACTCAAAAGATTGGATGAATTAGGTTTGCGTTGATTGCGCCTTGGATATAGAAAATTAAAACACGCCACCCCTTGATCAATCCACATTGTTGACTGGAGCTCAACTTCAGTCCTTTTTTCATAAAATATTCAATTTTGAATAGTGTCATCTCATATTCATAGATTATAAGTCACTCAGCGAGTTTAGGTTATTTGGGAGCCCACGATCTTATGAGCTCAAATTTTCTCGAGCCATCAACCTTGTGAGACCATGTCCTGACAAACACACACTGTGAGAACCAAATGACATCGAAGAATACTTGCCACTCGTACATGACATTTATAAGTTGATTAGGTTCTAAATACGAAACTAACGTTGGGGTGGCACATCGCATCTGGGGGAAAGAACAAAGGCATTCCTTTAATATTCAAAGAGACTAAGGAGCAATGAATCTATCTCTACACTCACACTCTCAATCATCTTTCTTCCACCTCTTAATCTCTGGGTTCATAAAAACTCAAGTTTTTATCATTCATGACTAGTTATGACTCTCCGTCCATCGGGTAAATGTTGTAAACCACCGTAACCCCAGTGTTATATCAACAATATTCAATTAATATAACACAAGTCCGAATAACATATGCTCAAGTGGGGTTAAGTGTTAGGATGGGACCCTGTTAATTTAAAATTGATAAAATTGTTGTATGATCCTTTAAAAATTATAAAATCATTAATATAATGATAAATTTATATTTTGTGGTTAAAAATTTAGGGTAAACTACTTAATTGGTCACTTAATTTTGTTAGTGCTTTCATTTTGGCCACCAATCGATTATCCCATGAACGGAGGCTGATCGATGTGGCATGAAAAATAATTTTTTTAATCGAATTTATTCCATGTAAGACTCCAAATAGTTGACATGGTAAAAAATTTGGTTGAGGGTTTTAGACAAAACAACATTATTTTTGGAATTTTTAACCCAAAAGCAAATAAGAAATGCATTTGAAATTTTAATCAGAAAAAAATCTCAAAACAAGTATATTTACGTCACAAAAAATCCCAAAAACTAGAGCTACCAATTAGGGTTTTTGAATCGAAATTTGATTTTAGGGTAACCGAATCTTGTGATTAGGGGTTTAGTATTGTTATTACCAATGATCCATTATTACATGAAAAACACCAGCCAACAAGAATTGTTTAAAAGAATTACTTGTCATGCCACATCATCCTCCTATTAGTATAATAACGGATAAGTGACCAAAATGAAAATACTTAAAATGTTAAATGATCAACTATGTAATTTATCCAAAAATTTATAATTAATTTCGGACCCTCCAAAAAAATTTTCCACCCTCCACTCTGGAATACACTATAAGGAAGAGTGATAAATTCAGACTTTGGAGTCCTTAAGTTGGAATTTTAGGACATATATTTGGCCCCAATCACATAATTAAATATTAGGGGTCCAATAACCATGCTGGACAACCTATGATTAATCATGATTTGCTGTTACATCTTGATCATATGATAATGTAAAAAAAGGTGTATGTTTAAAGATTGTCCTTAACGGCACTTTTAAGTTAGTTTTCTTCATCTTCTTTAAAGAGAGTGTGAAGAAAGGCATTTCAACGTTGCTTGCCAAATTTACATCATCTAATAAAATTTCATCAAGTTTAAACTCCAAACTTTCGAATTTTAATAATTGAAATATAAAAGATTCCTTTAAGAATTATATTCAAAACCTATTTTTAAATCAATTCGTGTTTAAAATAGTTTAAAAATTATAAAATCCGAATAATATATATCTTTTTTATGCAAAAAAAAGGTGATAAGGAGGAGAGGAATGTCAACTCACTCTTTCGGGCGGAGACTTGTACAGTTTTTGTTAGAGAAGTGGGGTTGAGAGATAAGATGGGTTGGGGGAGGAAGAAGATATTCTTAGGGTTTTTAGAGTTGGGAGTGAACATAACCTAGCTTTGGGGTTAAGAAGGGTATGGGCTAATCTTCTCTTGCCATGTGCCCTCTTTTAGAGTATAGGTTGGCTGATCCCTTCAACTGTTACTTGTTAGATCACAATCTAATCAAAGAAAATCAAATTATAAGGTATGTGAGTGACAAATGATAATTTCTTGTTGATGTAGTCTGACCATCAAAAAGCACGTGGCTTGCATCTTCTATAGGATTTATAAAAGAGGTGATTGTGATGTTCTATTAAAGATGGTTTAGTGACATCCGACAATGCTGACTTGGTGGTGGAACATATATGCATAATAAAACTTATGAATTAGTTTCTTGATATTGCCAAAAAAATTAAATAAGTTCACAAATTAAATAGTATAGTCTGATCAATTAGAGTTAGAATCAACTCGATATAAAATACAACGCATTAAAAACCGAAATATATATATAAATCTAAATTAATTAAATCTGGACATTACTCCTACATTATGTGACATAGAATAATTTAGAAAAAGAACTCACAACATAAACTCGAATTTAAATGTTGAAACACAAAAAATCTCTGAAAATGTGTTAAAAGTTTCAATAGCTTAATACTTCAAAACTTGATTGTAGCCTAATTGTCGTAACTAGTGGTAGAATTGGGGGGTTGGCATTTGGCACAATCAAAATAATTGGGTGTTAACAGTGGTCTTGTCCAGCTGATAGTTACAGTGGTAATGTGATACAATGAATATATAGATGGTTCCAAATCTATTCAAGATATATTGTTGTTCAATTTTGAAAGTGAAATCCCCTTTCACTAATTGTATTTGTTACTGCTCACTCACGATATATATATATAGGGAGAAGCTGAAATTAAAGAATAATTATTCGAAAAAAATAATGTTTAAAATATAAAAAAATTGATTGAGTTTTAATTCGATTAGTATGGGTATTATTGTCAATGTAAGAGGACGTGGGTTCGAGTACGTTGAAGCGCATTATCCTCCTATTTATAAATTGAGAAAATACCATGAGTAATTCTAAATATTATGTCAAAAATATAATTATTAGTTTAGATTTATTTGTTATTTAAATTTCACTAAGTGTAGATTTTGTTTAAATTAATTTTAATTTATTTAATTTACGAGTTATCAATTCGAATTTATTCTAATTTAAATCTCACTATTATTTAATTTTTTTATTATTTAAGTTTTAACAGATACCATATCAATCCAATTAATATTATGTGTGTAATCTTTGCTTTTTGAAATTACCAAATGAACACAAATCAGACAATTTTTATTATATTATCTTAAACATCCTTTCAACTGTAAATAAGTCATAAAATTATGATTGCAGGATTAGTGTAAGACAAAGATATAATCTAACCATTCATTACTATGAAATATTATTATAATTGTAGATTAAGTTTTAACTCGATTAATATTAAATTATCATTAATGTAGGAGGACGTGAGTTCAAGTGTGCTAAAACGCATTATCCTTCTATTTAAAGGTTGGAGAGAGATTATGCATAATTATAAGTATTATATCAAAAAGAGTATATATAATAACAACCTATAATAAAATTAATGTTAAAAAATATTATTATAAAATATTGTTGTTGTTATTATTAAATTTTACGTTATATTTTCGTATTAAAATCATTGAGTGGTGCCCTACATGCTTCTCATCTCAGCAATGTAATGTGTAATGAGTAAATGACTATACTGATTACCATGACGGTTGAGTGATAAAGGATTGGGGTTTTTTCATTGCCATGTGGCTGTAGGTCTCCACAATCAATTTTATAATGATTGTTTTGATAATTATTTTTAAATATGTTGGTATATTTTTTTAAAAAATTATGTCACATTTATGAGGTAAATAAAAGAAAATATTTTTTTAATTTATTGAATAATAATCAATGTATTAAATTTATTTATTATTTGCATAAAATATGAGTATTGTTTTTTGAATCTAAATTCGAATAAATTAAATAGTTGATTGGATAGCTGAAATCATTAAATATCCTCGTTTGATAAGTAAAAATATTTTAAAATAAAAAAATTTAAAAAATAAAATAAATTTAAATAATAAATATCTGAACTCGAATATATTAATTGCAAAAATAAAATAATTTTAAATAATTTATATTTAAAAACTAATATTCATTTTTTATAAATCTATTATAATTAATATTTAAAATATCTGTACTTCAAAAAAAATATTTAAAATATATGTAGATTAATATTTGAAACTGCAATATTGGAATAAATGCAAAACATCCAAATTTGCACTATTCGTCATTATTCCTATCTAAGCTTAATATAAAGTAAAAAATCTATATAATCTATAACTATAATATTAAAGTAGTGTCCAAACCATGTGTCAGAACGAAACAAACAAGACTCTGAGATTTTAAAATAATGGTGTAATTTCACTTTTAGTCCTTAAAATATGTTAAAATTTTAAATATATCTATCTATATAGCTTATGCTGACACGTGGCACGCCAACGATGCCTCTTTTCTTCTTTTTCCATTTATAAGGATGGTTAAATTTCGGGTTTGGTCCTCTTGATATACTTAAAATTGAGATGTAATCCTTATACTTTATTTTTTAACATAATTCAATATTTATATTTTTATATTGTTATTGATTAATTCAAATAGTTACTATACCTAACTTTTCAATTAAAGTGTTACATGGTTATATATAAATTGAAAGCGGATTTTTAAATCTAAAAAGTAGAGAAATTAAATTCTTAAAAAAAAGTAAGAGGACTAAATTTCAAACGTACAAAGAGTAGAGACTTAGAGTCATGGTTGTTTGAATCAGACTGGATTGGCTAGGGTATTAGCCCGGAGAGAGGCATTAGATCAATTGAGCCGTGAACTGGTACGAACCAATTGAACTAGGTTAAAAATGGATTGAGCCAGTTTTTTTAATGATTTTTAATGGTTTATATAATTGAATCGTACAAACAAGTGGCATAATCAATTCGACCACCTGTTCGGTTTTGAAAACCTTGCTTAGAGTGTATTTTAATCTTCAAATTTTAACTTTATAATTTGACACAAATAAATGACCTTCCTTGTGATGACACTGGGATCTCTCACCAATTCTTTTTTTTTTTTTCACTTTACAAAAATGATTAAATTTCATCTTTGGTCCCTCTAATACGCTTAAAGTCGATAGTTAATCTATATACTTTAAATTTTATCATAATTTGTTCCATATATCTTTATAATATTATTAATTAGTCCAAATAGTTTATATCTTTAACTTTTTGATTAAAATGTTACGTGGTTATATATAATTTGCATACCCTAAGAGTCTTAGAGATGGACATATGACTTCCAATTTCTTTTAGGTTTATATAAGTGCTTACCTTTTTTTGGTAGTTTTAGAAAATGGTTAAATTTCAATTTTGATCCCTCTATTATGCTTAAATTTTATATTTGATCACTACCCTTTAGATTCACCTTACTTTATATATATATATATATATATATATATATATTATAAAAAAATGATCAAACTTTAGTTTTAACCCTTATACTATGTTGAAATTTGGGATTTAATCTATACACCTTATTTTTGACATAATTTGATCTTTCTACTTTTATAATGTCATTAGTTAGTCTAAATATTTAATATTATTAACTATTTCAATTAAAATGCAGATGTTAATTGATACATGCACATATGGTGTGAAATTTATTAAAGTCAATTGAACCAAACTATCAATTTTCAAGTTTGGAAGATCAATCAGTTTGCGACGAATTTTTGGATGAGATTTAGGCATTTTTGGGCTAAGACGTCTGCATAGCATTTGAAAAATTATCTCTTAGCTTCGAAAGGCATTTTGAATCATTCGATTTTGAGTCTGGGAGCTCAAGTTATGATCATTTTACTAAAGACAACATGAGGAGAATTTTTGGACGGGATTATTACGCGAAATTACAGTTTGAGGCTTTAGTTCAAGTTTAACTCATATTGGATTCTATTTTTAGGCTTGATTTTTGTGATAAATGAGCCCAATATTGTATTCATTAGGTTTTATTATTTTATTATTTATTTGTTCCAAAATTTAGGATATTTTTAAGTATTTAAAGTTGTTCAAGAGTTTTATATTTCTTAGTCAACAAGAAAGTTTACTCTATTAAAACTATTTTTTTTAGATTAATTAGAGTTTTATTATACTTGAGAGTTCTATTTTGATGTAATTAGTTAGCCTATATCTCTTCGTGAGATTGCTCTTTTGTTTATTTTAGAAGTAGATCTTCTTCTTGTTTTTCTTTTTAAAGCAGCCGGAGAACTCTTCACCCTCCAATTTACTAGGATTCAACTTTAGGAGGTTAGTTAGAGTCATTTGTGCAGTTTATTAAAGATCATTCTTCATATGGTTTCATAGGACATTGACTTTTTATCACCATCGATTGTTTTTATTGAAGCTTTGTTCTTCAAAGGGGATAAACTTTCCATCATCTATCTTATTTTTGTTTTCTTCCATTCAATATTTTTTCCATCTCACCTTAATATTTTTTTATGCTTTGTTTTTCTTTTTATTCCATTATTTCTAATTCATTTTGTTTATTTTTTTAGGTCAAATTCAAATATTTTTTCAAGTCAAATAACTTGAAAATTATTTTAAAATAAAAATTAATGTTTTTTAATAAGGTTAAAGCACTAGGGAGGTCCAATATTATAAGGACTAGATCAAATCAATTTCAATATTATTAAATGAATTAATTTAGTCCTTATATTATTAAAAAAAATTAAATAAGTCTAAATTATAATAAAGTCAACATTTACTGTAAAAATATTTTGAAAATTATAATTGTTCAATTGCAGGGCTAATTTACTAAAAAAACCCTTTTTTAAAATAAAATTATGAAAATGGCCCCGACTATTTTATTAATTACCGGAATGGCCAAATATCACAAAAATGCGTCCACGTCAGCGCGTTGTCAGGGGACATGTCAGCAAAACGCTTCCTTGAGGAAGCGTTTTTGTCCATGTCAGCACAAAACACTTCCTTGAGGACGCAATTTGTGCTGACATGGACAAAAACACTTCCTCAAGAAAGCGTATTGCCCGTGTTTTTTTAGGGTTAGGGTTAGGGCTCTATTGTTTTTTTGTTTTAGGGTTAGGTTTAGGATTGGTGATTTTAAGGTTAGGGTTTAGAATTAGTGGTTTTAGGGTTTAGGGTTTTTAAGTTTTTTTATTTTTTTAAATCAAATAAATTAGGGATTATGGTTAATTAATTAAATTAATTAGTAATTAAAAAGTATATATTTTAAATTAGTATTTTTTATTTTAGGTTTAAAGATTTAATTATGGATTAATTTTTTAGGTAGTTTTGTGTTTAGGGTTTTGAAAAAATATATATTAGTAATATAGAAAAAAAAAAATTTTAATTGATTTAGTTTCTGAAGAAATTTTTTTGAGAAGACGTTTTTGAACAAACAGTGTCAAAAACGCATGGTAGTGGATGTGCTTTTGCTATAGTAGTTCCTGAAGAAATTATTTTGAGAAGACGTTTCTGAACAAACAGTGTTTTTAGGGCTGAAGTGGTTTAGTGGTTTTAGGGTCAAGCTTTTTGAGGTCAGGCTTTTTAGGTTTTTAGGTGTTTTAGGGTTTTAGGGTTTTTTTAAATCAAATAAATTAGGGATTATGGTTAATTAATTAAATTAATTAGTAATTAAAAAGTATATATTTTAAATTAGTGTTTTTGATTTTAGGGTTTAAAGATTTAATTATGGATTAATTTTCTAAGTAGTTTTGTGTTTAGGGTTTTGAAAAAAATATATATTAGCAATATAATTTTTTTTTTGTTTTTTTAATTGATTTGGTTTCTGAAGAAAATTTTTTGAGAAGACGTTTCTAAACAAACAGTGTCAAAAACGCATGGTAGTGGACGCGCTTTTGCTATAGTAGTTTCTGAAGAAATTATTTTGGGAAGACGTTTCTGAACAAATAGTGTTTTTAGAGCTGTAGTGGTTTAGTGGTTTTAGGGTCAAGACTTTTAAGGTCAGGCTCTTTAGGTTTTTAGGTGTTTTAGGGTTTTAGGATTTTTTAAATCAAATAAATTAGGGATTATGGTTAATTAATTAAATTAATTAGTAATTAAAAAGTATATATTTTAAATTAGTGTTTCTAATTTTAGGGTTTAAAGATTTAATTATAAATTAATTTTTTAAGTAGTTTTGTGTTTAGGGTTTTGAAAAAATATATATTAGCAATATAAATTTTTTTTTGTTTTTTTTAATTGATTTGGTTTCTGAAGAAATTTTTTTGAGAAGATGTTTCTGAACAAACAGTGTAAAAAATGCATGGTAGCGGACGCGCTTTTGCTACAGTAGTTCCTGAAGAAATTATTTTGAGAAGACGTTTCTGAACAAACAGTGTCAAAAACGTTTCAATCAGGATGCACTGTCAGCAAAAGTTATGAAAAAAGCTCCCACGAGGACACGCTTTTACTACAGTAGTTCCTAAAGAAATTATTTTGAGAAGATGTTTCTGAACAAATAGTGTCAAAAACGCTTTTTGTAGGATGCGCTGTCAGCAAAAACAATGAAAAAAGCTCCCACGTGGACGCGCTTTTGCTATAGTATTTTCTATTTGGCCTGAGGCTATAAATAAGCCAATTTTCATTCTCAGGTTGCATAACTCACAACAAAGAAAAAAAGATTCAAAATGAGTAAACATATTAGTGATGTTATCTACTATGATGGTGAGGTTCGTCACACCGAGAACGGTGTTGTTTTTTTATCGGAGAATAGAGCGCGACTGGTTTTTAACCAGAATATTGATTTGACAAAACTTCGCAAAAGAATTAGGCGTAAAATCTTCGAAACGATGCTAATGAAAGTTTTGTCTATTAAGTATCGATTTTGTGCTTATGTTGATCTGGTGACATACGACTCGTTCGACATCAAAGGTGCTTGTGGCTTGGAGGCAATGGTGCACACTCATCTCGCTAGTGGAGCACCATATCTTGAGTTATATGTACAATTTTCATCCTCAAATGATGCATTTGCGGCTTCAACATCTACTGCTGTTCGAGAGGAGTACACGACCTCTGCCCGACACTCCGTTAGTGGGTGGCAAAACACAGAAGCTCTAGTTTTGGCAGTAATACGAAATACACAACCCCTGCACGACACTCCGTTAGTGGATGGGATATACACCTCAGTGAGTCGATATCTGATGCTGGGAATACATATTGGGGAGCATTAACTTCTACTAGTTGGCAAGCCACATCTGATTGAGGACATTATGAAACATCTAGAAGAAAGGATGATGTACTCCCTACGACGTCCACCGACGAGGGGACCTTGTACGTTGCAGCTGATAGTGGGTCTGATGATGAGTCCGATATGGATCCACCTCAAGAGCCCGGGCCTGATGGTGCAGAAGTTGTATTATTTTCTGAACCGAAGCCTGTGCCAACCAAACCTGAAGGGGGTTCAGATGAAGATCCTCGATTTAGGACGTACTCGCCTCCAACCCACATGCATAATATCGATCTATCTGGAGATGATGCGTTGGAGTTTCCAGATCTATCACACAAAATGCGTGACCGTGCAAGTTCGTCATTGGATTCGGGTGAATTGCAAGTTGGGAAAGAGTTTTCCAATAAGGATAGTTTTCTTGGTGCATTGAAACAACATAGCATCATGAATGGGGTTAACTACAATATGGTTAAATCCAAATCCGATAAGTTTGAGGCCAAGTGTGAGGTGAAAGACGGTACATGTTCATGGAAAATGATGGCCTCGTTGAGGAAAATGACAGGGTTGTGGGAGATAAAAAAGTACAAAGGTCCACATACATGTGTTGGAGGTACAGTATTTAGGGTTATTTAATATGTAATGTTACATTATTTAACGTACTTCGTTGACAGGTGTTTCACAAGATCATCCTAAGATGGATTCAAGTATGTTAGCTAGCTTAATATTACCGATGGTGAAGGAGGATCCCAGGACTTCAGTGCCAGTCTTAATTTCCCATATTCGTAGCCAATTGAGGTACACGCCCTCTTACCACAAGACCTGGATAGCTAAGCAGAAGGTAGTGGAGAAAATGCATAGTGGGTGGGACGCTTTATATAATGAAGTGTGGCAGTGGTGTCAGGTGTTGGAAAGATACATCCCAGGTTGCATAACAGACCTTGAAACGACACCTGCATACTACAATGACCGATTGCTCGGTGGATGCCAAGTGTTCAAACGCATTTTCTGGACCTTTAAGCAATGCCAAGATGCATTTCTATACTGCAAGCCATTGGTACAAATTGATGGTACCTTTATGTATGGTAGATATACCCATCGGCTATTGCTAGCTATGGCACAAGATGGTAGTGGGAGAATCCTTCCAATTGTGTTTGCAATAACACCGGGGGAGTCAGCTGATGATTAGAATTTTTTTCTTTCTAGGTTGAGGAGGCATGTTTGCCCCCAACCTGATATCTGCGTTATATCCGATCGGGGCAGTGGAATATTATCTGTAATTGAGCGACAGGGAAGCCTATGGCAGCACACACACCATCGATATTGCCTAAGGCATGTTGCGTCCAACTACTACGGGCAATATCGATCTACAACTGAACGACGGCAAGTGACCAACATAGGTAAAGAACTTATATTGGTAGGGTATGAGATAAGTAAGGACCGTTTTCATGAGATGCTGGCGATTTTGCGTTCAGTTAACAAAGAAGGCACGGACTACCTCTGTAAGATACCTTTTGAACAGTGGACACAAGCATGTGATAGCAGCCTACGATATGGTCATATGACTACAAACCTGGCCGAATGCATAAACTCTGTTCTAAAAGGAACGCTTCATTTACCGATAACATCGGTTGTACAAGAGACATATTTTCGTTTAGCTACATTATTTCCAAAGCGAGCAGAGAGTTATAAAGGCCAAATGCAGGGAGGCCATGTATGGTGCCGGAAGGTGTTGCAAGCAATTAACAAATCCAAAGCGCGGGCGAACACCATGTACACAGTGTGTCACGATTGCGACAACCTATGGTTTCGTATGACAGAGTTTGACATACCGAACCAAGGTATTACCGGCGGGGAATATCATGTACATTTGCGGAATAGGACTTGCGACTGTGGGAGCTTTGACGCACTCCGTTATCCATGCGCTCATGCAATTGCAGCTTGTCAAAATCTCCGTTTGGATCCAATGAGCTATGTGGACGATGTGTATAAAATAGAATACATGTGCAACGTGTGGAGACACGTATTCCCACCGGTCTCAGATGAACGTAAATGGCAGTCTGTATCGCTTGCTCCATTTAAGTTATTACCGGATAGCGAACTGCGTCGCAAACCAAAGGGTCGACCTTGCTCAAGTAGAATACGCAACAATATGGATATCCGAGAAACAACCAACCAACAAAAATTGTGTGGATGGTGTAGGAACCCAGGCCATACAAGTCGATCATGTCCCAATCAGAATGGCTGATAGATGTTGTAAAATCTAAAAATTAAAAGTATTGCCTTATTCAAAAGAGCTTCTATTTTTATTAAAAATATAAAAGTAAACTAAAATTAACATATTAAAAACAAATTCTATTTTATTAAATGAAAATGTATAAAAACGTTTATACAAATATATTACAAAAAATCTAAAAATTAAAAATATTATCTTATTCAAAAGAACTTCTATTTTTATTAAAAATATAAAAGTAAACTAAAATTAACATATTAAAAACAACTTCTATTTTATTAAATGAAAATGTATAAAAAATGTTTATACAAATATATTACAAAAAATCTAAAAATTAAAAATATTACCTTATTCAAAAGAACTTCTATTTTTATTAAAAATATAAAAGTAAACTAAAATTAACATATTAAAAACAACTTTTATTTTATTAAATGAAAGTGTATAAAAAATGTTTATACAAATATATTACAAAAAATCTAAAAATTAAAAATATTACCTTATTCAAAAAAAACTTCTATTTTTATTAAAAATATAAAAATAAACTAAAATTAACATATTAAAAACAACTTTTATTTTATTAAATGAAAATGTATAAAAAATGTTTATACAAATATATTACAAAAAATCTAAAAATTAAAAATATTACCTTATGCAAAAAAAGCTTCTATTTTTATTAAAAATATAAAAGTAAACTAAAATTAACATATTAAAAACAACTTTTATTTTATTAAATGAAAATGTATAAAAATTAATATATTAAAAACAACTTCTATTTTATTAAATGAAAATGTATAAAAAATGTTTATACAAATATATAAAAAAAATCTAAAAATTAAAAATATTACCTTATTCAAAAGAACTTCTATTTTTATTAAAAATATAAAAGTAAACTAAAATTAACATATTAAAAACAACTTTTATTTTATTAAATGAAAATGTATAAAAAATGTTTATACAAATATATTACAAAAAATCAATGTTGGTGGCGGTCGGAATCCGTGCCACATGGGGGTCGTCGACGGTTACGCACTGGATTCCTCCTTGGTTCAGCTTCTGGCGGGTGTTATGGTTCCTCGGGCGGGGATTGTGGTTCCTCCTGTAGGGGATCTGGTTGTGGGTGTTGGGAGGATGACCCACCTTGATAAAATAATGAACCCGGAGGTGTTTGCATCATCTATGGGGAAGGTGGTTGAATCTCATAAGACGATGGGAATTGGTAAAAAGAAGAGCTCCCTGTAACACCTCGAAAATTTCTACAGTAAGATATTATCCTTGATATAGTAAAATAAGGAAATAAAGTGACAAGAAGAGGAAATTTGAGTTATGTCATTGGGAAGTATATTATGACATATTAATTCAAGAAAGGACTAAATTGTCAAAATGAGAAAAGTTTTGTTGCTCAAGAGTAAATACTCAAAATTTAAGGGGTTAAAGTGTAAATATGGAAAGTTGAAGGACCAATAGTGCAAATATTTTAGGGGTGGAATAATCTAGAAACTAAGGAAAATGGATGAATTAGGACTAAATTGAATAGGTGAAGAATTTTGAGGGACTAAATTGCAATTCTACCCAATTAAGTGATGACTCAAGGATGGAATTTTAAAAGATCACAAAGGGCAAAATGGTCAATTGGAAGAGAGAGAAATCTAGAAAGTAATTATGATGTTGATGATATTTTCTAATGATTTTATTAGAAAAATATTATTTTATTAATATTTAATAAGATATTTATTATTATTTTATTATTTTATTTAGTATATATATGTGTGTGTGTGTGAAAAGAAAAAAAGGAGGAGAAGGGGAAAAGAAACAGAATAGCAAATGGGAAAAGAAGGGAAGAAAAGAGAATGAAAAAGAAAAAGAGAAATTGAGGATTTAAAGCTTGGATGTTTAATAGGTAAGTCAATTAAGCCCCTTTGCTTTAAATTTGATGTTTTAAAAGCTTTAAAACAAAGTCTTGTTAAGATCAAGTTGATATTTTGATAGTTCATAGATTTCTAAGAGTAGTTCATGCTGAGCAAGAAGATGAAATAGGGGTTTATTTGATAGAATTTTAAGTTAGAATGAAAAAGAGGATTAAATTGTAAAAGAGGCCATAAGTTTTATATAGTAGGGATTGAATTGGAAGAAGTTTTAAATTTGAGTTCTAATATGAACATGGGATGGTTAAGTTAAATATGGGAAGAGATTAAGTAGAAATGAAGCATGAATTGAGTTGTAAAAGTAAGTAAACTTAGTTAGGATTTAATTGCAAACTAAACTATAAGAAACAGTTTTGGGCAGCAACATAAGCTTAAATTTGAAAAATCACCAAAAATTGTATAAACCGAATTGGAGGATGAATAAGATATGAAATTAAAGCTTATTGAGTCTATTTTCATATAAAAGAAACATAGAAAGTAAAGGAATTCTGTATTTTGAGATATTTATATTTTTGTGAGACTGGTTCAGAATAATTTCGGGATCCTCTGTTCTGAATTGGGAAAATCATTAAAAATTGTATAAAAATAATTTTGAGACATAATTTATATGGTTAGATTCCTGAATGAGTCTATTTTCAATATAAATAAACGATAACATCATTTGAATTCTGTACAAAGAGATAATTAAATTTTACCGAAGAGTGGTCAGAACTGTCAAACAGTAAAATAAGGGAGATTTTAATGAATAAAATGTAATAATTGGCTAAACCAAAAATTATAAAAATTTTATGGTAAGAAGATACATGAGTCTAGTTTCAAGGAAAATTTACGTATCTTAATTTGGAGTTCTATAGCTTAAGATATAAATAATCTAGTGACTATGACTCAAATGGACAGTTTTGAAAATACATGTAAGTAAATAGTGAAAGTTTTGATAATGTTACTTATAAGCATGTTATTTAAATTAAGGATGTGGAATGGAGTGGAGGAGGAGGAAAATATGTATGAATATTCAACTAGCATGGGTAATTTACATGTTTTAGGCTCAAGGACTAAATTGAATAAAAGTAGAACTTTATGGGTGATTTTGTAAAAATGTCAAAAATGATCAAATTGCATGTAATGGATTATTTTATTACTTAAATTACAAAATTGAATGAAAATATTAATTTAGATCAAGATCAGACGAAAACATGTTTTAGGGATTAAATTGAAAAGTGTTGAAATTATGAAAAAAATTCTGATATTTCATAAAATTCATGGGCTCTTATCAATATGTATAAGAATAATGGTTGTAAACAAGGATTAAATGACAATAATTTTATTTTTCTGAAATCAAGGATGAAATTGTAATTAATTAAAAGTTTTAAGGGTAAAATAGAAATTTTGCCTAGAGCAATAATTAAATGTATTAGAATATGAAATTAATGAAAATGATGATTAAATTTATTTATAAAGATCCATGCAACTAAAATACGAGACTTAAACGTGGAAAAAAAAAAGAAGATATCGGATTAATGAAATTATAAACATAAACAAGCAACGAGGTAAATTAGTGTAGCTTGAATTGTATTTTTTAAATACACGAAATCTTGATATAATGAATTACTTGATTTAAGTTTATGACAAAATGGCAAGAAAATGATATTTATCTTGACATGTAAATAGGTGATTATTTTTTTATACGACGATACAAGAAAAAAAACTAAGCATGCTGAGACGAGTAATAAAATTCAAGTAAACATGTCGAGAAAAATAAGTACGTTTAGGGACAATATG
This sequence comes from Gossypium stocksii, assembly GCA_020496765.1. Taxonomy (NCBI): domain Eukaryota; kingdom Viridiplantae; phylum Streptophyta; class Magnoliopsida; order Malvales; family Malvaceae; genus Gossypium; species Gossypium stocksii. Next base: position 101,742,334 of record CM035631.1, read on the forward strand.
TTTGATTTTAATTGGTCCTAAATATGAATGCTAAATAATAAAATATCTGATAAATAAATTAGTAATTTCGGTAATGTTCCGTAACCCTATTCCGGTGACGGATTCGGGTTGGGGGCGTTACACTCCCTGATGGCGCCTCGTGCTATCCCTCATGCGACGGCGGCCTATAGATCGGCAGTTGAGCAGGAGTAATCGAAAACGGAGATGAACTAGGCTATGCATTCCAACCTGCCATGGGACTGGAAAAAGGAAACATATAAAGGTTAAGATACATAAAAGGGCTAGGGTACATACTTGGCATAATCTGAAAAGGCTGTGATGTGGGTGTCGTCGGTTGAACTATTGGGCCCGGTGACTGTGGGGGTGCTGTTGATGGGCCCGATGATTGTGGGGGTGCTGTTGTTGGGCCCGGTGACTGTAGGGGTGCTGTTGATGGGCCCGCTGACTGTGTGGCCGCTATTGATGGGCTCCGTGGTCATCCCTTCTTCTTGGATTTAAAGGGTCTTGTTGTTCCTTTTGGACATGAATTTGTTGCCACCTCTCCTCTTCCGACAATAAATATGGCTTGCGATGGATCATAAACCATGACATGTATTCCGGCATGCACGCCAACTCTGGAACGATGATCGGTTCCCAAGTAGGTATATAATCATACCGATTTTCCCACATTTTGATATAATCTGACCAGTATCTTGGCCAATCCGTATTCAATTATCGTAAGTCGATTCTGTGCTCATCATCTAACTTCTCAGGTGCCACGAGAATCGATTGTCGGAATCCAAATTGTCGCAATACTCTATCTGACTGGTACATCTCCACGATAGCATATGTGACCATTGGGACCTTCACATGCCAAATGTTCGAATTTTGGAAAAATTCATCTGGAATTACCGCCCGAATTGCCGGATCCTCGTATGGTGTCCATTGAAACTATATGAACATGATAAAAATATTAGTTATATACATAATACTAAATACTATCTATGAAATGACTATTTTATTATGTATACATATTTCGATATAATACTTACTTGTGCTTCCGACTGTTGGTCTAATAGAAGTCGTACATCTTCTAGAGAGGTCGGTAGTCCAACATAACTCGCCGAATGGTTCCACCTAATTAAATAAATTTTTAGCATACAATTATATTTTAAATTTACGTAATAATTGTAAAATCTATTATAAAATTTATGAGTGGAAATGTATGTGGGTGGTTCACTCGAGGACGTAAAAATGAAAGCCGATACCGTGCCCATGATTGGAGTAGTGATAGGCAACCTCCGATTTTGGCTTTATTTGATACCGTCACCCCGCACATCTCCCGGTATAATGTTGCCAACACGGCAGACCCCCAACTAAGTTCACTGGCTGCCCTAAAATCAACGAGTTTTAGCAGCCACCTCAAATGTACGAGGTTTCGAGACAAGTCTGGCATCAGATAACCTCCAATAATCTCAAGAATATATGCCCGAGCATATCGTATTCTTTCTAGTTCGGTAGAATCATCATCCGGCTACGAGAATGTGTCTCGTAACCAGCCCATCTCGATCCGACCTCCCTTAATTCTATCTGGAATAGCACCCAAAAGCTCGTAGCATACAACACCCCAATCAGTAGATTGAGTGGACCCGGTCACTGCGTACCCATCCACCAGCAATCCCAATTGCAACTGCACATCTTCTAAAGTGATAGTACACTCTCCGCATGGAAGATGGAATGTATGCGTCTCGGGTCTCCACCTCTCTATCAACGCACTGATAAGTTTCGGGTCCAACTTGCATCCTCAGCCTATTGTGGCTACGTGCCAAAAACCCGCTTCACGCAGGTAATTCTTTATCAATGGCGATGGAGGAGCAGACATATTACGGATATAGCATTGCAACACCCGATCTACAAGCTGTTATAAAAAATTATAAAATAAAAATTAATTAAAATTGCATAAATGAAAAAAATATTAAATAATATTGAAAAATTAAAGTGAACACTTACCATTTTCATTTGTTCGACAGAGATGTGTGTAGGATTGAGACGAATTAATTCGAAAGTCATTGCTAACACGATCGAAATTTTAAAATTTTAAAAAACAATTTCAAAAAAATTGTAAAGAGAGCTTTTTTGCAAAAATTAAAGACAAATTTGAGAGAATTTGAGCAAATTATTGAAAATTTGAGAGAAATTTTAGAGAAATTTGAGAGAATTTAAAGAATTTGGAGAATTTAGAGATGTTTTGGAGAGGATTTGTGTGTGAAAAAAATGAAAGGGGAGGGGGTTTTTATCCTCTTTTTTTTTTCCGTTAGGGGCCAAACGGTCAAAAAAAATTGACCGTTGGGAGTAAAAAACACGGGCAAAATGCTTCCTTGAGGAAGCATTTTGCTGACATGTCCCCTGACAACGCGCTGACGTGGACGCATTTTTGTGGTATTTGGCTCATTTCGGTAATTAATAAAATAATCGGGCCATTTCCGTAATTTTATTTAAAAAAGGCTTTTTTTAGTAAATTAGCCCAATTGCAGTTCAATTTGAAACAAAATATTTCATTTACAAAATCATAAAAACTTTAAAAGATATTAACTCTGTTAAATAACACATAACTTTTAAACAATATATGTTTAAAAACTCTATACCAAATTGGCCTTATTTGATTCTTTTTCATGGTATAAAGATTAAATTTATATATTTAATACTAGAACAACTAATTTAATCAAATCCTATAATAAAGGGACATCTTACATATATTCACCTCTTGAGGTTGGTTCATGGAACCGCCCCTACCTGGCCCCATGTGGGTTAAACCAATTTGGCCAGTTCACCTACTCCCACCCACGTCTTGACTTTTTTTTCTTCCCACTCCCTCCTTTCATCAATTCTGCACTTGTTAAAGCTCTCTCTCTCTTCCTTAACATCATATCTAAAAATAAGATATCATATTTCAACTATAGTTTTTCTTTTTAAAGTATTGCAATCGATTATAATTAAAATATAATATTATAAATACTAATCCTACGAATATATGAACTTAAATTAGAATAATATAATGGGATATAAGTAATAATATATATTTAAAAACAATAATGAGGTATCCTATGGTGCGATGTTGTTCATCTTATCCTTTAATTATGAAGTTAGGGATTTAATTTTTATCCATGTAAATGAAACACGTTTTAAGATCAACTCACTATGAAGGAACAATCGATCCCCTAATTTCGACCAAATAAAAAATATGTATATATTTAAAAACAATCTACATATAATTTATGTAAAATAAGAGTCGCACTTAAGACATTAATATAACAAAGCTTTACCGCCTTTGTCAATGATACCCAAACCACATTGACAACTTCCACCTATAGTTTTTTTTTTTTTTTTTTTTGAATCTGGTATGGTTGATTTATATAATTATTTGTATGATATTAACATTAAACATTTTGATATATATAGTTCTGGTAATCTTTGTATACCGCCATCTCTGTTTTTACACTAACTGCAGATAAATGCGTCGCCCATCCAAAGACTCTCCCTTTATTAAATTATGTATAATTCATCTCTAAATTTAATATTATTTAAATCTCCACAATGTAAGATTATTTTTAGAATTCTTTTAATTTAACTTTAAATATTGATTTCTTTTCGCTCTATAATACTTTATTAGGGTATATATTGCTAGTAATTGGAATTATATTTGTAAATTTTAAAATAGAAATGTACGTGGACATAGAGGAAGGGTGGTAAGCCACTTTTAATTGGGCTCTCCATTGGAGCTGAAAATGAACGTAGAGTTGCCATTGATGAAATTATTTACTTAAATCAAAACAAAAATTAAATTATAAATGGATTAGAATTCAACCCGAAACCTTACAGACAATGTAAAGTCGAATAAATAAATAATCAAATATTATTATTTTAAATTTCAACTATTAAGTTCCCGAATTAGCTACTTGCAGGGGCGAAGGGTTGGCATGGCCCCAGCCCCTAAAATATAAAATTACTTTTAAGGTCCTTATAATTTTTTGAAAATTTTAATTTAATAAAAGTAAAATTAAACTTTAGCCCCCTTTAAAATTATAAAAATTTAATTTAATCATTTATAAATTATAAAAATATAAGCTATAAAAAATTAAAATTTCATCCGGCTTAGCTTCACCTCTGGCTACTTGATTATGAATTATCAAAATTGACCAAAGCATGTATCGATTTTTAAATATATTGCTCTAACATTCTATCCTCTTGAGTTACATTTAAACTTTGATTAAAAAGGTCAAATTTTGATTTCCTTTTATTGTCATTTAAAATTTTTCATTGTTATGATGAATATTTGTTATTTTTTTCTTGAAATATATAGTTCTATTCGTAAAATGAATTAATATTATTTTTTATTTACCTAAAATGTAATTAATTAATTGATTAATTAATTATGAAAAAAACTGAAATTTTATCAAATAATGTCATTTTGTAAAACAATAAAATCCTAAATTAATATGGGAAAAAATCAACAACCAAACCAAGCCGAATGGATGGTTTAAAAATTTCAAAAAAAATCAATCAAACAAAACCGAACCAAAATCACCCCTAGTTGACCGATGGAATTTCTTAATTGAGCTAAGGCACAACATTAATAATAGTAGGAAGATTAAATTATGATAAATTAAAATATAGGGACTAAAACCATAATATGACCTTTTAGAGTTAGATACTCTGCTAAAGTTGGGAGTTCAATTTGATTCCTAGGTAATGTTTACCAACAAATGGCACAACATTGTCCCCAACAATGACTAAAAACAATGGGGTAATGAAAATTAAGATTGTAAAGAAACAAGTGAATATCTACTCTAAAAGCAATCATCACTTGTCCAAAGTTTGCATTGTAGAAACCCCAAAAACTTCAACCACCACCATGACAGAAGCATATAGATTATCTAATTGGCATTACCTCTTGATTTTATCGGGGATTTTACGCGGACCCAGAGGCGGGAATCATATTCAGAGCTTTCAGCATAAAAGTATATGTCATGGCATCTTCTTGAAGCCTCTCAAATCTGCATTCAACAACATATTTGTTTAAACATTCGTGTATCTTATAATACCGGACAATCTATGGCTCAGTTTCATGTGATATTGAGGTTTTCGTAGAATATAAAGCTGGAATATTTTTTGATATTTATAACTTAACGATGAAATATTCAGAACGCTAATAGCTTTCAGCAGAGGAACCTAGAAAGAGAAACTACCTTCCGGACTTTGAAAAATGGCCGGCACCAAGTTCACACTTGAACAACAGCATGTTATCGTCCGTTTTCATATCCCTTAGTTTAGCTACAAACTTTGCAGGTTCTGAGTACATAACACGCGGATCTGCCACAATAGTATACAAAATAGATTAATAGCAGGGTGTGGACTGTGGAGAATATATGCTACTAGATATTTCCAGTGGCAGACATTTAATGTGCAGAATCATTATCGAGGAGGGACAAGCAAGCAACCCATTACTATATGATCACAAAAAGAGAATATCATGTATTATACTGATCTTTATACTTGCCATTTAAGCCAGCTGTAACGAGAATATCTGGATAATTTTGAGCCTTCACCTGCAAAACATAGATATGTTAGAGCCTAAAACATAATGAAAAATTTAAAGTGATACATGCTCAATATTCAGCACTCCATACTCATGCTCAACTGAGAAATAGTTAGTTTTCATATAGAATGCTAGTCGCGAAAGCCTGGAGAAACAGCAGTATTAGAGTCGTACATTATCAACAGGGGAATACGACTTCATATAGAAGTAAAACTCTTCCTTTCGAGGGTCACCCCATTCCTGTTGTAACAAAAACAGAAAGAAGGATAACATGGTTAGCAGTTAACGTACTGGACTAAACGATTTAATTTCAAATAAATAAGGCTTATCCGATATTCAATAAAAACAATTGAAGTTTGGGGTGAATCCTACAATAACTGAAAACAAGAAAAAATCACATACATCTAGTTTAAGGATAAATTTATCAACCTGATAAGCCAAATGGATTGTTTAGTCACTGACTCATTATTACTAATAGAGTTTGTGCTTCTATATAGTGCAGATCTGTATTTGGCAGGTTATAGAAATCAAATTACAACACTCGGATTTCTTAAACATGTTAAAGTTTCATCATGGCAGTCACTAAGCAACTACATCAAATCAATCCCTGAAAAGTGTTTGCCAAGATGATAATGCAATTCGATACTATGCGCCAGTAGCTGCATGTACCAGATTGCTTCAATGGTCATGCAAAAAATGAAAATCAAATTTTGTAAGGAGAAAGATAATACCTCCCACTCTGAAGTTGTAAGAGGGATAGTAGGGTCGAGCATTGTAGTCAGGACATCTACAAAAGGCACTCCAGCGACAGCAGCCTTCCACAAATCAGGCCTCATGTTAAGAACTGCACCAATAAGCAATCCACCTGCACTTCTTCCCTCTATGCACAATTTTTCCTTTGAACAGTACTTCTGTTCAATTAAATACTCGGCACAAGAGATAAAATCTGTGAAAGTATTCTTCTTCTTTAAAAATTTCCCATTCTCATACCATTGCCTCCCCATTTCACCACCTCCACGAATATGAGCTATTGCAAAGATAAACCCACGATCTAATAAGGACAGCCTTGATGCCTTAAAGTCAGGATCTATACATATCTGCGCTAACAGACATGTAACACTATATTACATTACTGAAATTCAATAATTATACACCGAAAGTTGTTACACATTCAACTAAAAGGATACTCCAAAATGATGCAGCACATAATCATAGACATTTGAAAGTCATAGTTCCAACAGTTTGCAAAAAGAAAAAAAATGTTTGAAAGTATAGTGCCCTCTTGAAAGATCACTCAACTTTCTGAATGCATAATTTTGACAAACTAAAGGAGGAAAAAGGGTGAGAGAGGGCACCCCTAGAAGTAAAACAAAACTGAACAAGTTTTTGAGACTTTCATAGTATTCACAAATCCAGAAAAGGCTAGAAAACCAGAGACTAAACAAAATAGTGTACAATCAAGGAAGACTATACAAGCACGAAATTGCCTTCACATCGCATTAAGATAAACTTCCTCATTAGTTCAACATGGTCTAAACAAAACTGTAATAAAATGGAAGAATAATAACTCCAACTGGTAATTAGCACCTCTCACAAGAATTTATCCCATCGAATGAATTGTTACCTCATATGAACCATATCCATAAAGCAACATCGGGTCAGATCCATCAAGCTTGACAAGATTCTTTTGGTACACAATTGATATGGGAATTTGAGTGCCATCTGAAGCAGTAGCCCATTTCCTTTTGGTGACATAATTAGATGCATCAAAGCCTCCCAAAACCTGAAAAAGAGACAACGTACAAAATTAATCCAGCATGATATGCACACATACGACCCAAAAGTAATAATGAAATATAAATTCATAAACCTACTATTTTTATTCTTGACCAGTAAAAACAAATTGTGGTCTCTGGAGGGAGAATAAGTTCTTTAACAAAATCTGATGAATACCATTTTATGAACAGATCAAGTCCTAAGAACTAAAATGGTTTTTTGCAAAATCTTCAGGAGAAAAGGGAAGGATATTTTCAGGAAAAAAAGAAAACTTTCAATATACTTGAGGACCCGAGCAAAAAAGTCAGAAACAGGAAATCAAATATTGTAAGTATTCTGAAATTCTGATCTTGGAAGGTCCATGTTGAAATTTAAGTCCTTGGATAAAACCATGACCGCTTGAATTGAAGTGCAGTGTTTAACTATGAGACCAAAATTATGGGAGAATAGCAGTTTATGCACCAGAAAGCCCCACTTCCCCTTTTTTTTATGATAAAAACCTCCGATTCATTTTAGCTAACCGGAATAAACAAACTAAAAACATGTCACAGTATGATGTAGAAGGTGCTACTTGAATGAGATACATTCTGCATAAGGACTCTTGCTAGTACATGAAAAGACCAATTCTAGAAAAGAAAGATCACTCCAACATGAAGGTGGGAAAAGCAAACCATGGATAGCAAAGCAATCGAGACAATAAGGTAAAGAAAACTATACCTATAATTTGCTTGTAATCGGATCATGTTGTGTAAAGTAACACTGTACATATAACTAGTTTTACTATTTTAGATCCATATTTACACTAAGTTTTATCAACTCATTTCTTATCATGGTTCAAATGTTAACAAACAGTAGTGCTTACAGTTTCAATCTTCTTCAAAACAGACTCCCCAGTATTCATGTCATAGTCGTAGACAGATTTAGGCATCCTCAATGAGCTATAAGAAAACCGCAAAATGGTGGAGGAAAACTGTGATACTGATAGATCAACTGAGTATACAGGGTCAATAAATTGAACTGATTTACCCCCTTCAAGATTTACGAGTGGCTCTTCAACTTCCGGAAGACGGTAAACAGTAATTTTGGGCAAACCTTCTTCACGCTCAGAGACAACAAGATGATCACTAAAAAGTTGAATATACTGAATCTTTACACTGAAAAAGAAAAAAAAGTAAAATGGTAAGCTGCCATCCAGTATAAAAGATGCATACAAATGAAAGAATTTGCAAAATAGTTGGTAAACTGATTGATAACCAATCAAACAAAGCACCTGTCCACATGGGAGTAACAAATCATCATTCTTCTTAGGAAGCATCATTCACAATTGCAAAATGCAATAAAAACATAAACTATACAATCTGACACCCAACCAAACAGAAAAGTTTCAGCTAAATTTTAACTTGTTCTTTCGCAGGCTATGACTAAAAATAACCACAGTTGTGAACTGATAACATCAATGGTTAAAGCAGTATAGCTCCTTGTGCATACATCATTGGAATCATTAAATGATTAACTCATGATTTCCTGAAAAGCAGCCATCATAGATCTGACAATAACCCAAAAACAGAAAACAAATTATTAAGCATAATTACAAAAATGCATTGCAAGTGATTATAAGTATCAAAAAAAAAAAGATTTCCTCATCTAATCCTGCTCTACTCAGACATACATAATTTTTCTAGGTTTGAAATTGTAAAATATCATTTCAGAAACAAACTAGATAGTTGCATTGAAGCCCCCCCCCCCCCCCCCCCCCCAAAAAAAAAAAAAGCAAGAAAGTATTTCCATGTTGAACATTATAAGTTTGAAAGAGCATCATAATCCAAACAACCTCCTCCCCGCCCCCCCAAGTATTACTAAGCTAATCTAAATAATGGTACAAGTAAAACCAAAAAAGAAGCCAGCATGTCCAAAGAAAAAACAAAATCACGTTACCGGGGAATAAGAATGAAAAAATGAAAGCAACATATACAAGAAAGTAGTGAAAGGTCACGGAAAACTTTAGAATTCCTTACGACCTTGCCCTGTGAGGAATAAGAACTGTTGTTGCAGATGTATTATCCACTGGACAAGCTAGTAGTTCTGAATTGAAAAACTCATCACTTCTCCTCTGGATAAAGAAGTGGTTTCCACGATGACTAGCAGAGGTATCAATGCCAATTATACAAGGCGTCAAAACCTTAAGGCCTTCTTCCAGCTTGGAAACCTCAAGATAAAAGACAAATCTAGTAATTTTGCTTTCGGATGCAATAAACAAAAATTTCTCACTCTCAGAGGCTTCAAGACCAAGGGAAAACAAGTCATCCTTCTCGTGGTAAAGGCATGAGTCATTAGATTGGTCTGCTCCCAACTTATGTAACCATGCCTATCATGAGAAATAAAAGAAAATGGAGGTTAATGTAGTTGTACTTCAGAAAACGACAAAAGGAAAGGATTTATATTTAGATTAAACTGAATTTAACCATTACCTGCCAACGCCAACACAGAAGAACAAGAAGCTAAAGGTAACAAGAATAAAATTCTACCTGGACTTGAAGAGGGCACATGATCCTATTAGAGCACTAATATGTTATGCAACTGTAATTTTTTCATAGAATCATGTGGACAACTGGAAAGATCTCGTGAATATTATATATGTACATAGACTCCAAAAAGAATTATGTGAAAAAGAAAACATATGTGCGATCTTGTATAAAGGTACATGATACAGGGATATTATTTGTAAAAATCAGGAATTTTTCTCTGCGTCATGTAGGGATAAAAACATCCTTTTGAAACTCAAAAGACTCAAGCCATGAGTCTAAAGAATTATATAAATAAAATGGATAGCCAGACATTTGATTTCTAACAAGAAATCAACGGAAAGGAAGAAATTCAAAAACAGTTTATTAACATCAAAGACTACATAAAAGAATCCCAGATAGGGACTCTGAATTAGTCGTGTATATGGTTACGATATGTAAGTGTCATTATTTTCACCTTAGAATGAATACGATAAAAGATGGACAGTGGTATTAATATAGAATCTTCTGGAACAAAACAATATGGAGGGAAAAAGTGGGAACGAATAGAAAGCTTAGTTAAAACATTAAGAAGCGTGCAAAACAAAAAAGGACTACTGTCTTTAATAAGATCCCAATGTGTCAAAAACCATTTAAGGAATGGAAACTGAAAACCCATACCTTATCTGGCCGAAGGATCTCATCCATTGTAATGTAAACCAAAGCATCATTACCAGCCCATTCAAGATTTGACGTTACACCTACTAGTGGTTTCCCTATTGGAGCTTGAGTCTCTGCATCAATCACATAGACAGTATAAATTTCATCTCCTTTAGTGTCTTCAGCGTATGCAACCATCTTATGATTTGGACTGACCTGAACAACAAATTGCATTAAGAGACTTCATAAGAAAAAAATATGAACATTAACAAAAGAAAAGCAAGCCCATTCAAAACCAAGTTAACAATATAAAGCCGGGTCATAACTGACCTTAAAAGCACCAATCCTGTAAAAACCATGTTCTTGAGCCTTAACATTCTCATCCAAGATTACATGCTCCGGCGGAGCATCAGGCCCAGTGGGCATAGTGTCGTGAACAGAAGATGGAGCATCGCGATTAGGAATGGAACGCCTGCAATATTGAACATATTCCTTTCCTTTCAAAGTCCTTGAATAATAATAATAGGGTCCTTTCCGAAGAGGAGCAGACATATCATCCTCTTTGATTCGACCTCTAATCTCGGCATAAATTTCATCTTCAAATTTTTTGGTTCCTACAGCAGCATTATTACGTTAAATAAAAGGCTACGAAAATGGACAGGCAATTTAACAACCGAAGAAGTGAATGCAACTCAAAAAAGTATCATATCAAAACGGTAGCAAAGTTGTTTGTCAACATTGTCGAGAAACAAATAGAAAATTGAGTAAGCCGGTAGATATGCATAAACAAAAATATATATTCGGCCTTTAAATCACAGCATAAATTTCATCTTCAAATATTTCGGTTCCTGCAGCAGTATTCTTACATCCAATAAAATGCTATGGAAATGGAAGAGTAACTTAACAACCGAAGAAGAGAAAGCAACTCAAAAAAATCAGATCAAAACAGTAACACTTCCAAGAAACAAATAGATGGTTGAGGAAGTGAATAGATATACATATGCCTATATACATATATATAGCTTTGATTCGACCTATAAGTCTCAGTATCAAACTTCATCTTCGAATATTTTGGTTCCTACAGCAGTATTCTTACGTTCAAAATGAAAGAGAATCTAACAACCGAAGAACTGAAAGCAACTCAATAGAGTTCCAGATCAAAACAGTAGCAAAGTTGCTTTTTAACATTTCCGAGAAGCAAACAGAAAGTTAAGGAAATCGATATACATATATACATACCGGACATCATGGCCTCGGTATAGGCGTTCTCTTGTTTAAGATAAGAGATGACTTTAGGGTTCTGGCGAGAGTCATCGCGAAGCCAGTAGTAATTGTCAACTCTAACGTCCCCGAACAACTCCATCTCGTGCTTCACTTTCTCGGCCAACGGCGGAGATGGAGGCTGAGATTGAGAGCCCATGGTGGCCGTTGATAGGCGGCGTGAGGCGGAGATCTTTGGATGGGCGGCGAGGATGCGATGAGAAGTAGAGAAGAGTAGTAGCCGGAGATGTAGAACTCCGCCTATGCAATTAGAATTCATATAATAATGTCGCCAAATGGAATCTTTTCTTAATTCCTCCAAAAGCTGAGATGTGTTTTAATTTTAATTTTTTCCTTTTTAAATATTAATTAGAATATTTGTCAGGTTTTTAATTCCTCAAAAAAAAAAAGAGATGTGTTTTAATTTTTTTTTAATTTTTAAATATTAATTAAAATATTTGTCGGGTTTTAAATTCCTCAAAAGAAATGAGATGTGTTTACTTTTATTTTTAAAAAATTTTAAAAATTTAAATATTTGTCCGGTTTAAAAATTCTTGTACTACGAAATTATTTTATAAATCTTTATAATCCTGTCAAATTAAAAGAAAATATATATTCTACCACATCATTTATAGTACTAATTAAATTTCTAAAAAGATAAAAATAAATAATTTTTTAAATATTTAAATTATTTATTATAAATAGATTTCATAAATAATAAATTAATGGATTTCATAAAACTTCATCTATGTTTAATCTATAAAATTGTATATATATCATTCATATATAATAATCTAAAACATTATTTTTTTCAAATTAAATATAGAATTATAAAATTATTTAAATTTATTTATAATATCAATTATAAAATTAAATTTATATAAAATCATGAAATAATTTAAATATATTTTAATTGATACATATAAATATTACCGGTTAAGCTAGTGTATATATATATATATATGAACTTATTGTCACGGCAGGAAAAGGAATTATTTTTTAAAAAAATATTATATGTTTTTAAGAAATAAGTTAAAATTAGCCATTGAGTAGTTGTCGTTTCCTTTGGATTATTATTTGAGAACAAAAATATTTTAGACTTAATTTTTCTATTATTTTAGTTTTTAATAATTAAATTTTAATTAAATTATTTTTCATTTAACGGAACAATTTAATTGAACTATTAAATTTTAAAGGCTCTAATATTGTATTCTGTGTGAAAATTTATGTATATTTTATTTATGATACAAATATTATTTTTTAATTTTTATAAATTTTTTCATTTTTTTTATTAAGTACATTTTAATTATCTCGCGGGCTCTCATGTCATTATCATTAAAATTTGAACATTTCAATCAAAATTTTTTAATCTAAATAAAAATAATTTAATTAAATTTTAAAGGTAGAAAGTCACCCTATTTATGAAGTTTACAAACTTTACTTCCAATATATTAAATAATTTTCCACGTGTACATATATATGAACGTATAAATTTATTGCCATGGGTTAAATTATAACAATGAGTTGAATTTTTTTAATTAAAATTTCAAAATCAAGTTTTATATATGAAAAAATAGTAAATTAAAATTTCAGTTTATTTCTTAAGAAAAATATCGTATTCAAATAGATAAAATATGTATTATGAAAGTTGTTTTCATTTAAAGGATCAACTTTTAACTCAATACTAGATTAAATAGAAACCATAATAAAAAATTAAACAATTAATTTATTCTTATTATTATACTCAAAAGTTTAAATTTTATATAATATTATTTTTTATTCATGTCTTATCCAAGTAGCTTTTTTATTCATGGTGAAAACAAAATAGTTTGCCAAATTGTTATTTCTTTAAATCCTTGAATTCTCTATGCCTTTTTTATAACTAAATAAATTATTTTAGTATAAAGCAAAGATAAAAAAAACTTAATATTGAAAAAACTAAAAAATTAATAATTTAATTTTTTTTGTACATTAAATATCCGTGCAAAGAACAATAATAATAATAAGAGTTATTAAACTAGAAATTCTCAAATTATGATCCTTATTTTAAATTAGTCCTTAAACTTTAAAACATTGTAATTACATTCTCAAACTATTGAAGTTTATCAGTAAGGTCCTTTCATTACTAAAATCATTAATTTAATCGTCAAATATACTCACGTTTCATAATTTAAAATAAAGAATTTAAAGAAAAATGGATGTAAAAATATTGTATTTGAGGTTCTCAAAGTTTTTACTCGTGGACTCTTTCTTTAATTTTTTTTTTTTTAATTCTGTGACTATTTTACTTTTTTTTAAAATTTTCATTTTAAATTATATTGCATAAGATTTGATGTTTAATTTAATGATTAAATTAACAAATTTAATAATGGGTAAACTTGATCGATATAACATTAATAGTTTGAAGACGTAATTAGAATATTTTAAACTTTAACGGTAAATTTAAAATGAGAGTCGAGAATTTCTAGTGAAATTAACTCTAATAACAATAATGTTTATTAATAAAACTAAGACCCAAATTAACTGAAAAATATTACATGCTTAAATTCATTAGGATTCAGTCCCCATAAATTTTACTTATTTGTACCAATATCATATCTATAAAGCTTTAAATTACTAATGGCCAAGAAACTTTGACCCCAAAATATATCATATATAGTAAATAAAAAGAAAGGAAAAGAAAAACATAAAAAGGAAACAATGAGTCAATTTTAGCACAAGAGATGAGAAGAAGCAATATACATAAATGAAACAAATACACATCCCCAACAATTCAAACACACACATTAGCTAAGCATAAAGTAGCAGCAGCATCTATTAACAAAAAAAGAAAAACTCGAAAGCGAAAAATGAAGGCAAAGACGAAGTCGAAGGATGAAGAGGGACATTTCGAGGTTAAAGCAGGGCTTGGACCAGACAATTTCCAGGGCAGGTCCCATCTGCAAAACATTTTATGTATTTCAAGGCTTCCTCCTTTGACACCTTCTTTCAATAATCAAATGCTTGGATAATATTACAAGTACTGCAGTATGTATCTCTTTTCGATTACAAGAAATACGGGACTCCGGTCCTCGGCCCTCTCATCTGATTATTCTCTTCTGTTTCAGTGAAATACTTCACTTTTCTCTCCTGAAAACCGATGTAAAAAATAGTAAGCATCATGAATATCATGTATTTGGGGATGAACATTTATTATTAAATATCATTAAGAAAGAAAACTAGACCAGAAGTTGAATCAGTCAGATCTTCAATTTTCAGTTAAACCGATTGAACCAAAGGATTTGATCAAAACCCTTTTTTAATATATTTTAAAGGTTCAAATCTCATCGATTACAAACAAAATTTTAAAAAGGAAAAAGTTCAAAAATACAAAATTTGTCTTTAATGGTTTTATCTGGATTTTTACTGGTTAAACCAGTAATATTGCCGGTTCAATGTCTAACTAGGTTAATACACCAGACCAAACAGCCTTCCAGTTTCCGGTTCAACTAATCTAATCGGCAGTTAAATTTGATACTAAAGAAGACTACCAACACACAAGTATATAGACATAATGGGAAAAGAAGATACCGAGGGAAAAAAAAAACAATTCTCACCATATTCTCATTGAAGCTCAATATAGAAGCTACATTCCCACAACGGTAACAATAATTTGGTGCGGACCACACCTGGAAATTTCAATAAACAAGAAACTCCATTAGCCTCTTAAACCATTAAGCTTAAAAGGTTTAAGCAGAAAGTTTAGTGTCTCACAGTTACAAGGCCTTTATCTTCAAACATATACTTAAGGCCTTCTTGCACAAGTTGGTGAGCTCGACAAACAAGATCGAGATTATTTATGTGGTTGAACTGCAACAGATGAAAAGATTAAGATTATTATTTCAACATGACCATAGACTGAGATGAGATCAATTACCTCCGATGTGACCCTGGAGCCAAATAGCCAACCTGCTCCGCGTGGACTGACTGCCCATGTTTCAATATCTTCAGGATCACTCCACATGAGATCACAGAATGGGCCTTCGTGAGGAATCTCAGAGTTCCGCTCAATTACCCTCATCTATTATAGAAGCAGAGAAAAGAAAAATGCATCAAGCACCATATATAATAAAATAAAGAGAAAGTAGAACCTGGAGCTTAACTTGGTTCAAGTAGTCATCCTTAAGGGGTAGCATTTAGCAAATCTGGAATTTGAGTCCCAACAACTGCAACCCTTCCCCTAATCCCCATGCTAAAAAGTAAATAAATAAAGAGAAACTAGTACTTAATATTGAAAATACCATCATTACAAAATGGATGGTTATCGACTAAAGAGTCACTTAATTCTTCAGCAGTAAGAAACCAAAGAAAACACACAGCACGACCAAGACTTAGTTTTTACAAGATAAGACTTTGAAGTGGATGGCTATTTATGAAACGGAAAGGAATGATATTAATCCTAGGACAAGATGGTTACAAAAACATATAAAGTCCAACGCTGTGATGCACCCCCTGAATGGTTAAAAGCCAGAAAGGTTGCCTGATCAACGTATGTAGCCAAAGCTAAAAAGACCATCCAAAATATCTAAAATCCTATAACCTTCCCATTATTTCCTAAAATATTCTCTTCTTCTCTTGACCATAATTTTGCCTTCCCCTAAAAGACAAGGAGGAAATAAGGCACCATACATGCCCTGATTATATTTGATTCCTAGAGAAGTATAAGACCAGTTCACTACATAATGATAATCGTTAATGCTTTGTTACAAGATAACTATCCTAAACTTCAACATACACAAGTTGTGATCAAAGAAAACATCTGGGCTGTAGGCAAAGACTCTAAAATTACAACACATGACATGCACAAGCAAACGTAAGCAAAATAAATGATATAATAAAAATTGAGTGAACTTCTAGCATTGCTGCAAATAAAAATTGTCAACCAAAACCTAAGAAAATACCTGATCAACTGATCGTATATCAGGAGAAAGACCACCATGTACACAGAGTACCTGCAAAATAGAAAATAGGAGACCTATTAAAGAATGCAAGTAAGGTGCTTAGCTATAGATGCTTTAGAAAGAGAATGCTTACAGTCCCATTTATAATTGCTGAAAGTGTAAGATAATCAAAAACATCTGTACAATACCGCCATGCATTAGCATTTCCATACTTCCTCTGGCACTCATCATAGAAACCATAAACCTAGTAAAGATATGTACACACAGTAAACCGTCAGTCCCTCATATTTGGAATGCTTTTATCGAAATTATAACCCTAAAAATCAAACTAATGCGGTATTTGGACATAAAAACTGCGATCCTCACAAAATTTAACCCTTAGAGTTCCATTCATGCGTCCTAGAAAGGTATCCAATCTTCTTCCCCAACCCCCCCCCCCCCCCCAAAAGAAAAAAGAAGTCGCTCCAAAAGGAAAGGAAAAGAAATATCAGTGTGACACGCATTTTCCTTGGTGATATAATTTGAACACATACCTGAGTTAATTGTCTGCTCTCATGATTCCCCCGCAAGAGAGTGATATTAGCTGGGTGCCTACAATTCAGAAAACATAGGAAAAAGAAAAAGTTACCTCTAGCTGCAAATAAGAAACAACATTAGATAAACTGACAAACCAAAAATAGGACCAGAAAAGTAATTTCCTTATCAAATGCATAGACAAACAGTAGCGGAACCAATTCATAAATATTTATATCTGTATTTTGAATCTTCTAATATAAATAGTATATTACAGGCAATCTATCCTACTATCTTGCTGCCAAAACACCATGGCATGTCTGAGAGGACCATTAGGCCGTGAGTAGGACAAAACTAGTAATTTCAAAACAAATAATGAAATTTGACAATAATGTTCTGATACACCTCAACCTATGGTTACATTATACATTAGGGGTCTGAGAATCCACCTAGTAAATACAAAGAGAACTGAGGACGAATCAGAACCAGAGAAATAATGCATCCAATCACATAGTTGAATACCAGAAGACAAACCCAAAGAAAAATTATAGAAATGCTTGAGTATGTCTCTGGAGGACATACCTGGCCTTAAGAAGCAAAAGAATAGTGAAAACTTCAAGACTATTATAACCTCGATCAACAAAATCTCCCTGTCAAAAGGAATAAGAAGGTTTAGCACCCATTACTTGAAACCAATATTATAACAGACATTGACATCACATAGAATTTTCACAAAATTTCCATGCATGACAGGAGATATAAAATATACCATAAAAATGTAATTTGTTTCTGGCACTTGACCTCCTGTCTGAAAGAGTTTCATCAGATCATGAAACTGACCATGGATATCACCACAGACGGTTACCGGACTGTTGACAGGTTGCACATTCGACTCCTCAATGAGAATTTCTTTTACCTGTAACGTTTTGTAGAATAAAAAAGCCTTCAGATAAATCACACAAATAATAAACCTTCACAGAAAATAAAAAACTGACATTACTGCAATGAATGACATAGAAACTAGATACTAAAGTTAAGCATATGAATCTGCAATCAATTAAAATCCCCAGATTCCCAGGAAATGCCAATTATTCAGGTCCTGGAAGCTTTGTTTTCATGAAATAAAACAACAACAATAATAATAACTCAGTTATGGGAAAATTCTTTTCATAAAAGAAATTAAGCAATATAAATTTTAAAAATAATAAGAATAAAAAAATGCATAGATGACATAAGTTTCAAGTACAGACATGAACTTGACATTTTTCTTGCATTTCTTGATTCATTTCAAAAAAGCTCTCAAACTTAATTCTACCATATCAAACATTCATTCTTTCAATTTCATCTGATTTCTCAATCACCAAATGAAGTCACACAAACCCTAGTCTTATTCCTCTCCCCACCCCCCCCCACCCCATAAATACAAACATAAAGAAAATGTAACCAATTTAAAAAACCCTAGAATCATAAATGAGGCTAAAAAGAAAATACGTATTCGCAAAGAAGCTGAAGCTCGTCTTCCGAAAGATGCTGGCCTTCTTTAACCTTTGCTATCCACTGATCCAAATCCATCGATTTTTTTCTTCACTTTCGGAATTTGAATTCCCTTTTTTTTCTTCTTTTTGCTGTGTAGATAAATATATGAAATTTCTCGCACTTTTCTCTTTGGAATTTGAATTCCTTTTTAAGTACCAGAGAGACTGCGAAAAGAACAAGATTTGAATGGACGCTTTCCTTCTTTATTATTTTTATTTTCGTTAAACGATCCAACAAACAAAACAGATCTGGGCGTTTTTCCTTTATTATTATTATTAGGGTAAACTACCAAAATAGTCACTTTGTTTACCTCAGCTTATATTTTAGTCATTTATGTTTGAAATGTTACATTTTAGTTACTTACGTTAATATGTTGTAAAATTGTGGGGCTTTCTCAGAAATAACCCAAAATTTTGCATTAATTACGAGAATAACCTGTTTTAAACTGACCTAAATGTCAATAGACCAAAAATTTAAAACCATTTAAAATTGAAGCTATCGATAGGAATGGTGTGACCACCTTTTTTATCCGATCTAAAAGGGTAATTACTTCATCAAGTCTCTAAATATTTTACATAATTAGACTTCAGCCCGGTGCCGCCAATGGCAACAGGGACACCCGAAAAAATATTTTTTTAAAATAAAGGGTGGTGACATCAATGGCAATGGCGTCACCGACGTTTACTGTTCAAAATAAGTCATTTACGTATATAATTTTTAAAGTGGGCCATTTTTATAAATAGTGTAAAATTTCTCTTTATAAAAAGCCACATTTTAGTCACTTAACCAAACATAAAGGACTAAAATATAACTTGAGACAAACAAAAGTAACTATATTGGTAGTTTACCCTTATTATTATTGTTTTTTTTCATATATATTATATATAAAAAAAGGCAGTGAAAACGACAGCGTCTCTGACATGATATTTCTTTTTTGGGTCAACTCTAACTGACATCCTCAAACAATCACCTAGATTCCATATTGGTCCCTAAATTTCTAAAGGGTAAACTACACAGTTGCTCACCCAACATTCATAAGTTTTCATTGTGGGCCCCAAAAATAAAAAGTTTGCAATTTAGGCACTGTTGTTACATACTTTTATCATTTTAGTCACTTGTCGTTAATTTATCATTAAATACACTCACTTTAAGCAACTAACTTTAGTAAATTTTCATTTTGGTCAATCATTTATCTTCTAAACTTCCTTTGTTCTTTTTTTTCAGGAATTAAAAATTTTTTTCAATAAGGAAAAAACTAAGGAATTTATAGAGGAAATTTGGGTTAGGAAAACTATTTTATCTTTTTAATTTCTTTCATTTTCTTTCCTTGTAAAATTAATTTCAATTTTTTCTCGATAAAAGATAAGATTTACAGGAAAGATACTTGAAAACAAAAACAAAAAGAAATTTCAGCTATGTGAAAAGTAATTAAATGAATAATAAAAATTAGGATTGCAATTTCATTCAATGCATCAACTAATTGTTCTATTTTCCCCCAACTTAACCTAGCCGAGTTTATTACTAATCCGGAGTGTCGTAACCATTTTTTTGAAAAAAAAACGGAAGGACGACTTAAAAAGGAAAAGGAGGAGTCGCCACCAATCTTTTTAGGTGTGATTGGATCACCTTATAAAAATGTTTTGGTCTACGAAAAATTAGAGAAAACGGGCTCGGGAGTCGGTTACGCGCGGGGAAGGATTAGCACCCCCGCTACGCCCAATGTTGGTACCGGATTGAGCAATTTTCTGTCTTAAGTCGAAATTTAGAAAGATTTTTAAAAAATAGGATTCCTTTTTGAAACAGGGATAACTTGAGTAGAAAATTCGAGATTCCTTCGTCTCGGAAGAATACAAATATCACATCCAGCACGATTGGACACGAGATTCGTGAATTCTTTGAAACTAGAGATATCTCACGAGTTGCAAAACTTTGTTTAAAAGGGCATTTTAAGTATTTAGGCGGACGAGAAATCGCAACCCAGCACGTTAGGGCACTATTTCTCGAATCCCTAAATACAAAAACATTGCCTCGTTTTTGGAACATTTAAAATTTGAGATGATTTGGGTTGAAAAAATCGAGATTCTTTCACTTCGGAAGAATACGGACGTCACATCCAGCACGATTGGACACGAAGTTCTTTAAGTTCCTCGAAACTAAAGTTATCTCGCAAGTTGCAAAATTTAGGAGGGTATTTTAGGTATTTAGACGAATGAGAAATCGCAACCCAGCACGTTAGGGCACTATTTCCCGAATCTCTAAATACAAAAAATGTTACCTCGTTTTTGAAACCTTTGGATAATAACGTGATTGGGCTTAAAAAGCGACATATGGAGGATTTGTGAAATGTATTGAAGTCGTATGTGTTCGTGATAGTATCGAAAATATAGGGCATGTGTTTTAGAATAATAGTAATGTAGAAATAATTATTAATAATAAACATGTAACTTTATACATATATATATATATATATATAACATACAAATAATAAAATGTAAAATATAGTGACTATAGTATATTAGTGATGATAATATTTTAGTATTATAAGATATTATATATGTGGAATATGTGATGTTAAAAGTATTTAAAAAAAACATTTAAACTATATGCAATATACGTGTGATGACAGAAGATACACGTAAGTTGATACGAGAAAACAAATGTATATGTGTAATGTAAAATATGTACGTAATACAGTGTTAAGAACATAGACTTAAGAGAAATATAGTATACATATATATAGTTAAAACTATACGTAAAATATAAAAATATAGCGTTAAGGAAAATTATGTACGTATGTAATATTAGTACGTATATATAATGAATATATTAAAAGAACGTATGTATAATATAGATTAAAACATATAGACGATATATATATATACGTATTGGAAATATTGATATCAAAACATAACAAATAATAGTATTAAATATATATACATGCAAAAATATACGTGTATACTAATATCACAAACGTATAATATTTTAAATAATATTACAAATATACATACTAAAACATTAAAACACATACATATATATATATATAAATATATTATATACGTAATATATATATGTATAATAAACAATAATATAACAAAATACATATATACAATAAAATGTTAAAGCACATACATATATATTATACGTGACATATGTATAGTATGAAAGGAAAATAACAATGAAAAGTATATACAAAGAAAGAATATATGGCATAGTATTAAAATATAATAATATAATAAAATAATGTTGAAACAAATAATATTATAAATGTATGATTAAAGATATGGACATGAATAAAAATATTAAGGATTATAACAATAATAGTAATAATAATAATAATAATAATAATAAGGGATGATTATATCGATAATAATATGAAAAGGGAATAAAGGGATGAAATTGGATTAAAGATAAAAACTTCGGGGCAGATTTTAAATTAAAACGAACGTGGGGGACTTATTTGAACACGGGATGAACCTATGGGGGCCAAGAGGGTAATTTTACCGCGCGTCTAAAACGGCGTCGTGGTGGGAGGGACCAAATCATAAAACGGGGCAGATTATCGGGCCAATTTGAAAATACCAGGACTTGATTGCAAATAGCAGAAAAAGCGGAAGGGCTGATCGCGCAAATAGCCCTTCCTTTTAAAAACACGCGGATCCTAGGAGCGGGTCAGGTCCGTGCACGGGTCGGCTCGAAACGGTGTCGTTTTGGGGTTAAAACACAGCCCCCAAAACGACGTCGTTTTAGGGGGCTATAAATAGGCCTCTTTGGTGAAAAAAATTCATTTGACCGGGTGAAATAAAGAAAAAAAAGGGAGAGAGGGGAGAGCAGGGGGGCCCGGAGCGATTTTCGGTGGTCGGTCCGACCACCGGACGGTCACCGGCGCCGGTGCCGGCCACCGCACGCGGTGGCCAGAAAAGGTAAAATTCCAGATTTTTTATTTTTTTATTATTTTTCATTATTTAATTAAAATATAAATACATATTCATATATATTATTTTTGTGCGAAAATGATGAAACCGAATCGTAAAACTAGGGTTTACCTTCAACGTTTAGGATTTTAATCTCAGTACTTTGATACTCCGATTTCGGTTGGTTTTCTACTTCGATCTCACTGGGTCACGTATTCTTGAGAATAAAATGTGTAGTGGTTGCCAAAATATCGTTTGTATTTCTGAAAAAAAAATTCGAGAGACTTTTACATATGGTTGATTCGGCTTTTATAGCCCTTACAAATTATTATTTTTTTATACTACTGTCGCTGTCCTTTCATTTTGAATGTTTGCAGGTGCCACTTGAGGGCGGTGGGATATGACCGTGGCGGTGGAGCAGGTCTGTCAGAGGCCAAGTGGGTGACCCTTCGGGGCTAGGGTTTCTGAGTATACCTGGGCATGGGTAGGTCAGTTTGCAATTGGGTCGAGGGTCTTGGGCTTGTAACGGGTCTTGGGATTTTGTTTGTGGTTATTAATTGGGCTGATAGGGTGTAAATGGGCTTAGCTTAGTGATTGGGTACTTAGGTAGTGGTTTAGGGTCTGGGCTTTGTTTGCCCCGGGCCAAAATTAGCTCGTACAGCTGCCCCTCTTTGCTCATTGTCGTGTAACGGGAATAGAGCAAAGACTTCAAAAGGGCCAATTTTGCCTGGTCTTGTCGAGTCTTGACTACTTCGGTACTCTTCTTGCTCGGGTAGTCTCTTTAGCCCACCGCCTCTTGTAGCTTTGGTTCAATCCACTGCAACTTCAAAAGTATGTCTTGTAGCTTCAATCTGCTCATATCTTCGGGGATATAATAATTTAGCGTGAAGAGATCTGCAACTTCAATCTTCTCTGCTAAACAATACAAAGATTTTCGAATCTGCCTTTTTGATCTGCTTTCTGCCAGTACAGAGAGATAAGATCTGCCGAAACTTGATCTGTTACCCTACTGCTTAGGGGGTTAAGATCCGTTAAAACTTTGCCTATTACCCTACTGCTTAAGGAGTTAAGGCGAGCAGCTGAAGTCTGCCCCATCGCTGCTGTATGGAGGCAAGATTTGCCGGAATTCGATCTGTTACCCTACTGCTTAGGGGGTTACGATCTGATAAAATGCGATCTGCTCCGCTCCTGATCAACGAAGATAAGATCTGCTATGTTTTGCCTATTACCCTACTGCTTAGGGAGTTACGGCGAGTGGTTGAAATCTGACCCATTGCTGACGTATGATGATAAGATTCGCCAAAATTCGATCTGTTACCCTACTGCTTAGGGAGTTAAGATCTGATAGAGCGCGATCTGCTCCGCTTCTGCTCAGCGAAGATAAGATCTGCTTTGTTTTGCCTGTTACCCTACTGCTTAGGGAGTTACGGCGAGTGGCTGAAATCTGCTCCAACACTGCTGTATGGAGGTAAGATTCGTCGAAATTCGATCTATTACCCTACTGCTTAGGGAGTTAAGATCTGATGGAATTTGTTGTTTTCGTCAATCTTGCTACATTGTCCACTGGGGAATCTATCTGTAGAATTGATTTCCTGAGGTTTATGCTTATGCAAGTGATTAGGATGCCATGATCAAAATGAGTCAAATGCTTCCTGATTGTGCGTGTTATGATGCAAAAATGTTATGAGAATGATCCCTACTTCGGCCATCACTATTCGTTCATACAAGTTTCATTCGAGGTGTCATTCACACTTTGTTTGCATGCCCCAGATCAAATTGGTTCTATTATGACCTGCCGGTAATAATCCTTTCCTAGGATCGAATTGCTTGAATTTTCTAATCATCACTTGAACTGAAAAGGGAGTTTTCTTTGAGTATACCTAACCTTTACACATAGGGGGTTCTCTAGACAATCGTTCTGTTTTAGTTTCTTGCATTATTAGGAAATTTTACAGAGTAACATGCAGAACTTCATTTGTAAAGATATTTTAGTTCATCAATCGTTATTTCAATGTAACACATTTTGTGTATAGCGAAAGGCAAAAAAAACCTTGAGGATAGTCAGATTGGAACAAAGTCATTAAAGATACAAGAGGAAATTAATTTGACAACATATCTTTGAGAAGATCAAAAGATGGTGAACAGGATAAAAAAGTCAGATGCCCTAGATACCGCAGCTTGAGCTCTTATATACAAACTCCATGAAGACTACTTTGGGTTTGACATGTGTTCAGAAGATCCAAAGTACTTTGTTGATGCCCCGATATGTAATGTACTCCACTTCTCATCAGGTTAAGTATAGTGAGATGCGTGTCATTCGAAATTTGAGCCGCCCTTTCGGGTTTTCGACTCAAAACCCCTTTAGTCTCAAGGAGCCCTTTGCGGGTTTTCACATTGGCTTCTCCATTTTTTTTTTTTTGGTTCTTGGGATAGAAGTCTCAAAGCGCCTTTCGCGGGTTTTCACCTTGGCTTCTCTGCTTTTAGACAAAGTACTTCTTGACTGAGTCTGAATTTACTGGATTGGGCAAACTTTTCCCATCCATTTCCGCCAAAATCAACGCACCACCAGAGAAAGCCTTCTTCACAACATACGGCCCTTCCCAATTTGGCATCCACTTTCCTCTGAAGTCCTTCTGTATGGGAAGGATCTTTTTCAATACAAGGTCCCCCTCGTAAAATTCTCTTGGGCGGATCTTTTTGTCGTAAGCTCGCATCATTCGCTTCTGATACATCTGGCCATGACGAATTGCCTTCAGCCTTTTCTCTTCAATCAAGTTCAATTGATCGTATCGTGATTGAATCCATTCTGCCTCATCCAACATTATTTCTAACAAGATTCGAAGGGAAGGTATCTCTACTCCAATGGGTAACACTGCCTCTATCCCATAAACCAGCGAGAATGGAGTTGCCCCGGTAGAGGTTCTAACAGATGTTCGATAAGTAAATAGTGCAAACGGCAGCTTTTCGTGCCAATCTCGGTAGGTCTCAGTCATCTTCCCAACTATCTTTTTAATGTTTTTGTTGGCCGCTTCCACTGCCCCATTCATTTTTGGGCGGTACGGAGATGAATTGTGATGCTTGATCTTGAAATGGCTGCAAACTTCTGATATCGTGCTGTTGTTCAAGTTCAGGGCATTGTCCGATATGATTCTCTCAGACATCCCGTATCGACAGATGATTTCTTTCTTCAAGAATCGACTCACTGCTGACTTGGTAACATTGGCATAAGAGGCAACTTCCACCCATTTCGTGAAATAATCAATGACCACGAAGATGAAGCGATGCCCGTTCGAAGCTTTTGGTGAAATTGGACCAATCACATCCATGCCCCACATGGAAAAGGGCCATGGAGAAATCATAACATGCAAAGGCGAAGGCGGTACGTGAATCTTATCCCCATAGATCTGACATTTATGACATTTCTTGGCATAGCTGATACAATCTCCCTCCATAGTGGACCAATAGTATCCAAATCTCATGATTTGTCTTGCCATCGTGAAGCCATTAGCGTGGGTTCTACAGACACCCTCATGTACTTCTTCCAAGATTTTTTTAGCTTCCACAACGTCGACACATCTCAAAAGTACCTGATCTTTTCTTCTTTTATACAGGATGTCCCCATCCAGTACGTAATCGCAAGCTAACTTTCTCAAGGTTCTTTTGTCATTCTCTGTCGCCTGTTCAGGGTATTCACGATTCTTCACATATCGTAATATATCCCGATACCAAGGGTGGTCATCTTTTTCTTCTCCTTCAATGTTACAACAATGAGCTGGAGCTTCAAAAATGCTCATTTGGATAGGCTTCATATCCTCTTTTCTGTTTACTTTAATCATAGATGCCAAGGTTGCCAAAGCGTCGGCCATTTGGTTTTCATCTCGTGGGAGATAATTGAAAGTGATGTCATCAAACTCCTCAAGTAGTCCTAGAACTACTCTCCGGTAATTGATCAATTTTGGGTCTCTTGTCTCCCATTCTCCTTTAAGCTGGTAGATCACCAATGCGGAATCTCCGTACACTTCCAATGTTCTAACCTTCCGTTCTACGGCAGCTCGAATTCCCATGATGCATGCTTCATATTCTGCCATATTGTTTGTGCAGTCAAAGTCTAATTTGCATGTGAACGGATAATGATCTCCATCCGGGGATATTAAGACTGCCCCAATTCCATTTCTTACTGCGTTAGATGCTCCGTCAAAGTTCATTTTCCATGGACACCTCTCGGCAGTTGCTACGTACATCAACTCCTCATTAGGAAAATCAAAGCTCAATGGTTCGTACTCTTCCAGAGCCCTACTGGCCAGAAATTCTGCTATCGCACTTCCTTTTATGGCCTTTTGACTCACATAAACTATATCAAACTCAGAAAGTAGTATCTGCCATCTTGCCATTCTTCCATTCAGGGCTGCTGACTCCATCATGTACTTTAATGGATCTATTTTCGAAATTAGCCACGTTGTGTGATACAACATATATTGCCTCAACCTTCGGGTCGTCCAAATCAAGGCACAACACAACTTCTCGATCGGTGGGTATCTCATTTCACAATCAGTAAATTTCTTACTGAGGTAATATATCGCCCTCTCTTTCCTTCCTGACTCGTCATGTTGACCTAGCACACATCCCATAGAGTTGCTGAACACCGACAAGTACAGTATCAGCGATCTATCTGGATTAGGCGGAGATAGTACTGGAGCGTTTGACAAATATTGCTTGACCTTATCAAAGGCATTCTGACATTCTTCATCCCAGGTACCCTGGTTGTGTTTCCTAAGAAGGCGAAATATGGGATCACATTTCTCGGTCAATTGTGAAATGAACCGAGCAATGTAATTCAACCTCCCAAGAAAACCTCGCACTTCCTTCTGAGTATGCGGTGGCGGTAGCTCTTGTATGGCCCTGACTTTGTCTGAGTCAACTTCTATTCCTTTTTCACTAACTACAAAGCCCAATAGTTTCCCTGACCTGACTCCAAAGGTACACTTTGCTGGATTGAGTTTCAACTGAAACCTTCTCAATCTCAAGAATAATTTCCTCAAGGCTTCGATATGTTCCTTTTCAGTTCGAGATTTGGCAATCATGTCGTCCACGTACACCTCGATTTCCCTGTGCATCATATCGTGGACTAAAGTCACCATGGCCCTTTGGTATGTCGCACCTGCGTTCTTTAGGCCGAATGGCATTACCTTGTAGTAAAAGGTGCCCCACAATGTTATGAAAGTGGTCTTATCCATGTCCTCAGGATGCATCTTTATTTGGTTGTACCCCGAGAAGCCGTCCATGAAGGAAAACAATGAATAACCCGCTGTATTATCTACCAGGGTGTCAATGTGTGGCAAGGGAAAGTTGTCTTTTGGGCTAGCTTTGTTCAAATCTCTGTAATCGACGCACATTCGTACCTTCCCATCTTTCTTAGGAACAGGCACAATGTTAGCTATCCATTCTGAGTACTTGACCTCTTACAGGAATCCAGCATCAAACTACTTTTTGACTTCCTCTTTGATCTTCAGCACGACGTCAGGCCTCATCCTTCGCAATTTCTGTTGAACCGGCTTGCAATCTTGTTTTATAGGGAGACGATGCACTATGATATTAGTATTCAGCCCCGGCATGTCTTGATATGACCATGCAAAGATATCTTTGAATTCACTCAGTAGTTTGACGAGATCCTGCCTTGTTTCTTTGGTAATGCGTGTTCCTATTTTCACCTCCTTCCCTTCTTCCAACGTTATGTTCTCTGTTGCCTCCTTTTCGTGGGGCACGATTTGCTTCTCTTCTTGTTTCACCATTCTCAATAGATCTGGAGATACGTCACAATTCTTGTCATCTTCAAAATCCTGAGGATTCTCTGAACACAAGTCTTGCTCAAAGGAGAATTCAGAACTTGCAGTATCATTGCTCAAATCATTGATATCTAGGGACCTGCAGAGTATGAAAGAATGTGCAAAGAATGAATGAATTTAATAATGATTGTTTCCATGTTATGAGTGAATTGAAAAATTAGAATGAGATTAGAAGGTTCAAAGAATATTTATCGATAGAGAGGGCGTTTGCTTGATTTGACAAAAGCGTTCTTTATTGAAACAAAATATCCGAATATAAGCCTATTTCACAAACAAAATCTTATTACTCCTAGGCTTTAGAGCAACAAGAGTGTTCTGGAAAATTACTCTGTAAAATTCCTAAAAGTTACAGGAAGTTCTTCAGCAGTCCAATTGTCTAAAGAGCTTCCCGGCTCGTAAGGACAGATGCCCTCCAAAGCCCTCTGTTCAGTTTCTCCATCATGTATGGCGTTGATGTGATAGCTTCCTTCCTCAAGCGACCCCACCTCGGGGTAAATTATCCCTCCCGACACAAAAGTATGGGATATGTGAGGGAATGTCATCGGTTCCCACTCAAATTCTCTTCCGTTCAGACGCGCCTTCCTTCTTTCTTGACGCTTTTCTATCTCCTTCTTTCTCTGTCTGTGGTCTGGCCTAAAACCTAGGCCAAAACGGTCTCTTTTCTCACTTAATTCAGGGACTCGAATCCCACCTTGGAGGTATCGGCCTAACCCTTTTCCGGGCAAAGCTCCTTTTCCCACTGTCATCCGTAAGCCCATTCTGGTGGTTTTGGATATCTTGGGTAATGGCACCTTATTTCTTTCCGAAATAAAGGTTGCATTGACAAATTCTAAGGAGCGGAAAGAACACTCAATAGACTCTTCATCTGCCTCCACATAAGGTGCGTTACTGGTGACTGTTGCTATGATGTCTTCTTCCGTGTTTACGGTCACCAGTCGTCCGTCAGTCACTAATTTCAATTTCTGATGTAAAGAGGAAGGCACCGTTCCCGCCGAATGTATCCAGAGCCTCCCCAACAAGCAATTATAAGAAGGCTTGATGTCCATAACCAGAAAATCCACTTCATATGTGTTCGGCCCGATCATTAAAGGGATATCAATCGTTCCCATAACCTTTCTCTCCGTGCCATCAAATGCTCTCACTATATTGTGGCATGCTTTCATGTGAGAACTGTCTATTGGCAGTCTATTTAACGTGGATAATGGTAAGACATTCAGGGCTGACCCATTGTCGATAAGCACACTTGGCAACGTATACCCTTTGCAGCGAGTGGTGATGTGTAGAGCCTTAGTTGACCCCATGCCACCCGGTGGGATTTCGTCATCATTGAAGTAGATGAAATTGTCAGCACTTATGTTGCTAACAAGGCGATCCAACTTATTGACGGATATATCTTTAGTAACATATGTCTCATTAAGCACTTTCATCAATGCCTCACGATGCACCTCTGAACTTAAGAGCAATGCTAACACTGATATGCGGGCTGGTTGCTTACGCAACTGTTCAACCACGCTATACTCACTGTGTTTTAAGAATTTCAGAAACTCTTTAGCCTCCTTCACTGATTCATTAATGAGTGTTTCAGCATCCTGCTCTTTCTCCGGGTCTAGGGCTTTTGCTTTCGTGGGTGCAATCCTGATGCCTCCCGCGTCATAACGATTTCCATTGCGTGTGTAAGAACCTTCAGCTTGGATCCCCTTGGAAGCGTTAGCTATTTCCTCCTCTTTTGGCATCGTTATGTTGCAGCCGTAATTCCAGGGTACCCTTTTGCTGTCCGTATATGGAAAGGAAATAGGCTTGCGGATAATGACCTTTGGTGTTATCGGTGTCTCAATCTCCTTATTTTTCGGTAGAGAGATGATGATTCTCGGCCGGTTAGTCCCTTGACTTGTCGGAGTTCCTTCTAATACGCATACGTGCCCCTCATTCAAGCTACCTTCGTAAAATTCTAGCTCCTTGTTATCCATGAGGCTTTGTACCAGAGCCTTTAACTCGCCACATTCCTGAATCTCGTGGCCTTCTTCTTGGTGGAACTCACAATAGTCCCTTGCTTTTTCATTTTTCTCTTTGGAGATCAACATTCCTCTTTTTATCATTTCTCTCCAAATGACCTTCAGTGGTGTCCTTACTTCAGCGATGTCCCTTTTTACCCTTCTTGCATCGATTTCCCCGATCGCGTTCACCCCTTGATTGCCGTGGTTTGGCAGCGGGTCTTCCGTACTGGGGGTATCGTCAAATTTCACGACCCCCATTTTAATAAGCCTTTCCACGGCCTTTTTGAAACTAACGCAATTTTCGATCGAATGTCCCTGTACTCCGGCATGGTAATCACACTTGGCATTAGCATCATACCACTTGGGATATGGGGGCTGCAAAGGTTTCAAGTGATAGGGAGCTATTGCGTGGGCATTATACAAGCTCTGATAGAGCTCCCCATATGTCACCGGGATGGGTGTGAACTGGATCTTTTCAGTATTCTGTCTTGAACTAGATTCCTGCTTTTGGGACCCCTGTTGCCCACTTGTAGCCGTTCTTGGTTGGCTAACCGTAATTGCCTTCGAGTTGTAACTACTCGCGTTGTTTACTTCGTTGTCCTTCCTTCTTGGTGCTGGCCTTTTGGCGGTTTCTCCCTCTATTTTACCACCTCTGATGGCGTTTTCAATCATTTCCCTCGCCATAACCATGTCCGCAAAGCTTTTAGTGGTACTTCCGATCATGTGAGTAAGGAATGGGGCTTTCAAGGTATTTATGAATAGCATGGTAGTTTCCTTCTCTAGTAGTGGTGGTTGAACTTGCATGGCAACCTCTCTCCACCTCTGTGCGTATTGTCGAAAGCTTTCATTATGCTTCTTTTCCATGTTCTGTAGAGTGATTCGATCGGGCGTCAAATCGGCCACATGGCTATACTGTTGCATGAAGGCGTGTGCTAGGTCTCTCCAAGAGCCAATCCTATCGCGACTCAGTTGATTATACCATTTAGCCGTGGCCCCGACTAGACTGTCTTGGAAACAATGAATTAGCAGTTGATCATTGTTCACGTACCCTGTCATTCGCCTACAGAACATAGTGAGGTGGGCTTCGGGACAGCTAGTCCCATTGTATTTTTCAAATTCTGGCATTTTAAATTTATGGGGGAGGACTAAGTCTGGGACCAAACTAAATTCTTTGGCGTCCATCCCTTGTCGCCCATCAGCACCTTCTAAAGCTCTAAACTTTTCTTCCAGCCACCTGCAGCATTCCTCTAATTGTCTTGAGGATTCAATCTTTTCCCTCTCCTTCTCAGCCAAGTCCAAATCAGGGGTGAGTGAGTTGATGGGATTATCCGACGGGTTAGACCCCGAACCGTCTTGTAAGTTCACAGGCATCCCAATATAAATTTGCCCCTGTTGAGGCTTAATGGTAATAGACGGCCTTCACAGGGGAGCCTCCGTCTGCGTTTGAGTGCGGGGTGGTGTGAAACCTGGCGGATAATCTTCATTATCTTCCGCGGTGGTAGCCATAGGGGCCTTTCCCTTATCTATTGCTCCCTTCAGCAGCTGGGCCATTTCAGCCACCATACTTCTCTGAGCTTCCATCATCTGTTCACGCATATCGTTTTGCATTTTTACCAATTGTTCTTGCAATTGCTCCTGCATTTCCTTTTAGAGTTGCTCGAATCTTTGATCCATATTCTTGGTTTTAGCACGTGTACCGTAGGGATGTGGAGTTTCCAGATTCTTTTCTTCTCTGTAATAACTTTCACTAATCAGGTTTTTTCGGTTTAAATGCATGTGATGTGATGCAATGCGAATGCATGAATGCAAAAGATATCGATCCCGATTCAGTTTCAATTTAGAAAACGTTGTTCAAGGAACAAAAATCCTTACACAAAACGGGTTACAGACACTTTCATCGTTAGGTCCAGAGTTTCAACCCTTTTAGATAACAGGAACAAAAGTTTTTACAACAAGCTGATTACAGATATGCCTTTGCCTTTAAGCCTAGAGTCTTAATTTTCCTAAGCAACGCGGCCAATTCTCGACCTCGGTCTGATTCCAGCTCGTATTTGACGCTTAACAAATCGGCCTGTACTGCCAAGTCTTGCAGATGATCGGCGACTTCTCGAATCTGGACTATGGCCTCCCCCATAAGGTAATCTCTATCTCTGACTTGATTTTGGAAATGGCGAAGCTCTCCCTTCCAGTGCTCCTCTCGCGCTTCGAGCTGCTCAATCTGGAGTCCATAGTCCTGTAATGCTGTCTCTAGCCCCTCGATCTGATGTTTCATTTCCTCAATCTTGTCTTGACTTGCCTTTAACTCGGCTGCAGAGTTACGACTTCGATGAAGATGAAGGGACCGTCCGAGTTCAGCTACCTTAGCTTTCAGTCCTTGATTCTCTTTCTGATTCTCTACTAAGTTCTTTTCCAGGGCTTGATTCTGTGTTCGCATTTCCTGGAACTTCTTCTCCCAACGGTCGGCTTTGGATTTTTCTTCCCGAACCTCTAGTTGCCATTGTTCAGAAGTCTTTCCCAATCCGGCTCTTCTCTTTGACAGTTGCATTCTCTTGTATCGTTCTTTCAGGTCATCTCGATCTTCTTCTATTTTCCTTTTTTCTTTCTTTACCTTTTCAACCTCAGTCTTCTGGACGTCAACATCTAAGCTCAGATACATCTTTTCTTCTTCTAACTTCTCTATCCTCTTGGCGAGCTTTAGACTCTTCCTCTCAAACTCTAACTTTACGAGGTCTAATTCTGAAGGAATCACCCGTAAGTTTTCCTCCATTGATCGAGCAGTTTTCAGACTCGGCTTCGGGATGTTGTCATTGGTCCTCTTGTTAAACCATTCTTTGTACTCGGGGGTTGTCTTCGGGCCATCAGTCAAAACCTTCACACAGTAAATCTTTTTCCAGGCGTCGAAAATCTCTCGTATCTTCTTTTTATAATGATCACCTTTGTATGAGAAATCACTTTGGGCCAAGCCTCGTGTTACCGGTATAAACTGTTCCGCTTTGTACTGCCTCAGAACGAGTAATGGCGTAAAACCGATAACTCCCCAAATTCCAGGGAGAGGTACCCAATCAAAAGTCCCGCAACGATAAAGGATTTCTTTAGGAGCCATCCAAGGAGCTTTCCATACAACATCTTCTTCTCGGAGATTCTGAAGTATCTCTAACCATCTTCCCTCCGTGATGTCGTCCCTTCTTGGTGTAGTTGCTGTTTCTTTTAGGGAGAATAGTCCTGGAAGAATACTCGGCAAAGACTCCTATCGACCCTCCAGAAGTGACTGTGGAACCAAGCTAACAACAACTGTGCACAACCGATAAATCTGCCTTCACCCGCTCTCCTACATGCACTCAAGGAACGAAATGTTTCAGCTAGGATTACAGGCACGGGTGTGACTTGTTTACTGAGTCGATCAAATAAATCTGTGACCGCCTCGTCTATGTGTCCCATAGTCTTCGGAAAAATCACTAACCCATAAATACCTAAGGCCAAGAGATCCACCTTCCTCTTTACGTCTGGGTGCGTCAATATTAAATCCCTTAGACGTGCCCACGGAATACATTTGCTATCACCCTTTTGTTGGATTCGAGATACGGCCCACTGCTCACTCATTCCTGTGATAGTCATTAATTTTTTCACGAAAGTTGGGAGATTTACAGCCCTAACATAAGCTTTTATTATCTTGAATTCTTGGACAGCGGAGCAGGATGGTATATTCTTCCAAAGTGGGTACTAAATCTACCTCACCGAATGTAAAACAGCTATAAGCGGGGTTCCAAAACTGTACCATAGCCCGAAACAGATGCTTATCCACCTTAATGTCTAGCAAATAGGGAAGATCTCCGTAATTCTGGTAGAACAACTGTTTAGCCTCATCATCCCATTGGGTTCAAATGTCCCTCAATTCCTGAAGCTCGTTCTGTGCCGAACTGGTACGAGTAAAGTCCCACAGCTCCGACGTATGCCCCTCGGTGACACTATCTCCTTTTTCTAATTGGGCTTTCTCTGACCATGAGCGGATGTTAGCGTTGTCTTTCACTTTGTCAAGATATTCATTCCCCATTACAAAACTTTCTAACGTAGAAATCGAACCGTGGATCGATACCTTTAAATGCTGGATGACATGCAATGATGACAAAATAAAATGGGTTAGTGTCACATATAACGGATAAAATTCAAAGAAAATAAACAAGCACCTACATAGGTAGTCACTAAAAGGTCACCTCCGTACTTCCTAGGGCAGGCACTTAAGGCGCACTATATGCGTTTTGGTTCTAGAGAGAAGGGTACCCGAACCAGCAGATTCCTTGATCCTCACCCATTATAGGCTCATACGGACCAAGTTTAGTTCAGGGGGACACATTTCCCTACTGCCATGCGGAGATGAAAATCTCACGAAGCACATAGGTACGGATGTATCCCGGAAGCGATTCGCCAGCCCATGCGGAGGTGAAAACCTCACGAAAGCGTAGCTCCTCACTCCCACTTAAGGGTGTGACCACAACGGTCATGCAAATGCAATGCGTGCGAGGAAAGAAAACAAACGCAGGTAAAAGATTCTATTTAAGAAAGATTTCAAAATTTGTAACATTAAGACAGAAAATGATCAATTTTCGGCTTGACTCACTTAGATTCCCCAGTGGAGTCGCCAAGCTGTCGTAACCATTTTTTTGAAAAAAAACGGAAGGACGACTTAAAAAGGAAAAGGAGGAGTCGCCACCAATCTTTTTAGGTGTGATTGGATCACCTTATAAAAATGTTTTGGTCTACGAAAAATTAGAGAAAACGGGCTCGGGAGTCGGTTACGCGCGGGGAAGGATTAGCACCCCCGCTACGCCCAATGTTGGTACCGGATTGAGCAATTTTCTGTCTTAAGTCGAAATTTAGAAAGATTTTTAAAAAATAGGATTCCTTTTTGAAACAGGGATAACTTGAGTAGAAAATTCGAGATTCCTTCGTCTCGGAAGAATACGAATATCACATCCAGCACGATTGGACACGAGATTCGTGAATTCTTTGAAACTAGAGATATCTCACGAGTTGCAAAACTTTGTTTAGAAGGGCATTTTAAGTATTTAGGCGGACGAGAAATCGCAACCCAGCACGTTAGGGCACTATTTCTCGAATCCCTAAATACAAAAACATTGCCTCGTTTTTGGAACATTTAAAATTTGAGATGATTTGGGTTGAAAAAATCGAGATTCTTTCGCTTCGGAAGAATAAGGAACGTCACATCCAGCACGATTGGACACGAAGTTCTTTAAGTTCCTCGAAACTAAAGTTATCTCGCAAGT
Organism: Gossypium stocksii; assembly: GCA_020496765.1. Taxonomy (NCBI): domain Eukaryota; kingdom Viridiplantae; phylum Streptophyta; class Magnoliopsida; order Malvales; family Malvaceae; genus Gossypium; species Gossypium stocksii. The sequence continues at coordinate 101,778,125 of CM035631.1, forward strand.
TGCAAAATTTAGGAGGGTATTTTAGGTATTTAGACGAATGAGAAATCGCAACCCAGCACGTTAGGGCACTATTTCCCGAATCTCTAAATACAAAAAATGTTACCTCGTTTTTGAAACCTTTGGATAATAACGTGATTGGGCTTAAAAAGCGACATATGGAGGATTTGTGAAATGTATTGAAGTCGTATGTGTTCGTGATAGTATCGAAAATATAGGGCATGTGTTTTAGAATAATAGTAATGTAGAAATAATTATTAATAATAAACATGTAACTTTATACATATATATATATATATATATATATATAACATGCAAATAATAAAATGTAAAATATAGTGACTATAGTATATTAGTGATGATAATATTTTAGTATTATAAGATATTATATATGTGGAATATGTGATGTTAAAAGTATTTAAAAAAAACATTTAAACTATATGCAATATACGTGTGATGACAGAAGATACACGTAAGTTGATACGAGAAAACAAATGTATATGTGTAATGTAAAATATGTACGTAATACAGTGTTAAGAACATAGACTTAAGAGAAATATAGTATACATATATATAGTTAAAACTATACGTAAAATATAAAAATATAGCGTTAAGGAAAATTATGTACGTATGTAATATTAGTACGTATATATAATGAATATATTAAAAGAACGTATGTATAATATAGATTAAAACATATAGACGATATATATATATACGTATTGGAAATATTGATATCAAAACATAACAAATAATAGTATTAAATATATATACATGCAAAAATATACGTGTATACTAATATCACAAACGTATAATATTTTAAATAATATTACAAATATACATACTAAAACATTAAAACACATACATATATATATATAAATATATTATATACGTAATATATATATGTATAATAAACAATAATATAACAAAATACATATATACAATAAAATGTTAAAGCACATACATATATATTATACGTGACATATGTATAGTATGAAAGGAAAATAACAATGAAAAGTATATACAAAGAAAGAATATATGGCATAGTATTAAAATATAATAATATAATAAAATAATGTTGAAACAAATAATATTATAAATGTATGATTAAAGATATGGACATGAATAAAAATATTAAGGATTATAACAATAATAGTAATAATAATAATAATAATAATAATAAGGGATGATTATATCGATAATAATATGAAAAGGGAATAAAGGGATGAAATTGGATTAAAGATAAAAACTTCGGGGCAGATTTTAAATTAAAACGAACGTGGGGGACTTATTTGAACACGGGATGAACCTATGGGGGCCAAGAGGGTAATTTTACCGCGCGTCTAAAACGGCGTCGTGGTGGGAGGGACCAAATCATAAAACGGGGCAGATTATCGGGCCAATTTGAAAATACCAGGACTTGATTGCAAATAGCAGAAAAAGCGGAAGGGCTGATCGTGCAAATAGCCCTTCCTTTTAAAAACACGCGGATCCTAGGAGCGGGTCGGGTCCGTGCACGGGTCGGCTCGAAACGGTGTCGTTTTGGGGTTAAAACACAGCCCCCAAAACGACGTCGTTTTAGGGGGCTATAAATAGGCCTCTTTGGTGAAAAAAATTCATTTGACCGGGTGAAAGAAAGAAAAAAAAAGGGAGAGAGGGGATAGCAGGGGGGCCCGGAGCGATTTTCGGTGGTCGATCCGACCACCGGACGGTCACCGGCGCCGGTGCCGGCCACCGCGTGGTAAAATTCCAGATTTTTTATTTTTTTATTATTTTTCGTTATTTAATTAAAATATAAATACATATTCATATATATTATTTTTGTGCGAAAATGATGAAACCGAATCGTAAAACTAGGGTTTACCTTCAACGTTTAGGATTTTAATCTCAGTACTTTGATACTCCGATTTCGGTTGGTTTTCTACTTCGATCTCACTGGGTCACGTATTCTTGAGAATAGAATGTGTAGTGGTTGCCAAAATATCGTTTGTATTTCTGAAAAAAAAAAAATTCGAGAGACTTTTACATATGGTTGATTCGGCTTTTATAGCCCTTACAAATTATTATTTTTTTATACTACTGTCGCTGTCCTTTCATTTTGAATGTTTGCAGGTGCCACTTGAGGGCGGTGGGATATGACCGTGGCGGTGGAGCAGGTCTGTCAGAGGCCAAGTGGGTGACCCTTCGGGGCTAGGGTTTCTGAGTATACTTGGGCATGGGTAGGTCAGTTTGCAATTGGGTCGAGGGTCTTGGGCTTGTAACGGGTCTTGGGATTTTGTTTGTGGTTATTAATTGGGCTGATAGGGTGTAAATGGGCTTAGCTTAGTGATTGGGTACTTAGGTAGTGGTTTAGGGTCTGGGCTTTGTTTGCCCCGGGCCAAAATTGGCTCGTACACGGAGTACTAGAACTCTCTTAATTCTCTTCAAAGTAGTTAAACAACTAACTTAATCTAATTATTGTGTTATTTTCCTATGCCAATAATTTAGACTAAATCGATTAAGAACAAACTCCAATTTCGATTACCCGAGGTAATTAGGAATTACAAATCAAGATTTCACCCATTTAATTTAGATTAAGAGTTATTTATTTTTTTACTTAAAACTTCATAAGTTGGGTTAAATATACTACATATACCTTTTAAGGTTTAATAAAAAAGTCAAAAATTATTTTTTTATAAAAAGACGTGGGATAGTATTTGAACCCTACTTGTGAAATTAATATTTTTTCACTAATAACGTATCAAACATGAACTCTATTTAACAATTTATGTTATATTTATGAATAAACTATAAAAATAGTCATCCAATTATTTTTTTTTTCGATTTAGTTCTAAAATATTTATTTCAAAAAGTTAAGTGATTAAATAAAAAAAATAGTTGGATGACTATTTTTATAGTTTACCCTATATTCATTTTTAAGTTCATTGTTATTTTCGAAACTCTAATATATAAAATAGTAAAAATAATAAATTAATGGGCAAAAAAGAGCATGACATAAACTTGTTACTTCTTGAAGACAATATCAATAGAGACATCTATGAGTCGGGCTACAGTCCGATTTCAAAGAATTTTCAAATTCAAACTTATTTTCAAGCCAGATGAATCCAGCGTAAAAAGTTGTTTTTCAGTTCAAAATATTAATAAAATTTTTAAAATATATTTTTATATTAATATTTATATATTCTTATAGTTACATTTAAAATTAATTTCATTATTCAAATTTAGTTCCAACCACCCAAAATAGTAAATTAAATTATTATTATTCTAAAATGTAATAATATAAGAAAACATCAAGCTTAACCTAATTTTTAATGACTAAATTGAATACAATAATCAAAACTAAATTTTAGATTAAATATTTTTAAGCAACCTTTAACATCTACTCAGAAAATTTTCTAATTCCCAACTTGTAGAGCCAAATATTGTAAAAAATATATATACTTGTTTTAAATTGAGTTTGTATTTTCTTACATCAATGATAAAAAAATAATAATAATTTCAAACTAAATTTAGTCCTTAACATTTATATATTTTGTCAATTTGGTCATTATTCAAATTTTAATAAAATTTGACCTTCAACCTTTCAAAAATATTTAAATTCGATTATTAACCTTTAAAAAAAAAACAAATTGCTTTTTTTAACGAAAAATATTGATTAAAACATTCAAGTTTTACATCAATCACCTCATTAATATCTCTAACCATATATACAATCGGAAAGGGGTCTTGATTAATTGTGATAAAATCAATCGCCTCGTTAGTATCTCCAATCATACATGCTTTTCCAAAATCTTCAACTGAGACAAATGTAGTTGATGAAGCTTAGTCTTCTACGATGAAATAACTAATTCTCAATCTTTTTCTTGGCTGCTCATCATCCACATTTCCATACTTATTTCAAATTGCACATAAAACATATTCACTCTACAGGATTAAAAATAATATATATATAAAAGTCAAATCTTCAAGTATTCTAATCAAAATTAAAACTTCATCCAATGATATTGTCCAAACTTTTTTTCGAAAATAGGGAAATCGACTTTGGGTTTTGAAAAATAAAGATTTAAAAGAGGGAGCCGCCACCGATTTTTATTTCGAGACGTTCGGATCATCTCATAAAAATTATTTTAAAAAGCCTAAACTTATTAAAACAATAATTTTGGTCCGCGAAATTTGAGAAACAGGCTCGGGGGTCGGTTACATGCGAGGAAGGATGAGCACCCTCAACATGCCCGAAATTGGTACCGATTTGATTACTTAATGCCATATCGTTAAAAATCGAAAGTTCGTAATAACTTTAAAACGCAGTTCCTTTTATTAATGACGAACTAAAACTCGTGGTTTAAGCCCAAAATAATTTTTGAAAGACTCATCGTTTCGAGATATTGAAGTATGACACCCCGTAAGTTAGGGTACAATACTACATAATCTCGTGTACGAGTTTCGTACTTAATAAAACACATTTTGAGGTTTAAAATGATATTTTAACACTTCGGTTTAACGAGAAAACCGAAACCCCGTAAGTTAGGGCACAATTCCTCGATATTTCAAAGTGCGAGACATTGCCTTCGCAAGAAAATCATTTTTGGTGCCGAGTAAGAGTTGACAAGAGGAAATCGTGGTAAAATGTAAAAGCAATTTACGATAAAGAGTGCGTACGAATAAAACGTAATAACAAGAAACAACGAAAACATAAAAGAATTAACATGCGGTGAGAATTATTTACAGAAAAGAAATAACAAAAGATAATGACAAGTACTATGCAATTAATTTACGCATGTAAATAATAAACATGTGAATAATAAACGGACGAATAAATTAAAAAAAAAAAAAGGGAAAGACTAACGAAAGAAATTAAAATGTAATAACAAAATACTAAAATAACAACAATAATGAAATATGGTAACGATATAATGGTAATAGTAAACTAAATAAAGACAACTCACATAAAATGCTAATAATTATGAAAAGGAAAATGATAATAGTTTATTACTAATAATATGGCAATCATGGTATAGTAGTAATGAAAATAATAATAATATGTATATAACGAAAAGGAAATGATACATATAGTAAAATCGCAATAATAATAACGCATATACATATATATAGTAACAAACGGAAAAATGAAATTAAATATAATATAATAATATATTAATGTGATAGTAGCAGTAAGAAAATAGTAGAAACTAATTCATTATTGAAGAATAGCAGTGAAAATAACTATTTAAAATTATTATAAGATGTATATATGTATAAATTAAAAACATTAATTGAAACTAATGCTAATGTCAAATATTAATAATAAATGTATTAATAATACTAAAATAAGTAATTTTGATAACATAGCCAAATAAAAGGGATCAAATTAAACTAGAAACAAAAGGTTTGAGGCGAAATAAAAAAATGGGAGAGGGTCTTTTTGCACACCCTTGAACAAACGGAGGGGCCAAATGGGAGAATATCCCAGGCTCCTACGAGCCGCATTTCACTGGCCATGCCATGGACCAAATTAAAACGGAGATAAAGTAACGTGGTAAATTTAAAAAAACAAAACGATGCAAAATCCTAGGAACGGAGAACATGAGGGGACTGAAAGAATAATTTTCCGCTTCTTTAGAAGCACGGGGATCCCCCCAGTATGGGTCGAGTGGCGCGGATGGATGCCCCTATACGGCACCGTTTCAGAGCCATTGATGAAGGCTCAAACGGTGGCGTTTAACACATTCTTTAAACCCCCTTAGTCACTTCTTATTCTGCCGATAAGCCAAAAAAAGAACCCCCCTTTTCAATCAGAAACGAAACCCTAGAAGCTCCTTCCCATTTCAATATCGCACCGCTTTGCTAGGGTTTCATACCATCATTGCTGCGACGATTGCGAGCAGTGGTTGAAGGCTCGCAGTGATAACCGAATCCCCCTTTTGCCCCGCTCCGTTTCCCATCTCTATCTGGCCAAACAGACCCGAAGCCTAAAACAGAGAGAGAGCCACGGAGGGAAGGGAGTCGAATCTCGTTTCACACTCCTTCCCAGTCGGAACCCAGATGGGTTTCACGACTTTCGGGTCATCAGAGGCCTTCGATTTGACAGAGAACTAAACAAGGTATAATTTCGCTATTAACTCTATTACTTCAAAGTAAAAGATGGAAAGAAATGCAAACAACCTTTTGATTCTACTCTTTTTTGAATTCTGTTCTGTATTTAGTTTTCTTTTTTGTATTTGAAAGGAAAAAAAAGGATCGTTACATCTCTGTTTTTTCTCGCTTTATAGCAGAGCAAAATGCTTTATGATATTGCTATTATTCAGCAGTTTCTTCGTTGTTTCTATCTCTATCTCTGCTTGTGTCTTTCGTTTTTTGATTTTGCAGGTGATGGCTTCATTAAATGCGGTGGGACGGCATCCAGTGGCTGCGACAGACCCTGTGGAGGCGTCAGAGGCCCCTAGGTGCGCCGCACCTAGGGTTTGACCTTTGTTTCTTGGATTTGGGTATCGGGTCACTGTTTAGGTTTTGGGCCTGGTGGGTTATTTGGGCTTGTACCCGTTTTAATGTGTTGGGGTTGGATGCTGGGTCTTGTTACTTAGCAGGCCCAGACCAAATTAGGCTCGTACAGCTGCCCCTCTTTGCTCATTGTCTTGCAACGGGAATAGAGCAAAGACCATAGAAGGGCCAATTTACCTGGGTCTGCCGAGGCTCGACTTCTTCTGATGTCTGTCCTCTTTGACTAGCTTCATTCAGTTCCATTGTAATTTCAGTGAAATGGGACTTGTAGCTTCAACCTGCTCCACTGCAACTTCAGAGAGATAAGGTTTGATGTGATCTGCTCTATTGCAACTTCAGAGAGATAAGATCTGGTATCTTCAGTCTGCTCCTCTGCAACTTCAAGGAGATAAGACTTGTAAATTCAACCTACTCTACTGCAACTTCAGAGAGATAAGGTTTGATGTGATCTGCTCTACTGCAACTTCAGAGAGATAAGATCTGGTATCTTCAGTCTGCTCTTCTGTAACTTCAGGGAGATAAGACTTGTAAATTCAACATGCTCTACTGTAACTTCAAAGAGATAAGGTTTGATGTGATCTGCTCTACAGCAACTTCAGAGAGATAAGATCTGGTATCTTCAGTCTGCTCCTCTGCAACTTCAGGGAGATAAGACTTGTAAATTCAACCTGCTCTACTGCAACTTCAGATAGATAATGTTTGATGTGATCTGTTCTACTACAACTTCAGAGAGATAAGATCTGATATCTTCAGTCTGCTCCTATGCAACTTCAGGGAGATAAGACTTGTAACTTCAACCTGTTCCACTGCAACTTCAGAGAGATAAGGTATGTAATGGTAGTTTTGATATTACTACATCGCATCCTAGAAGGCACATCTTGTAGATGCTATTATGTCATGATTGAGATAAATTCAATGTTCCTGACTATATGCACATGAATGATATTTGCATGAATGCAGAATATTTGTGAGAATAATTTCTTTTTCAATAATTTTAATTCGTCATCGTTTGTCCATCAGGGTTTTATGGTAAACGCATTACGCCACTTCCTTGTTCAGACGGTATGTTGACAGAACCCCTTTAAAGGATAATCCTACTTTGATTGTTCTTCTTTAAGCGTTCTTGCCCTTCAGGTCTAGTGAGTTCTGAATAATAGTCTTCTTTTAGGTCCATGTACTACTTAAAAACTTTTCAGAGTAATACCCAGAACTCTTTTGCTTTATTATTAGCCAATTACTCATTGTTTCAATAAAAGCTCCTTGAAAAACAAGGCTATAACAAATGAATTAGGCTGCAATTTTGAGAGTAATGCTTGAAATGAGTAATGAATGTTGGCATTTGAGAGTATTGCTTAGAATGAGCAAGTTGGTCAAGGTGAGAAACCTTGCTAGAATACAAAACAAAAATCAATCAATTGATGGAGCATGTTTTGCTAAAATACAAGGGAAGAATAATAGGTTCACCAAATATCGTAGTTTGAGGTTCTTTTCATAGAACCTCTCGAAAATCCTTTCAATCTTGATATGTGTTTAGAAGTCCAGAAGATTTTGTTGATGCCCCAGGGCGTAGTGTTGCTCCTCCTTGTTACTTCAAACCTAGCAAGGCTATCCCAGGCTACACCTTCTGTCAAAATATGAATTTTCCTTTTCGAGTTTTCAATTCAAAACCTCTTGGTCTCAAGGTGCCCTTTGCAGGTTTTCACTTTGGCCTCTCCGTTTTTTTTGAAGGTCTCAAAGTGCCCTTTGTGGGTTTTCGCCTTGGCCTCTCCTCTTTTTAGGTGAAATACCTCTTGACTGAATATGAGTTTACAAGATTAGGTAGGCTCTTGCCATCCATCTTGGTCAAGATTAGCGCCCCTCCAAAGAAGGCCTTCTTCACCACGTATGGTCCTTCCCAATTCGGCATCCATTTTCCTCTAAAATCTTTTTGGATGGGAATGATCTTTTTCAAAACTAGATCTCCCTCCCGAAATTCTCTAGGACGGACCTTTTTGTTGTAGGCTCGCATCATTCGCTTTTGGTACATTTGACCATGACGGATAGCTCTCAACCTTTTCTCTTCAATAAGATTCAGTTGGTCGTATCGAGACTGGATCCATTCTGCTTCTTCCAACTTCAGTTCAGCTAGCACTTGAAGAGATGGGATTTCAACTTCAATGGGCAGGACCGCATTCATTCCGTAAACCAAGGAAAAGGGTGTTGCCCCGGTAGAGGTTCTGACAGATGTTCGGTAAGCATAGAGGGCAAATGGTAGCTTCTCATGCCAATTTTTGTATGTCTCGGTCATTTTTCCCACTATTCTCTTGATGTTCTTGTTAGGCGCTTCTACTGCGCCGTTCATTTTAGGGCGGTATGGTGATGAATTGTGATGTTTAATCTTGAACTGGCTACAGACCACTGATATCAAGCTATTATTTAGGTTCAACGCGTTGTCAGATATGATCCTTTCCGGCATTCCATACCGACATATGATTTTCTTCTTTAAAAACCTGCTGACTGCCTTCTTCGTAACGTTGGCGTACGTAGTTGCTTCTACCCATTTAGTGAAATAGTAGATGACTACAAAGATGAAGCGATGACCATTAGAAGCTTTCAGCGAAATCGGTCCAATAACATCCATGCCTCACATGGAGAAAGGCCATGGTGAAGTCATAACATACAGTGGTGATGGAGGCGCATAGATTTTATCACCATAGATATGGCATTTGTGGCATTTCTTGGCATAATTGATACAATCTCCCTCCATGGTAGACCAGTAATATCCGCATCTCATGATTTGTCTGGCCATTGTGAACCCATTTGCGTGTGTCCCACAGACACCCTCATGAACCTCTTCCAAGATTTGTCGAGCCTCAATAACATCCACACATCTTAATAGCACTTGATCTTTTCTTCTTTTATATAGGATCTCTCCGTCCAAGACGTAATCATTGGCCAACTTTCTTAATGTTCTTTTATCGTTCTCGGTTGCCTGGTCAGGGTATTCACGACTCTTCAGGTGTCGCAATATATCCTGGTACCACGGGCGATCATCTCTTTCTTCTTCCTCTTCTATATTATGACAATAAGCTGAGGCCTCACAAATACTCATGTGAATCGGCTTCATATCTTCTTATTTGTTCACTTTGACCATGGAAGCTAACGTAGCCAGGGCATCAGCTATCTGATTTTCTTCTCGTGGGAGATAGCAGAAACTAACGTCGTCAAACTCCTTGATTAATTCGAGAACCAGCTTTCTGTATTCAACCAACTTAGGATCTCTTGTTTCCCATTCGCCTTTGAACTGATAAATCACTAATGCGGAATCCCCATATACTTCTAATATTTTGATTTTACGTTCGATGGCTGCGCGGATCCCCATGATGCATGCCTCGTATTCTGCCATGTTATTTGTGTAATCAAAATCCAATCTATTGGTAAAGGGATAGTGATCCCTGTTCGGGGATATCAAGACTGCCCCGATTCCATTACCCACGGTATTTGAAGCTCCGTCAAAATTTAACTTCCAAAGAAGACTTTCTTGAGTGTTTTCTTCGACAACTGCCACGTACATCAAGTCCTCATTTGGGAAATCGAAGTTCAGGGCTCATAATCTTCTAGAGCTGTACTAGCTAAGAAGTCTGCTATGGCACTTCCTTTTGTGGCCTTCTGACTCACATAAACTATGTCAAATTCAGAAGTAGGATTTGTCATTGGGCCATCCTTCCGTTTAGGGCCGTTGACTCCATTAAGTACTTTAGTGGGTCCAGCTTAGAGATCAGCCAAGTTGTATGGTACAATATGTACTGCATTAATCTTCGAGTCGTCTAAATTAGGGCGCAACACAATTTTTCAATTGGCGAATATCTTGTCTCGCATTCGGTGAATTTCATTCTAAGATAATATATCGCATTTTCCTTTCTCCCTGACTCATCGCGCTGACCTAGTACGCATCCCATAGAATTCCCGAACACCGTCAAGTACAGTATTAACGGTTTATCTTGGCTCAGAGGTACGAGGACTGGGGGACTAGTCAAGTAATGTTTGATCTTTTCGAAAGATTTCTGACATTCTTATCCCAAACCCCTGGATTATGCTTCTTAAGGAGACGGAAAATGGGGTCACATTTCTCAGTCAGCTGCGAGATGAAACGAGCGATGTAATTTAATCTACCCAAGAACCCTCGAACCTCCTTTTGAGTGCGTGGAGGAGATAAATCTTGTATTGCCTTGATCTTATCTGGGTCAATTTCTATCCATTTTCCGCTGACTACAAATCCTAGCAGTTTCTCCGATCTAGCCCCAAAGGTGCACTTCGCTGGATTGAATTTTAGTTGGAACTTTCTTAATCTCAGGAACAACTTTCTTAGGACTTGTATATGCTCTCCTTCTGTCCGGGATTTTGCGATCATGTCATCCACATAGACCTTAATTTCCTTATGCATCATGTCGTGGAACAACGTGACCATGACTCTTTGATAAGTTGCCCCTGCATTTTTTAGTCCGAAAGGCATCACTTTATAACAGAAAGTTCCCCACCAAGTTATAAATGTGGTTTTCTCCATGTCTTCGGGGTACATCTTTATCTGGTTATACCCCGAAAAGTGTCCATGAAAGAGAATAGCGAACAGCCTGCCGTGTTGTCTACCAGGGTATCAATATGAGGTAGTGGAAAATTATCCTTCGGGCCAGCTTTATTTAAGTCCCTATAGTCTACACACATTCGCACCTTCCCATCTTTTTTGGGAACAGGGACAATATTAGCCACCCATTCAGAGTACTTGACTACTTGGAGGAAGCCGACGTCAAATTGCTTCTTAACCTCCTCTTTTATTTTCAGTAGGACATCGGGCCTTATTTTTCGGAGTTTTTGTTGAACAGGTTTGCAATCCTCTTTTATAGGTAATCAATGTACCACGATATCAGTGTTTAGCCCAGGCATATCCTGATATGACCATACGAAAATGTCCTTGAATTCTCGGAGCAGTTCAATGAGGTCTTCTCTCGTCTCAGCAGTGATACCGGTCCCGATCTTCGCCTCTTTGATTTCTCCTAAACTCACAACTTCCACCGATTCTTTGTAAGGTAAGATCTGTTTTTCGTCTTGTTCAACCATCCGTAAAAAATTCGGAGATAGATTACAGTCTTGACCATCTTCAAAATTCTGAGATTCTTCTGAACACATATCTCGCTCGAAGGGAAATTCAAATTCGTTAGCATCGTCGCTCATATTACCAATATCTGGGGACCTGTTATATGAACGAAAATAAATCCAAAGAATAAAGAATCCAAGAGAATTGATACAACATGATTATGAAAGAATGAAAGAATGTAAGAATGTTTGCTCGAGGTGTGACAAAAGGATGCATTTCATTGAAATAATGATTATTAGACACGTGCCTATTTTACAAAAAGACTTTTATTGCCCTTAGGCCTAGAGCAATAAGGGTGTTTTGAGTATTACTCTGAATTAGTCCTAAAGATTACAAGGATGTCCTCCACAGTCCAATTACTCAAGACACTCACCGGTTCGTAGGGGCAAATGCTCAGTAGATTCCTCTCTTCTTCTTCAGTAGATATGGCATTGATGTTCAAATTTTCCCACATTTCTTCAATTTCTTCTTTTATTATCGCCGTTTGCTCGGGGTGAATGATTCCTCCCGATATGAACATTTTGGATATATGGGGAAATACCATGGGTTCCCACCTGGCTTCTCCGCCATTCAGGCTTGCTCTTCTTCTTTCTTGCTTCTTCTCTAACTCTTTCTTCTTTTGCCTCGTATCTGGCTTGTATCCCAAACCGAAGCGATCACGCTTTTCTATCAAGTAGGGTACATCGATCTTCCCTTGAAGGTATTTTCCGAGTCCCCTTTCTGGTAAAGCCCCTTTTCCGATCGTCAACCGTAAACCCATCATTGTAGTCCTAGATAACTTGAGTACTGGGACTTTGTTCCCTTCAACGATGAACATAGCATTTACAAATTCCAGAGATCAAAAAGAGCATTCGATTGTCTCATCGTCTGTCCCTATGTACGGTGCATCACTGGTTACTGATGCAATGATGTCCTCCTCCTCTTTTATAGTCACTAGCCGACCCTCTGTCACTAATTTTAACTTCTGATGCAATGAAAAAGGTACTACTCCCGCTAAGTGAATCCATGACCGTCCCAGCAAGCAGTTATAAGATGGTTTAATATACATCACTAGAAAGTCTACTTCGTATGTGCTTGGACCAATTAAAAAGGGAATCTCAATCCTCCCTATCACCTTCCTTTTCGAACCGTCAAATGCTCTTACTATGCTCTGGCACGTCTTCATATGCGAACTGTCTACTGGTAATCTACTAAGCATAGATAGGGGTAGAACATTCAATGCAGATCCATTGTTAATTAAAACTCCCGGCAATGTGTACCCCTTGCAGCGGGTGGTGATATGTAGAGCTTTTGTAGATCCCATGCCTCCGGGCAGTATCTCGTCATCATTAAAGAAGATGAAGTTATCAGTACTTATATTATTGACGAGACGATCTAACTTGTTCACAGAAATGTCGTTAGCAACATAAGTTTCGTTCAAGACCCTCATTAATGCATTTCTATGCACCTCTGAACTCAACAGTAAGGCCAGTATTGATATGCGGGCTGGTTGCTTGTGTAACTGCTCCACCATGCTATATTCGCTGTGCTTTAAGAATTTTAGGAACTCTTTTGCTTCTTTCTCAGTTATTGGCTCATTTATTGGTGTCTCGATCCCATCTGTCTTTTCTGTCTCTTGCCTTACCGCTAAGGCCTTCCCTTTTGCAGGCTCTATTCTCACATTTACTGGGTCGTAGCACCTCCCGCTGCATGTATAGAAACCCTCATCTTGTTTTTCTTCCGAAGCGCTAACCAAGTTTTCTTCTGGAATCATCACGTTACAGTCGTAACTCCAAGGGACCCTATTGTTCTCTTTATAAGGGAAAGCAATGGGTTTTCGGATTATGACTTTAGGCGTTACTTGAGCTCCTGCTTCATTATTTCTTGGTCGCGTGATAATCACTATCGGGTGGTTACCTTTGTAGACCTTCTCCCTTGGTTCCTCTTCTGAGGCATAAACATCTCCCTCTTCCAATTCGCTAATCTCTTCGTAGAACTCCATTTCCTTATTGTCTATCAACCTTTGCACTAGGCCTCTGAACTCCCCGCATTTTTGGATGTCATGTTCTTTTCCATCATGGAACTCGCAATGACTTTCCATTCCTCCATTCGTCCTTTCCGAAGGCGATGTAACCAATCCCCTCTTTACCATCTCAATCTAAACCCGTCTCAGAGGGATTTTTACGTCTGCGACATTTGTTTTGACCTTCTTCCTCATGTTTTCGCCTATCGCATTTACCCATTTGTCTGCGTGGTTGGGTAACGGGTTTTCGGTGCCAGGTGCATCATCAATTTTCATGATACCCATTCTAATGAGTCTTTTAACTGTTTTTTTAAAGCCGTACAATTTTCTATCGTATGTCCCGTGATTCCCTCGTGATATTCGCATTGAGCACTTGCGTCATACCACTTTGGGTATGGGGGTTCCAAAGGTTTTACGTAAAAGGGAGATACGACCCATGCGTCGAATAGACTCTTGTACAGCTCTTTGTACGTCATTGGGATAGGCGTGTATTGGGGTCTTTCCGTGTTTTGTCTCGTGCTAGGTTCTGGTCTCGATGAGCCCTAATGACCAGTAGCCACCTTCCTTGGTTGGCTCACAATGATTGGCTTTGAATAACTATTGTTATTCACACCCACATTGTTCACCTTGTTCTCTTTCTTTTTCGAGGACGGTCTTCTAGTGCTTTCTCCTGCTTCGATCTTCCTACTTTATATTGCATTTTCTATCATTTCCCTAGACATTACCATATCCGAGAAGCTCTTAGTGGCGCTTCCCAGCATGTGATTGATGAATAGGGCCTTTAGTGTATTGATAAAAAGCATAGTCGTCTCCTTTTCTAAGAGGGGCGGCTGGACTTGAGTTGCTATCTCCCTTCACCGTTGGGCATACTGCCGAAAGCTCTCATTTGATTTCTTTTCCATGTTCTGCAGCATGATTCTATCAGGCACTAAGTCCGTTACATGGCCGTATTGCTTTATGAAAGCTTAGGCCAAATCTTTCCATGAGCCAATTGGGCACGGCTCAGCTGGTTATACCACCTAGCTGCAGATCTGATCAGGCTGTCTTGAAAACAGTGAATTAACAGCTGATCATTATTAACGTACCCCGTCATCCTTCTGCAGAACATTGTAATATAAGCCTCGGGACAACTTGTCCCGTTATATTTCTCAAACTCGAGAGTTTTAAACTTCAGAAGGAGCACCAAATCTGGGACCAAGCTAAGATCCTTAGCATCGATAACGTAACAATAATCAGCAGACTCCATTGCCTTAAATTTTTCTTCCAACCACTTACACTGGTCTTCTAGTTGTTTTGGCAAATCCATATTTGTTTTCTCCATTTCAGTCGTATCGTCTAGATCTGCGATGATGGGGTTGGTTGAATTATCCCCTGGGTGAGAACCTGAGCCCACTTGGGCATTCATGGGGGCTGAGGCACCGGCTTGGTATTGGGTCCTGATAGTAATTGGCGCCCTTGGCGGATTCGCATCCGGTTGCATTTGTGTATTGGTTGGAGTAAAACCTGGAGGATAAGTAGGGTCTTCGTTATCGGCACCAGTGTTGACCTCAGGGCCTTTTCCTTTATCGGTCCCTCCACTGAGTAGTTGTGGTAGTTGACTCATCATTCTTCTTTGGGATTCAAGCATCTGATCCCTCATATCTTGTTGAATCTTGGCCAGTTATTCTTGCATCTGTGTTTGTAACCGGTCCTGCATTTCCTTTTGCATCTGTTCCAATCTTTCTAACCTCTGATCCATTGCATTAGTTTTACGACGGGTGCTATAGTAGTGTTCAATTGGCGAATTTCCTTTGGCTTCCAGGGTAACTGCCATAATTTATCCTTTTTTAGGGTTTATTCTTATGAGTTTTAATGCATATAATGTATGCAAAGATGAAATGAATGCAAATGGAATGAATGCAAAAAAGGCGTTGATTCTGATTCAATCTCATTAGATTAACTTCACTAGAAAACGAGATTCGTTATATAAGACGAAAAAAATAAAATTACATATAAGCCTTCGCCTTAATTCCTAATGTCTTGATTTTTCTAAGGAGTTCGGCCAAGTCTCGACCACGGTCTGACTTTGACTCATACATTAAACTTAATACGTCGACTTGAGCTGCCAGTGCTTGCAGATGGTCTGTTACCTCTCGGATTTGAATTATTGCTTCTCCCATGATATGATCTCGATTCCCCACTTGGTATTGGGAACGGTGGCATTGCTCCTTCAACTGCTCGTTATTTGCCTTGAGAAATTCGACTTGCATTTTGCTATTCTGCAGTGCAGCCTCAAGTGCTCCTATTTGCTTCTTTAGTTCCTTGATTTTGTTTAGGCTAGCCTTCAATTCGATGACGGAATTACAATTACGGTGCTGCCATAGGGACCTCTCTAAATCTTTCACCTTGGCTATTAGTCTCTCCTTTTCTTCTTGGCTTTTCAGTAGACTTTTTCTTAGGGCATCTTCCTGTATCTAGGCCTCTTGAAATTTCTTTTTCCAATGATCTGCTTTAGCTTTCTCTTCTTCGACTTCCCGGCGCCACTGCTCTGATGGCTTGCGTAGACCAGCTGTTCTCATCGACTTTCGATACTTCTGGTAGTATGCTCTCAGACCATCTAAGTCTTCTTCAGCCTTATTTTTCCCCTTTCTTAACTTCTCGACCTCTAGCTTGTGTACGTCAGCATCAAGTCCTAATTGCATCTTTTCCTCTTCTAACTGCTCTATTCTCTTCTCCAATTCCTAACTTCTTTGTTCAAAATCTTGTTTAATAAGTTCTAATTTGGACGGAATGATCCTTAAGTGTTCTTCTACTGGCAAGGCATTTTCTTGATTCGGTCTAGGAATGTTGTTGTTGACTCTCTTGCCCCACCATTGATCATATTCGAGAGTTGATATGGGACCCTCGGACAATCCTTCCATTCTACAAGTCTTATTCCAAGCATCTGACATTTTGCGAACCTTCTTTTTATAATTATCACCTTTGAATGAAAATTCGCATTGGGCCAAGCCTTGTGTAGACGGTATGAATTGCCTTAGCCGATACTGTCTCAACACCAATAACGAAGCATATCTGATGCCTTCCCATATCCCTAACAATGGGACCCAGTCGAAATCACCACAACGGTACAAGATCTCCTCAGACACCATCTACGGAGCCTTCCACTCAACATCTTCAGTTCTTAAATTCTGGAATATTGCTACCAATTTCTCTTCTGTGATATCTTCTTTTCTCGAGGTAGCCACTGTTTCTTTTAGTGGAGAGTAGTTTTCAAAATAAGCTCGATACGTCAGTTTTTCTACTTTCTGGAAATGGCTATTAAACCATGCCAACAGAAGTTGCGCGCAGCCAATGAATCTCCCTTTGCCCGCTCTTCAGCAAGCATTCAAAGATCTAAAGGTGTCAGCCAAAATCGCAGGGATAGGTGTGACCCTCTTGCTTAGTCGATCAAACAGAACTGCAACAGTCTCATCAATGTGCCCCAAAGCTTTGGGGAAGACGACCATCCCGTAAATGCTTAGGGCAAAAACATCGACTCTCTTCTTTACATCTGGATGTGCGTGAATCAGATCTCTTAGATTCCTCCAAGGAATGCATTTACTATCTCCCTTTTGTTTGATTCGAGCAGCAACCCATTGTTCACTCATTCCCGTTACATTCATCAAATTCTTCAAGAAGGTTGGGACATTAACAGCTCCCGAATAGATTTTGTCCGTTTGAAACTTCGGGCAAAGGAGCATAACCGTATACTCCTCCACCGTAGGCACTAAATCCACATGTCCGAATGTGAAGCAACTATATGCGGGATTCCAAAATTGGGCTAAGTCTGGAAATAGGCGCTTATCCACCTTCATATCAAGTAGATAGTGGAGGTCGCCATAATTATAGAAGAAAAGTTGCTTGATTTCCTCGTTCCAGTGGTTCCATATATCCCTTAATTCTTGCAGATTGTTCTGAGTCACACTGATGCGGGTAAAATCCCATAGCTTTGACACGTACCCTTCGGTCAAACTATCGCCTTTCTCTTGTTGGGTTCTTTCAGACCAATTTCGGACATTTGCATTTTTCTCTACCTTATCACGAAACCCCTTTTCCATGATCAGCTATCCACTTGGTAATCAAATTGTGAACCAACACCCTTTTGTATTATGGAATGCCATGCAGTCACAAGTAAAGTAAAACAAAGCAAGTTAGCAATATACACAGGTAAAAAGCAACAAGAAATAATCAAACACCTATTCGGGTAGTCACTAAAACTCGGCATGGCTCTACCTAGGGTAGGCACCTAGGGCTCATTATATGCGGTTCGGTTCTAGAGTAATGGTACCCAAACCATAGATTCCTCGATCCTTACCCATTATAGACTCATACGAACCAAGTTCGGTTCAGGAAAATACATTTCCCTATGGCTATGTGGAGATGAAGATCTCACGAAGACATAGGTACGGATGTATCCCGGAAGTAATTCCCTTTCCTATACGGAGGTGAAAACCTCACGAAGGAAAAGTTTTCTACTCCCACTTAAAGGGTAAAATCGACCAACATTATGTGATGCCAAATGTGAACAAATTCAAGAGAGATAAATAAATTAAAAACACAAATTGAAATACGCAATGAGAAAACTCATAATTTAAAAAACGAACTTTCAATATTTTGACCGAAAGCATCAAACAATCAATTTTCGGCTCGACCCACTTAGTGTCCCCAGCGGAGTCGCCAAGCTATCGAAACCTTTTTTTGAAAATAGGGAAATCGACTTTGCGTTTTGAAAACTAAAGATTTAAAAGAGGGAGTCGCCACCGATTTTTATTTCGAGACGTTCGGATCATCTCATAAAAATTTTTTTAAAAAGCCTAAACTTATTAAAACAATAATTTTGGTCCGCGAAATTTGAAAAACAGGCTCGGGGGTCGGTTACATACGAGGAAGGATGAGCACCCTCGACATGCCCGAAATTGGTACCGATTTGATTACTTAATGCCATATCGTTAAAAATCGAAAGTTCGTAATAACTTTAAAACGCAGTTCCTTTTATTAATGACGAACTAAAACTCGTGGTTTAAGCCCAAAATAATTATTGAAAGACTCCTCGTTTCGAGATATTGAAGTATAACACCCCGTAAGTTAGGGTACAATACTAAATAATCTCGTGTACGAGTTTCGTACTTAATAAAACACATTTTGAGGTTTAAAATGATATTTTAATACTTCGGTTTAACGAGAAAACTGAAACCCCGTAAGTTAGGGCACAATTCCTCGATATTCCAAAGTGCGAGACATTGTCTTCGCAAGAAAATCATTTTTGGTGCCGAGTAAGAGTTGACAAGAGGAAATCGTGGTAAAATGTAAAAGCAATTTACGACAAAGAGTGCGTGCGAATAAAACGTAATAACAAGAAACAACGAAAACATAAAAGAATTAACATGCGGTGAGAATTATTTACAGAAAAGGAATAACAAAAGATAATGACAAGTACTATGCAATTAATTTACGCATGTAAATAATAAACATGTGAATAATAAACGGACGAATAAATAAAGAAAAAAAGGGAAAGACTAACGAAAGAAATTAAAATGTAATAACAAAATACTAAAATAACAACAATAATGAAATATGGTAACGATATAATGGTAATAGTAAACTAAATAAAGACAACTCACATAAAATGCTAATAATTATGAAAAGGAAAATGATAATAGTTTATTACTAATAATATGGCAATCATGGTATAGTAGTAATGAAAATAATAATAATATGTATATAACGAAAAGGAAATGATACATATAGTAAAATCGCAATAATAATAACGCATATACATATATATAGTAACAAACGGAAAAATGAAATTAAATATAATATAATAATATATTAATGTGATAGTAGCAGTAAGAAAATAATAGAAACTAATTCATTATTGAAGAATAGCAGTGAAAATAACTATTTAAAATTATTATAAGATGTATATATGTATAAATTAAAAACATTAATTGAAACTAATGCTAATGTCAAATATTAATAATAAATGTATTAATAATACTAAAATAAGTAATTTTGATAACATAGCCAAATAAAAGGGATCAAATTAAACTAGAAACAAAAGGTTTGAGGCGAAATAAAAAAATGGGAGAGGGTCTTTTTGCACACCCTTGAACAAACGGAGGGGCCAAATGGGAGAATATCCCAGGCTCCTACGAGCCGCATTTCACTGGCCATGCCATGGACCAAATTAAAACGGAGATAAAGTAACGTGGTGAATTTAAAAAAACAAAACGATGCAAAATCCTAGGAACGGAGAACATGAGGGGACTGAAAGAATAATTTTCCGCTTCTTTAGAAGCACGGGGATCCCCCCAGTATGGGTCGAGTGGCGCGGATGGATGCCCCTATACGGCACCGTTTCAGAGCCATTGATGAAGGCTCAAACGGTGGCGTTTAACACATTCTTTAAACCCCCTTAGTCACTTCTTATTCTGCCGATAAGCCAAAAAAAGAACCCCCCTTTTCAATCAGAAACGAAACCCTAGAAGCTCCTTCCCATTTCAATATCCGCACCGCTTTGCTAGGGTTTCATACCATCATTGCTGCGACGATTGCGAGCGGTGGTTGAAGGCTCGCAGTGATAACCGAATCCCCCTTTTGCCCCGCTCCGTTTCCCATCTCTATCTGGCCAAACAGACCCGAAGCCTAAAACAGAGAGAGAGCCACGGAGGGAAGGGAGTCGAATCTCGTTTCACACTCCTTCCCAGTCGGAACCCAGATGGGTTTCACGACTTTCGGGTCATCAGAGGCCTTCGATTTGACAGAGAACTAAACAAGGTATAATTTCGCTATTAACTCTATTACTTCAAAGTAAAAGATGGAAAGAAATGCAAACAACCTTTTGATTCTACTCTTTTTTGAATTCTGTTCTGTATTTAGTTTTCTTTTTTGTATTTGAAAGGAAAAAAAAGGATCGTTACATCTCTGTTTTTTCTCGCTTTATAGCAGAGCAAAATGCCTTATGATATTGCTATTATTCAGCAGTTTCTTCGTTGTTTCTATCTCTATCTCTGCTTGTGTCTTTCGTTTTTTGATTTTGCAGGTGATGGCTTCATTAAATGCGGTGGGACGGCATCCAGTGGCTGCGGCAGACCCTGTGGAGGCATCAGAGGCCCCTAGGTGCGCCGCACCTAGGGTTTGACCTTTGTTTCTTGGATTTGGGTATCGGGTCACTGTTTAGGTTTTGGGCCTGGTGGGTTATTTGGGCTTGTACCCGTTTTAATGTGTTGGGGTTGGATGCTGGGTCTTGTTACTTAGCAGGCCCAGACCAAATTAGGCTCGTACAAATATATTTACAAGTTTTATTACTCTAAAATTGTGGCTTTTAATTAATTTTAATAAAAACACAATATTTGTTGAAAATTTATACTATAATTAGTGGTTAGTTATGAACCCATAAACAAATAACAGGGATAAATGATTAAATTAAGGGTCCGTTTGTTTGATTGAAAATGGTTTTCAGAAAATGATTTCTGGAAAAAATAACTTACTTTTCTGGAAAAGTTAATATTTTCTAATGTTTGGATGAATCTGTGTAAAATATTTTCTGTTGTTTGGCAGATTTTCTGAAAATATTTTATAAAAACTGTTTTAAATGAAACAAACATACATTTAAGAATGTATTGTCTTCTCATTGTTTAATTAAGTTTATTTTATATCTATTAAATTTATATTTTATGCACTGATTTATTTATAAATAAATACATCAAATTAAACATTAAGAATTAGTGCCAAAGAAAAGGATTCAAAGAGAAAAAAATCAATTACAAAAAGAAATTCCCTAGTCTAAGAAAATAGATTACACAAAAATATGTATACACAAGAGTACATAGTTTAGACACATAGTCTATGCACAAAAGTTATAATGGCCTAAAATTCAGGGTTATCAGAACAATAGTTTCGTAACCACAAATCTGATTTAAAAAGAAAATTTATTTTAATATTATTGCATAATTTGTGATATGATAGGAAAGTCGTATGAAAATATCGATAGAAAATTTTTTTTGATTAGGTGGTTAAATTGAGAAAGGACCTAATTGCATAAAATGCGAAAGTTGAGTGCTAGAAGCTAAAAGGATCAAATAGCTATGAAATTGAAAACTAAAGGTCCTTATATGGTAATTAGACCATCAATCAAAGATGGAAAATAGAATACCCCTATCCTGTAACTGTCGCCGGATAGGTAATGGGCATTACCGGAACTTTAACTTAGTTCGAAACAGTAAACCTATTAAAACATTCATCAAATATCATTTCATTTCAGTAAATATCATTCATTCACATTCAAAACATACATAATTCGAGCATATAAAGCATTATACATGTATTCAGAACTAATTTGATAACATATGAAGAAGATAGGAAACTTTAAAAAATTTTCGAATAAGGGTCACACGGTCGTGTGCCCAGGCCGTATGCCTCACACGGCCACCACACACGCCCTTGTGTCTAGACCGTGTGAAAACAAGGCATACATACTAACTTGTACCACACGGCCGATGACATACTCGTGTGCCAAGCCGTGTGAAAATTAAGGGGTATTCTGACTTGGGTCACACAGTGGACCACACGCCCATGCGACAGCCCGTGTGCCACACACGGCCAATAGACACGCCCGTGTGTCTATGCCGTGTAACGCACTGACTTATTATACTGAAGTACAGGGGTCACACGGTCGAGACACACGCTTGTGTGCTCAGACAGTGTGGCACGAAAATAGGCTTGGTTTAAGCCATATTTCACACCCAAAGTCCTTGTACCTACAAGCATCAATTTGGCACAAAATCATAATCCTAATAAGCAACCAATTCAGCCAAAGAATGGACATTTTAAACCATCTAATAATCAACCATTTCATGAATCAATATCCACACTTATTTCCATGTATCAATTTCATGCCAAAAATATATATTCATATCTCATTTCAATCTATTATAAAACTTACCAAAACTTTATTAAAATCATCCTATGATCATACCAAATTTGACCATTTCATTTAGCCATACCTATACCTCAAAATAACACTTTACAAAACAATTACCTAACACAATTCATACCAACCATATCCATAATCATACATCATTTATGCCAAAATACCATTTATCAAATTTGCCACAAAATGGACATATCATATAATGCTTCCATACCAAGTCAACCATTTCCAACTCAAGCCATATCACATAGCTTGATCAAATACCAAATTCACACCAAATTCATTAACATAAGTGACCATATAATTCTTCTTTTAAACTAGCCTATACTTGCCATATTTATATCTTTTCCATAAGTTCCAAAAGTACTGAAAGATCATCTGGATAGTGTGATAGCAAATTTCTAACTTTGTCTGAATCGAGCTAGCTTCCGTAATCTATAAAATATAGAAAAATAAACAGAGTAAACTTAAAAGCTTAGTAAGCCCATATAATATAGAATTTAACTTACCAATATGACATAAAGCATTATAACAATATAAATCCAACTCATTTGCTCATAATGTCAATTCACAACACTATTCACAAGTTAGTCCTTTAACATTCATATGTTCATCCATTTATAAGGATGAAACCAAACATATAACATTCATGTAATATCAAATTCATCTCTCAATTCATATAAACCAAGTATCTTTGCATTAATACAAGTCATCTATCTCATGTATCATGTCATCCACTTAATTCATGTACTCATGTAACATATAATCCATGTAAATTATGTAATTCATGTAGTATATATCCATATAAATCATGTAATTCATGTAGCATATAATCCATGTAAATCAAGTAACTCTTGTAGCATAAAATCTTCATAATTCATATCAGTATAATCCCCGTTGAACCTAATAAAATATCGAGGGATACTCGGGTGATACACACTAAGTGTATAAATAAGTAATTCGTCAATTCATCATCATTTACGCTCTTTCGAGCCATGATCGGTAAGCTCCTCCTGAGCTGGTAACGGTAAGCTCTATCGAGACGGTAAGCTCTATCGAGCTAAATGGTAAGCTCCGTAAAGCTAAAACGGTAAGCTCTGAAGAGTTAAAGGGTAAGCTCATGAGAGCTGAAACGGTAAGCTCATGAAAGCTGAAATGGTAAGTTCATGAGAGCTGAAACGGTAATCTCGTATGAGCTGTGGTGAGTCCGCAACAAATGCAGGAACTCGACCTGTAACACCCCATACCGGGCCTGGACATAATGGCCGAACCTGGCGATATCACATGATAGCGTTTTCAAATTCATATTTGGCTAGTATAAATCGTTCTTGGTAATAATTTTTTGTTGTTCTAAGTAGTAAAAATACTTGATCGTTGTTGTGTTTAAAACATATCCCTTTTTCACGGAAGCTTTAGAAATCATATCATTTTAGGAAAATTGTTCGTTTTTAGAGAAAAGCAGGTTTTAAATCTTACTTATCAGCCTTAAATCATCAACAGTATAAAAACCAAATTTAAGCCAAACAGTCCCGAAGTTTGACATTATATAAAATACCCAAAAAGAAATAACGAAGTAAAAACAAAAACCGTAAGCAACAGTTCAGTAGTGGTGGTCACCGTAGAGCCCTCCGCTACACCGATCCGTCTATTGTTAGGGATTACCTGAACAGATTAAATAAAAAAAAGGATGAGTTTTCGTAAACTAAGTGTGTAACCCCCACAAAATTCATACATACAAAATACACATCAGATGTCACAATTGTACAGTCTGGGCCGAAGCCGATTACAGAATCAGTTCGGGCCATAGCCCATTCTGAAACATAATCAGATATAAACAAGGGCATTAGTCCATCTCAGATACAATATGCAGATCAGAACAGATTCGCAGAATAACAGAGTCCTACCCACCAGCCTCTACACACCAACTCTGTCCAACCCTACACATCATATGGAGATAAAATCAACCCATCCATCCCTACACACTAAGCTGTACCAAAATGCGGCACATAGTCAGATAATTGCAGCTGAACTGCCAAATAATCAGGCTTAATAACCTTTCAGATACTTCCTCCAATATCAACCCACCCCGATGCAATGCAACATACAATGAATGGCATGCTAATATGCAATAATCAATCACACAATCAGTTCAGTATTATCAGGCTCAGTACAGATATCATTCAATAGATCACATGTTTTAGGAGTCTAGATAATGCTTACTGAACCTACAGTAAGTTACAGTCGACTTGAGTGACTCGTGCAACCTTACAAAACTTTTCAGACAAATGGGCTCACACGCCTATGTGGCCTGCCTGCGTGGGCCCACACGCCCGTGTGGCCCATATGCCCGTGTGGCCCACACGCTCCACAAGGCTTGGCCCTAACTCTCACACGCACGTGTGGTTCGCACGTGTGGTTCACCCGTGTGGGCCCACATGCCCGTGTAACCCACACAGCCCAATTGGTCGAGCCCGTGTCTCGCACACGGCCTCGTCAACCATCACACGGCCGTGTCGTGTGCCTATGTCACGCGCTCACGGCCTAGTTCGTCGAACATACGGTCGTGTTCTGCCATACGGCCTACCACACGGGCAATCTACACGCCCATGTGGCGTCGACGGATTACTTTTTGGCTTTCACCGATTCTAATTTTTTGTGCAATTGAGCATACACCTAATATTGAAACGATGCTAAAGCACTCCTAAGCCTCCAGAACCTACATATCGACCATTACAACTCCTAAAATTAGCAACATTCACAAGATTACTCAATAACATAATGAGTGTTTGGCCATTGACCTTTGGAAACCTTAGCTTCGATCAACACAGAATTTCCACACTCTAGAAACGGCCAGGCACGAACCCCAGCCCCTTAATTAGTTTCCTAAAAACCAATGAAACCCTCTTCATAAACAGTTGATAAAAAGAGGAACCGATAGATTAATCAATAATTCAACGCTTACCGAAAACTCATAACACAATGACGTGCAAGCCCGATCAAAAAAAGAAAAAACCGTAAATAAAACAGAAGGATGAGAAAGAACTTCCGGCAACAAGGTAGAAGAGAAGACAAAACAAAGATCAAAGAAGGGGAAAAGGGTAGTATTTCGACAATGGAGAAAATGAATTTGACGTTAGCAAAAAGGAAAACAATTTTGGGGATTTCGAAAAACAACCTAGCACAAAGTCTCAGATTTTCTCATATTTTCCACTATCCCACTCTCCTTGAATTACTCCATCAAACGCTCCACAGCGGTATCTCATTCCCATTCAAACTCATCCACCTAACACACGCCACATGCAAAAAAAAAGACACTCCCTCGCTACCACAAGGATTCAAACACAAGATCTTTAGCACACTACTTAACCACCATTCTGACATAAAACTAACAACTTTTAATTTTAAGCCTACTGACTAGGGATAGGGCTTCATTTATAAAAATGCCAAAATTTACCCAAGTTGCGAATTAAACTTGGAACATCTCAAACACACCCAAAACACTTAACCACTGAAGCAGACAGATATTTATGTTTTATAATTACAGAAATATATTTAAAAACTTGAAAACTTGAGGTGTTATACGACCAATATGGTAACCCTAGTGACATGTCACTTGTATCCTACGACTTTCTACGGTTCAAATGGGACTCAGTATATTCAATTCCATCATTAAAGCATCCAATAATCAAATATATGTCAAATTCTTAATTAATAAACATTCAATACAATTAAATACATAAAATTAAAGTTTCAATTCTATTTATACGAACTTACCTCGTATTTGCTCGGATACCCGTCGTTTACTTGTCTACCTTTTGTTTCCCCCGATATAATTCTGGTAATTATTTATCTTGATCTAAATATTATCAAATTCAATACTTTTAGTAACTAAACAATTCCATTTAATCCATAATTCATATATTTGAAAAATTACACATTTGCCCCTATACTTTTGACTACTTTACAATTTAATCCTTAAGCTCGTAAAATCACAATTTCATGAAATTAAGCACAAACCCAAGCTAGCCGAATTTTCCATATATTACTATTAACCCATATTTTCAATTTATTTCACATTTCAACCTCTCAATTTACACTTTTCACAAGTTAATCCTTATTTGACATTTTTACCAATAATCACTTAACAAAACATATTAATCTATCAACAATTATTTATTTTCCATCATCAACTCTCAAAAATATCAAGCTATCATTAATGGAAACTCACAAATTCATCAACAAATTCAAAAATTAGGGTACTGGCTAGCTAGAACACGAAGCAACGATCACAAAAATATAAAAATTATCAAAAACTGAGCTCGAAACATACCTAAATTAAAGACAACAAGGGCCGAACCCTAAAATACTTCCATGGCTGTTTCTTTTATCTACATTCGGCGGAAGATGAAGGAAATTAACATGATTTTGGCTTTTATTTTAGTTAATTAAGTCATTTTAACCATTTTACCATTTTAACCTTTAATAACATTTAAAATTTCCATTATACCAAGCCATAGAATTCCACTATCAATATTTATGGGATAATTACCACTTAAGGAGTCCTACTATTTAATATCACAGCCATTTAATACTTTTAACTTATAGAATTCAACTTTTACGTGTTATGCGATTTAGTCCTTTTTACCGAATTAACCAGTTAATCGGTAAAATTTCTTTACGAAACTTTTATACTATCATTCTATCATTCTGTAAAACTCATTAAAATAATAAAATAAATATTTTAACTCGTTAAGTGGCCCCAAAACCACTATTCCAATCTGACTAAAAAATGGGCTGTTACAGAAAAATATCTAGTGTGATTCATCCATGGAAAATTTAGAATTGGCCAAGGACTAAATTGGAATTTATGAAAATTAAAAATATGATAATTAATTACATGGAGATATCATCTTTTTCATTCATCTTCTTCCCTAAAATTTTGATAGAAACCCTAGGAGAGAGAAAGGTCTCTAACTAAGCTTAATTGGATCCGAACGATACAAATACGAGGATAGACCGAGGAAAAGATAAAGTTTTAGATTAGTAGATTATAAGCCCAAACAATTTTCAATATAAGTTTGTGTAACTTGAATTATATTTTTACATGCTTGAAATGTATGTTATGTAATGTGAAAATAAATTGAATGGTCATTGTGTGACAGTTGATGAAATACTGAAAATACCCGCTAAAAAGAAAAAGAAATCTCGATTGAATAGAATGGATTTCGATGGATTACTGAATAGGAATTGACGGTATTAAGGATCTACCCGGACGAGTGATCCTGGTATTAGCCCTCCCGAAGAATATGTGTGAAATAAATTTAGCTCGGACGTGTAATCCAAATAAAGCTCTAAAGAGTATTTTTCAACAAATAGATTTAGCCTAGACTGGTAATCTTGACAAAACTCTTTGAGTGTACATTATAGGGGGTTTAGCCTGGAATGATAATTCCGCTGTAAGAAATGAGGTTCGCGGGAGTGTGCTCTCTGACAAAGGGAATTTCAAATTGATGGATATGAATTTGTACACTATAAGTGTACTATTGAAAATCCATCAAAATTTCGAAGAAATTCAATGAGATAATCTTGAGAATAATAAGTGTATGAAAAACATGATATTGATGAGCTCATCAATCATAATATAATATTATTACTTGGAAGTTATTGAACTAACTTGAGCATTGAGCTTGTGCATGATAAGTGTTATTTCATTTATTGGAAATATGTATGTTTGATGTATTGCATTGGAAATGTATGATAAATTTAATTCTTATTACATGGACTTACTAAGTACTAAGTGCTTACCCCGTTTCTTTTTCCCTATTTTTCTAGTACTTGAGAACTTGAAAGTCGGAGGTGGGTTGGAGCTTCATCACACTATCAACCCAGTCATTTTGGTATGTATAGACATTATACTTTGAGAAAATGGCATGTATTGGCTAAAACAAATACCAATGTTCACATTGAATGGATGGTTGTAAAGTTAAATAATGGTATGGCTAGTGAAACTTGGTTTTTGGTATGTTAATGAGGTTAAATCATGGTTATGCATGAATTAATTTCGAGAAATTGATTAAAATGACTAAAAAATATATTGGAATTGCTTGATTGGTATTGGATTGATTTGGTGTAGGTATTGGATGAGAATGGGTGAGAAACAGGGCTTGATTATAGCCTTATTTTTTGTCTACACAAGTATAAGAATAAAGCTTAACAGAATGGGCCTACTGGTCTAGTGATTAAGCGAAGTGTTAATATGTAAGAGGTCTTGTGATCGATTCGTGGTATGGGCATTATTTTTATGCTTGTACACTCGGGAGAGTTGGAGTTGGATAAGGAAACAGAGTAGTGGGATGAGGGAGAGGGATTTTAAAAGTAAATCGTGGAGAATAATAGGGGTTTGAAGTTGTTTAGATAGTTAAGATTGCCGAAATTTGACTCCATTCTTCCATAATCCCTAATTTTTTTCGCTCCTCTCCTTTTTTCCTTTCTATATTGTCGATTTTCATCTTCTTTCCCAACTCTACTATCAAAATTTTACTGTCTCCCTAGATTCTAACTTTTTCCTTTTCAATTGTGTTAGTGTTCCTCGTCAAGACGCTCTATTGGTAAGTGATCTTTTCCTCTCTTAGTGCTATCATGGTTGAATGGGATATTGAATGGGAGTTTGATTATTGTTTAGGAGATGATCGAGAGACTGAAATCAGTGTTTCGTTTGATACGAGGTGGTAAACGTTCTAGTAGCGGTAAGTGACTCATTCGTTTCGGGATTACATGATAAGACTCGTTTATGGGTTTCTAATAGGATTGGATATTTTGAGTATAGGTCTTAAAGTTCTCAGAATAGCGTTAATATCGAAAACAAACCAGGTGTGTACTCCGATTGCACTGAAATCGCATTTCGGCAAAAGCTAAAAATAAAACTGTCGACGCCATACGAGCGTATGGATTGCCTGTGTGGAGGTCGTGTGGCGAGACATGACAGTGTGATTGACGAGCCAGGCCGTGTGAGCTCGACACGGGCATGTGAGGTTGGCGAGGCCGTGTGCGGGACACGAACTCGGCCAATTGGGTCATGTGATCACAAGTCCAATCTGGCAGCTTTGCTGCATAATTTTTTATATGTGCTGTAATACGGTACGATTTGATGTGTAGGGCTGGATGGGTTGATTTTATCCCCATACTTGGTGTGTAGGGCTAGGTGGGTCGATTTTATCTCCACATGTGTGTAGGGCTGGACGGAGATGGTATGCAGGGTTGGTGGGCATGATTTATGGTTTGTTCTGAATGTGATATCTATATGGGCTAAGGCTCGATTATATCTAATTCTGTATCTGTTTGGGCTTGAGAGCCTTATTATATTCTGATTCTGAATGGGCCACGGCTCACACCGTTTCTGTTAAGGGCTCAAGCTCGAATTATGATTGTTTCTATTATCTGTCTGTATGCATACTTTACTGTGGGGATGTACACACTGAGTTGGCGAAAACTCACCCCCTTCATTTGTTTTATCTGTCAGGTAATCCCCAACAGCAGACGGATCGGCGCAGCAGAGAGCTTGATGTGACCACTACTAGATAGTTTCTAGATTTTTACGGTTTTACTGGTTATTCACTATTTTACTGTTTTAATTATTTTGGAAATTTTGATGTAATTTTGGACTCGGACTATTTTTTATTTTTATTTGGGTTTCTAAATTGTTGTTTATGGATTTTTGAATTGCAAACACCACAAAGGTTTCATTTTTCTAAAATTAACTAAGAGTTTTCGCGTAAAAGAAATGGGTTTAAGCAAGTAAATTAATCCGTAATTTTCTGAGTTAAGTAAAGATAATAATAACTGGAACAATTTTTGACTAGTCAAGACATGTTTAAAAAACATTCTCATGTGACGCCGCCAGATTCAGGCATAACGTCTAAGCCAGGTTTGAGGTATTACATTTAGTGGTATCAGAGACCGATTGCATAACTCGGCTGTGGTTTTGGAGTTTTAAAATTGATTTTTGGGAAGTGGTTTGTAAATGATTTTGAAATATGTTTGATATTAAGTGGTACACTGAGTCTCTGTGCCGATTCAAGTAAGTTACTGAATATCTGATATGTACTGATTAAAAACATGCTTAGAAATTCTGTTTAAATTGACTGAAAACACTGTTTGTATGCTATGAGAATACTTAGGTAGGACTCTATTGAAACACTCTCGGTAATGTAAACTGAAACTATAGTGAGACTATTCTTTCTCTCGCGAGAACAAACTCTGAAAACTCTGATACTATACTACATAAAATATTTGTTAATAATTACCGGAACTATAAACTAATCTGCATAAAACTTTTAATACAGATAACTTTGAAATTATGATGAGCACACGCGGTACTCGTAGGCAGGTTACGAGAGGCCGAGGTAGGGGCCGTAGAGGGGCTCAAGTTGAGTCATTCGCTTCTGATACTATACCGGTGATAGATACTAGTGAGACACCGGTTTGCCTATGACTGATACTAGCTCAAGACTTTATGATCGTACGGCTGAGGATGACGCAGTCCCAAGCCATGCTTCAAATTTTTGAAAGGGTCACTGGGCCCAACTAGATCTGGAGGTCGTGGGTTGGTTACGAAACGAATCCGGTCTAATAGGGCTGAGGTATTTAGGGGCATCGCTGGAGTTACTCCTAACATGGCTGAGTTTTGGATAGAGGCCACGAAGCGTATCATGGATAATCTGAATTTCACTGCGGAGCAGTAATTTAAGAAGGTTGTCTCACTGCTTCGTAACGAGGCATATCAGTGGTGGCTCACGATTAAGGAGGGTACTCAGCTCAAACGTTTGACATGGGATCTGTTTAAGACGACCTTTCAGAGTAAATATATGGGGGCCAGTTATACTGATGCTAGAAGGCGTGGGTTCTTTAATCTCACATAGGGAGATCATATAGTGGCCGAGTATGAGGCTGAATTTCTGAGGCTGAGCTATTATGCACTAGGCATGGTGGTGACTGAGTATGAGCGTTTTATCCAATTTGAGGATTGTCTCTGTAACAGCCTGCAGGTTCTGATAGCTCTCAGAGGGAGCGGGATTTCTCTGCACTAGTGAAGAATGCGAAGATCGCCGAGGAGGTGAAGCGCTCAGAGTGCCAGAACTGAGAGAAAAGGAAGGCTAAGAGAGATTCTGAGCCTTCTAATACTGGGATGAGGCCTAAGAAAAAGGCTAGAACTGATGGGCCCATAAGAGTTGGGCCTACTGTTGCACCTATTATGGTGTTAATGTGTCAACACTATAACAAACACCATCCGGATGAGTGTTGAAGAGTTACTGGAGGTTGTTTGAGGTGTGGTCTACTGAGCATCGTGTTAAGGATTGTCCATTGAGGGGTAATCAGATGCAAGCTCCGGTTAATGAGATTGTACAACCACCAAGGGTAGTTCAGCAGCCACCTAGAGGCTGAAGACACGCTAGGGGTGGTATTGGCATGGGCCGAAGGCAGAAAACACCGAGCAAAGGTGCTGGACCAATTGAAGCGAGACAGCCTGTACTGGTTTATGTTGCACGTCGTGGTGAGGATGGAGATGCTCCGGACGTCATCACGGGTACTTCTTAATCTTTAATGTACTTGAGACTTTGGGGAAATCGTACAAGAGTACTTCTAGTGAGATTTCAGTGGTGAGTCTGTTGGGGCAGTCTATTAGAGTCAGTAAATTGTTTAGAGATGTTCCATTAGAGGTCCAAGGGACTATATTTCTGGCTGATTTGATAGAGCTTCCGTTTGGAGAGTTTGATTTCATCTGAGTGGACTGGTTGGTGAAGCACCGAGTAAGTGTGGATTATGCTGAAAAGAGGGTTATTCTGAGGACCGATGAGGATAATGAGATAGTCGTAATTGGGGAACAACAGAATTATCTGAGTAATGTGGTATCTGCATTGGTAGCAGAAAAGTTAGTAAGGAAGGGATGTGAAGCATTCTTAGCATGCATTAGTCTTTTAGATTCTGTGGGCTCTTCAGTTAAGGATATCCGCACTGTGAGGGACTTTTCAGATGTGTTCCCAGAGGAACTACCGGGTTTGCCTCCGAGCCAAGAGGTGGAGTTTGGGATCGAGTTGATTCCTGGTACAGCTCCAGTATTTATCTCCCCTTACCGAATGACATCGAAAGAGTTTGCAGAGCTTAAGGCTCAAATACAGAAGTTGTTGGATCGTGAATTCATTCGTCTCAGTGTGTCTCCGTGGGAGCACCTATTCTGTTTGTAAAGAAGAAAGACGATACGTTGAGGATGTGTATCAACTACTGTCAGTTGAATAAGTTGACGATTAAGCATAAATACCCATTTCCAAGGGTAGACGACTTGTTCGATCAGTTCAGAGGGGCTTCTATGTTCTCTAAGATTGATCTACGATCAGGTATCATCAATTGAGAGTAAGGGAGGCCGACATGTATAAGACAGCATTTAGGACTCATTATGGTCATTAAGAGTTCCTAGTTATGCCTTTTGGGTTGACTAATGCACCAGCGGCGTTTATAGATCTGATGAACTGTGTATTCCAACCCTACGTAGATCAGTTCGCGGTGGTGTTCATCGATGATATTCTGGTGTATTCTAAGTCAGAAAATGAGCATGATGAGCATCTCAGGGTTGTTCTGCAGACTTTGTGTGAGAAACAACTGTATGTGAAGTTCTTCATGTGTGAATTCTGCTTCGATAGGTTACTTTCTTGGGGCATGTGGTATCTGCTGAGGGGATTCGTGTGGATCCTCGAAAGATTAAGACTGTGTTGGACTGGAAACAGCCGAAAACTGTGTCAAAAATTCGCAGCTTTCTGGGACTGGTAAGGTATTATCGTTGTTTTGTAGAGGGGTTCTCCTTGATCGTAGCTCTGTTAACTAAACTATTGCGTAAGAGAGTTCCTTTCGTTTGGATTGATGCCTATTAAGTGAGCTTTGAAAAGCTTAAGACTGTTTTGACAGGCTCCAGTTTTGATATAGCCTGAGCATGGAAAGGACTTCCAGGTTTATAGTGATGCGTCACACGTGGGTTTGGGTTGTGTTCTGATGCAAGACGATAAGGTAGTGGCTTATGCGTCTCGACAGCTCAAGACTCATGAGGTTAATTATCCGACGCACGACTTAGAGTCAGTTGGAGTAGTCTTTGCTCTAAAGATTTGGAAGCATTTCTGTATGGTGAGAAGTGAATTATTTACACTGATCACAAGAGCCTCAAGTATCTCCTCACCCGGAAGGAGTTAAACCTTAGGCAGTGTAGATGGGTTGAGCTGCTTAAGGATTATGACTACAGCATCGAATATCATCCTGGCAAAGCTAACGTGGTGGCTGATTCGTTAAGCCGTAGGGCTGTGACCAATCTGATAGCTTTGTTCGCTTAACTGAGTTTATATAACGATGAAAGTTTGTTGGCATAACTCCAAATGAAACTGAGTGGATTGATCAGATCAGTGTTAAACAAAAAGGGAACAAGTCTCTTGAGTTGCGATTCCGTCAGGTTAAAACTGGGACTACTTCGAATTTTGGGTTGAATGATGATGGGGTTTTGTGTTTCCGAGTTCGAATCTGTGTACCGAACAATAAAGACTTAAGACAGTCGATTCTTAGAGAAGCACATAGTAGCTTTTACGCTATGCATCCCAGTGGAAACAAAATGCACAGAGATCTTTAAGAGTTGTACTGGTGGCCTAGGTTAAAATGTGAGGTGACCGACTACGTTGCTCGCTGTTTGACTTGTCAACAGGTTAAGGTTGAGCATCAGTTGCCTTCAGGTTTGCTGCAACCAATGAAGATACCAATGTAGAAATGGGAGCGAGTAACGATGGACTTCGTTAGTGGGTTACCTTTAGCACCCACTAAGAAAGATTTTGTATGGGTCGTCATGGATCGATTGACTAAGTCACCTCACTTCATTCCTATTAGGACAGATTTCTCCCTACAAAAACTAGCTAAGCTCTACATCTCAGAGATTGTAAGGCTACATGAGGTTCCTGTATCAATCATATCCAATAGGGATTCTCGTTTTACATCTCGATTCTGGCAGAATCTTTATGAGGCTTTAGGTTCACGACTTAACTTCAGTACTGTTTTTCATCATCAGATAGATAGTCAGTCAAAGAGGGTGATTCAGATATTGAAGGACATGTTGAGAAGTTGTGTGATGGATTTCTGAGGTAGTTGGAAGGAATACTTACCTCTAGCAGAGTTGGCTTACAACAATAACTACCAGTCTAGTATATAGATGGCACCTTACGAGGCATTGTATGGTCGTAAGTGTCTCACTCCCTTATGCTGGACTGAGTTGGGTGATCGACGTGTTCTGGGTCCAGAGTTAGTATCAGAGACTGAAGATAAACTTCGTTTGATTCGTGAGCATCTGAAAGTGGCTTCTGATAGGCAGAAGTCTTATGTTGATCTGAAGAGTAAGGACATTGAGTATTCTGTGGGGGGCTTGGTTTTTCTTAAGGTCTCACCATGGTAGAAGGTTCTGAGGTTCGGCCGCAAGGCCAAGCTGAGTCCTCGATTTATTGGGTTGTACCAGATTTTGAAATGAGTGGGGCTGGTCGCATATCAGTTGGAACTACATCCGGAGTTAGATCGCATTTACGACGTGTTCTACGTTTCGATGTTGAGACGTTACCGCTCTGATCTCATGCATATTGTGCCTGTGGAGGAGATTGAGATTAGACCAGATCTAACATTTGAAGCGGAGCTAGTTTAGATTTTAGATCGCGACGTTAAGGTTCTACGAAGAAAGTCTTCCTTTGGTGAAGGTGCTATGACGGAATTATAGCATCGAGGAATCTACTTGGGAGC
The DNA here is from genome assembly GCA_020496765.1 of Gossypium stocksii. NCBI lineage: Eukaryota > Viridiplantae > Streptophyta > Magnoliopsida > Malvales > Malvaceae > Gossypium > Gossypium stocksii. The sequence continues at coordinate 101,813,510 of CM035631.1, forward strand.
CGGAGGATTCGATGCGACAGTAGTATCCTCACCTCTTCTGATCAGGTAAAATTTCGAAGATGAAATTTTCTTTTAGGGGGTAGAGTTGTAACGCCCCAAATTTTATAATTTCAACTTTTATGAAATTGGTAGCTTTAAAATATTTGTATTTGTTCTGGAATTAATTTGACACAAATGTCTATCTGATGCAGTGGTTATGTGCTCTGGGTGTGTTGGAGGAGATCCCAAGTTCAAGCCATTTGGTTGGCAAAATTTTGATTTTTATTCAATAAAACTTTACCTTTAATGAACAGGCTTATAAGAATTTACTGGTGAAAATTTAACAGAATGGGCCTGCTGGTCTAGTGGTTAAGCGAAGTGTTAATATGTAGGAGGTCCTGTGATCGATTCGTGGTATAAGCATTATTTTTATGCTTGTACACTCGGGAGAGTTGGAGTTGGATAAGGAAACGGAGTAGTGGGATAAGGGAGAGGGATTTTATGAGTAAATCATGAAGAATAATAGGGGTTTAAAGTTGTTGAGATAGTTAGGATTGCCGAATTTGACTCCATTCTTCCACAATACCTAATTTTTGCCACTCTTCTGCTTTTTGCATCCCTATATTATCGATTTTCATCTTCTTTCCCAACTCTGCTACCGAAATTTTACTGTCTCCCTATATTCTGACTTTTTCCTTTTCAATTGTGTTAGTGTTCCTCGTCGAGACACTCTATCGGTAAGTGATCTTTTCCTCTCTTGATGCTATCATGGTTGAATAGGATATTGAATGGAAGTTTGATTACTGCTTAGGAGACGATCGGGAGACTGAAATCATCATTTTATTGAGTTGATACGTGGTGGTAAATGTTCTAGTAGCGGTAAGTAACTCTTTCGTTTCGGGATTAAGTGATAAGACTCGTTTATAGGTTTCTAATAGGATTGGATAGTCTGATTATAGATCTTAAAGTGCTCGGAATAGCGTTAACGTCGAAAATAAACCAGGTGTGTACTTCGATTTCAAAGTGCTCGGAATAGCGTTAACGTCGAAAATAAACCAGGTGTGTACTTCGATTTCATTGAAATCGTATTTCGAAGAAAGCTGAAAACGAAACTGTCGACGCCACACGGACGTGTAAACCGCCCGTGTGGAGGCCATGTGGCGAGACACGACCGTGTAATCGACGAGCCAGGCTGTGTGCGCTCAACACGGATGCGACGGAAACTGGCGTGTAAGGCTGACGAGGCCGTGTGCGGGACACGGGCTCGACTAATTGAGCCATGTGATCCTCATGACCAAGGCTAATTTAGGTCGTGCAAGCCGCACAGACGTCTGGATCCACACGGGCAGGCTACATGAGCGTGTGAGCCTACTTTTCTGAAATATTCTGTAAGGTTACACGGGTCGCCCAAGTCGACTGTGACCTATTGTAAGGTCAGTAAGCGTTACTTAGACCCCTATTTCTGTGATGTATTAATGAGATGTATGTGATAGCATGTTACAATTAACATGTGTACTAATTCTGTTCTATATGTTTGTATGATCTGTTTATCTGCATTAAAGCATGCCATGATATTATGTTGCATTGCAGTGGCGTGGGATTGTTATGGAAGTGAAGGAAGTCTGAAAGGCTATTAGCCTGTTATCTGGCAGTTTTGCTGCATATTTCTAATATGTGTCGTAATACGGTACAATTTAGTGTGTAGGGCTGGAAGGCTGATTTTATCCTCATACTTGGTGTGTAAGGCTGGGTGGGTCGATTTTATCCCCACATGGTGTGTAGGGTTAGACGGAGATGGTATGCAGAGTTGGTGGGCATGATTTTTGGTCTATTCTGCATGTGATATCTGTATGGGCTAAGACTCGATTATATCTGATTTTGTATCTGTTTGGTCTTGAGAGGCCTATTATATTCTAATTCTTATTCTAAATGAGCCAAGGCTCACATCGTTTCTGTTAAGGGCTCAGGCCCGAATTATGACTGTTTCTGTTATCTGTCTGTATGCATGCTTTACTATGGGGATGTACACACTGAGTTTGCGAAAACTCACCCATTCATTTGTTTTATCTGTTAGGTAATTCCTAGCAAGATGGATCGGTGCAGCGAAGGGCTCGATGGTAACCACTACTAGATAGTTTTTGGATTTTCACAATTTTACTGGTTATTCACTGTTTTACTGTTTTAATTATTTTGGGAGTTTTTATGTAATTCCGGACTTGGACTATTTTTTTATTTTTATTTGGGTTTCTAAATTTTTGTTTATGGATTTTTGAACTACAAACGCCACAAAGGTTTCGTTTTTCTAAAATTAACTAAGAGCTTCCGCATAAAAGAAATGGGTTTAAGCAAGTAAATTAATTCACGATTTTCTGACTTAAGGAAAGATAATAATAACTGGAATAATTTTTAACAAGTCAGAGAGTTGCACGCCCTAGGGACACAAGCGTGTGAAGCCACACGACCTGGAACGAGGTAAGTCACATGGGCGTGTTGGTCACATGGCCTCAACCACACAGGCTTGTGACCACTGTAGTTGAGAAAAATTTTGAGATTTTGCAAAAAATTTCCTAATATCTTGATTTAGTCCCGGATCATTTCTAATGTATGTTTTGCGCTTCGAAGGCCCAATAGAGAAACGCTAAAATTATGTTCGAAATATGAATAGTAAAATGACTCAAGATTATCAAAAAAATGTTCAGTAAACTCTGGTAATGCCTCGTTCCCTATTCCGGCGACGAAAACAGGTAAGGCGTGTTACAAAAGTCCATAATGCCATTTCCATACCAGTCATTTACATCCAACTACTGTGTGTGACTTACAACAAGAGAGGTAAACAGAGAGATAAAGTATACAGATAACTAAATTATTTAACACATATAATCATTCTTATTGTCAATGAGCGCAGTTGGATGGAAGATAGAGAGAGCACGAGCAAACTCTTTGAAACTTAGAATTCCATTATGCTTTGTATCAAATAAGCCAAATATGTGCAGTGAAATGAGAAATATATTGACCACAACTCAAGCAATATTATGCTAATAAGAATTGTTCTTTCAAGGATGGGGACATTATTAATTAACATTAGATAAAAATACCCGATCAGTAAATAAACTCTCCTTTTTGTTTGTTTCGAATAATGCCAATTGGAACTCCTCCTGTCAAATAGTAATATAAATAGAACTTAAATACTACAAAGATAAGAGGGAAAGAACCAACTCAAGACAAGGAGTAATCATCAAGCCAAAAAACTTGACAAACATAACAAAAGATATCAATTATATAACAAAATGGAAACTATGAAAAAACAAAGACCTTGTTGATCAGCCCATCATCTATAACAGCATTGCTTATATTCTTGAAAAGCTCATAAAATACTTCTATTTCACTTACACTAACTGCATGAAAATGAGCAGAAAATAAATTTCAATAGAATGACACAAGAACTAAAATAACACAAGCAAAGACTGGACAAATGTTAAATCAAGCAAAAGCATTGAATTTATCACATAAGCAATATAGAAGAATATTTAAAAAGAAGAGAAAAAAACGATAACATACAAACGGTCTCTCTTGCAAGAAGTTCAGGATCAATAAGACCTCTTGATTGCTTGTACAAATCATTATCATGTCATTGCAGCACTGAAGCAAATAAATGCTTCAATCTGTCTATGCACTGCAACATGATATTCTTTTCACATCAATACACTCTATACCTAGGCAACAACAAAAGAGACCAGAAATCCCATTCATGTCATTCTTTCCATACACTTAATCATTCTAAAAGCAAATAATAGGAGTAACCTTTTAACCATTTCCTGATTATGCAAAAGTGGTAACTTTGAGGCACGTAAATGCTTTCATAGAAAGTCCAGATGTATGGATAAAGTGGATTTTTGTGTTTCAGAACAAATGTCAGTCAGACCAAAATCATGAGTCCTTGTAGGTTCAAACTCATGAGTCATGACCACCCCTTGCCACACTAAAGTAGAAAATACTTGTGTACACCAAGATGTTGTGCTTATACATCATTATAAGGTGACAATGGATTTAAATGAAATTTTAAGACCTTAACTTTAAGTGAAGACTGAACACTCACTTGGAGTTATATCCACTTCTAGGTTGCAAGACCTCTGGTGCCATCCTAAAAAGAAAGGATAAATAGGAATATCAGACTGTGGAAATTCGAAGAAAAAATAATTCTATCAATGGCATCAGAGTACATAAGGAGCTGAAAAGAAGGGTAATAGTTGGACAGATTTGACAAAGATAGCTCACCAGCAATGAGTCCCAACAAAGGTATTTCTAGAACGTTGTCTATGTCCTGCATCAAACATGCTAGCTGAAACACCAAAGTCAGCAAGCTTTACTGTGCCATTGTTATCAAGCAGTATGTTTCCAGCTAGTAATGCCAATTAAATAGAACTTATTAAATAAAATAATGGTGAATTCATTCAGATAACATAATGCCAACTTCTGTGAGGCACTGAACTTAACATCCCGATGAATATGTCCTTGTCGATGAAGATAATCCAAAGCTTTAAGAGTTTCTTTCAGAACAGAACCAATAGCAGGCTCTTCAAAACCATCTGGATATGCTGACTTCATGAGGTGCAAACAGGAACCCTCTAACATGAAAGGCATGACTACCCAAAGATTATGGTCAACCATAAAAGAATAATATACCCGAATAACATTTGGGTGATTAATCAAACTCATTATTTGAGCTTCCTAGTGGATATCATCCTGCAAAGCAGCATTAAGAAAGCTTGTTAAGAGCCAATAAATCACACGAAGAGCAGAAAATATGGATCTAAATATACCACTCATGATACTGCCAATTATTAAAGCCTCTAAAAAATATCACAAAAGATCCCAATAGCCAAAAAAGATTTTTGGTACACATACTTGAGTCACTGTATTACCACCAAAAGTAGAAAATTCCCATAAGAATGATCAATAATAATGAAACAAGCAAGCATACAAGATGTTTGGTATAGATGAACTGGATCTAAGGCCTGACCTAGATTGAGAGGAAACTAGGGCAAGGAAAAGGAAGGTTTCTAGTGTAGTACTGTGTCTCTTATTTATAGAACATTTTAACATGATAAAATCCCACCACAAGCAAGTTCAAACTAAAAGAAATGAGCTTCAATAATAAAAAGTAAGAATATCATAATTCCGTTCAACTCGACCAAAAACAATCACTGAAATCCACAATCAAATCAAATTCAATCAAGTACGCTCATTTATTTGACTAGAGACAGTTAAACTAAGAGAAAAATTCGAAAAAAAACACAAACCAAATTACTGTTGCAACAATTGAGATCCAAGCATTTCAGAGTTATGATGTCGTTAGTAGGAAGGAAGATTGCTCTATAAACAGTAGCACTGGCGCCATAACCAATCTCTTCTAGAAGCTTGTAATCACTAGGATTTGTTAAGTAACTCCAACTTCCTCCCATTCTCCGTAAAACCTAAATCCTTAAACCGCCTTTTGGAAAAAGAACCAAATCGCCACCAATCGAGTAATCGACGTTGAACGCTAGCGGCAGAGTAATTAAAGTAAAAGAATAGTAGTGAAAATTAAAAAGGCAGACTAGAAATGGATAGGGTTTTTTCTTTTCGTCAACGAAACTACTGCTGGTTGTTTTTGATACAGAGATGAATACTGGGTCAGGGACGCAATGAAGGGAAGGAGAAGGAGAAGGAGAAGGAGAAGGAGAAGGAAAAAGCGTTTACCAAGTTCTGATGCTGGGATGTGAAGAGTAAAAACTTTGGAAAATGTCTTACCGAATTAAAAAAGGGTGAGACATTTTTCCCAAAAAAGACATCACTTTCCCGTGTTTTGCAAAAAATATTTTACCTTAGAAAATCATTTTCAGCCAAACAAACATCAGAAAAGCCTGAAAAACTTTTACAGAACAATTTTTATAGGTAAACAAACAGAGCCTAAATGCATTTTTTTTTTCTCTTGTAGGGATTGGAATTGAGATAGATTATAAATAGAAGTTGGCATGGTATAAAGAAAAACATATAAAAAGTTCAAATGTAGTTATATTATTACTTTTTTTTATACCATTTGAGAAAATATAGAACTGAAAATATAACAGCAGCCAAATTATGTTTTTCTTTTAATTCAGACTAAATGTAATTCAATGCCTTTTATTATTATTTCATTCATAGGCGATGATCATCAGTTCTTCATGGCGCATCTCTCTGTACAAGTATTGACAAAGTCTATAACTTCCATTGCAACTAACAATAATAAAACAAATCATTGAGTTCACATACATATTTACTTACCATCAAATATAAATATAAAAAAGAAATGGAAAAATTATCAGACTTTCCTTGACTGGCTAGCCTAAAACACATGGTGGTGGCACATTCAAGTGTGCAGAACGTTGAGCTGTTGGTGTGGTGGGTATCCTCGATAGTCTCCACCAACAGGGAAGAAGCAAGAAAATTTTTTAGGGGACAAAATGAAATTTTAATTTTTAAAAGTCTATATCTTTATAATTTTTAAAGGATTAAATTAAATTTTCATAATTTTAGGGGGGAAAGTGCAATTTTACCTTTACTAATTTAAAATTTCAAAATTTTCTAATGGGCCAAAACAACAATTTTCCATTTTAGGTGAGCCGGGGCCCTTGCCAGCCCCACTGCATTTGCGTTTGTCCACCAGTGCTTTCGACACTAGGCAATGTCGAATGTAGCCTTCAGTGGAGGATTCAATGGCGACGCAGGTAGTAAAGCAAAATATATACTTTAACCCAATCAAGATGAGTGCTGTAACAACTTGATATGAAGGGCTATTGAGGATCTCCAACACCAAAAAAAACATCAACACCCCTCATTTTTCCACCATTATGTATATATTTGATTCCTTTTTAAAATATATAGACTTGTTAATGATTGTTTTGCATTACATGAGATATGGTTTATATACATTTTGTGTAGGAGATTGTCATGCCAAACTACCTTACTAAAATTTAATTAAATGCAAAATTAAGATGCCAAACTGTACTGGTAAAATTTGATTGAATGCAAATTAACATGCCAAATTGCCCTGCCAATATTTGATTAAATGCAAAATTAAAAGGACATTCCTATAAACAATCAAATTGAGATGAAATGGACTTATCATGCAAAACTAAATGGAAAATGTAAGAGGCCCAGTCTGCCCGAGCCTATTTCAAAAACCAAAAAACAAATCAAAAACAAAAATCAAAATTAAATAAAAAGTCTAAATTAAATGTCCATTTACAAGCCCATACTAACCTAGTTATTCTAAAAAACATAAATCGGGCATGGCCCAAACTAGCTCCAACAACCCTCGTGACCCAATGTTAAACTGGCCCAACTGGCCCCCACGGACTGATCAGTAGAAACCTTAGGGGTTTCTACAGCCTCCTTCGCATCGTACTCTTCCCACGTGCCTCGTTAGCACATCCAGCGCCTGAGGCGCCGCTACGTCTGCTCCCCCAATGCCCGAGGCTCAGCTACGTCTGGTCCTTAGCACCAAAACGGAAGCCCCGCTCGTTGACCTTTCTCCCTACCTACAAACAAACCAAAAAATGAGCTACAGAAGCAGTAACACGCAAAAAAAAAAAAAAAAAAACAATGACAAATGAAATGAAAAAACTAATATGTTGTATCTTTTCTTTCGGCTATAAAAGAGGGCCATGAACTAGTTGTTTTTTTCTTATGATTTTCAAATACGAAAATATATAAAAACAGAAGTACTATTAAAATCTTTGTAGTCTATTTGCTTCAAATATATTAAACATATATATATATATAGAAATAAAATAAAAAGGAAAGCTTTTACCTTTTTGTAGAAATCGGAGCCTAAATCCGAGTCGTTTTTGCTTGGATCTAAATTTTTTGGTGGGGTTTTCATCCGTTTTGAGTTTATATTTGGGCTTAAAGGGATTTAAAAGGTTGAAATAGCCCTTTTTGTGAGCCCCGACCACCGTATACTGTGACGGGCACGACGGAAGACGGCGGCTCGATGACCGGAGCTTGACCGAACCTATGGCCGGAGCTCAGAGGGCTAGGGCTTGATTTTCAGAGGGTTTTCTTCGTTTTTTTTAGAAAGTGTTAAAAATGATTTTTTAACTGATTTTTAGTATTTATACCCCATGGTACGAAGTCGTTTTGGTATGGGCCAATAATGACCAAAACGGCGTCGTTTAGAGGTTCAACACCCGCGCGTGACCTGACCCGGGGAGGATCCACGTGTTTTGCAGCTTATGGGTTATTCACGCGTTGAGTCCCTCCGCTTTTGAGGCCATCTTCAATGTGGTCCAGTGGTCTTTTATTTTTTTTTATTTTGCCCCTATGATTCCATTTCGATTTCGTTTGGATCCATACTGGAACGGCGTCATTTCAGGGACTTGGGATATTTACCTAGTTAGTCCTTATCCTTTTGGCGTGTGTTTCTTTGGGTCTTTATTCTTAATTCATCAGTTTCCATATTTTATAGATTATACCCCGATTTTTAATCTGTTTTCAATTTCGTCCTTAATTTATTTAATTAATTTATTTTATTTCTTTTTAAAAAAGGGACCGTTTATTATCATTCACTTTAAATACCTTTGTAAATTATTTATTTCAACCTTTTATCTAAATCTCTTTTATATATATTACTTATATTAATTTTAAAGGTTATTCATTATAAGTATTTCTATACATCTATCAATTAGCTTAATTTTTTTTTAGTAGTTATTCTAATCTTTTATGAATCAATTATTGTAAACGTCATTTTATTTCGAGGTTGTATTTTCTTTATTACTAAATTGATTCATTTTTCTTATATATTATTCATTTCAAACTTCTTTTTTACGTTAATATTTTTAATTTTTAAGTTGTTGTAAAATTAGTTGTTTTAAGTCATCATGCATTTTTTATCTTAAAGTAATTTTGCATAATATTTGTTTTAAATTATTTTACATGATTTCCATTTATGGTATTTATTTTGAAATTGTTTTGCTATATATTATTTATTTACTTTTCATTTTCAATAGTTGCCTTACAAATTTTATTTGTTTTTTTGTTGCTTTAGGTCTCTATTGTTCTAGACAAAGTAATTTGTTTCCTTTTTCCTCGATAATTGATTATGAAATTGCAACGTTTGTAATTATTGCTATCATCGTGTGCGTTATAATTCTTAATTTGTACTTGTTGGTTGTTGTGGTGTATTAGTGTGACATTTTGTGTATATATTGCCGTGTTGCCTTGTACACTATCATTTTATTGCATTTTATTTGTAAAAAAAAAATCGCGTTTTAATATCATTGAAGTTTTTTTAAATCATTTTATTCAAAGGATTTTTAAAATAAAGCAATACTCGTGTTTAGGAATTTCGCGAAAATCGTGCCTTAACTCACTAGGAACCATCGAGTATTCTTTTAAAATCAAAACGCATAAGTTTTAAATAAAAACTTACTCTCGAGAATTTGAGATGTTGCGTCCTAACTCACTGGATGTGACGTTTTATCATCTCGAGATAAAAATTTCAAAAATAAAGGCAATATTCTATACTTGAAATTTTGAGAAATCGAGCCCTAACTCACTGGGTTCCAGTTTTTCATTTGACCCAAATAATTAAATATCCTTTTCGAATTTAAGTGCATAAGTTTTTTTTAAACAAAAAATGGACAAGCTTAATTTCGAAGAATTGAAATGTCGCATCCTAACTTACTGGGTACGGCATCTTATTTCTTTGAAATAGGCGGGTCTCGGTATTCGCTTTGATTTGTTCAAATGTTCTCTTAAATAAAAAGATCGTAATTTAAAATCTTTTCAAACGTTCGATGTCAGGACATTAAGTAATCAATTAGGTACCAATTTCGGGCGTGATGAGGGTGCTAACCCTTCCTCGCATGTAACCGACTCCCGAACCCGTTTTCTCGAGTTTTGTAGACCAAAATTTGTTTTTAATAAGTCAAAGTTTTATGGTGATTCGGCCACACCTCAAAAAGGGCCGGTGGCGACTCTACTCCATGTTTTTTAAGATCGATCCCTATTTTTCAAAAAAATGGTTACGACAGAAAATGTTTTTGATTAATTGTCATTACAATCATATTTAAAGTTTTAGATTCATTTTAAAAATTAATGGAATTATTGTCAAAAGCACTGGAACACAATCTTATTGAACTGAAACTTTTTCTTTGATTTTCATATGCGGATTCAAAATTTGTTTTTAATGGAATTTTCCAAATTTTCTTCTTTTATTATCATTTTTATTGGTAACTGATTGTGTCAAATCCTTTAATTTTTTTTTTTATTTAGAATTCATCCAAATATCTTAAAATAAATTACGATAGATGAAACTTAACAAGAAAATAACTTTAAAATAATAACAAAATTAACAATAAAACAAGTTTTTTGTCCTTTTGTGAGTTTGGGCTAGCTGGGTCGGGTCAGGCTAAAAATGTCTTACTAGAGGCCCGACCTGTTTTCTAAATGGGTCGTATTTTTTTAGGCCTATATTTTTGCCTGAATCCTCCCACTTTTTGAGCGGGCCTTTAGGCCGAGTTGGGTGGCCCGACCCATAAGCAGGTCTAACTCGATTCTTAAATATTTTTTTTATTTTTATTTAAAAGATTATATAAAAATATGATAAGATGAAAATATTATTATAATAATATTAATTATCCTTTAAAGTAAATGTTTTTTAATACTTTTATAGCTGAATTGGTATCGAGTTACACATAAATTAACTTAATCAACCACTTTATATATAGTATAGATATTACAATGATAGCAAGCATCTGAGTGAAAAAAAAATATTTAAGAAATATATATTTTTTTAAAATATGTAAAAATTACATAAATTTTAATTGATATGGTAAATTTAAGTATTAAAAATAATGATATCTTAAGTTCAAATCCAATTATTGTACATTACTATCATTTTTTGTCAACTACATCAACTTTTATTGATTAGTAATAAGTTCATATTGATAATTTTAACAGAAGATTGAGAATACCTAAAAAAAAAATAGAACAAATAGATGTCGATTAAGGCTTAGCTCAATTAGCACTATTGTTATTGGAAAAATTAGAAGGACGGGTATTTGAACATGATTAAATGCATTTCTTTTTTTAAAGGATTGGGATTGAGATAGATTATAAATAGAAGTTGGCATGGTATAAAGAAGAACATATAAAAAGTATTGATGTAGTTATATTATTACTTTTTTTTTATACTATTTGAGCAAATATAAAACTGAAAATACAGCAGCAGCCAAATTATGTTTTATTTTCATTCAGACTAAATGTAATTCAAGGCCTTTTATTATTATTTCATTCATAGGTGATGATCATCAGCTCTTCATGACGCATCTCTCTATGCAAGTATTGACAAAGCCTGCAACTTTCCTTGCAGCTAACAAAAACAAAACAAATCATTGAGTTCACATACATATTTACTTACCATCAAATATTAATATAAAAATAAAAAGGAAAAATTATCACACTTCCCTTGGTTGGCTTGCGTTGAACACATTTAAGTGTGCAGAACGTTGAGCTGTTGGTGTGGTGTGTATCATCGATAGTCTCCACTAGCAGGGGCGAAGCTAGAAAATTTTTTTAGGGGGCGAAATGAAATTTTAATTTTTAATAGTCTATATCTTTATAATTTTTAAAGGATTAAATTAAATTTTTATAATTTTAGGGGGGCCAAAGTACAATTTTTCCTTTAGTAATTTAAATTTTTAAAATTTTCTAATGGGTAAAAAAAACATATTTCCATTTTAAGTAGGGGCTAGGGCCTTTGCCAACCCCCTTACATTTGCCTCTATCCACTAGTGCTTCTGACATCAGGCAATGTTGAATGCAGTCTTCGGGAGAAGATTTGTTGGCGACGCAAGTAGTAAAGCAAAACGTATACTTTAACTCAATCGAAATGAGTGCTGTAACAACTTGATGTGAGGGTCTAACGAGGATCTCCAACACCAAACAAAACATTAACACCCCTGATTTCTCCCCCATTATGTATATATTTAATTCCCTTTTAAGATATATAGATTTGTTAATGATTGTTTTGCATTGCATGAGATATGGTTTATATAAACTGTGTAGGAGATTGTCATGCCAAACTGCCCTGCCAAAATTTAATTGAATGCAAAATTAAGATGCTAAACTGTACTGCCAAAATTTGATTGAATACAAAATTAAGAGGACATTTTTATAAATAATCAAATTGAAATAAAATGGACTTGTCATGCCAAACTACATGGAAAATGCTTTTGATTAATTGTCATTAAAATCATATTTAAATTTTTTGATTCATTATAAAAATTAATGGAATTATTATAAAAAGCACTGGAACACAATCTTATTGAACTCAAACTTTTTCTTTGATTTTCAAATGCGAATTCAAAATTACTTTTTAAATGGAATTATCCAATTTTTTTTCCTTTTTTTAAATATTTTTATAGGTAATTGATTATGTCAAATCCTTTAATTTTTTATTTTATTTTAGAATTCATCCCAATATCCTAAAATAAATTAAGATAGATGCAACTTAACAAGAAAATAACTTTAAAACAATAACAAAATTAACAATAAAAAAAGTGTTATACAATATTCAAACAATAACAACAAAATAGTAGTTTTTTTTTGTCATTTTGTGAATTCGGGCTAGTCGGGTCGAGTCAGGCCAAAAATCTCTTACTAGAGGCCCGACCTATTTTTTAAACGGAACTTATTTTTATTTCAAGTCCGTTTTGCAAACCTATATTTTTGTCCAAAACCTCCCACTTTTTGGGCGGGCCTTTGGGCCAAGTTGGGTGGGTCGGATATTAAAATTATTGCAAGTATCTGAGTAAAAAAAATAGTTAAGAATATATTTTAAAAAAATTATGTAAAAATTACATAAATTTTAATTGAAATGGTAAATTTAAGTAGTAAAAATAATGGTATCTTAAGTTCAAATCCAATTATTGTACATTACTATCATTTTTTGTCAACTATATCAACTTTTATTGATTAGTAATCAGTTCATATCGATAATTTTAATAGAAGACTGAGAATACCTAAAAAAAAAAAACAAATACATGTTGATTAAGGCTTCGCTCAATTAGCATTATCATTATTGTAAAAATTAGAAGGATGGATATTTTAACGTGATTAAATGCATTTCTTTTTTTATTTTAAGGATTGGGATTGAGATAGATTATAAATAGAAGTAGGCATGATATAAAGAAAAACATATAAAAAGTTCTTATGTAGTTATATTATTACTTTTTTTTTATACTATTTGAGCAAATATAAAACTGAAAATTCAGCAGTAGCTAAATTATGTTTTTTACTAATTCAAACTAAATGTAATTCAAGGCATTTTTATTATTATTTCATTCATAGGCAATGATCATCAGCTTTTCATTGCACATCTCTCTATACAAGTATTGACAAAGCCTGCAACTTCTCTTGCAGCTAACAAAAACAAAACAAATACTGGGTTTTTTACTCAGCTAGTGTAAAAAAAATTTTAAACACGAAAATATGGTGTCAGATACATTATTTACGAATATGGGTTGTTTTTTTGGGTCGAGCCTACCTGACAGGAGCGACCCATTTTTTTAATAATAAATTTTTTAAAATATTATTATTTTAATAGTTTTTAATATTTTTTTAAATTTTAAATTCAAAACGGGCCAAAATCAGGTCGAGCCTGACCCGGAGGCGCGACATGTCGCGCCTGCTGCAGGGGCGCGACTTCCCTACAGCCCCCCGTCCCATCGGTGCCAGCCCCAGCTTATTAAAATTATTTTTACTTCGTTAAAATTGTTTTTTATGTTTAAATCTTTTAATAATTTGAAAATTAAGTTTAATAATTTTTAATATTAATATTTTAATAATGTTATTAAGTTATTATTTTTTATGCTTAAATTTTTTAATAATTTTGAAATTAAGTTTAATAATTTTTTAATATTATTATTTTAATAATTATGATAATTAAGTTTAATAAATTTTTAATATTATTATTTTAATAATGTTATTAAATTATTTTTTATTTTTATATTTAAATTATTTAATAATTTTGAAATTAAGTTTAATAATTTTTTAATATTATTATTTTAATAATTTTGATAATTTATTAATATTTATGCTTAAATTTTTTAACAATTTTGAAATTAAGTCTAATAATTTTTTAATATTATTATTTTAATAATTCTGATAATTTATTAATTTTTATGCTTAAATTTTTTAATAATTTTGAAATTAAGTCTAATAATTTTTTAATATTATGATTTTAATAATTTTGATAATTTATTATTTTTTGTGCTTAAATTTTTTAATAATTTTAAAATTAAGTATAATAATTTTTTAATATTATTATTTTAATAATTATTATTCGGTAATAAAAATACGAGTTGCTCCTGTCAGATAGGCTCAACATGACAGGCGCGACATGTACAGTAGGGCCCACATGTTAAATTTTCCCTATATATACCCCGTAAACTATGAGCAATATGCAAAAGTTTTACAGACAAAAAATTTAGGGGTTAGCAGCAGAAGAAGAAGGAAAAGGAAGAAAAAGAAGAAGAAGAAGAAGGAAAGGAAGAAAAAGAATAAGAAGAAGAAGGTATTTTAGTTTATTTTTTTAAATAGAATGTAAAATTTTGTTAGAAATTTTATTATTTAAAGTTATTTTGTTAGATTAATAATTTTTTGTTAGCTTCTGAATGAAAAATTTTGCATCAAAATTTTTGAAAATTTTGATAATTTGGAAATTTTTTTAACAGATCTAGTATTGAAGATGGAGAACAATTTTTTCATATGCGTTTATTTTGATGGAGAAATTTTGACAACAAGCGTCGGATGTATATTTGAATGCCGCAAACAAGTTGCAATGAGATTTAATAGAAATATCTCGTTTGATGATATGAAGGAAAAAATTAGTGAAAAATTTTATAGACGTTTTGGGAGAAGGATCTCGAAACTTTTTTACAAGTTTCCAGTTTCGATGGATCCCATAAAATTTACCGAAATGGAACTTGTAGACGATGAAGACGTGGAGACAATGGTCGCTCTTTACTGTCAGAGCAACCAAAATGCACTGATTCATTTATTTGCTGAGTTAGCTGTTGTGGAGTCAACAGAAGATCCAACTCCATTAGGTGAAGAAGAGTCATGTATGGTAGTTCCTATGTCATACGTTGGTAGTCAATCAACTACACGTGGGATCGACATTGATCTTAATGTTGCACCCGAAACTGATGTGGTTGGTGATGACTTTTACCAAAGTAGTGATCCTTCTAATTATGAAGTCGATATTGATAGTGATCCCGACGTGAATGATGTCCCAAATGATATTGACGATGAAGGCGTGAATGAGGATGAAAACATTAATGCTTCTTTAGTCAGGAACCAGATCTGTCGTATTGTGATACACAATAATCTTGAGGCACACATGTCTCGGATAGACCCCGATGCGGCGTATGCAGCCAAGTTCCCGGAGTACCCTGAGATAGTACCTGCTCACCAGATGGCCGTATATGCTGATCCTGAGGAGTTGTTCATGGGCCAGAGATTCGAAACTAAGGAAGAGTGCGTATTTGCCATTAAACGGTATAGTATGAATATATCAGTAGACTATAAAGTCGTCGAGTCTAAACCGACATTATATATTGGAGAGTGTTGGAAGTCGACGAAAGGCTGCAATTGGTGGATACGAGCTGTATTTATCCAGAAGTTGTTGGGCCTCACACATGTACTTTAACACAAATGACAGAAGATCATCGAAAACTTGATTCGAAAACTATCTGTACATACATCATGCCAATGGTTGAAGACATGCCGACCATTAAAGTTTCAGTACTAATTGCCGAAATGCAGGCACGATTACAATATCGAGTATCATACCGAAAGGCATGGATAGCTAAACAAATGGCAATAGAGCAATTGTACGGAAATTTTGATGTGTCGTACAATGAGTTGCAGGGATGGATTGTAGCAATGAGGGAGTACGTGCCAGGGACTATCATTGAGTTGCAGACACGACCTTATTACGGCCTGGATGAGTAACGACAACCGGGTAAAAGAATTTTCCATCAGATGTTCTGGACATTTGATCCATGTGTGCATGCATTTCCCTACTGCAAGCCGTTTGTCCAAGTAGATGGGACATGGCTATACGGCAAATATACACAAATCTTACTTATTGCTATTGCTCAAGACGGGAACAGAAACGTGCTCCTGATTGCATTTGCCATCGTAGATAAAGAGAACATGGAGTCGTGGGAATTATTTCTTACAAATTTGCGGAGGTATGTAATTAGTAATAATAATATTTGCATCATCTCCGATAGAGGGAAATGATTAATTACCGCCATTCGGCGTTCCGAACTACCATGGAGATCCGTTTACTGCATACGGTACATCGCGGCTAACTTCCATCGAGATTATAAGAATGCAGACTGGAAGAGACAAGTTGTGAAAATGGGTATAGAATAACCTTATCATTTCAATATATAACCTAATTTTTTTGTAGCGAGACTGTAACTTATATTTTATTAATACATACACAGCGTACGAGCTAGAACCACACATTTTTCGGTAGAGGATGACTCCACTTGAGAGGGACATGGAAGGTCAGACGAACACATCTTTACAGCAATCGTTGGGTATCATGGAGCCTTAGCAATGGGCTTAAAGTTATGACGAGGGCTTTCGTTACGGTCAAATAACGACAAACTTGGTGGAAGGGATCAACGCTGTGTTGTTGAAAACGCGACATCTTCCGATTTTATCTGTTTTCTCAGCTACATTCTATAGGTTGGCTACCTTGATGCCAAGAATGGGTCAGCAACCAGTCAACCAGATGGAGGCAGGACACGTATTTGTTGAACATGTCAGGGATGCAATTGTTGCAAACTGTCGGATGGCGACGTCGATAAACATAGAAGTATATTCACGACGTAATGAAACATTTCGTGTTACAGAGACCATTGGTCGTTGACTCGGTATTCCACCTAGGTCATACGGGGTTAATCTCCGAAATAGACGGTGCGATTGTAGGAGGTTCCAAACACTTCATTATCCTTGTGCACATGTTGTAGCAGCTTATGCTAAAGTCTCGCTCAATGTAGATCAATTTATCGATGAAGTATACACCCTTGAACGCACGTTGCGTGTATGGGAGAATGAGTTTCCCGTGCTTCCTGACCTATCTACTTGGGAGGTTCCTCAGACGACCTTTGAGCTTATCCTAGACAAAGGCTTGCATAGGAACCCGAGAGGTCGTCCGCAATCATCAAGAATCCGTAATGAAATGGACATTAGAGAGAAATCCGACGGGAAGCTGTGTGGAGTATGCAGATTAGCCGGTCACAATCGGAGTAACTGCCTACTCCGAAACTACCAAACTGGACAATCATCGCGATCGGATAGAAATTAAAATGTTGTTCATTACATGTTACTTATTGCATATTGAAAGAAAAAGTATTGTCTCTTTAATTTTTAAGTACTTCGAAACTACCAAACTGGACAATCATTCTCTTTTTTTATTCGTATTATGTACTTCAACTAAGCAATTCCAAAATTCGCACTCAAATTCAATAATAAAATGCCAAGTAAAAAATTGATAAATATAATGCAAAAAAATAATTTATATAAAAATAAAGTAATTTACATACAAAACCCCTTAAAATTGATGGTTTGATGGTGTGGTTTTAGGGGTATATCTTTGTGGAGCTTGACGTTCACGTTGTGGGTAACTACGACGATCAACGTTCTCTTCATCCATATGTAGGGGTGTAGAGAACGACTCAAATGCCACTGATGAACTCGAGCCAGGGGAGTAGAGAACGGCGCTGGATATGGGCCGGGAGAGTAGAGAACGGCGATGGATACGGCTCTGGAGGAGTAGAGTACGATGGTAGATATGAGCCGGAATGAGCAGAGTACGATGGTGGATATGAGCCGGAAGGAGCAGAGTACGATGGTGGATATGAGCCGGAAGGAGCGGAGTATAGTGGTAGATAGGAGCTAGAAGGAGTAGAGTACTGATGTGGTAGTGGGCTGAAGATATCAAAATCTGAATAATATCAGTGGGCTGAAGAGCCCGGGAAATAGTCATTGCCCCCTAAATCTGGATGATAAGAGCTACTCTCAGAGTGTAGCTCCGGCTCTGGCTCCGGCTCTGGATCTGGCTCTGGCTCTGGCTCTGGGTCTGCCTCCGAAAATGTTGCCCAATCCGTGTCGTATGAGGGGGGACTACCATCGACCGCCCACCAAATAAAAATGGTTTCCCCTTCTCATAGTACCACTGTAGGTACTGTGGCGAGGGTCGCAGATCCAAACAACGATCCATCGATGGTATCCTACCAAACCAGTTGGTCCACATCGTAACATACTCTTCATGTACATCTCCCCAATCTGCCCTATGCAAACTCCTCCTAGTCATGCCATGGACATTTGTAGGCAATCGTACTGGTTGTGCCGGGATATATTGTACACAACCGAACTGCCGGAGTACTCGATCACCATGGTACCACTCCACCGTCTGAAAATTAATAAGGGGTGCGCTAATGCACCATAACTGTGAGTGGATGTAGGCATGCGAGGGAATAACAGCCATAATTTCAGGAACAGAATACGACATCCAAATAAACTGCACAATTAATAACATTTTTATATTAACGCGAGTCGAGTGAGATAAAAATAATAAAATTAAATTGATATTGAAAAAACCTACCCCCTCCCCAGAATGATTCTCAATCATCAGACGGTATATCGGAACCGTGTATGACCTCCTGATACTCAGATTCGTGCTCCATCTACGAAAAAATTGTTAAAACAATATAACCAAAAAAAATTCAATTAATTGCTATAACGCGTAAAGATTCATCACCTATTAACAAGTGAAAATATATATGGCTGGTGGCTAATGGATGCCAAGAATGGTATCTGATAAAGTGCCTAGGACTGCAGCAGTATGAGGCATCCGCCTATGTCCATCGCAGAAGGATCTGTTGTCCGACAAAGTTCGCGGTACAACGTGGCTAACACAGCGGACCCCCAACTGTACGAACGCGTGTTATGCAAATTAGACAGTAGCGGTAAGTACATCAAACTGACCTCACTGCCATGTGAATCCGGCACGAGTACAGCTCCTATAAGGTGCATAATGTAACCTCGAGCGGCCTACATAACCTCTAATTCAGTGGTAGTACTCGGTAAATGCTCAAAATTAGCCTTTAGCCATGAAAACCGCAAGGTGGCAAATTTCCCCTCACTTGGGGAGCGTCCAAGTAACTCATAGCAAAGGCGAGCCGGCCTGGAGATCAAACTTACGCCCGTGACCACGTTCCCATCGATGGGGAGCCCCAGCTGCAGTGCAACGTCCTCTAAAGTGATGGTGCACTCCCCATACGGCAAATGAAATGTGTGCGTCTCCGGATGCCATCGCTCGACTAAGGCAGAAATTAAGTCATATCGTAGATCAAAAGTCTGGATCAATACTGCTGATTCGAACCCCGCTAACTCTAAGAACGGTATTACGCGTTCATCCGGCTGAAACCCTACACTATAAATACGGCCCCTCAATACGCAGTACTCGACCTGACATTATTATATTTACGAAATAGTTAATACAATATAATTTCATTCAACAAATAATGTGACAATCAAATAAAAATTTCATTACCATCTCATTAATGTGTTTCGATATGTGACCCTTATTTTCATTATCAATCAACGAACTCATTTTCTGCAAATCTGCAATTATACTTATCAAATAAACAAAAATTATAAAATTACATTATATCAAAATCACATTAAAATATCACAAAACACTAAACTATAAACACTAACAATTTATAATCATAAATTACTAACACAAAAATAACTATAAAATTATTTTTTTTTAAAATTACATTTCTAAAAAACTAAAATGTTAGTAATTTAAGAGTATATTAAAACAAATTGCTAGATTACAAGCTTAATTATGAGATATGTTATATACAAACAAACTCTTTAAAATTTCTTACTCTCTTTTTTATTTTTAACAAAATAATTCTATTTCTTTATCTAAAGAAATAAAAGAGTGTAATGAGTGTGTAGCAAATCCCTTTGAAGTTCTGTCTAATTATAGGTGATGTAATTAATTTTCATCACTCTTATTGTATCACTTACCAAATAAATATAGCCATCTACTTCTATATTTTATACACTAAAAATTACACAATCCACTCATGTAAGAGATTGTGACATAAATAATTTAATTTAATTTATCATAAAATTTTAAAATTTTAAAACAAACAAATATAATTAACTATGGTAAATGAAAATAACTTAATTCGCTATAAAAGTAATTTTTAAAACACAATCATTAAAATATTTGTATTTTATTAAATTTAAAAATGTTCCTTTCCAAACTTATTTCCCAAAAGTCTTTCATTTAATAAATCAACTTCATCTTTCATTTAATAATATAATGTATATTAACTAATTCATGCTACTACATTACTTCCAATCATAAAGTCAAATGCATTTTAACATATCGTTTATATATAAATATATACCTATCATAGATTCAAGCACAAAGTCATTAAAATTAAACTACTAATATATATGTACTTAAGATTTTGCTTGTCATTCATAAACATTTTTTTTTCATAGTATGAAAGCATTTAAATCAATTTGTTTTAATATACTCTTAAATTACTAACATTGATGGTTTTTTAGAAATATAATTTTGTTTTAATTTTAAAATAATTACAAACACAAAAATTTATCACATAACACTAAATTACTAACATTTTAATTTTAAAATAATTATAAAAAAATTACAAACCTTTTTTTTTCTTCGTTCTTCTTCTTCTTCTTCTTTTCTCTCTTTGCTGCTGCTCTTCACAAAATTGGGGGACTGGTGCTTATATGGTCCCCCATTCAAAAATTTATTTATTTTTTCATTAAAATCCCTTCCCAAAATTGATATGACAATACATGGGGAGGGTGTGGCACGGGTTCACGGGGAGGGAGGCACGGGCTGGCACCGATGGGATGGCGTTGCAGGGAAGTCGGGCCCTGCAGCAGGCGTGACATGTCGCGCCTCCGGGTCAAGCTCGACCCGGTTTCAGCCCGTTTTGAATTTAAAATTAAAAAATATTAAAAACTATTAAAATATTTTAAAAAAATTATTATTAAAAAAATAGGTCGCGCCTTCAGGTAGGCTCGACCCAAAAAAATAACCCATTTTCGTAAATAATGTATCTGACACCCTATTTTCGTGTTTAAAATTTTTTTTTACACTAGCTGGGTAAAAAACCCACAAATCGTTGAGTTCACATGCATATTTACTTACTATCAAATATTAATATAAAAAGAAAAAGGAAAAATTATTAGACTTGGCTGGCTAGCCTAAAACACATGGTGGTGGCACATCCAAATGTGCAGAACGTTGAATTGTTGGTGTGGTGTTATCCTCGATAGTCTCCTCCAACAGGGAAGAAGTAAGAAAATTTATTTAGGGGGCAAAATGAAATTTTAATTTTTAATACCCTATATCTTTATAATTTTTAAATGATTAAATTAAAATTTTCATTATTTTAAGGGGCCAAATTTCAATTTTACGTTTTCTAATTTAAAATTTCAAAATTTTCTAATGGACCAAAGCAACAATTTTCCATTTTAGAAGCCGAGGCCCCTGCCAGCCCCATTGCATTTGCGTTTATCCACCAGTGCTTTCAACACTAGGCAATGTTGAATGCAGTCTTTAGTGGAGGATTTGTTGGCGACGCAGGTAGTAAAACAAAATATATACTTTAACCCAATCAAGATGAGTGCTGTAACAACTTGATGTGAAGGGCTAACAAGGATCTCCAACACCAAACAAAACATCAAAACCCCTATTTTTCCCCCATTATGTATATATTTGATTTCCTTTTAAGATATATAGATTTGTTGATAATTGTTTTGCATTGCATGAGATGTGGTTTATATACACTTTGTGTAGGAGATTGTCATGCCAAACTGCCCTACTAAAATTTGATTGAATGCAAAATTAAGATGCCAAACTGTACTGCCAAAATTTGATTGAATGCAAAATTAAGAGGACATTTTTAAAAACAATCAAATTGAGATGAAATGGACTTGTCATGCAAAACTACATGGAAAATGTTTTTGATTAATTGTCATTAAAATCATATTTAAAGTTTTTTTATTCATTTTAAAAATTAATGGAATTATTGTCAAAAGCACAGGAACACAATCTTATTGAACTCAAACTTTTTTTTTTTATTTTCATATGCGGATTCAAAATTTGTTTTTAATGGAATTTTCAAAATTTTCTTTTTTTTAAATATTTTTATAGGTAACTGATTGTGTCAAATCCTTTAATGTCTTTTTTTAATTTAGAATTCATTCAAATATCTTAAAATAAAGTAAAATAGATGCAACTTAACAAGAAAATAACTTTAAAATAATAACAAAATTAACAATAAAACAAGTGTTATACAATATTCAAACAATAACAACAAAATAGTAGTAACATAATAGTAAAATGGTAGCACAATAGAGAGAAAACAACAAGAAACTAAAACTAAAACAACAAAAAATAACAGGATTTTTTTGTCCTTTTGTGAGTTCGGGCTAGCCGGGTCGGGTTAGGCTAAAAATGTCTTACTAGAGGCCTGACCTGTTTTTTAAATGGGTCATATTTTTTTTCAAGCCCATTTTTTATGCATTTATTTTTACCCAAATCCTCCCACTTTTTGGGCGAGCCTCTGGGCCGAGTTGAGTGGCCCGACCCATGAGCAGGTCTAACTCGATTCTTAAATAATTTTTTTATTTTTTTATTTAAAAAATTATATAAAAATATGATAAGATGAAAATATTATTATAATATTAATTATCCTTTAAAGTAAATGTTTTTTAAACTTTTATAGCTGAATTGGTGTCGAATTACGCATAAATTAACTTAATCAACCACTTTATATATAGTATAGATATTAAAATTATGGTAAGCATCTGAGTGAAAAAAAATATTTAAGAAATATATTTTTTTTAAAATATGTAAAAATTACATAAATTTTAATTGATATGGTAAATTTAAGTATTAAAAATAATAATATCTTAAGTTTCAAATCCAATTATTGTACATTACTATCATTTTTTGTCAACTATATCAACTTTTATTGACTGGTAATCAGTTCATGACGATAATTTTAACAGAAGATTGAGAATATCTAAAAAAATAAAACAAATAAATGTCGATTAAAGCTTAGCTCAATCAGCACTATTGTTATTGGAAAATTATAAGGACGGGTATTTGAACGTGATTAAATGCATTTCTTTTTCTATTTTAAGGATTGGGATTGAGATAGATTATAAATAGAAGTTGACATGGTATAAAGAAAAACATAGAAAAAGTTCTCATGTAGTTATGTTATTACTTTTTTTTTTATACTATTTGAGCAAATATAAAACTGAAAATATAGAAGCAGCCAAATTAGGTTTTATTTTCATTTAGACTAAATGTAATTCAATGTATTTTTTTATTATTTCATTCATAGGCGATGCTCATCAGTTCTTCATGGCGCATCTCTCTATGCAAGTATTGACAAAGCCTACAACTTCCCTTGCAGCTAACAAAAATAAAACAAATCGTTGAGTTCACATACATATTTACTTACCATCAAATATTAATATAAAAATAAAAAAGAAAAATTATCAGACTTCCCTTGGCTGGCTCACCTTGAACACATGGCGGTGGCACATCCAAATGTGCAGAACGTTGAGCTATTGGTGTGGTATGTATCATCGACAGTCTCCACTAGTAGGAGCGAAGCCAGAAATTTTTTTTAGGGGGGCGAGATGAAATTTTAATTTTTAATAGTCTATATCTTTATTATTTTTAAAGGATTAAATTAAATTTTCATAATTTTAGGGGGGCCAAAGTGCAATTTTACCTTTAGTAATTTAAATTTTTAAAATTTTCTGATGGGTCAAAATAACAAATTTTCATTTTAGGTGGGGGCCGGGGCCCTTGTCAGTCCCCCTGCGTTTGCCTCTGTCCACCAGTGCTTCCGACATCAGGCAATGTTAATGCAGTCTTCAGGAGAGGGTGGTAAAGTAAAACGTACCCAATCGGGATGAGTGCTGTAACAACTTGATGTGAGGGTCTAAAGAGGATCTCCAACACAAAACAAAACATCAACACCCCTGATTTCTCCCCCATTATGTATATATTTGATTCCCTTTTAAGATATATAGATTTGTTGATGATTGTTTTGCATTGCACGAGATATGGTTTATATAGACTGTGTAGGATATTGTCATGCCAAACTGCCTTGCCAAAATTTGATTGAATGCAAAATTAAGATGCCAAACTGTGCTGCCAAAATTTGATTGAATGCAAAATTAAGAGATATTTCTATAAATAATCAAATTGAAATGAAATAGACTTGTCATACCAAACTACATGGAAAATGCTTTTGATTAATTATCATTAAAATTATATTTAAATTTTTTTTGATTCATTTTAAAAATTAATGGAATTATTGTAAAAAGCACTTGAATACAATCTTATTGAACTCAAACTTTTTCTTTGATTTTCAAATGCGGATTCAAAATTACTTTTTAAATGAAATTTTCCAAATTTTTTTCTTTTTTTAAAAATATTTTTATAGGTAATTGATTATGCCAAATACTTTAATTTTTTTTTAATTTAGAATTCATCCAAATATCTTAAAATAAATTAAAATAGATGCAACTCAACAAGCAAATAACTTTAAAATAATAACAAAATTAACAATAAAATAAGGTTATACAATATTCAAACAATAACAACAAAATAGTAGTAACATAATAGTGAAATGGTAGCACAATAAAGAGAAAACAACTAGAAAATAAAATTGAAACAACAAAAAATAGCAGTTTTTTTTTGTCTTTTTGTGAATTCAGGCTAGCCGGGTTGGGTCAGGCCAAAAATATCTTACTAGAGGCCCGACCCATTTTTTAAATGGAACTTATTTTTATTCCAAGCCCATTTTTCAGACCTACATTTTTGCCCAAAAACCTCCCACTTTTTGGGCAAGCCTTTGGGCCAAGTTGGGTGGGTCGGATATTAAAATTATTGCAAGCATCTGAGTAAAAAAAAAATAGTTAAGAAATATATTTTAAAAAAATTATGTAAAAATTACATAAATTTTAATTGAAATGGTAAATTTAAGTATTAAAAATAATGGTATCTTAAGTTCAAATCCAATTATTATACATTACTATCATTTTTTGTCAACTATATCAACTTTTATTGATTAGTAATCAGTTCATATCGATAATTTTAATAGAAGATTGAGAATACCTAAAAAAAAATTAGATGTTGATTAAAGCTTAGCATAATTAGCATTATTGTTATTGTAAAAATTAGAAGGACGAGTATTTTAATGTGATTAAATGTATTTCTTTTTCTATTTTAAGGATTGGGATTGAGATAGATTATAAATAGAAGTAGGCATGGTATAAAGAAAAACATATAAAAAGTTCTGATGTAGTTATATCATTATATTTTTTATACTATTTGAGCAAATATAAAATTGAAAATACGACAGCAGCCAAATTATATTTTTTTTAATTCAGACTAAATGTAATTCAATGTCTTTTATTATTATTTCATTCATAGGCAATGATCATCAGTTTTTCATAACGCATCTCTCTATGCAAGTATTGACAAAGCCTGCAACTTCTCTTGCAGCTAACAAAAACAGAACAAATCGTTGAGTTCACATACATATTTACTTACCATCAAATATTAATATAAAAAGAAAAAAGAAAAATTATCAGACTTCCCTTGGTTGGCTAGCCTAAAACACATGGTGGTGGCACATCCAAGTGTACAAAACGTTGAATTGTTGGTATGGTGGGTATCCTCGATAGTCTCCTCCAACAGGGAAGAAGCGAGAAATTTTTTTTAGGGGAGCAAAATGAAATTTTAATTTTTAATAGTCTATATCTTTATAATTTTTAAATGATTAAATTAAATTTTCATGATTTTAAGAGAGCCAAATTGCAATTTTACCTTTACTAATTTAAAATTTTAAAATTTTCTAAAGGGCCAAAATAACAATTTTCCATTTTAGGGGAGTTGGGACCCCAGCCAGCCCCCCTTGCATTTGCCTTTGTCCACCAGTGTTTCCAACACGAGGCAATGTTGAATGCAGTCTTCTAGGGAGGATTCGTTGGAGACGCAAGTAGTAAAGCAAAACATATACTTTAACCCAATCAGGATGAGTGCTAACAATTTGATGTGAGAGGCTAACAAGGATCTTCAACACCAAACAAAATATCAACACCCCTAATTTCTCCCCCATTATGTATATATTTGATTCCCTTTTAGGATATATAGATTTGTTGATGATTCTTTTGCATTGCATGAGATATGGTTTATATAAACTTTGTGTAAGAGATTCTCATGCTAAACTGTCTTGCCAAAATTTGATTGGATGCAAAATTAAGAAGACATTTCTATAAACAATATAAAAGTTAATAAATATTTTAATATATTGGAAATTTCATTAAATTTAAAACCAATTTTTTATAATATACAAATTATATAAAATAAACAATTATAAACATTATATAAAATAATTAATTCAAAAAAATAAAAAAGGAAAAGTTATTTTTAATATTTTATATAATGTTTTTATAATTTTTATAAAATTTATATATTATTAAAAATTTTGAATTTTTTAAGTTAAAACTATATTATATATATTGAATTGCAAATATATTTTTAGAATTTTGATTTTTGTAATGGATAAACATCATCAATTGTCATATATTAACATGTTCTCAATAGTTCAATGTTGAAAAGGATTCCAATTAAAGTCTTAATTTTTTTAGTGGGACTAAAATGGGAATTATCCTAGTCTGCTCCCCTCTTGGCTTTGTCCGTCGAGGTATAACAGTGGATAAGAGGCTTAACTACTAAAACAGACCTTGAATTTTCTTTTTACTGCAATAAGATAATGATTAAAGAATTTTCCAAATATAATACTAAATTTAACTATCAAAATATGTAAATAAATTTAAATAATTTAATCACAATATAATAATAATAATATAATCCACAATCCCAATTTTATTGCCAATCATAATTTAATATATAAAATTTCTTTATTTTTATCCCAATATATATACATAAATTAATAACCACACAATTTCTTCTTTTATTAAGTTTTTAAATTTTAATAACACTTTACAATGGATTCCGATTATCAATATAGCATGATGATTCCTCTGGGTTATCGGTTTTGTACCAACCAACGAGGAACTTATCACAGGTTACCTCTCGAAGAAGGTAAATGGTGAACCATTACCTTGCGACTACATCCCTAACTTTGAATTCTACTGGTATAAATATAAAGAACCGTGGAAGATTTTCGGGGGTGAAACTTTTTACATATTCACTAAACTAAAAATGAAAGGTAATAGATACAGAATCGATCGAGTAGCGGAATGTGGGACATGAAAGGAACAAATGATGAATCCTATCAACGCTCCTGACGGGAATAATCAGATTGGGCCTCCAAAACTTTTGATTTTCCAGATTAAGGATTCTAAGAATGAAGGAAAGGGACGTTCGCTTATGCATGAATTTTCACTTCCTGATGAACAAGTACGTTCATTTGCTTTTTTTATATTTTTGTTATCATCATGCCTTGTATATATGTTCGATTATTAATATTTTATATATGCTTTTTTTTTTCTAATAAATAATAATAATAATAATAATAATAAAATACTCCAAATTTATTAAAGTAAAAAAGAGTAATATAGGCTACTGAATCAGTTTACTCCAAATTTATCATGGTATTTGATTCATGCATAAAATACTTCACCCATGAGCTTCACCTAATTTCAGCTGATCCGACCCGACCTGATTTATTATTTATTAATAATTTCCTTATTTAAATTTAAATTTAAATACAAAAATATTACTTTGAAATAATCATATCAAACACAACTTGACTTAAAAGAAAATCTAACATCATGACTTGACCTGACTAATGAAGAA
The DNA here is from genome assembly GCA_020496765.1 of Gossypium stocksii. Classification (NCBI taxonomy): domain Eukaryota; kingdom Viridiplantae; phylum Streptophyta; class Magnoliopsida; order Malvales; family Malvaceae; genus Gossypium; species Gossypium stocksii. The sequence continues at coordinate 101,841,522 of CM035631.1, forward strand.
ATTCAATTAGGTTAAAATATACCATAAGTCCTATATTCTTTGTAAATTTAAAATTTGATCCTTAAACTTTTATTTCTAGGAATTTAGTCACTTTATTTTTTAAATTTCTTTCAAAATTCAAGTAGAACGATTAATATTGTAAAGACTATTTTATTAAATTCAAATTCATTACAACACCAATTTTATTTTGTTATGTTGTTAGTTTTTTCTTATTTCAAAATGTCACACCAACAAATTTCACAAAAAAAATTAATCCTTGAATTTTGAAATCTTGAAAGTAAAGGGATTAAATTCCTGAAAATAAATTTACAGGGACTAAATTTCAAATTTGTGAAAAGTATAGGAACCTATGACATATTTCAACCATCTAATTATAATGGATATATGAAATGTTAAGAGGATATTGTCTTAAAAGGAGATGAGATTTATGCCAACTCCATTGAAGCTTCCATAGCAATGGCAGGGGAATACAGTCCATACGCGTTATAACCAGCAATTCTATTTATAGACAAGTAATTCATTCTTCTTGTCACAAAACTACTAGTTTTCTCTTTGCTAGTTAACATTTAAACTCCATTGAAGACCATGATTTCCTAGCTTAAGCTAAAGGTATGATACATGCAAGTTGTCATAGGTTCAATGCTAGATAAGTAAAGAGAGGATTAGGGTGGGTCGATTTGTGGCGGAGATCCACCACGGGTACCATATGCATATTATGTGGACTATCAATGGAGAACAATTATAAGCAGATATGAAAATACATAGATATATATAGAAGAGAAAGACCTGAACGATTTTGCAATCTGAGTGTTGTTCACAGCATTTTTCATAATTTCTTTTTCTTTTCATCAGCTCTAACAAGCTGAACCGGTGCTGCTGGTATCCTAAACCACCATTCTCTAAGCCTTCGCAGCCATCGATCATTGCTGTCTCTCCTATATGGCAGTTCTCTAGTAAAAGCTTCTACGAATACAAACAATATCAAGAATCTCAAAGGCACAAAAGCTAACACTACAGCCAAGAAAACCAGCGAGAGAGCAACCCTGTCAGTGGCCTGGCAGACAGATAATGCAGAGAAAATATTGTCAGGAACTCGGAGAAATTCTGCAGTTAAAAATTAACTAAGAAACTCATTCAATCTGTTTGCGGGACCAATTAACTATATACTGACATTCCACAATATTCATGCAAAATAAAATTCAAGAAAAAGAAAGACTTGGATAATTATGTTACTTCGGCTTTTCATTTTGTTTGAAGTATTCATGTCCGACATAGATTTGGACTATGGGGTTATGATACTCCGATATATGGAAAAGTTTAGAGAACAATTTTGTTTGTGTTACACATAAAGGTATCTAACACTCACCCCATAGCCTGAGTAACCTAGCTTCTTAGCCCTGCTTCGAGAAGTATTCTAGTCATTTTCCATATGTTTTCGAATGAATTATTTGCCATGAATTATCCACGCCTTAACAGTTAAGAAGAGCTACATACACTCATTCAACCAATAGGGCTAGCTTTTGTAGAGCACATACAGCACTGGTTACGGAACTTTCAAATTCCGAACTTTCATGAAAAATATTCAGAACCCTAGAATGCCATTATTTCTGGTAAGTTCAGAACAATAAAATAAAATGCCTAACCAAAAAAGTCCCACCCTAGTCCTCCTCTTTCTTTACAACACTTCTATAGAAGCAAACCCATAAAAAAAGCCACCAAATGATTCAATTAGCAGTGGCAAGGTGATGCAGGTAAAACAAGAAACTTATTCATGTTAATGTACAAGATGAAGATATAAGTTAAGACTCAGATATGAGATTTTAAGTTTTCATTTTGCTCATTTTCAATTCAATGTGATGGGGGGAGGGAAGACTAGTGCTACCTCACTTTACTGGCATTATGTTCCACACTTTTACTTATATCTTATGGGACATACATATTTAGCATATTTCATTTTTCTTTTATGTGATTCAAATATAGCTGGGACATGCACCTGTGGTAAGACGGCAAATAAGATAGCCCTAATCTTGAGGAGAATAACATTCGCAGTTTGGATTAGTGCTTCATATTGGGAGATGACTTCTTGTAATGTCAACAGCTGCTCAACTGCATTTCGATTTGGTGGAGCTATTATTCTGAAGGCTTCTAAGGGCTTCCTTTTGTTAAAATACCTATTCCAGAGCATGACAATTGCGAAGAATACGAAAACAAGTGCCAATATATATGCAATCCACCCCCTGCACATCATAATTAATGGATTCATTATATCATTTGGTTTGTCTATACAATAACAAAATGTGGAAATTTAAATAAAAACACCTATACCAAAATGAACATACACAAATGGATGTTTATGGTGCATTTTCAAAGAAGCATGGCAAGGACATGAAACTTACCTCAATGGAAAAACGAAACATGAAATGTTGCATGCAGAAAATTCAGGAAACGATCAGCTAAGTGATCCACTAATATAAATATTTCCCAGATAGGTTCACAATTCGTATATCATAAATAATTTCATTTAACATGTTTCAACTTTCAGGACATACAGAAGTAGATCATGTATTGTTCTTAAGCAATGTGTGCAAAGGACCAGTCAAAGACAATTTTTACCTTATAATTGCAAAGCTGGTCAACATCAGAAAGACAGTTGACTTAATAGGGGCTTTCCATGAAGACAGAAGCTCAAGAAGAGTGGCTAACTGAATGACAGGAAGTAGCAGCTCCTACAAAAGAAGTCACAACTTTTAACAACCTTCTCAAATGTTCAAAAAGATTCTGATGCTCGGTTGGTGTGGTACAACAAAAGGCTTGGTAGCCATCCAGTAATCAATTCAACACTCATGTTGTTTCCTAGGAGCATGGCAAAACAAAACTTTCCCTAGATCAACATGGACATCAAAATGAATTAATGTTTCTGATGACAAGTTCTGCCGAACAAATTAATGACTTGATTAAAATAGCATATGACAGTTTTTTTTTGGCCTGAAACCAAATATAATAGATGGGAGATTGCAATAACAAACCTTCATTACGGCTAAATTTGTTTCAATCCCTTCTACCTTCACTTGGTTCACAGTTGCCTGTGCAGCTTCAGCCCTACCTGTGTCAGATATAGATTGCTTCACTGCTGTCTCTAAGGGATTTGTTTCCCCAACACAGAAATCTCCAACTATTAATGCTTCTCCATCCAGAATTGCATTCTTCTGTGGGATGAATCCAAGTTGACTGAGCGCCAGGAGTGAAAAAGGAGATGAAGTTGGTGGGTGTTTCACAGTGTGAGGAGAATTATCAACATTTAAAAGTGCCAAACGACTAGCAAGAGTTTCCAAAATCACATCACCACCGGGAAGGCTCTCAGCTAGGTTAAAACTAAGTAAAGTTTTATATTGGGATGAGAAGAACTGAAATGCTTCTCTCAGAGCACGATAACGATATATACCTAGTATAGCCCTTGCTAGTACTTCCGACTGCTGAGTCTCTTTGAAGTTGTTTTTTCTAGCAAACCTGTGTGAATACAGGATCTCCAGAGATATATCCAACCAAAAGTTCCGACGAGAATTGCCTTTAAATTCAGGAAACTCAAAATAAACAGGCTCCGTACTGTAAATAGATTTTAAAAGTTCCAAATAAATATCAGAAATTCTACTTTCTTTTAAAGAAGACATGGAGCAATATAATTCCAGGTTATTGTGCTGACAGATAACTTACACGGTTGTCGATTTGTACATAACGGCTTTATCAAAGAGACGAGCACCAAGTGGCCCAGTTAATTCAGGTTTTATGACCTGCTTCAGGTCCATTGCCAGATCATACCTCACGGCTTTGTCATATACACCAACACCCAAAGCCTCAAAGTACAGAGCATAGTTGGTTAGAGTGAGCCGTCCTGCATAAATAGAAACTCAACAGATAAACATCCGAAAGATAATGCAATTAAAACGTGTTGTTAGAGCCTCTCTATTGAAGTATATGAATCAATGGCATCAGCGAAACTGACAAGATCTCTTGGTCTATAAATTATTTCCGTTGCATAACCAATTTCTATAGATTAGTTCTTTACTGCACATGGATTTCATATTAAGGATGCATGTAAAAGTTTAAAATATTTTACATTAACAATTATTCATCAGCACAAAAATTAGTACTACTTGATGGATGCATATATAAGACAAGGAAGTCATTAATTGATAAAAATCAGTACCATTTGATACATTCAGATGAAGATAACATTATTCTATGAATACATGTATGATATGGCCTACCTTGATCTCATACAAGCACCACCTGTAGGGGAAATTAGTTAATGTTCTTAACAACTTTGAGAACACTGAAAGTTTGCTTTTAAAGGTTTACTTCCATAATGATCAATTTTCACAACATTAACATACCTGGCCACGCTGAGATTCCAACATGTTGCAGAACGGGTTGAGTTGGAACAGCACCTTCAACATCTATAATTATCTCCACATCAGAAAGTGGAAGGTTGGTAAGCGAGGGTCCCAATGTGTTTTTCGCAGCCTTAATAACCCTAAGGATGGGTAAAGATGCATGATCAATAACTATCTCAATAGTTTAAACTCAGATGTCAGAATAGCCAAAAGAAAAAAAATCACAATACTAAAGAAGATATAAGTAGAAATGTTTCCTATTTTATTCAATCTCATCACATATGTTGTAAATTCAAACCCAAAAATCCTTATGCCGTTAAGTCAAACACAAAAATCCTTAGAATCGATAACAACTGAGACTAAGTCATTAAATGTTTTCTACAGCTTGATTCAAGAAAGTTTGGAACACTGATCATATATCTTTCATGATCCATTTATTAGAAGTTTAAATTATTTAAAACAAATAGTAAAGGTTAAAGAAGAGTTAAAAGACAAGTATCTATGAGTTTTAACCAGAGGTGAAGCCAGAAATTGCTTTGGGGGGGGGGGGGGGGCAAAAATGAATAACAAATTTTTTCTTTTTGGGGGGGGGGGGGGGGGGGGGGAAGCGCAATTTTACAATTAACTTGTGGTTTCATAAACTTTGCAGGGACTACATAGTCAATTTACCATATTTGTGGGGGGCCAAGGGCACTGCCTGCCCCCCATCTTCACCCCTGGTCTGAACCCCAACATTCCCCCTTTTGTTTACTTCAAGTGACTTCACACAACAGTTAAATAATAGAAGGCGTTAGAGTTCACAAAATTGATAGAAAACAATAATGCATCCATACTTGTCAAGGCTTCGGAGGTATTTGTCATATATAATAAAGTGAAGTCGGGGGCCTGAAGTGCTTGTCAATGCATCAAAAAGATTGTGAACTGTTATTATATCTGCAACAACAGCACACATGGGAGCTATTCGTTCAAAAGCCTCTCGCCCAACAGTTTTCTTGTCATCAACCTGATAGAAAAGTAAATAATGAATTTCGAATATAATCACCCCCTCCCCTGGCCTAGGCTCCCCCAAAATTCATTTCATAAGCCAACAAATTTAATAAGCCTTTCTAATATTATTACTTCCCACCCACCCCTTCCCCTTTGTTTTTATAAATTCTGTACCTTTTAAACCTTTTAAATTTCCCAAATTCTATATTAATCCTATTCGTTTGAAATTTCTACTGAATTTAATTAGTAAGTTCCTCTTCACTTAATTATCTTCATCTTTTATAGGTCTTTTATCCTTTCTCTTCTTAAATGGTTGCCTTCAATTTTGTTCTCCTACTTTTTGGTTTGTTTACATGTAAACTCTTTATCTTTAGTTCTTCTTTTGTTCTTCTTTTGTACTTTCTTAAATTTCCTTTTTCAAATATTTAACATATCAAAGGCATCATAAAAACATTTAATATCATAAATACATAAAATGCCAGAATTAGATAAAATAGCAATACAAAAATAAAGCCATGGTATAAAATGAAATTTAATGAAAGTAGCATAGTTGACCCCTTGACTAAAAACTATGGCTCATATAGTTGGTCACTTAAAGCAAGTCCCAGGTAACAAAAAGGCTGAGGAATTATCAAGCCATGGACGAATGCCAATAACATAGAGCAAACAGGACAAGCATACAACATCTTTATGCAAATGAAATTTATGAAACTAGCAAAAATAGAACAAACCTGAACAGCCATACTGATGGGACTTGAATAAAACAGTGACCCATCTTCGTCATCCTCGACCTCCTCATTGTTGGATGAAGTTTCCTACAAGATATGAGAATTTCAGAGACCATTGTCAACCCCGAAAAAATCATTCACAACGTTTTTAATCAACATATGGGGAAGAACATGTTTGGTAAACAACTCCAACGCATCTCTTACTTTGGTTCCACGTTCACACTCAACACAGGGGGCCTCCCATGCAAGCATCATCTCGTAGGTTAATCGACGGAAATCCGGGTCACTCAAATAATCTGGACTCCTACTCACTTTATACAATGCTTGGTAGGAGCAAAACTCTAAAAAGTTCCTAGCATATGTGAAAAGCTGTTTAACACTTTCTGGAAGCTCTATATCGAAACGATGTTGTAATTCTTCAGTAGGAACTTTAAGAATCCTGCAACAAGAAGTAAACAAAAGCACATTCAGATTATTATAAAATTGGACTAATTATTGTTGAAGCACAAAATGCATTGATCTGACTAACATTTTAATCAATATTGATAACGTGAAGGTATTCTCCTCTTTGAATGCTCTGAGCAACTCTCAAGCTTTTGTCTCTGGCACTGAGAAGAGCCTAGGGTGCCTCTCAATGCCTTAACAGGTGAAACCGTGACGCTAAAGAGCTTAGGTCATGTGACCAAGTATAGTACTACGTGAACTGGGTGAACTGCTCACGGCACCAAAGAGAACAATATTCGCATTATCAACACGTACTCCAATAAGTATTAATTGATTTAAGAAGCCCTAATTGACATTTTGATCTGACTACGAATTACAATATGGGAAATCAACAGAAACGAACAATGTGCGGTGAAATGTATACATATAGAGAGGGAGAGTACTTGGAACAGCGAAAGACGACGGAATTGGCGAGAGCAGAGAGCTGAGGGATGGGCCTCAGAGAGATTACTTGGGAATCTTCATCATTGGATGAACTTTTCTTGCGCTGGAAAAGGGATTTGAACGTATCCTGATTGTTTCTCATGAAATTTTCCCAAACTCCCTCCATTTTTTTTTTTTTTTTATTTTTGATTTCACGTCAATTTGGAAACCCTACCTGATTATTACATTGGGTATTTCACAAAATTAAAATTTTGATAGATGAAGGGAGAATTTTGTTTTCAGAGCTTTTTTCACTTCCCTTCCTCTCGTGGCAGTTAGTTAATTTTAACTTCTTCTCTTTTTTGCAGTTTCGCCCCTTCAAAATCATTTTTCCCACTTTATGCACTTTATACACAAAAAGGGAAAATTATTGAGCTAATAAGATGTTGTCGATTTAATTCTTTGCCCAATCAGATGGGCTTGGGTTGTAAAATCCAATACCAGTGTTGGGTACGTACATTTTGAGGGCCTTTTATATTATATACCCTTAAGCCTTCATTTTTCTTTCAAAATCCCTAACCTCTTAGACATGCTAACCTTCTTTTCCACCCCGATTAACCAATCATCGGCCACAAACTTTCTCCTCCTCTCTTTGCCCTCTTCCTTTCCCTCAATTTCTTTCTTTTTTATTCTTTCTTTCTTCCATTTGTTGCTACTTTTGGTTGCTCTCGGTGAGGTCTTCAACGAGTTGTCCTCTTCGACCCTTATCGATAATGACCCTTTTGCTTTCTTTTTTGCCATCCTCTCTTTTCGTTCACTTTCTTTCATTTTATTTTTCCTTCTTCCACTCTCACCTCCGCCAATCTCTTGCTAATCAACACTTGTTTTCCAACAAATTTCATGTTCAAAATAATAACTATGGCCTATGGTCTAACCTTTGTCTCCTCCATTAGTAGAGGTTTTCCAAGTTGGCAAGGATTCATTTTTCTTAGATCCATTGACATTCGATTTGCTTGAGTTCTTTGTGACTTGATTTCTCAAGTCCTAGCTAATTAGCTTTTGACTATGTCTGATTTGATGTATTTAACTTATTTGCGGTTTTTATGGATTTTCGAAATGGACAAGTTAACCATTAGCGAGCACAATGCATCAATTAGTGTAATCCATTTTTGGTGGTTGACACCTTTTGATGGAGAGGAGCTCGAGATTTGACTTATATTCATGGCAGAGGAGTTTTTTTTTTTCCCGATTAAACACTTTTCCAATATAACTCACCTTCTAGTCATACTGTTCTTTTTTATATTATTTATATCCGTTTTATAGTTTATATTCGAGATTCATGACTATTTTTTATTACCAAAATTTAAATTTATGTCTTCATTAGTAGTTAGGTCCAATTATCAAAAAATAATTTTAAAAATATATTTTATATTAATATTAATATATTTTTATAATTAAATTTAAATATTATTTAATTATTTAATTTGAATTGAGGGTTGGATTTATTTAACCCAAGAAACCAGTCCATCAATGGACAAATTTTGAACATCCAATATTTAGAAAAATTAGAATAAAATTATGAAATTTGCACGTAACTCGGATAATAGATTTTTTAAAAACTTTTAAGATAATTTTTTGAGGGAATCAGAATAAAGTTATATTTTTATGGTAGCAAAAGTAAAATTTTATTATTTTAATAGTTTATATTTTTATAATTTTTAAAGAATTAAATTATTTTTTTTGAAGAATCGAAGTGTAATTTTATCATATATTATTTTAAAATTTTTAAATTATAAAATAACCAAATGTGTTAAAAATATATATAATGAAATAATATAATATTATTATAAATACTGAAAATATAGACTAAGTTATTTATAATTTAAAATTTATAAAAAAATTATAATACGAGCTGATAAAAAGTTTTTTATATTTTATATTAATATATATTTTAATAAAGGCAAGTTAATTGATCATGAATAATAATAACTAACAACAGAAGTTCTATTAATTACGATAAAAAATAAAAGATTTTAAAAAAAAATCCTGAAAGCTGGCGTTCGTCGTCTTCGTCCACTATGATTCACATTATTCAATGAAAATTATTTATTTGAAATTAGTAAAAACAAAAGTTTCAAAGCAAAGCAAACCGTCAAACATCGGTGCCAATGCCGGTTCTCCACGTCTCACCTCTCTACTTTCTGCCATCTTCGTGCGGTTAACAAAGCCATTCTTTAACTCCTTGTGGATCGCCTGCCTTGAATTGGTAGTAACCGCAGGTGGATTGCCCAACTGAATCGTCGGTTTGATTTCCATTGTTGTCTTCGCCGCCTTGTTTTTCTCCGACGTTGAGTACTGCGGCAGAGGCAAACCGAATTCATCACCGAAGTAATCGGGAGATATCGGATTGCTTAATGATCCGAAAATCGACATTGTATTCAGTATGGAGCGAGATGCTAAAAAAAAAAAAGCTTGGTGGAATTGAAGGAGGATTATAAGGAAATTGAAATCCAAATAGAGGTTTGTTTGATTGATTTATGCTTTAGATAGAGACCAACTTTATTATAGTATTGAAAGGCGGTTACTTTTAAGTGTTCTTTTCCTGCAAGCAACTTCAGATAGTTAATTAATATAATTTAATATAAAGAAATTATTTTATCCACCCCACTGAGAAATTATTTAATAGATTATTTCATCACATCATTTATACTTTTTTTTTAATTATTTAATGACATTCATGAACCTCAAATTCTAAATTCGGATTCTAAAGTCGAGTATTTTATCCACCCTTTTCACTAAGAAATTATTTGATAGATTGTTCCATCACAATCGATACTTTTTTTCAATTATTTAATGACATTCATCAACCTCAAATTTAGAATCTCAAATTCTAAATTCAAACTCTAAAGTCGAGTTTGAGTTCGAGGTTCAAGGTTTAAGTTCGGAGTTCAAGATTCAAATTTGGGTTTGGCTTCGAGTTTGAGTTCAGGGTTCAAAATTTAGGATTCGAGTTTAGTTTTTAAGGTTCAAGGGGTTTAGAATAAAAGTGAGCATGGGCCGGGTTCAGGCTGGTCTCAACTAAAAATTTAGGTTCGTTTGTTAGGCTCGGAACCAACCCTGCCTGAAAAATAGGCCTAAAATTTTGCCTAAGCCCGATCCGGATAAAAATGCTAAAACTCGGGCCCGGCTCAACCCGCCCATATTAATTTTTATACAGTTTTAAAAAATATAAAATATATCAAAAATACCAAAAACATCAAAATAAATATTTCCCAACAAATTAAAAATAAATTTTAAAAAATATATATTTAAATAACACTAAAATAGATGCAACTTAACAAGCAAATATCTCTAAAATAATAACAAAATTAACAAATGTCTTTAAAATAATAACAAAATTAACAATAAAATAAGTTTTATACAATATCCAAATAATAAGAACAAAATAGTAGCAACATAATAGTAAAATGGTAGCAGAATAGGGAGAAAACAACAAGAAAATAATATTTTAAAAAAGTATTTTTTTGTCATTTAGTGGATTCGGGTCGGGCCGGGCCGGGCTCGAGCCAAAAATGCCTTACCTAAGGCCCGGCCGATTTTTTAAACAGGTCTTATTTTTTTGTCCAAGCCCATTTTTCGGGCCTATATTTTTGCCCAAACCCTCCCACATTTCAGATGGGCCCTTGGCCCGGCCTATGATCAAATCTATAATTCAGAATTCGAGATAAAAAATTATCAAAATTATGTACCAGTCACATGGAAAAATTTGTTAAAATGTCATTAAATAATTGGAAATAGACCATAGATGATGTGGTTATGAACCCTTTCCAATTATTTAACGATATTTCAGTAATTTTTTCTATCTGGTTGATACATAATTTTGGTAATTTTTTTATCTTGAATCCAAAATCTTAAACCCCAAACCTCAAACTCCGAACCCGAACCTCAAATCAAAATCTTGAACCCTAAACTCAAAACCCTTGATGTAGTGGAAAGTGTTCATAAAATAATTTCTTGTACATTTGAACTAATCTTCCAAATCAAATATGATGTGTCTTATTTTAATTAGAAGGGACCATAAATAATATGGTAGAAAGAGTCAATAAATTAATTTCTTTAAATTTTAAATAATACAAATCATTAATGTGTCAAAAAAAAAAATTTAAGAGCTTATAGGTAAAATCATAAAATATAAATCATAAATAATACATGTTTGATCAACTAGAACTACAGTCAATTGAAGATAAAGTAAAACAGATTGAAAATCTAAATATATCCGGATAAAGCCCATTCATTATGACTTAAACTCGTAATAACTTAGGAGAGAATCTATACATAATATTTACATATGATATGACTTAAATTCGAATATTCAAAGATCTTAGGACAACGATCAACACTACCAATGCGTCATTGGTCAACATGTCAACTTATATAAATGTATATTATCCTAAAAATGAGTATAACCTATTAAGATAACACGATGATTATAACATACAAAAATAATACGAATACAATATTAATATGCATGTTGGTGTATAAGTGTGAAAAATTCACTCATTTTGCAAAATCTATAACAAAATAAAATGTTTAGCTAAATAATGTCATGAGTTAAAGGAACACCAAATTTTGAACATTAAACTTTAAGGTATTAATAAAGAAACTTCGACTTCAAGTTTTAGGTTTACAATTTTAAAGATAAATATGTCCCTATTTTTACTAATTTTTTCACTCAATATCGTTGATGTTACGTAATTTTGTATTATTTATTTCAATACGAAAGTTTTGATTTGAATTTACAAAAGAGGTCTTATAATATATGTTTATTTACATTTGTTTTTTTTTTTTTAATATTCACTATTTTATTTAAAGCATTTCGTTGGATTCTTTCTGATTTCCTTATTTTCTAACCTCGTTGGAAATCATATAAAGACAATTCTTATTTAAGATAGCTATTTGTGCAAGTATTTTACGATTCAAAAGCAATTGTTTCTTGTACAGATTGTGTATTAATCTACTATAACTATAGGATAACCCCACTCCGCGAATTACTGCATTTATTCAATTGATCCACAAATGACGAAAATTTCCCTTTTTCCTATCTCTATCCCGATGAGCCAAAACCAAAACTTTTATTCTTTGTTGAGTAATAGTTCGAGTAATCCTTGAATGAATCCCTTGAAAGCTTGATGCAAATAAACTAAATTTTGTTCAATGTCTCCCAGCTATATATTTCTATTTAATTTTGATTATTGAATAAAAGAAATTTTGAAAGAGGAAGTTACAATAGATCTTATAGACCCCAAAAGGGATTGAGTACCCAATCATCCAAATAAGTCCCATACAACAAGTGTTTTTACCTTACAAGTACAAATTTAAGTTCATCATTTATCATAACAAACCATAATTTTTTTGATGTTACTGAAATGAAGTAAGATCCGATAGTCATTTAGATTTGTTCATATGTCAAATCAAATCATAATTGAATCCAAAAGCTTATGCCCAAACTTGAACTAGGCTCAAATCAAGCTCAACGTGATTCAGCTCAACTCCATAAGTCCATTTTATTATTCGGATATTAATAGAATATTAAAAATATAAATATATATTTATATTATATATTTATAATTAAATTTAAATAAAAATACTTTTATCACTTAATTTTAATTTAGGGTGAGTTAGACCAGCTTAGAAAAAAAATTCTTATCCAAGACTCAACCGATACAAACCGGGTTAGGTGAATAATCCAATTCATTAACAGGTCTATAATCATTAAAAGCAAATAATAAAAGTGATTAAATCCCAGATGGCCCTAAAAAATTATCAAGCATCATCACAACAATCAAATCCATAGTTTAACCATTCCAAACCAAAGCACAAAAATCTATCATTTCCCTATTTTTGCCATTCTCCAATTCACAAAATAGTGTTTGTGCAATAAAAGTTTGATTTTTATTTCAATAAAGATCCTTTTTCAAATGATCTAAGTGAGCACCCAGATTTGGTCATCTATAACTCTCTCTATTCTCAGATGACACAAATCTTTTCATAAACAAGAACTAAAATGCTACAATTATCAATCAAAAATAGCATAAGCAATGAAAATGTATAAGAATGAACTGTTGTCCTACAGCTTTGGTTTTGGTTTTGGTTTTGGTTTCTGAGATTCCTTGAACCAAATAGGAGGATAGATTTTATATTCTTGGATTGGTTCTTCTTCTTTCATGACTTCTTTATCTTCAATGATGTTTTTAGGAAATGCATCGGGCTTACCTTTGATGCAGGTTTGCAAGGCTACAAAGGGATGCACGCAATCCGAACCCTGCTAAAGAGGAAAGTTCAAATATATTAGTGCCTATATAGAAGTTCAACAAAGATAGAGGCTAGACAATGTGGAGGGGTCATGAACAAATATGATCGAATTCTAAATTTTTTGGGAGCCAAGATAGGTTTTTAATATAATTTTAGTTTGACAATTTCCAGTTTATGAATTATGACATCTTCAAGAAGCTCAAAACATATTAGATTGCCTAAAATTGAAAGCATTTTTCTGAGCCTACCCTTAGCCAAATCATTTCATGATAAAAAGTTGAAATTTGAGTTCTGAATGGCAACAACGTGAATAAAAAGATAGGAATTAGTGTTTCAAATGGCCAAGCAGTTAGGGAAGCCCTCTACCAGCCATTTAGATTAGCAGGGAACTACAAAAAAATTGAACCAATGTTGTGTTGCTCTGATTCTTCGTTTTTTTCAAAGTAGACATATGCGCCACCTATATCTGATGCATATCCAAACATAGTTATGGAGATATGACCCTCTAAGGACCCTCCAAATACATAAAATAAACCTTAGAAAATTTGAACATTCCCGTGTTGGACACATCCAGGTATATCCTACACTCACTCACGACTCTGAGCAACATAGAACCGAAGTGCCATGCAATAAATTAAATGAAACAACAAATCACAATAAGGAAAACCAGCTCTAAACCTTTGCTTTCTAGACAAGATATTTACAGTATTTACAGCTTCAACTTGGCAGATGATACACAATAGATTCATACTCAAATTCATTTTTTTGTTTTGTAAGCAGATAATACCTAATAAGAGTGTCTAGATTAATCAGAACGATAAAGCTTAACACCACAAATGAGCCCATTTTTTCCCCCACAATGGTTCTCAAATAACAATAATTACCTTTTCTTCAGCAGTGCTTTTGAGAAAACAAAGGAAAGCCTCTGTAAATTGAGTCCCGCAAGCGCCATTCCGCAGCTCAGCTACACAAGGGCAATCTAATGCTTTCTGCGCCTGCGCATCAAGAGACTAGCACAAAAATTGAAAGAAACCCATTATATTTCACAACTTGTTAGGTGACCCAAAAACAAAAAAGGGAGCAGCAAGTTATGGAATTAAGAAGTGGAACAACCTGATTCTCATCGCTGCCATATGCCGCAGCTTCTGTAAAAAGGCAAAAGATAATGATATTACAAACTACTCTAGTGAAAAAATAAATAGCTTCCATTCTCTAAATCAGCAAAGGTAAAATAAGCAGAATTTAAAGTATGCTAAGATCTTTTGGAAGAGTTCTTTTCTTTCTTTCTTTCTTTCTTTCTTTCTTTCAGACATTCTCGCGAACAGATTAGACACGAGATTGGTCTAGTCACAGCATAATAATGACTCAAAAGCAATTGATATTAACGATGTAAATATAAACCAAGAAACCTGCAATTATAGAATCCATGGAAGCGAAAGAAGAGGAAGGCTGGGTTCGAGCTTGATCGTTAACGGCAGCTATAGCACTTTGAGCTTGGCCCATCTCCGCTTTATCAGTTCCACACTTTTAGCAAATGACTGTAAAATTATAAATCCGTCTCCGCTTCCAACCATCTCTTGCATTGACTTTGACTATTCTTTTGGTGGGTAAAATTGTTTAGGGTAGTAAACTACTAATGTACACACCTAAATTTCATAAGTTTTCATTTTGATATGGAAAGAAATTTAGAATAAGAGTATTATTGTTAATAATGATGTTTTCATTTCGGTTAGATTTTTAAAGTTGGGCTGGTGGTTGAATCAATTAAGCCATCAGTTTATTGATCTAATTAGTTTAGATATTTGATCAAATACATTATTAAAATTTTCATAAAAATAAAAATATTTAAATTCCGTTTAATCAATTTTTTAGCTCGATTCAATTAAGTCGTGTCGATTTATGGTGTAATCAGTTTAAATCTTTCTTCGAACCGATATCCTAACTAGTTTAGTTCAATTCAAATAACTATAGCAATATTATTTATTAAAATAACAATTTAATATAATCACTAGTGAATTTAAGAAATGGCCTCTGTGTTTAATTGATATCTGAAAAAAAAAAAAACTCAATCACATATAAAGTGATAAAAAGTCTGATATAAATTATTTTATTAATATCAATCTCGAATTTGTTTGGGAAATTTTCCCTTTATTTTATAAAAGAAGTCAAAATATATTATATATTATTTATAAAATTTAAAAATTTAAAATTCAAATCTAATTATTAATAAAGTTAATTTTTAAAAAAAAATCATATATAATTTTAATAAAATAATTTTAACAGTTTTAACTGTTAAAATTAAATCTTGAAATCTAAAAAATTAGTGACTAAATTCTCAAAAATGAAAATACAGGGACTTAAGTTATATTTTTAACCCAAAGAATGTCCAAAGTGGGCTCGAACGAATACTCCGACCCGTAATACTAGAGGCATTTGGACTGGCCCATCTTACAAGCTTCTGGCAACTTCTTCTCCATTTCTCGGCCTTCCCATTGTTCCATTGTTTGCCTCGTTGAATCCTGAAACGAGAACAAAACCCGGAAACCCATCCAAAAAATCTTTCCTCCAATTTTTCTTCAAATTTTCATTGTTAAAGACCAAAACCCGGAAATCCTTACGTTGGAAAGTGGAATAAAGAGCAATGGGAAGCGCGCCCGCACAGATTCCGACGAGTTTCGGACACGAGCTCCGGGCTTGCCTCCGTTGCCGCCTCGTCAAAACCTACGATCAGGTAATTTCTTATGTTTCTACTTGGGGTTTTATTTTTTTCTCGCTTTATAAAGTTTCATAGTTTTTGACGAGTTCTTCTAATTACTCTCTTTTCTGGGTATTTAAAAAATTTACAGTTTAGGGAATCGGGATGTGAGAACTGCCCATTCTTTAAAATGGATGAGGATAACGAACGCGTCGTCGATTGTACCACTCCTAATTTCAATGGGTATCTTTTCCTTTTATCTCTTTGAGCATCTTTTCAAATTTGATTACTGATTTTAATCTTTTCAGGATAATCTCTGTGATGGATCCGTCTAGAAGTTGGGCTGCTCGTTGGCTGCGAATTGGTATGTTCAACACTGATTGTATGTTTTTCGTTTTTTGCTTTGTGGAAATTATTCATTATAAGGTCTTAAACGTTCAGTAGCCTTATTTGAATGGAGAATTGAGGCTTGCATGATATAGAAATCCATTATTGCTTTATGATTATTTTCTATATATTATTTGATGAACCCTAGGATTTTAAGATCTATTCTCTCGGATGATTGCTGAGATAATGCATTTTTGCCATGAATTTGGGTGAGTTTTAAATAATGCGCTGAAGTCGGGTATGTTTAATTTTCCAAGTTACTCCATACATTTGGAGAATCTGGGTCATATCTCCTTTTCCATGTCTGAAATTTTTTCAGACACAGTGTTGGACTGTATACTTCAAGAAACATAAAGAGTCGTTGCAACATAGCTTTTGAACTTTATAAAGCACCAGACTCTTGACTTCTCAATGATAGTTTTTTCGCCATAAAATAGTAGATTATGCAATTGCTATTTTTTGTTTATGTTTACATCCTTTTCGAATTATATGTATACATTAGTGTATTATATCTGATTCTTAGATATTTTGGGTTCTTTGACACTTCTCTAAATCCTTCTCAGGAAGATTTGTCCCCGGTTGTTACACTCTTGCTGTTTCAGAGGCACTTCCAGAAGACTTGCAGGTACGGGTGAAATTCATTAATCAACTTATACTTTTCAATAAAGGAAACATGGAAGATGGTAGATATGGAACACGGTTTGGGCATGTTAATTGTGTGAACTTTTCGAGTAACTTATCTCTAGGTCTTCTATGATAATATTCAGTTCCATTTCTCGAATTTTTGTGTTTCATCTTTTTAGTGTCATAGCCGCTGGGGTTGTATTTCAACTCATTATGCAAACACAATATTGTATACATTATATTGAATATTTTTTTTCATGTCAAACCCCTAAGTTTTAAACCTACAAGAATAGAGTTTTATTATCTTGATACTTTGTTATGCCATGTCATATTACTTTTGTGTTTCCGGTATTAATAGTTGTTTTCTTTCATACAGAATTTATGCGAAGAAGTGCATGTGCAGTATGTGCCACCGAAACGGGTATGAGACAAGAGTCCTGGTAACATTGTATGTAACCATCAAAAAACTGAATTGCATTTTGCGAGTTATGATTGTTTTTTGATGCTTTTGTAAAAGTATTGCTCCATTGTCTTGGCTATCAATGAAATTGTATGTAAACAATTTCTGGGTTTGAACAACTTATAAACACTCTAGTTATTTACAAGGTAGGATTTGTATGAAATTTGGTTAGAACTTTGGGTTTATGAATTAGTTTTCAGAATTTTGTTGGAAGAAGTTTGAAATTTCAAAAACCATAGAGCTATTAATTGATTGTTTTATGGTTCGGATTACTCGTTCGGACTTTTAAATCAAGTCCGAGCTATCAGCTTGTTCGTATAGGTCCTGATCAGGTTTTGAGCAAAATGTTTTTTTATATTAGAGTCAATTTTACATGGATATTATATATAATTAGATTTTGTCATACCATACAACCTACAATGATAAACTTGTATTTTTTTAAAAATTTATTCAATAATGAATATAGGCAGAGTGGTGATAAACTTGTATTTTAATTCTTTATTTAAAGATTACATAAAAAGATGTCGATTGAGTTTTAATTTGATTGGTATGAGTATTGTTGTCAATGCAAGAGGACGTGGGTTCAAGTGCATTGAAACGCATTATCTTCCTATTTATGAGTTAGAGAGGGATAATGGTAATTCTAAACATTATGTTACAAAGTATAGCTTCAATACTATCCTTCTTAAGAATCACTTGTTTCTGCCCAAGATTCTAGGCGAACTTAAATACCTTTCAGTGCACTTCAAAGTTCAACATCGAGAACTGAACAACCAATATTCCTTGAGAATCACCAAAAGGGTTGCCAATCAAAAGGTTCACATGCAAAATGGGTAGGATCAGAGAGACTAATCTCAAACCATTTTTCCAAATTGATTGAGAAAAATTCATCTCTATTTTTTTAGGCCGATCACCAAGATCCATGTTGCCACAGCTGGCGTATATAAATGCAGTACATGATCTACACTTGCAATCAAATTTCCACAAATCACGCAGCTTGCATCTGGAGTAAGGTTTCTTCTCACTCGGTTGTCACTGGTTAGGATTCTGTTTAAATAAACCTGCCAAAGGAATACATGTACCTTTTGAGGTCCCGGAAGATGCCAAATTCAGTGCCAAAAACTACCACCCCTAGCCATGTCAACACCGCAAGAAGTAGAATAAGCAGTGCAACCGGAAAAAACGCACTTTTTTTTTCATGTTTCCATCTAACAAAATCATTCACGACACAGGTTGAAGGAGGCTTATAGACAGAAATGCTCAAAAATATTGGGAGTGGTAACTTCGATTTAAACACAATCTAATTTCACTCCACACTCGATGTAATGATATCCTTTATAGGAAGCTTAAAAGGAATTCCTTTAGATTATGTACAAACATCAATAAGTGTTCCCCAATTTTTAGCCCAATTATCTCTCAAAAAATCCGCATTTAATCCATTTCCAACGTTCCATATAGCACCATCCTAGTCCCTATACGAAAATACCCTTCCATAACCGTGATTCATTACCCGCATATAGTACGATAGATAGGTTACCCTTCCACTTGTATTTGGTTGTAAGAACTTGAACCCATAATTGGTCAGTGTTCTTAATAACATTAAAACCATCCTTCATAAGGAAATCAGTATTAAGACAGTCAAGTTTCTTGAAACCAAGATCACTATACTTTGTATATTTGTAAAGATCATCCCATTTATTATCAAAATAGAATCGTTTGAAACATTTAACTCACCCTTCTGGACAATTTTTTAATAATAATAAATCAATTTTATTAATTTAAAACATCTATGGATTAAATTCCCTAATTGGGTATAGTAGAATGAGGAAAATTATAATTTGACCTAAAAAAAATGAATATACAGCGTCAAATATATACTTCAAGTAATTTGAAGTAAGACTAAGATATGAAATTAAAAATAGTGAATATACTAAAATTTATTAAAATTAAATTATATGAATTACAATCTTACCAAATATATATAACAAAGAAGTCTATAAATTTTCTTAAGGTTTTTATTATTATTATTTACATTTCAGTTTCCTATAAGAAATTTTTCTACTTTATAGACTTGACTATGAACCGAGTCACTCGCTCAGATCTAAAGACTCACTCAAAAAATAAGAGGATTTAAATGAAAATATAGACTCAAAAAATCATTTTCTAAACTAACTGATCTCATATAGAATTTTTTACTTAAGCTTGGCTGAGCCTAAATCACATACAATTTTTTTATTTGTATTTTTAATTTATTAAGAAATATTTATTTAATAATTTTTATTTGCCCCGGATCGGGTGTGGTCCGTGATCTTACGTATGTATCGGCTTAAAATATTATATCTTGAGAAACCCGGAAAATCAGTCGATTCTCTACGTAATAACAACGAAATTCAATCTGTAATAAATAATTATTGAAAAATTGATAATCTAAGAGTCAAATAAGCCGTCACTTTCCGGTGGAAAATAAGACAACCATTAGTAAAAATCTATGCATGCGCTTGGACCATATCCCTCCACAAAAAAAGACAAAATATTAAAACATTGGAGGGGCAAAAAAAACCCAGAAGTTTCATCCAAATCCACGTCCAGGTTTTGAAAAATAAATTTCATAAAAATGAAATGAAATGATGGAGCAATGCATTAGCTGGCAACATTAGAGATGGATACTCCTTTCCTTCTTTTATTTATTCCTTTTCTTTATTTGTTTTGGATAAGTAGATCCTAACAGACTAACAAAACAAATGTTTCTTAAGGATTATATTTTTAAGAGATAATTGGAAAAGCTCAAATAGTTATGAATATCTGCATTTTCTTTTAAATATATATATATTAAAAATTAACCTACGAGAGAGATTTGAAAGCAGGGGTGAAGTTAAAAAAAATTTTAGAGGTCAAAATAAAATTTTAATTTTTAATAGTCTAAAATTTTATAATGTTTAAAGGATTAAATTAAATTTTCATAATTTTAGGAGATCAAAGTGTAATTCTACCTTTATTAATTTAAAATTTTAATTTTTTTAAAAGGCTAAAACAATAAATTTCTATATTAAGGAACCAGAACCCCTACTAACCCTTCTTAAATTCGTCTCTGCCTGAAAGAAAAATCAAAGGACATACCGATATATTAAAGGCTAATTTATTAATGCTTTTTGTACCCTTTTTTTTGGCAAAAAAACTATTTTTTTCAAAACATTTTTGTTTTAAGAGCACTTTTGCATAACTTAAAAGCATTTGTTTAACAATGCTAATGAAAAATAATATTAAATTGACCCTAATTTAATGCAATAAAAATAATTAATTTACTCATGAACTTATACGGTTTAGATTAAAAATAGGTTAGAATAAAAAATGAAACCTATTTTATTTTATTTAATTTTTTAAAATTTATTTATTAAAATCAAACAAATGTATGTGGATACAATTTCAAAAACATTTTAAAATTCATTGGTTTTGTTTTTTTATTAAATCAAATTTATCCGTTGACGCTTTTTAGTTTTGAAATTTGAAGAGTGGCATCACTAATCCACACGGCATGTGATTGGTTCTGCTGAAATTTTGACTCTAATATTAACTTACAAGTGGCTCACGGCTTATGATGCTAGTCAATTAATACGTATCTCTTTTTTTAACAATTTAGCCAAAAAGTCCTTTATTTCTTCAAATTATAATAATATATTTTTATTACTAATAAATTATGTCACTTATTTAAACTCTATTAAATAATTTATGTCACTTACTTAAAGTCTATATAATAATTTTTTTAAAAGTTGTGGATAAAATATATCAACTGAAATTTTAAATACAATTATTTATCATTTCAATTACATAACTTAAAAAGTTATATCTAGTTATTAAAAAAAAATTCGTCTTTAAACTTTTTTTTGTCCACGTTAATCTTAAAACTTAGACAACTTTTATTTTTCTAATTTAGTTATGAAATTTTGAATTTCGTTAATATGTGATGACGTAACACTCTAAATTTGTGATATATTATCACTTAAGAATAAAAAGATCCTACTATTCTTTTTCTTCAAAGAGTTAAAGACATAACAATTTATCTATTTAAGTAGCATTCGGTTGGTCGAATATTACATTATGACTTGTAATGTTACATTCAAAAATAAGATTACCTTGCTTGAATTCTAAACATTTTGACTATCTCCTCATCTGACATCCTCGAATAATGTCAAGATGTAATAGTATAGAATGTAATTTTGTTACTATTTGTTCATTACATGTAAATCATTTACCATTTATTTTTATTATTTTAATCGGATTAATCTTTTTTCTCAAATAAGATTTAAGTTTAGTAAAAAATTATTTTTAATAATGAAATAATAGATCTTATACTTAATTATCATATCTACTCTAATAATTTATTAATTAATATATTAATTATTACAACTATAATTATAGTTAGTGATGCAATCACTTTCTATAAATTATTATAATTATAATTTATAAATTTATTTAAACATTGTACATTTATTTATCAATATATAAATTGTAATAAAAAATAAAAAATATAATACTTTATAATTATGAAAATTGAAATTAAAAATGTAAAGAAAATCTTTTTACAAAAATAATTTTATAAAATATAATTAATCTTAAATTTCACCAACTAAATATTTAAGTATTACATTATATTAAAACAAAGTTAAAGTTAAAATAACGAAATTTAAGTTTCAAAGAGTTACTTAGAATTATGCCATTTAGCATTTCCGTACAATGCCATGTATGAATTATTAATACACTTAAACTTTTTTATATATTACCATTTATAAAAAAAAAAACTCAAAATTCAATTCCTTAATAAAATCACTATATATTTATGATAAGATTACATTATGTCAGTATAAAAAGAAATTGTCTCACATTTAATAAAAATATACAATCGCCAATTGAGCTATAACTCGGATAACTCGATTGGTATGAATATTATTGTCAAACAAGAGGACATGAGTTTGAGTATGTTGAAACGCATTATTCTCATATTTATGAATTAAGAAAAGAAGGGAAAAGACTATAAATAATTTTAAATATTATATAAAATAATTAGATATAATCAAAATCTATAATAAAATTATTCAAAATTATATATATATGCAAATAATTTACGTCTACATAAAATCAAACATTTCCTTATTCTAAAATCAAACGTTTAATATATATTTATTATTATTTCACTCTTCTTTTTCGTATATCTTTTCCTTTGTTACATTACAAAATATTTCTATATAGATATTTTATCATAATTAAGTCATTAACCTTGCTACCCAAATCATTCCTTTTAATTATAAATTAATACTAAAAACTTTCTCATTACCATATTTTTATTTATTTATTAAAGACTTAAGGGTGTAAAAAGACTTTAAAATTAAAAAAAAAGGTAATTAAGTCTCTAATTTTTTCTTTCACTCAATTGGATATTTGAACTTTCTTTTTTTTTTTTGTGAAAAAGAGAAAAATTACAAAGTTAAATTACATGGAATACTCGAGAGGTACAAAAATCCTCTCTTTATCAGACTTGAAGAAATCCAACACTTCATCAAGAGAGGATTCAAACAGTTGTAGATCCTCCCCTCTTTCAAAAGCCAACTTAGCAAGATAGTCTGCGCATTTGTTATCCTCCCTAGGAATGTATCTTAGAATTTATTGACTTTCTTGGGGACAAAATCCGGTGTATTTTCTTGATCAGCGCAGAAGTTAAGCTCTTCGAAACATTTTCATGAATAGCTTTGACTACCTCCAAACTATCAGAATGAATAATCACATTGTTATGGCCTTTTCGTTGAATGAGCTTTAAACCATCAAGAATGCCCCATAGTTCTGCGTAAAAAATTGAACAATTTCCTACGAAACGGTTATAACCCATCACCTATTTTCCATTACTATCTCGTACCACTCCCCCAACAGCTGCTCTTCTGGATGTTCTTAAGACAGCACAATCAGTATTAAGAAAAATCAAATCCTTGGGTATAGACTCCCCATGTAATGGATCGATATTGTCACTCAAGCCATTCTTAAAATCTAGAGACACATATTTAGCCCATCACATGGAGACTTTAATGATCTCACTAGAGCTCCATGACTTCTTTTGAAAAATGGAAAGATTGCGATTCTTCCATAGACGCCAAGCTAATAACCCAAAAAGATAAGCCCAGCTGGTTTCCCCACCATGAATCATCGAAGTGTCCTGTAAGTTAAAAGAAATCCATACGTGCAAAGGGTTAAAAAAAATGATATTAACGGGTTCTCGGAACAACCTATTTCCAGACTTCCTTAGCCACGTGCAATCTCTAATGATATACGAAGTGTCCTCAGATGCATGTCCACAAATCGAACAGGAAGCATTAACTGCTAAACCACGCCTCACTCTTTCCACATTGAAAAGGAGTCTCTGCTTAATCACTGTCCACAAAAAGAAGCGAACTCTTTGCGGGCCCAAAAATTTTCACACTCTCTTCCATAATTCATCTCTAAAGTTCCAATAATCCTCCTTTAGCATCTTGTATGCGCTTCTAACAGAAAAAGCTCCAATTGAAGTACGTTGCCAAGACAGCCTATCCGATCCTTCAGCTAGATGAGGATGAGGAATTCCCATAATGTGGGAAATGATCTCATTTGGTAACCAAACCTGTAAAAAATTAATATTCCAATTGCCTTTTCCTGTGACCAAATCACTAAGCCAACAATCAGAACTAAAATTAGCAAAAGCAGGTAAATAATAAATCAAAGGTCCGACACTAGGAATCCACCGGTCTTTCCAACATCGAATTTTATTACCAAGACCATATCAGATTATCATGTAAGAGGGACCAAACTTTTGAGAGCGACTTCCAAAGAAAAGAGCTTTTCTCCTTCGCTATACTAATAGGTAAAGGTTCGTTCATCCCATACTTAGACCTGAGAACATGAACCCAAATAGCTTCATCATCTGAAACCAGTTTATAGCCAAGTTTAAGCAGGAAAGTGATGTTCTAATCCCATAACTGTCTCATGCCAATACCACCACATCACTTGGGTTGGTAGATAGAGTCTGTAACACCTTTAACCCGTATCTATTGCCAGATTAGGGTTACGAGGCATTACAGATCAGAAGACAGATCAGACTAGTCATTCCTTATCAAACATGCATAAATAATATAAATTCCTTTACTGAAGTTTTTCTAATAAGCCTTTCTAACCATTCCATAAACACACCTGAAAGCATATATGCATATTTCAACTGAGCATCTCATCTAACCAAAATCCAAATTTCTATACTAAACAAAGTAAAGTCTAATCAATAAACTATGTACTTACACATGACTGAACAAATATGCTACAGGCCAATTACACATCATGTGAAACTAATACTATTCATTTGGTAATTTCTTAAAGCTATAACCGAATATAATACTATCCTAAGCTTATGATACATTCGCTACTTCATATAATCAAAAACCAAAATTAACATCAACGAATATTTACATAATGATCAACCACATAATTTCATCAAACCATACATTCATACTTAGTAAATGAGCAAGCCATTTTCGCATGGCTTGAATATATACAAATTCAAAATTAAACTTGTTTTCAAAAGAGGGAGTTAAGCCTATACATGTCATCTTCCAAAATATAGACTTTTAAAAGTACCAAAACAGTGACGATAGTGTGGATGACTTTGATATTGATCCCCGAGCTTGTAACTCTCAACCGAGATCTATAAAAAATAAAACAAAACACCAATATTCACAGTAAGCAATTTAGCTTAGTAAGTCTTAAGTAATTTAAACAACTAAACTCACTATTGCACATTATTCACATATGTATTCAATTCATTATACCAATTCACAATTCGAGAGTTCACTTTATAAATAATTTCCACCTATAAATCGAATATCTAAAATCACATATAACATTATCCAAATATACCACTATTTAGCCGAATATGCATAGTCATCTATATGCACATATAACATATTATTTCATTTAACTTTGAATTCCTATAGTCATAAGCATTTAAATACTTCAATACCAACTTTAATTTAATCGAATCCAACTAGTCTTCAATATCATATCAACATTTCATTCCAATGTTCATGATCACATATATATAAGACATATACTTTTATATATAATCTTTACAAAAATCGAATGTACATATATAGGTATATGTATATATATATATACAACCACTTCGCATCCACTTCTCATTTCACATTGATCATTCAATTCACTTTATTCTCATGTGTACAAATAGATTATACATACCTGGATAACTTAATTTATTGAATGAATCCAATTGTCGTATCAACATAAAGCCTCATAGTATTAGACTTTTATTAGTTCACTGGCAATTAGCCTGCTAGGTAACAACCTGAATTCATCACCGGCATAAAGCCTGATAGGTAATAATCTGAGTTTATCACAGGTACACAGCCTGCTAGTGTAACGCCCTCTTACCCGAGACCGTCGCCGGAGTCGAGCTTCAGGTGTTACCAAACTTGTTTCATCACTTTTTGAATTTTATAACAACTAATTTAATTTTCGTAGCAAACTGTCTTTCTGCATCATGGTCGCTTAAAAAAATCATATCTCGAGTTACGAAACTCAAAATCAAGATCTGTAAATTTTCCTTGAAACTAGACTCATATATCTATCTACTAATTTTTTTCTAGAATTTTTGGCTGGGCCAATTAGTACAGTTTATTGGTTAAAGTTACCCCTGTTTTGGAATTCGACTGGACTGACCTCTACTTACTGCGAACCACTTTTCTCTCTGTAAAAAATTCACATGAATATGGTGTTTATTTCTCTTAAAACTAGACTCAATAAGGATTCTAAACATATAAAGTACACCTCCTAATTATTTTTGTACAATTTATGGTGAATTTTCAAAGTTGGAACAGGGGATCCAGAGATCACTCTAGCCCTGTTTCACTAAAACTCAAATATCTCATAACATATAACTTATTTACCTGTTTCGCTTCTTTCATATGAAAGTAGACACAATAAGCTTCCATTCTATATTTAATTCATCACCTAATTCGGTTTCTACTATTTTTAGTGATTTTTCAAACTCACATCACTGCTGTTACAACATTCTGTTTTATGACAAATTTTCACTTTTCTATGAAAATTCATGAACTATTATCACTTTGAACATACATGGTCTCATACATGATCTAAATTAACCATTCCAAGGACTAATCATTATCAGGCATTTTCTCAACCCAACCACAACCATATCGCAAGATTAATTACACAAAATGAGTATATTGCTATACATGCCATATAAACCAAAAGATAATAACCCAAAAACTACCGGAATAAATCAGGATAGTGTGATTCCTCGTGATGATCCGATCCTCCGAACTCACGTTAATCTACAACACATGTCAAACATATTCAAGTAAGCTTATGAAAGCTTAGTAAGTTCATAGGCTTGGAAAGTAAACTTACCAAATTAATAAATCATTCACATAGTTTACATTTCACCACTATCTCCTGTCATTCACAAATCAAATCAATTTTACTTAGTATCATTCAATAATATCCATACTCGAAATTCATCCTTTTGGGCCCGTTTACCATTTATCACTTCTTCACAAATTAGGAACTATACGGAATTGAGTACACTGCCTTCTTTATACCATAGCAGAACTATGGATTTACACATAATCACATTTCCTTTTCTGAAGCCATAGCCCAGCCATGGTCTTACACGGATCACATATCATACCGAGGCCATATCCCAGATATGGTCTTACACACAGGTCACATATCACTTTTCTCCGATGCCATAGCCCAGCTATGGTCTTATACGGAAATTACTTGGCACACTTCACCGATGCCATAGCCCAGCTATGGTCTTATACCGGAATCTCTTATCATTTGTTTCTGATGCCATAGCCCAGCTATTGTCTTATATGAAAATCACTTATCATTTGTTGCCATGGTCCAACCATGGTCTTTTTCCGTCAATTCGTCACGTATCATGAGACAAAGGTACTCAATCCGATAGTTTCCTACAATTTCATGCTTTTACATTGTTTATAATCTTATCACATAATTTTGTCACATACACATCATATAACACATTACAAAATTCATAATATTAACAATGATCATTAAAATTTAGCCACATGAACTTACCTGCGCTAATTCACAAAAGTTGTAGAAATTCGGGAATTATTCGGTTATTTTCTCCTTTCCGCGACTTGCTTCGATTTCTTGGTCTATAAATGTAAAATATTTTCACTCATTAGCATTTATTTTATTTCTATTTCACTTCACAATTTATACTGTTCAACTTTTGAAATTGCACTTTTACCCCAAAATTTATTATTTTTACAATTTAGTCCCTGCTCAATTCACCCATCAATTGAACTAATTTTTCTCAATTAACACTTTATTTTATCATTATAAACTATTTCACAACCTTTGATATTCTGAATTTCAACACCAACCTCTAATTCACAACTTTTTCACAATTAGGTCCTAAATACCATTTTCTATCAAAATCACTTAATAAAGCCACCTTAATATGAAATTAGAACTTAAATTTCATAATAATTCATCATAAACTTCCCTTAATCAGCTAGGTTAACTTCCAATTTCACCCACCAAATCAAAAACTAATGAATTCTATAAGTGGACCTAGTTGTAAAAGTCATAAAAACATAAAAATTATCAAGAAAAAGCAAGAATCAAACTCACATGATGTAAAAATATGAAAAACCAGCTTTTTCCAGACCTTCTATGGCGTTTTGGCTGAGAAATATGAAGAGATCTCTAGATTTCTCAATTTTGTCCTTATTTTATATGTTAAAATTATAAAATTTCCAATTTTGCCCTTATTTCCCTTATTTTTCTGCTGATTTTCTTGCCCTGGCCGTCCAACCTATTCACTTTTAGGCTTAATTTCCCTTTAAATCCTCTTTCTTTTAACACTTAAGCTATTTAATCCTTCTAGCAAATTTTGCATTTATTACAATTTAGTCCTTTTTATTTAATCAACCACCCAAACGATAAAATTTTCTAACGAGATTTTAACACCACATTACTAACACTCTATAAATATTTATAAAAATATTTTCGGCTCGTTTTAATATCCTGAGGTTTCGATACCTCGTTTTCACTTCTCAATTATTTAATATTTATTTCTAAAACACTATTCACTATTTCAATTATTTCCCTAACTTCACATTTAACTTATACTCATTAAATTAATAATATTTTATACTAATTTGTCGGATTTAGTGATCTCGAATCACTGTTCCGACACCACTGAAATTTGGGCTGTTACAACTCTCCCCCCTTTAGGGAATTTCATCCCCGAAATTTCATACCTGAAAATAAGTGTGGATGTTGAGACCTTATTAATTCTTCTGTTTCCCAAGTTGCCTCCTCCGGCCCATGACGATTCCATAGTACTTTAACTAATGGTACCCGTTTGTTCCTTAATTCTTTAATTTCCCGTGCCAGAATTTTTACGGGTTCCTCTGAATACGTCATATCTGACTGAAGTTCTATCTCTACATGAGGAATCACGTGCGATGGATCCGATCTATACCGTCTTAACATAGACACATGAAATACATCATGAATTTTCTCAAGTTCTGGAGGTAAGGCCAACCTATAAGCAACTGGGCCAATTTTTTCAACAATTTCATAAGGACCGATAAATCGTGGGCTAAGTTTTCCCTTTTTACCAAACCGTATCACCTTCTTCCATGGTGACACTTTCAAAAATACTTGATCGCCCACATTAAATTCTATGTCTCTTCTTTTCAAATCTGCATATATTTCTCACGATTGGAAGCAGCTTTTAAACTATCTCGAACAATACAAACTTTCTCTTCAGTTTCCCGAATCAAATCAACTCCTACTAACTTTGATTCACTCAATTCGGTCCAATATAATGAAGTTCTACATTTTCTTCCATACAAAGCTTCAAACGGTGCCATTTTGATACTAGTCTGATAACTATTATTGTAAGTAAATTCGGCTAAAGATAAATACCTTTCCCAGTTGCCGCCAAATTCCAGTATACAGCATCTTAACATGTCTTCTAATATTTGAATTACCCGCTCGGATTGTCCGTCTATTTGAGGATGAAAAGCTGTACTGAGGTTCAACTTGGTACCCAAAGCTTCTTGTAACTTACCCCAAAATCTCGAGGTAAATCTCGGATCTCGATCCGAAATAATAGATATTGGCACCCCATGTAATCTCACTATCTCATTCACATATATTTCTGCCAACTTTTCAAGTGAATAATCTACCCTAACTGGAATAAAATGTGCTGATTTGGTTAACCGATCTACAATCACCCAAATTAAATCTTTCTTTTTCGGAGTCACTGGTAACCCGGACACAAAATCCATAGTGATATGTTCCCATTTCCATTCCGGAATCATAATAGGCTGTAACAACCCCGTCGGTACCTGATGCTCAGCTTTCACCTATTGACAAATCAAACATTTGGCTACATATTCACAAATTTCCCGTTTCATGCCGGGCCACCAATACATTTTCTTCAGATCACAATACATCTTGGTACTTCCCGGATGAATAGAACACATGCTATTATGAGCTTCTGATAAAATATTATTCTTTAAATCAGCATTATTCAGAATACATATCCTACCACGATAATATAACATACCTTTATTATCAACAGAGTACTCCGAGCTTAACTCATTTTGAACCATCTCTCGTTTCAACACCAATTTCGGATCTTCATCCTGTAACTTCCGAATCCGTTGAAAGAGTACTGGTTTAGCTTGTAATTCTGCTAATACATAACCATCTTCACTAACAGATAGATGAACATTTAATGCCCGAAGAGTAAATAACAATGACTTTCGACTAAGTGCGTCGGCTACAACGTTAGCTTTCCCCGGGTGGTAGTCAATAACAAGATCATAATCTTTCAGAAGTTCTAGCCACCGCCTCTATCTCAAATTCAGCTCTTTTTGTGTCATCAGATATTTCAAGCTCTTATGGTCGGTATACACATAACATTTTTCACCATATAGGTAGTGCCTCCATATTTTCAAAGCAAATACAATCGCAGCCAATTCCAGATCATGCGTAGGATAATTCTTCTCATGTGGTTTTAATTGCCGAGAAGCATATGATATTACTTTACCTGTCTGCATAAGTACACAACCCAGACCATTCAAAGATGCATCACTATATACCACAAACGGTACACCTGATTTCGGTTGAATCAATACTGGTGCTTCAGTCAACATCTTCTTTAATCGATTAAAACTTTGTTGGCACTCTTCAGACCACGTAAACTCAACATTCTTTTGTAGTAATCGAGTCAACGGGGAAGCAATCATGGAAAAATCTTTAACAAATCGGCGATAGTATCCTGCTAAACCTAGAAAACTTCGTACTTCTGTGACGTTCTTCGAAATTTTCCAATTTATCACTGCCTCCACTTTACCAGGATCAACACGAATTCCATCAGCTGATACAATATGAACCCAAAATACAACCTCATGAAGCCAGAACTCACATTTACTAAACTTGGCATATAACTGTTTCTCTCTCAAAGTCTGCAATACTATTCTTAAATGCTGAATATGCTCAGATTCTGTTTTCGAATAGATCAAAATATCATCAACAAACACCACTACAAATCTATCCAGATAAGGTTGGAAAATTCGATTCATCAAATCTATAAATGCAGCAGGAGCATTAGTTAAACCAAACTGCATCACCAAAAATTCATAATGTCCATACCGAGTTTGAAAATCAGTTTTCGGCACATCACATTCTTTTACCTTCAATTGATAATACCCGGATCGAAGATCTATTTTTGAAAATACTGCTGCGCCTTTCAACTGATCAAATAGATCATCAATACGAGGCAGAGGATATTTATTCTTCACCGTTATCTTGTTCAACTGTCTATAATCTATACACAACCTCAACGAACCATCTTTCTTCTTCACAAACAAGACAGGTGCACCCCAAGGCGATATACTTAGTCTGATGAATCCTTTGTCTAACAATTCTTGTAACTGTGTCTTCAACTCTTTTAATTCAGCCGGAGCCATTCTATACGATGCCACTGAAATAGGAGCTGTCCCCGGGATTACATCTATCACAAATTCCACTTCTCTATCAGGTGGTAGACCTGGTAACTCTTCAGGAAACACATCAGAAAATTCATTCACCACCGGTAACTCTTCTAACTTTGAATTAGAACCCCGAGTATCAAGGATATAAGCCAAGAATGCTTCATTTCCTTTACGTAACATCTTCTGAGTAGAGAAGGATGAAATAATATTAATAGCTTCACTTAACCTTTCAGGCCCAACTGAAATCATATCCCCAGTTTGACATTTCAAACTAATCTGTTTTTCACGACAATTCACTATCGCATCATGCTTCACTAGCAGTCCATCCCCAAAATAATATCAAATTCCCGAAAAGGTAATAACATCAAATCAGCAGGGAACTCACAGCCCTTTATTCTCAGTGGACAATTACGACATATTAAGTTAACTATTACACACTGGCCTAAGGGATTAGTAACTTGTACATCAAAATCAGTAGGTTCAATAGATAAATTCTTTTCAGAAGCTAACATAGTGCAAATATATGAATGTGTAGATCCAGGGTCTACCAATGCATACACAGTATCATCATAAAGATAGAAAGCACCAGCAATTACGTCCGGGGCTGTCGCTTCTTCTCTCGCTCGAATAGCATAAGTACGTGCAGGTGCTTTAACATCTGATCGGCTAGCAGATTCTTTCATATCTGAACGGGTAGCTCCTGTAGCGCTACTCTGACCTGAACGTTTACTTCTTTGGGAAGGGGTTTTATTTTTCTCTTTTTGATTTGCTTCTTCTCTTTGTAGTTGAGGACAATCCCGAATGAAATGATCAGTAGATCCACACCTATAACAAGCCCCTATTTTGCTTCGACACTCACCAGGATGATTCCTTCCACAATATTGACACTTCGGTCGAGGAGCATTTTGAACACTGCTCATACTAGCTGCAGGTCTGTCGGATACCCTGGATCTACTTCTTCCCGATCTTTCTGGCACTGAAGTGGCCTAACTAAATTCTTCTCTAGACTTCTTCACCGGTGAAGATGAGAACGACTTAGATGCACTCCTTTTAAAAGTCTCTTTGTTCTTCCTTTCACGTTGCATTTTCCTGTTATATACTTCTTCAAGTTTCTGAGCACGATCTGATAAAACAACAAACTCCCGTATCTCATTACCTCCTATCAACATTCTGATCTTATCATTCAATCCCTCTTCAAATCTAATACACATTTCCTCTTCTGTAGGCACAATATCCCGGGCATATTTACTAAGATAAACGAATTCTCTTTCATACTCAGCTACTGTCTTATTTCCCTGTCGGAGATCGAGGAATTCTCTTTTCTTTTTATCCAGATACCTTCTGCCCACATATTTCTTCTTAAATTCATTCTGGAAAAATTCCCAAAAAATTTTCTCTGCTGACACCACGGCCTCAATTGTTTCCCACCAATGGTAAGCTTCCTCTTTCAATAAAGACACAGCACATCTCAAATAATCATCAGGTGAATAGGCCATTTCTTTGAAAATTCTCATCAAACTCTGTAACCAGTATTCAGCCTTAACTGGATCATCATCTGCTCTTCCCCGGAATTCTTCAGCTCCAAGTTTTCTGAGCTTTTCTAAAGGAGTACGCTTACTGGATTTAGTTGTCGGAGGAGGTGGAGGGGCAACTGGAGACGTTACAGTGGCACAATAGGGGGAGGAGGTTGTTGAGCCTGATTTCCTTCTTGCATCTTTTCACTGTACCATTGATTCATAATCCCATAAATCATATCTTTAAGTTCTTGATGTCGCATTAGAGAAATCGGAACATTACTTGTTCCCTGTTCAGAAACCTGCACTCTACTATTTACTTCTTCTTGTTCATTACATTCTTATCCATCTGACATCTTTTCAATCAAAGAATATCTATAAAATAAAAGGAGTTAGATCGGATCATACACATCACACTATCACAGATTTATATGGCATGTATTTCTAAACACTTTAAACCTCATAAATGTTCCGAGAATTGGCTAAACCGAGCTCTGATACCACCAAATGTAATGCTCTCTTACCCGAGACCATCGCCGGAGTCGAGCTTGAGGTGTTACCAAACTTGTTTCATCACTTTTTGAATTTTATAACAACTAATTTAATTTTCGTAGCAAACTGTCTTTCTGCATCATGGTCGCTTAAAAAATCATATCTCGAGTTACGAAACTCAAAATCAAGATCTGTAAATTTTCCTTGAAACTAGACTCATATATCTATATACTAATTTTTTTCTAGAATTTTTGGCTGGGCCAATTAATACAGTTTATTAGTTAAAGTTACCCCTGTTTTGGAATTCGACTGGACAGACCTCTACTTACTGCGAGCCACTTTTCTCTCTGTAAAAAATTCACATGAATATGGTGTTTATTTCTCTTAAAACTAGACTCAATAAGGATTCTAAAAATATAAATTGCACCTCCTAATTATTTTTGTACAATTTATGGTGAATTTTCAAATTTGGAACAGGGGATCCAGAGATCACTCTGGCCCTGTTTCACTAAAACTCAAATATCTCATAACATATAACTCCTTTACCTGTTTTGCTTCTTTCATATGAAAGTAGACACAATAAGCTTCCATTCCATATTTAATTCATCACCTAATTCGGTTTCTACTATTTTTAGTGATTTTTCAAACTCACATCACTGCTGTTACAACATTTTGTTTTATGACAAATTTTCACTTTTCTATGAAAATTCATGAACTATTATCACTTTGAACATACATGGTCTCATACATGATCTAAATTAACCATTCCAAGGACTAATCATTATCAGGCATTTTCTCAACCCAACCACAACCATATCGCAAGATTAATTACACAAAATGAGTATATTGCTATACATGCCATATAAACCAAAAGATAATAACCCAAAAACTACCGGAATAAATCAGGATAGTGTGATTCCTCATGATGATCCGATCCTCCGAACTCACGTTAATCTACAACACATGTCAAACACATTCAAGTAAGCTTATGAAAGCTTAGTAAGTTCATAGGCTTGGAAAGTAAACTTACCAAATTAATAAATCATTCACATAAGTTTACATTTCACCACTATCTCCTGTCATTCACATTACAAAATTCATAATATTAACAATGATCATTAAAATTTAGCCACATGAACTTACCTGGGCTAATTCACAAAAGTTGTAGAAATTCGGGAATTATTCGGTTATTTTCTCCTTTCCGCGACTTGCTTCGATTTCTTGGTCTATAAATACAAAATATTTTCACTCATTAGCATTTATTTTATTTCTATTTCACTTCACAATTTATACGGTTCAACTTTCGAAATTGCACTTTTACCCCAAAATTTATTGTTTTTACAATTTAGTCCCTGCTCAATTCACCCATCAATTGAACTAATTTTTCTCAATTAACACTTTATTTTATCATTATAAACTATTTCACAACCTTTGATATTCTGAATTTCAACACCAACCTCTAATTCACAACTTTTTCACAATTAGGTCCTAAATACCATTTTCTATCAAAATCACTTAATAAAGCCACCTTAATATGAAATTAGAACTTAAATTTCATAATAATTCATCATAAACTTCCCTTAATCAGCTAGGGTAACTTCCAATTTCACCCACCAAATCAAAAACTAATGAATTCTATAAGTGGACCTAGTTGTAAAAGTCATAAAAACATAAAAATTATCAAGAAAAAGCAAGAATCAAACTCACATGATGTAAAAATATGAAAAACCAGCTTTCTCCAGACCTTCTATGGCGTTTTGGCTGAGAAATATGAAGAGATCTCTAGATTTCTCAATTTTGTCCTTATTTTATATGTTAAAATTATAAAATTTCCAATTTTGCCCTTATTTCCCTTATTTTTCTGCTGATTTTCTTGCCCTTTCCGTCCAACCTATTCACTTTTAGGCTTAATTTCCCTTTAAATCCTCTTTCTTTTAACACTTAAGCTATTTAATCCTTCTAGCAAATTTTACATTTATTACAATTTAGTCCTTTTTATTTAATCAACCACCCAAACGATAAAATTTTCTAACGAGATTTTAACACCACATTACTAACACTCTATAAATATTTATAAAAATATTTTTGGCTCGTTTTAATATCCCGAGGTCTCGATACCTCGTTTTCACTTCTCAATTATTTAATATTTATTTCTAAAATACTATTCACTATTTCAATTATTTCCCTAACTTCACATTTAACTTATACTCATTAAATTAATAATATTTTATACTAATTTTTCAGATTTAGTGATCTCGAATCATTGTTCCGACACCACTGAAATTTGGGCTGTTACAGCTAGACTTTTAAGTCCGATACCACTTCACCGGCATTACGCCTGCTAGGCTCGGAGCCCAATAATATTCATCAGCTTAAAGCTTGCTAGGCCAGGGCCCGAATATCACATTACGATAACCAAAACACATATTTTCTCATACTTTCATAATCTAACTTCAAATTTGCATATAGCCAAACATATATCTATATACAAAGTTTCCCATCATTCGAATATAGCATATACAGTATAGTTCACTCTTCATAATACATCTTTTAGCATATCATATCATCATATCCATTTCAACTTAGATCTACTAGCCACATTCGGCTTATAACCTTAAATCAATACTCATTCGGCACATTGACTATATAAAATCAAACATCTTCTTTGCTATATTCATTTAACTCTAAAGCATACAAAAAGAATCAAGCTTAAACACTTAAGAACTTACCTTGAATGTCGTCAAACGACTACGGATCGGCTATTCAATTAGTTTCGCTTTTCCCCTATCCGAATTTGGCTCTCTTTGCTCTTGAGCTAAATTAGACAAATTTTAACTTATTACAGCTCAATTATTAAAACCTATGATCGAATAACAAGGAAACTAAATAGGCCTTACTATCCACTTTTAACTCAATCAAAAATAACCTTACTCACCACTAAACACATATATACCACAACAACTTTGCTTATTCTAATACACACATACGGCAATCTCACTTTTCCTGATCTCAACATGTAACAAATTGTTCAAATCTTTATTTAAAACCACATTCGACAATTATATATATAAAAGTTTCACCTAAACTTTCTTTTCTAATATCTAACATCATTCGGACATATATAAATACATATTAATCATTTAGCCAATTACCATTTGTTATTTAAACCACATAGATATATATATACACAGCAAAAACTCATTTCCCATAATTTCATTACTATTCGGCCTTTACAAAGAAAACATAGCACAATTTTATTCACATTAAAATTTTAACTCAATTACTTCAATGTATATTAATCTAAACAATTCATTTTCATCACATTTATAATCAGCAATTTGCTTAAATAAATTTTAGCATCTAACATTACATTATAACATTTAACTTAAGCTTTCTCAAATTACCTATAATGGCCGAATATCATTTTAGACATTTAAACATTCATTTCTCAAATCCGTCAAAACTTTACATTAGACCACATTGACCGAATACCAATTGTCCTTTAAACCCCAATTTATCAAATTTAACAAGCTTAGGACTCATCTAATAACCATTTACAATTCAAAACATCAAACACTCAAATCTAGCACATTACAAACATGGCCAAATACATGCTTTGCCACAAACTCAAAAATTCATACACTCACAACTCAATCCTTTCATTAATCACTTAATTCCATTAATTCAAAGCTCATTTTAACATTTAAGCATAAACTACTAATATCTAACACTATTTCACAACTTAGAACAAGTTGTCGAATGCAACTATACTCATCAATTCATGGACTTAAACCATGGGTTAACTAAACAATGTACTTATCAACTCAATTGCATGAACAATTTAAAAAAAATCACACCAACATACCTTTAATTCATGCTTCAACCATGGCCGAATGCCTTTAATCTTTTTCTATTTTCTTTTCTTTAGTTTTCGGCAAAAGCAAGAGTGAATCAACAACTATGTCATGTTTTACTATTTCATGCATGTTTCAATTTATTAATTTACTAATTTAGCCTTGATAAAATCATGGCTTTTCCACTATCTCAAGGCCGAACATGTTCATGCAAATTTCCTTTCGTCTAATTGCATCTTAAACCCTCCATATTAAAGAACCACTACTATTCGGCACTTAAACATTATCCATCTAATTTTTCCTTTATGCAATTGAGTCATCAATTAATAAATTAGCATCCAAACGACAAAATTAAAACACAAAACATTCACATATGATAATTCGCATAATATAAACACATAAAATAATGTTTTAAAATTTTTTTGACTCGGTTTCGTGGTCCCGAAACTACTTTTTCGATTAGGGCCAAAATAAGGTTGTCACAGAGTCCCAACCAACTAACGACATCTTTTTCTTACCATTAGAGGTCCCCCAAATAAACCGCCTCACTAGACATTCAATTTCGTTGCAAATCTACCTGGGGATCATCATTGATTGCATGAAGTAACTTGGAATGGCTAGAAGAACTGACTGCGCAAGAGTAACCCGACCGGTAAAAGAAAGTTAACGAGCATCCCAACGCTGAAGCTTCGTACGAACTTTTTCAATCACAAAGTGAAGAGTACTATTAGTGACTCTCTTATGGAAAAGAGAGATTTCGAGATACCGACCAAGATCATCCACCTTTTGGAAATTAAGTAAATTACTATGCCAATCAACCATGGATTCCTCAACTTCTTTGGAGAAGAAGATATTAGTTTTCCTCAGATTAACCTTATGACCTAAAAGCTCACAAAAGTCATACAAAATTTCTTTTAAGATCTTTCCATGCTGCTCGTCCGCTTTACAAAAAATTATAAGATCATCGGCAAAAAAGAGGTGCGACAGAGCCGGCCCCGAACGAGATAATTGTATAGGTTTCCAAATCCCTTTAGACACTATCAAACTAATAGAATGCCCTAACCATTCCATATAAAGTACAATAAGGTAGGGAGAAAGAGGACAACCTTGTCTAATTCCACTAACAGGTTTAAATTTAGCAGTTGGAACTCCATTTTACAAAACCTGCATAGTAGAGTTAGAAATAGCAAAAACAATAACATTTCTGAGGTAATTAGGAATACCTGCCTCTTAGAGAGAAGCGACAATGAAATCTCATCGCATATGGTCATAGGCCATTTCCAAATCAATTTTGATCACTATCCATTTTCGTCTCTTGCAGCTCCTCATTTAATGGATCACCTTTTGCGCAATGACAATATTGTCGGTAATATTACGTTCGGCAATAAATCCCGCCTGTTCCTGCATAATAATTTTTTGGAATATAATCTTAAAGTGGTTAGCTATTACCTTCATCACCAATTTGTATAGAACGGAGCAAAGGCTTATGGGACGAAACTGAGCAAACTGTTCAGGATTCTGAATCTTGGTAATAATAACAATCAAGGTATTATTAAGCCCAGAATCAATATCTTCACCATTGAAAACCATTTTGACCCAATTACAAACAGCAGGACCAATCGTAACCCACTGGGTATTTGAGCTTTCAAATGCATAAAAAAGGCCTCATTTAAAAAAAAAGAAGCAATTAAGCCCTTACTTTTTTTTACACTCAATTGGGTACTTGAACTTTCAAAGCATAAAAAAGGCCCTCAAACTTTTCAAGAAAAGCAATTAAGCTTCTGTTTTTTTTTTTTTTACACTCAATTAAGTACTTAAACTTTCAATATCCATAAAAAAGGTCCTTTAACCGTCAACTTAACAGTTGGCCGTTAAAGTTAACTGCCCATAACTTTTTTTTAATCAAAGCCACCACGTGTCACAACCACTGCGTGACATGTGGCAAAAAATTATAAAAATAAAAGTAATAAAAAATATAGAAATGTAGAAAAAAATATAAAATTTTATAAAGTCGTAAGAAAACTATAAAAATGTAAAGAAATATAAAATTTGTAAAAAAAATATAAAAATTATCTTGCCAAAAGAACCATTTTATAATTTTCTATAACTTTTATTGAATTATTTTTTTTTATCATTTTTCTTCACATGTCACGCTGTGTTGTGACACGTGATGGCTTTAACTGAAAAAAATCGGGGGATGTTAATTTTAACAGTCAATGGTTAAAGAGCCTTTTTGATGCATTTTATAATTTTCTTATGATTTTTATAAAATTTTCAAATTTTTATAATTCTTTTACAATTTTTTTCTAATTTTTAATAAATCTTAAATTTTTATTAAAACATAATAATTTTTATATCTTTTATTGATTTTTATTTTTATATTTTTTGCCACATATCACACCATGGTTGTGACACGATGTGGCTTTAATCGAAAAAATTAAGGGCAGTTAATTTTAATGGTCAACTGTTAAAGTTAACTGTTAAAGGGCATTTTTGATGCATTTTGACAGTTTAAGTACTCAATTAAGTGTAAAAATAAAAAAAAAGAAGCAAGTGCTTAATTGTTTTGTTTTTGAAAAAGCTTAAGGGGCTTTTTTATGCATTTTGAAAGTTTAAGTACTTAATTAAATGCAAAAAAGTGAGTAGGGGTTTCATTGCTTTTTTTTTTTTTTAAAAATTGAGAACTTTTTACATCCTTAAATATTTATTAAACAAATTTAATAATTTAATCTCATATTTTTTTCATATGTTATTATCATATTTTTATAAATAATTAAATCCCGGTAATTAAGGAATAAATCACATTACAGGAAAAACAAATTCCATAATAAATATATGCGTGTAGAGCACAATATACAATTTTTTTTTGGGTAGAAAAAAAAGTTTATACTAAAGCTGATGGGTGCCTATATTAACCACTATTCGATTAGCATCTTCTTCAAATAAAGATAGAGCATGATTAAGTGAATTTTTAAAATTATGGATATGAATGGATAATGATTCGGTAAAAGAAAATAACAACTTAAATTAATATTAATTTTTTTATTTTTATAAAATTCATAATAAAATATTTTCTAACATTTTGCTTAATTACATCAGTCATCTCTAAATTATGATACTCTCAAATTTCAAAATATTTTAGTTACACTATCAAATTATCATTGTTATATAGGTTTCCATTATTTAAAATGGAAATTTTAAAGAAAGGGGTCTCCTAAAATGGAAAATTATCCATTTAAGTTATTTAGAAATTTTAAAATTTTAAATTAATAAAGGTAAAATTATACTTTGGCTTCCTAAAAAAGATAAAAATTTGATTTAATCATTTAAAAATTATAAAAATATAGACTATTAAAAATTACAATTTAATTTCGGTCCCAAAAATTTTTTTTAGCTTAGCCACTAATCAAACAACTTTTAAAATTAAAAACTAAAAATAAAATAAAATTGAAAAAAGAGAATGCGAACGACAAATTCACTTAAAGATTTTTACAACATCCATCTACTTTTACTTTAAAATTTTCATGACTTAAAGTGTCATAATTTAAGGATCTGTGATGCAATTAACTCCAATATAATTTTGTCTTATTGATAGAAAAAATGGTTTCTTAAAATTATCTTAAGCTTGCTTATCTTGTTGGAAAGAAATATTTATAAAGATAGTAAATTGACAAGGGCAATTTTGGCATTAGAAATAATTGCATGAATCCATAAAAGTGCAGAGCTTTCAATCAGTATCTCTTTATCCCTTTCATTCACTGTAAATACATTACAAAAGAGATCACTCTGTTCTTTTATTTTCTTCCTATAAACAGTTCTAAAGCACTTGTTCTTTTTCTTTTGGTTGGAGATCGCGGCGGAGATGGGGAAACGACGCTGTGTTGTGGCGGCATTAGCAGCGATAATGTTGATGATGGAGTTGGCGGCGTTGACAGTAGCAGAAAACAGAAGAAGTATGTTGAGTAATGGTCTTGGAATGACTCCTCCCATGGGGTATGCTATGCTTTTATTTTTCCAGCTCTTTTTTCACTAATTTTTTTGTCGGTGGAGGTCGTAACTTAAAACGCCATAGTTTTATTGAGACTGAACTTCGATTATGTTTTGCTGAGATTGTTCTCTGTAAATACTGATAATATTATGTAAATTGGGTCTGTTTTTATTTTCTTACTTCCACTGCAGTTGGAACAGCTGGAATCACTTTGGATGCAATATTGATGAAAAAATGATCAGAGAAACTGGTAAACATAGAATCTAATTATGCCTTTTTCTTTAAATTTATTTTTATTTTTTTAAAACTTAAATACTCTCATTTATTTCCTTTGTAAGTATCCATATTGAACACATAATTGTATCTGACACTCACTCAAATAAGAGTAACATAAGATTGAAAAGCAGTCCTTAATCCAAGTTTCATTGGATGGTTGATACAGTGATAAATAGTAATACAACTTTAAAAAAAGGAAGGGTTATTTTTGTTCTTTTTTCCTTTCATTTTTATCATAGGATAATGAATATTTTGATTGTTTGACAGCTGATGCTCTAGTTTCAACCGGGATCTCCAAGCTTGGATATGAATATGTTAATATAGGTATGATTCTATTAATCTAAAGTAGTACCCTTTATTGGCATCCTTGATTGAAAATGACTGATAAACCATTTCAATATCTGTTTTCTTAGATGATTGCTGGGCTGAAATTTCTCGTGATGACAAGGTGTTCTCCTTTACTGCATACTTCCTGCTTTCTTTTGTTTTTTCTGTATAACAAGTTAGATGCTGTAGAAAGCTGGAAATGATTCTCTTATAAAAGTATAGAATTAGTTGATGTAGTTATAAAGATTGGACTCAAATCAAATTTCAGGGTAATCTAGTGCCTAAGAAGTCAACATTTCCATCTGGAATAAAGGCTCTCGCAGATTATGTTCACAAGAAGGGTCTTAAGCTTGGGATTTACTCAGATGCGGGGTAATGCAACTCTTTCAATGTTGAATTTCTATGAATCTAGAATTGTTATGACAAAGCTGATGGATATGTTGTTGTTTGTTTTTCCAGGTACTTTACCTGTAGTAAGCAAATGCCTGGTTCACTTGGTTATGAAGAGCAGGATGCTAAAACCTTTGCTTCTTGGGTATGGATTTCATTGTCCATTTTCCATTTGCTAATCTTATATAATTATATAATTATATTTCATTTTTATGTATATTTACTTAAATCTGTATTGTTTTATTTGCAGGGTATTGATTATTTGAAGTATGATAACTGTAATAATGATGGCTCGAAGCCAACAAAAAGGTCAATTACGGGATTGGCTTTCCCTTTTTTTTCAAACTTTTAGCAATATTTTTAAAACTTATAGCAATCTTCTCTTATGTTGCTACTGTTCTTAATTTAGATACCCTGTCATGACTCGAGCTTTGATGAAGGCTGGCCGCCCCATCTTCTTTTCTCTGTGTGAATGGTAATTTTGGAAGCACTGAACTTAAGCCTTTATTCAAGTATTTACCGGGTCTTCTCAATTCGACTTATTTTTCATTGTGGTTTCTTAGGGGAGATATGCACCCTGCTGAATGGGGTGCTCCTGTAGGAAATAGCTGGAGGACAACTAACGACATATCCGATAATTGGGAAAGGTAAACTATTAAAGGCAAGAAAGTCAGGATTTTATTGTTTCCGGTTCCATAGCCTCGGCCTAGAGCGGTACAATCATAACTTGTGATTTTTGATCCCTGGCAGTATGATCTCTAGAGCTGACCAGAATGAAATTTATGCTGAATATGCAAGGCCTGGTGGTTGGAATGGTTAGAAAATCTGAACCAGTGTCAATGTTCCGATGTAGATATCATTTATAATTATAAGTACAATTTCAGATAAACTTATGCCATCGGTTTCAATAGATCCAGACATGCTCGAGGTGGGGAATGGAGGGATGACAAAAGATGAATATATAGTACATTTCAGCTTGTGGGCTATTTCAAAGGTATTACGGATGAAATCTTCTTTTGCATGTTGGTGATAAACTTGTTGCATCTGGTTGATAAAAATGTGAATGTTATTGCAGGCACCTCTTCTTCTTGGTTGTGATATAAGGAATATGACAAGAGAAACTATGGATATCATCACGAATAAGGAAGTCATTGCTGTTAACCAAGGTAACCACACGGGCCTTTCTACAAATACCAGTATGTTCCGTCCTCCATTCATCAATGATCATCACATTTTTTGACTTTCATGTTATGGCCTGCAATAGATCCATACGGTTTTCAAGCCAAGAAGGTTAGGATGGAAGGTGATCAAGAGGTAAAATTCATACAGCTCCTTTTTTGTAATGTTCGTGATTTGAACAGCTCTCCGCATCATTGGACGTATCGGGATTTGTTTGTTACCCTGCATACACTTACATCTAAGGTATTTATTGTCTTGTTTGTGCATCCACAAGCCCCTCAATACTTTGTCACCCGAAGAAGAGCTTACTTCAGTCTGAACCAACCAAGGATCTCTCTGTCCTTTTCCCTACTTGACTCTCATAAGGGATTGATCATCTGTTCCTTTCTGGTGACAAAAGCCTTTAAGAGGTTTGTAGGTGTCCAAAGAGGACAATATTCTTGATGTATGCTCCTGTTATGTGTGGTGAAGCAGGGGAGACATCCTAAACCCGATCATTATACTTTTTGGTTTATTGTTCTCTGCTCGGATTCATCACTCTACTAATTTTCCTCTGCCTTCTTACAGATTTGGTCAGCTCCTCTTTCTGGTTATAAAATTGCTGTGGTCCTACTCAACAGGGGTCCTGTTCGTTATTCTACAACGGCTCGTTGGGATGACATTGGTCTAGACCCCAAGACTGTGGTTCAAGCCAGAGACCTTTGGGAGGTAATTGCATATATTGTCATTTTCCATTGCATGCATAAGTGTTTTACTTAATACCCATTTAGTATGCCTTTAATTCTTTGCTATTTATGTTACTCGGACAATAAATGGGTATTTTAAGAAAAACGAAGACTCGGAGTATCATTGCTAAACAAAGATATGATTGTTTTATCCTCCAAATATATAAAAAAACTCGAAAAAAATTCAAGTTTACCTGTGTCTAGATGTGTCCATGGGCCAGGCCATAACAAAAATTTGGACCTGTTTGGTAGGCCTGGGCCTAGCCCAAAAAATTGGCCTAAAATTTTGCTTAAGCTCAGCCCAAATTATAGATGCTAAACTCAAGCCTAGACCAACCCAGCCCGTATTAAATCCTATAGTATCGATACTTGCTACTAAGCATCGATACC
Source organism: Gossypium stocksii (assembly GCA_020496765.1). NCBI lineage: Eukaryota > Viridiplantae > Streptophyta > Magnoliopsida > Malvales > Malvaceae > Gossypium > Gossypium stocksii. The sequence goes on from CM035631.1 coordinate 101,886,201, forward strand.
TTGGGGAGGGCATCGGTACTTAGGCGATTTTTCTTTAAGTTTCAAAACATTGAACCTTAAAACGTTATCAATACCAGGCAGGGTATCGATACTTTTGTGAAAGGTACCTATACTTTGTTAAGGTTATCGACACATTTGGGCCGGGTTGGTCCGTGCTGAAAACAATTACTTGAGGCCCGGTTAGATTTTTTAAATGGGCATTCTATTTAACTTAAGCTCATTTTTTGAACTTATATTTTTGCTCAAACCATCCCACTTTTCGACCAGATGGCTCGGCCCATGAACAGTTTTACCTGTGTCTAACAAGTACATATATACAAATTTCACTCTTGAGTTTGAGTAACATAGCTGGTAACACACCCAGTAATGTGCATATATTTGCAGCACAAAACACTGAAGACAACATTTGTGGGCAATTTGACAGCGACATTGAGACCGCATTCATGCAAACTCTATGTATTGAAGCCAATTGCTTAAAACCATCATGTTTTTAGGCTTTTTGCCACTATTCCCTTGAAGTTGCAGTCATCATTTCTAACATGTAATTCTAGATGTGCCATGGAATTATTATTTATTTCTTTTTTGGATCAGTACATGAATTTAGTCATTAATAAGATGGAGGAAGCTAAGCTTTCCTCTTTAATTAGATCCAACAATGGTGTTTTTCATGTTGCAATAGATGATTTCAGTCTTACAGACATTGTTTTCACATATATATACACATAATTGTATATAAAAGTCATAACCATGTCGACAATCTTAAATCTTAAACTCTAAACTAAATTTAACATACCTACAAATTGAACAAATCATCGATTTTCGGTTACTTAAATGGGACGGGTCCATTGTGTTGAGTTTTGAAAAGTATGATCATTAATCCAGAGGGCATGTGATTGGTCTCTGCTAAAATTTTGACACTATTATATTAAAGTAGCTTGCGTCTTTACTCTTTGGTTTCAGATTTCTGTTTCTTCTGCCGTTTTATTTCTGTTTTTAACTAATTACTAAGAAGTCTTATTTTTGGGTAATTTACATTTTATATTCATATAATTCAGGATAAATTACAGCCAAGGTCATTAAATTATTAGTAAATTTATGTTTGGTCACTTAACTTTAAAAAGTTACAAAATGGTCATTAAACTATTCGAAAGTTTTTATTTAGACCTTTATCTACTTGTCATTTTTCACTTTTTTTATAGAAAAATTTTATCAAATTATTTTTATTTTGGATTATCAATTATTGAAAATATTAAATTCGAATTTATATATCAATCCAAAATAAAATTTTTTGTTGATGAAAAATAAATTTCTATAGATTTTGACCAACTGAATAATTACATAGTATTTTTTATAAGTTATTTATACTAAAATTTAACTAAATTGCATAGTTTTTATTGTTAATTATTTACATTTGGTAACAATGGATATACGTTTAATGTTAGAAAGAGAATAACTCAACAAATATGAAATGCTAGAGTAATTGAATAAAATTGCTTAGGATATTCATTTTTCTTTTTAATTTTATTTGTAATTATTGTCTCAAATACTTTTTTTTAATTATTGTATTATATAACGTTTTGATTTTGGATTTTGTTACTTGTTTAGAGAATTTTTTTCTTAAGTATTATTGATAATCTTTATAATAATTACTATCCTTTTAAAATTTAAAATTATGTAGTTGCGTAATTACAATTTATATTACTAGATATGATATGAGAAATTATGATATAATTATACTATATTAGTCAAACACGTCTACCAAATTAAAAATTTCACAATCTACTACTCTAGTAATTACAATTTCATCTAATTAATCTGTGATGTCCAAATGCACCATTAATAATTTGTATTATATTAACTTTTATCATGCTTTGTGTTTATTTTATTTGTATAATCAATTTGTGTGTAATTAAATATAATAAACAATTGTTGCAAATAGTATGGTAAGTCATCAACTTTTTGTGAATTGGTATTTTAAAATCTTTTGTAAACTTTTTAAAATGATAAGGAAAGGGAAGAAAAGCTTGGACAATTTGATATATAGTGATTTAGCTCCAATTGTCTATCTTTACTAACTTAGCTTTCTACCACTAAGGGTTTCTTAATTTACTACTAGAATTGATACTTTTTAAGGAGATTGTATAACCTTTACAATTCCTATTTCACAAGGATACGATAAAACATTTCCCCTTGCTTTTATGGCTAAACTAGAACCCTTTTTAGCTTTTGTAGCTCAACTAAAACCCTCATAAATTACAATTGGTGATATGAAAAATAGTAAACAAAGAGACCTCTACAAGGAGTGTGTTTACAAAAAATAAGTTCTCAATACAATGATATGTGAATGATAAAAGATTTGACACTAAACTCTTAGAGAATATTTACAAGAGAAATGAATGAATAAAGATTTGAATACTTTTCTCTTGGTTTTGATGCTTGGATCTCTCTCTTTAGTCTTAAAGTGTTCTTGAATTGCATTTATGTCATAGAACAAGTTTGTGGACATTTGTGGTCGTTGGGGATGAAATCTAACTGCTGGAAGCATTAAATTGTCCTTACACGTCATGTCTTGAGACCTAGCAAGATGTCTTAAGACAAGGCTATTCTCCAGACAAATAGGCTTTTGTCTTAAGATAGCAGCCCCTGGAGCAGAATTTTGCTTCGATGTTTTCTTGTTTCGAAACATATAGTCATATATCTCAAGACTTGCATACCAGAATCCCTTAAAAAACATTTTAGACACCTTAGAACACTTTGGTATTAGCCCAAAAATATTTAAATAAAATAAAACACATTTAAAATATATTTTTGAGTATTTTGCAAGTCTTTGAAAATGTTTAATAAAAATTTCAATAATATTTTCACTAAATAATTTTCAATCATATTTAAGATTGAAATTTCAAAATTTGAAAAGTATAGGGACTTAGAATGATTCAATTGGAGAAAATGAACTAAATCTACAACTGTATGCATAGTACATGACTAGTAATTGAATTTAACCAAATGAATGTAATTGCTATTGTTTGGGTCAAGACTAAAATTTCAAATTTTGAAAAATACAAGGAATATAATTTGCCAATCCAAAAAGTATAGATACTAAAATTGATCAAATAAAAATACAGAGATTAAATCTACAACTTTTGTTAAGTACAAGGACTAATAGTAGAATTTAAATTTTAAAATATGTAACGAATGAATTTTTTAAATTTTAATTAATATTTAACATTAGGATTAATTGTATCAAACATCTCTAAATCATATGGCTTATCTTTTAGATTAATCATTAAATTTCGAAATGTTAAAGTTGAGTTATTAAATTATTTACGTATAAATTATTTTTATCTTAATTTAGTCATTAATTTAAGTGTTAAATGTTGATTCAAATATAATGTGAAGTGCATTTAAACTATATACATCAAATATAAATTCTTGGATGTTGAATTTAAGTTCTTGATTGATTTAACCAAACACTAATTCAGTTGGACATTAAGTAAAAACGCACACTGTTTGCAAATTAATAAATATTATTATGATAGTGTTTTGCCTTTTTTTATATTTTATATATAAAATTTATAACAATCAACTTATACCTAGAGATTTAGGAAGATGAAATTAACTCTTAATCTATCTACATTATGTTTAAGCTTTTGCGTGAGTTGGTGTTATAAGTCAATTGGGTATCGATTCAATTGAAAAGTGATTTAAATTTTTTTTACAAAGTGAATTAATAAATGTTATTATGATGGTGTTATGAGCTGGTAGGGGCCTTAGCCCCCTAAAATGAAATATTGTAGCTTTGGTCATTTAGAAAATTTTAAAATTTTAAATTAGAAAAGGTAATATTGCACTTTGTCCCCCCTAAAATTATAAAAAATTAATTGAATACTTTAAAAATTATAAAGATATAGACTATTAAAAATTAAAATTTCATTTCAACCCCCCTAAAAAATTTTTCTGGCTTCGCCCCTACTAGTGGAGACTATCGAGGACACCCACCACACTAGCAGTTCAACGTTCTATACATTTGGATGTGCCACGACCATGTGTTCAATGCTAAGTAGCCAAGGGAAGTCTAGTAGTTTTTCTTTTTATATTAATATTTGATGGTAAGTAAGTATGTATATGAGCTCGACGATTTGTTTTGTTTTTGTTAGCTGCAAGTGAAATTGCAGGCTTTGTCAATACTTGCATAGAGAGATGCTCCATAAAGAACCGATGATCATCGCTTATGAATGAAATAATAATAAAAGGCCTTGAATTACATTTAGTCTGAACGAAAAAAAAAACATAATTTGGCTGCTGCTGTAATTTCAGTTTTATATTTGCTCAAATAGTATAAAAAAAAGTAATTATATAACTACATCTGAACTTTTTATATGTTTTTCTTTATACCATGCCTACTTCTATTTATAATTTATCTCAATCTCAATCCTTAAAATAGAAAAAGAAATGCATTTAATCACGTTCAAGTACCTGTCCTTCTAATTTTTTCAATAACAATAGGGCTAATTGAGCTAAGCTTTAATTGACATCTTTTTTTTTTATGTATTCTCAGTCTTCTGTTAAAATTATCAAAATGAACTGATCACCAATTAATAAAAGCTAATAGTTGACAAAAAATTATAGTAATGTACAATAATTGGATTTGAACTTAAGATACCATTATTTTTAATACTTAAATTTACCATTTCAATTAAAATTTATGTAATTTTTACATAATTTTTTAAAATCATATTTCTTAATTTTTTTTTCACTCAGATGCTCGCCATAATTTTAATATCTATACTATATATAAAGTGATTGATTAAGTTGGTTTATGAGTAACTAGACACCAATTAAGTTATAAAAGTATTAAAATACATTTACTTTAAAGGATAATTAATATTATTATAATCATATTTTCATCTTATCATATTTTTAAATAATCTTTCATATAAAAAATTTAAAAAAAATATTTAAGAATCGAGCTAGACCTGCTAATGGGTCGGGCCACTCAACTTGGCCCAAAGGCCAGCTCGAAAGGTGGGAGAGTTTGGGCAAAAATATAGGCTCGAAAAATGGGTTTGAAAAAAAATAATACCCATTTAAAAAACAGGTCAAGCCTTTGGTAAGACATTTTTTGTTTGGGCCCAACCCGGCTAGCTTGAATTCATAAAGGATAAAAAAAAACTGCTACTTTTTGTTGTTTTAATGCTATTTTCTTGTTGTTTTCTCCCTATGTTTCTACCATTTTACTATTATGCTGCTACTATTTTGTTGTTATTGTTTGAATATTGTGTAACACTTGTTTTATTGTTAATTTTGTTATTATTTTAAAGTTGTTTGCTTGTTCAGTTGCATCTATCTTAATTTATTTTAAGATATTTGGATGAATTCTAAATAGAAAAAAAAGATATTAAAGGATTTGACACAATCAGTTACTTATAAAAACATTTAAAAAAAAAGAAAATTTAGAAAATTTCATTTAAAAAGTAATTTTGAATCCGCATTTGACAATCAAAGAAAATATTTTAGTTCAATAAGATTGTGTTCTAGTGCTTTTTACAATAATTCCATTATTTTTTAAGATGAATCGAAAACTTTAAATATGGTTTTAATGACAATTAATCAAAAGCATTTTCCCTATAGTTTGGCATGACAAGTCCATTTCATATCAATTTGACTGCTTATAAAAATGTCATCTTAATTTTACATTCAATCAAATTTTGGCATGGCAATTTGCTTATAGAAATGTCTTCTTAATTTTGCATTCAATCAAATTTTGGCAAGACAGTTTGGCATTTTAATTTTACATTCAATTAAATTTTGGCATAAACCCTATCTTATGCAATGCAAAACATACATTAACAAATCTATATATCTTAAAGGGAATCAAATATATACATAATGGGAGAGAAATCATAAGTGTTGATGTTTTGTTTGGTGTTTGGGATCTTCGTTAGTCGCTCACCTCAAGTTGTTACAATACTAATTCCGATTGGGTTAAAGTATACGTTTTGCTTTACTACCTGCATCACCAACGAATCCTCCCCTGAAGATTGCATTGAACATTGCCTGGTGTCGAAAGCACTAGTAGAGAATATTGAGGACAACCACCACACCAGCAGCTCAACGTTCTGCACACTTGGATGTGCCACCACCATGTGTTCAAGGCTAACCAGCTAAGAGAAACCTAATACTTTTTTTTCTTTTTATATTAATATTTAATGGTAAGTAAGTATGGATATGAACTTAACGATTTATTTTATTTTTATTAGTTGCAAGAAAAATTACAGACTATATCAATACTTGCATAGAGAGATGCGCATGATAATAAAAAAATTCATATAAAAAACTCATCATTCCACTAATAATTATTCATTAATATATTTTAATATAAAATATTTACATTCACCCAAATCATTAAATCTAAGAATAAAAATTTTAAATTCAAATATTAAAAAAGAAAAAAAGTATAAATATCTCATCTGTTTTTTTTTGAAAGAAACAAATTTCTCATCAGTTGTTTCTATTCCACCTTTAAAAGTCTGCATCTCAAAGTGGCTCACTGTCCCACACTGCCACTCAACACTCTCTCAGCCTCTCAACACTACCCCACCTTCCAATTGCCTACGTCGACTCTCTTTCTCCTCCTTCTCCTCCATCTCCCTAATCTCTACAATTTATTTTATTTATCACTGTATTATACTTGTCGATAAGAACCAAAAAGGAAACTAGAAAAAAGATAAAAAATTTCCATATCCGTTTCAATATCCTTCAACAACTCAACATTCCCTAATTTTTTTTTGTACTTGTTTGGGTTTTCTAATTTATTTAAAGGTGATGTTCAAAACCAATGTCACTTCCCGAATTTTCGAGCGTCAAATTCGAACCCCTGCGCCTGGAACCAGTGTATGTTTTTTCCCCAACCTTTATTTTTATATTTCGATGTTCATATTTTTATTGCCCACCACCTGTTTGATGATTTGTCTCAATTACAGGTTCACTCTGCTAGGAGATTTTACGGGAATTTAGTTCTTAGTTTTACGATATATGATGTGGAATGTCCGGACCATTCGTTTTTTAAATTCACGGATGATGGTCAGTACTTTATGTGTTTCAGTAGGAACCGTTAGGATTTGATTGTGTAGAGGCCGACATGGCTTTCGTTTTCGTGTAAAGGAGAAGATTGTGATAATAACCATGAACGCCCTCCCAAGCTTTTTCAATACTTGCATAGAGATGCATCATGAAGAACAAATGATCATCGCCTATAAATGAAATAATAATAAAAGACTTTGAATTACATTTAGTCTGAATTAAAAAAAAACATAATTTCACTGCTGCTGTATTTTTAGTTTAATATTTGCTCAAATGGTATAAAAAATAATAATAATAATATAACTACATCTAAACTTTTTATATGTTTTTTTTTATACCATGCTTACTTCTATTTATAATCTATCTTAATCTCAATCCTTAAAATAAAAAAAAAGAAATGCATCTAATCACGTTCAAATATTCGTCTTTCTAATTTTACAAAAAACAATAGTGCTAATTGAGCTAAGCCTTAATCGACACTTATTTTATTTTATTTTTTTAGGTATTCTCAATCTTCTGTTAAAATTATCGACATGAACTGATCACCAATCAATAAAAGTTGATATAGTCGGAAAAAAATGATAGTAATGTACAATAATTGGATTTGAACTTAAATACCATTATTTTTAATACTTAAATTTACCATATCAATTAAAATTTATGTAATTTTTACATAATTTTTTTAAAATATTTTTCTTAAATATTTTTTTCACTCAGATGCTTGCCATAATTTTAATATCTATATTATATATAAAGTGGTTGATTAAGTTAATTTATGCGTAACTCGACACCAATTTAGTTATAAAAGTATTAATATACATCTACTTTAAAGGATAATTAATATTATTATAATAATAATTTCATCTTATCATATTTTTATATAATATGTCAAATAAAAAATTAAAAAAATTATTTGAGAATCGAGCTAGACCTGCTGATGGGTCAGGCAACCCAACTCGGCCCAAAGGCCCGCCCAAAAAGTGGGAGCATTTGGGCAAAAATATAGGCTTAAAAAATGGGCTTGGAAAAAATAAGTCCCGTTTTAAAAAAAGGGTCGAGCCTCTAGTAAGACATTTTTGCCTAGCCCGGCTAGGCTAGCCCAAATTCACAAAAGGACAAAAAAATGCTATTTTTTGTTGTTTGCTCTCTATTGTGCTACCATTTCACTATTATGTTACTACTATTTTGTTGTTATTGTTTGAATATTGTATAAAACTTGTTTTATTGTTAATTTTGTTATTATTTTAAAGTTATTTGCTTGTTAAGTTGCATCTATCTTAATTTGTTTTAGGATATTTGGATGAATTCTAAATTAAAAAAAAAAGACATTAAATGATTTGACACAATCAATTACCTATAAAAATATTTAAAAAAAGAAGAAAATTTAGAAAATTCCATTTAAAAAGTAATTTTGAATCTGCACTTAAAAATCAAAGAAAAAGTTTGAGTTCAATAAGATTGTGTTCCAGTGCTTTTGACAATAATTCCTTTAATTTTTAAAATGAATCAAAAACTTCAAATATGATTTTAATGACAATAAATCAGAAGCATTTTTCATGTAGTTTGACATGACAAGTCCATTTCATCTCAATTTGATTGTTTATAGAAATTTCCTCTTAATTTTGCATTCATTCAAATTTTGGCAGGACAGTTTGGCATTTTAATTTTGCATTCAATCAAATTTTGGCAGGGCAATTTGGCATGACAATCTCCTACGCAAAGTCTATATATACTATATCTCATGCACTTTAAAACAATTATCAACAAATCTATATATCTTAAAAAGGAATCAAATATATACATAATTGGGGAGAAATCAGGGGTGTTGATGTTTTGTTTGGTGTTAAAGATCCTCGTTAGCCCCTCACATCAAGTTGTTACAGCACTAATTGCAACACCCCTTACCCGTGTTCAGCGCCGGAATAGGATACGAGGTATTACCGGACAATAACACAACCAACCGTACATTATCAAGCCATAAACTTCGCTCTAATTTAAAACTTTTTCGTTTCAGATCATTTAGTCCCTAAGATGAGCCTACGAGGCCCAGATTTTTGCCTTGGAGGAAATTCAAGACTAAACCAATAACTTTTAAAAACTTTAGGAATAATAGAAAATTTTCATATTTTGGAGAGTCACACACTCGTGTGGGCAGGCCATGGGGTCACACACGCTCGTGTGGCCCAGGACACGCCCGTGTCCTCCATCCGTGTAACTCTCTGTTTATGACGTCATCATCCCCTTTAGGGTTACACGGCCAAGTCACACGCCCGTGTGCTAGACCGTTTGTTCCACACGGCTGAGACACATGGCCATGTCTTTACCCGTGTGACCAAGAAATTGGCTATCTTCCAAGCCATTTTCTACCCTATCATGCTCGTACTTGAGCATAACTTCAGTATCATATTTCATGACATAATAAGGCTACCAAACACTCATCACACACACTTAACAAGTCATAGCATATATTTTACTCTACCATAAAATACATTATAGTGCGCTTATAGCATATCAAATTTAATGGCCACCTCGAATGGCAATATACAACAATGAACTTCAAAATCATAGGCCAATATTCTAATAACATGTACACATAACCAAATTCCCTATATATGCCATAACCTTAAGTATAAAAATCATCAATACCTAAATTTTATGCTTGATAGTGTGATGAATTCTCCATCGGCTTCCAACCCGAGCTAGCTTGGATACATCACAATTACAAAAAAAAACGAAATAAGCATTAAGCTTAGTAAGTGTCGATACCATTTTTATGAAAACATAAACAGACGTCGACTTAAAAAAATGAACTGGAGTCGCCACCGGTCTTTTTTAGGGTGCGATCGGCCACCTCAAAAAGGGGTTGTTTTTGATAAACTATTGATTTATTAAAACAACGATTTTGGTCCATATACCAGAAAAATGAGTCCGGGAGTCGGTTACGCGCAGGGAAGGATTAGCACCCCTGACACGCCCAGAAACCGGTACCTTGTTGATTAATTGATGCCTTTGAGGTCGATAATTCGAAAACTTGAAAGAATTTTAAAATACGATCCTTATTTGTTTTAAAATCATTTGAGTAGATTGAAAACGTAAATCAAAGGCTGGTTTGCCTTAAGATAAAACATGTATTTGTATTTGAAAGGATATTCGAATACTTGAGGATAAATGAAAGAAATCGAAATCCAATGCGTTAGGGCACAATTCCTCAAATCCCTAGGTATCGAACATTGCTTTGGTTTTTAGAAAATCTTATCCCGAGATAACAAAATGTCATATTCAATGCGTTAGGATGTGACATCTCGAATTCTCGAGAATGAGTTTTTTTTTTTACTAAAGTATCTCATTGGTTTTGGAAGGCTTATGTGGGGATTTAGACTTAAACGAGAAATCGTAACCCAATACGTTAGGGTACGATTCCCGAGTGTCTAAATACGGAACATTTGCCTTTGTAAGAAAAATTGTTTTGATAGCGGGTAAAGGAAATTTGAAATACAGGTGATGAAAATATAACAAAGTGAAATATGGAAATGGAATATATGAAAACGGCTAATAATATGCAAAAATAATAGTATTTTATAAGCTTTTTATTTGAAGTTATATTTTAAGAAGGTTACTCGAGCGTTTAGATTTAGACGAGAAAACCGAAACCCAATACGTTAGGGCACGGTTTCTCGAATTTCTAAACACCGAACATTGCCTATATGAGAAAATGGATTCGGCATAGGATAAAAATATTGCATAATTTGTAATAAAAGTATCCAAAATAATAACAGTAACGATGATAGTATTAGCGATAAAATTGACGAAATGGTAATGAAAACGTTAAAGCTATAACAATAATGATAAAATTAATAAAAAGGTAATGATGGTAATGATGTTAGCGACACAATAAAAAAATAATACATGAGTAATAAAATCCTAATAGGTATATGAAAAAAACGTATAAGATTGTATATGCGTATGAGATAGTAAATAGAATGCATACATAAGATGATACATAAAACCCATATGCCATTTATTTATATAAAAATTTACTTGATATAGTATTAAAAACATATATACAAAATGATCGTTTTAAAAGTATATACATAATATAATATACAAAAAATACGAATAATAAAATATTAAAAATGTATACTAAATATATTAAAAGTACAACATTAAAATATATATACGTAATATGGTATTACAATATGCATTTAATACATATAAGAGTATAACTTTTAAAAAGAAAAATTTAATAGAATATTTTAAAATATATATACGTAGAATACATAGATATATATATATGTAAATAGAAAAAGCAATAGTAATGGAAATGACGGAATAAATAATAATATTATAGCAAAAGATGATTAATAAAAAAAAAATAATAATAGAAACCATTATTGTAATAATAGCAATGATAAAATGATATAAAATAATATATATATAATATAATAATAACATTAATAATGAAAATGATAAAAGAAGAAAAATAGAATAACAAAAACAGAATAATAAAAATGATAACCAGGATTAAATTGGAACAAAACAAAATAAACGGGGCGAATTTTTAAAAATAGAAACGAGAAGTAGGGACCTATTCGAACACGGGCCAAAACAACAAGGGCCGAAATAGCAATTTCCCACTCTTTCAAAATGATGCGCAACATGGAGGACTACTTTGAAAATCAGAACGAATTTTGGGGCTAAATCAACATATACAAAAGGTTTAATCAACGGATATTGCAGAAGGAAGGGACCGATTGCGCAAATTTCCCTTTTAAAGGGAAACACGCGGATCTTACCTCCTGGAGCGGGTTAATACGCGGGCCATGGGTCGGATAAACGGGTTCTATAAAGCCCAAAAATTTTCTTTTTTCATTTGTTTTTGTTGCTTCAAAAAAAAATAAGAGAGAAACTCTCTCTTTGGTCTCTGGACGAATCCAGAGTCAGGCGCCGGCATCGTCGCAGCCCTCCGTGGACCACCGCGCGGTGGCCGGAAATCGCAAAAAGGTAAGTTTTTATTTTTTTTACCGTATTTTAAGTATGATATATATGTATTTATAAAAACAAAGAAGAAAAGAGAAAAATGAAAGGTCCGAAAATAAGAACCGAGGAAGAAAATAAAATCACCTTCGTATTCAATACTGATTTTTGATTTTTGATTTTGATCTAGTGATATTCTCGGTTCGATCTTGCTCTATTTTTGCACATATATTTGCTTTAAAAACTTGTGTCTTTTTTCTCTTTTTTCTCCCTTTTTTACAAATAAAGAAATGGCCTTTTATAGCCGGATGCCTTATGCTCCTGTTTCTTGCGTATTTCGGCTTCTTTGTTGCTGTTTTATTACTCTCTTTGCAGGTCAATGGCGATGGGAGCAAGTAGCGGAAGTGATAGGCAGGTGGGCGATGCACGTGGGTGATGGCAGACTCGGAGAAGGAGCTGCGGCGCCTGGGAAGGGTTAGGTGGCTAGGGTTTCAGAAATTCTGAAACCCTAGTTCGGGTTAGGTCACTATTCGGGCTTGGGGTGTAATTGGGTCTTAGTTTGGGTAGCGGTTTTGGGTCTGGTTAATGGTGTTGTTGGGCCACCCGGGTTTGGGTTTTGTATTTGGGTATGGGTTGTAAGGGTACTGGAAATGGGCAGTGGACTGATGGACTTTGGACATTTAATTTAATTTTGGTTTTTGGTTTTTTTTTATTATTTATTGGGCTATCCGGGTATGGTTTTGAAATGGGCAAAATTGGGCTATAACAGTAAGTACGTATGTAATAACAAAAAATTGGTAAATTTTCTTTTTAGTAAACCTCATTATGTGATCTCAAAATATTACCATCATTATTGCATAAATTTCATTGATCACCTACATTCATCGCAAGCTACTTACTCGAGTTACAGTCACTAAATTATTTTTATCTAAAGCTACAAAACTCCAAATTAAGATCCACTAATTTTGACCGAAACTAGACTCACATATCTTCTTACCATAAAATTTCCAGAATTTTTGGTTTAGCCAATCAATACAGTTTATTCATTGAAGTCTCCTCTGTTTCACTATCCGGTGATTACGACCCCTCTTCAATAAAAATTAATTATCTCAACGTACAGAATTTCGATAATGTCCTCATTTGCTTCCTTTGAAAGTAAACTCAATGAGGAATTAAAGGACATAAATTATATCCCCTAATTATTTTTTTAAAATTTTTAATGATTTTCCAAATTTGGAAGAGGGGATTTCCGAAACCATTCAGACCCTGTCTCACCAAAATTTAGATATCTCATAATATGAAATTCATTTACTCACACCGTTTCTTTTATGTGAAAATAGACTCAATGAGCTTTAATTTCATATCTCATTCATCATCTAATTCAATTTCTACCATTTTTGGTGATTTTTCAAAATCACGTAACTGCTGCTGTTTCAAACTATTTTATCGAAAATTTTACTCTTTCATGCCTCCTTTGTTCTAACATTCTTTCATGCACATATATCACCAATCAAATGTACCACATTTTCATACATCATGAGTATAGACCTATAATCATAAGGTCATCTTAAAATCATTCCCATATGTGTAACTTACTTGTTTTCACCTTACTAATATTCTCATGCATAACATGCACATTTCTCACACATACACATATTCATTCCCTCAATGTACATTTTGGTATAATAATAATAATAATAATAATAATAATGTACAGTAGTCCGCACATAGCCACCTATTTTAACAATTATAAGGTGGTTTCGCACATAGTCCACCAATTTCAACAATTATACAGTGGTTTCGCACATAGCCCACCAATTTCAATGTCTTACGATGGTATCGCACTTAGCCCGTCAATATTAAACACCAGCAAGGTAATTCACACTTAGCTCACCAATCCAAACTACTGCCTGGTGGTTTCAGCACATAGCTCCACCTTATTAAATCGAAACATTATAGTCGTGGTAATAGCACATAGCTCCACAGTATCAAATCAATGCAGCATAATCATGGTAACAGCACAAAGCTCCACGATATCAAATCAACGCATTATAAACGTACACATTATAAACGTGGTTATAGCACTTAGCTCCACGCTATTAAAGCAATGCATTTATGGTCGTAGTAACAGCACATAGCTCTACGCCATTATCTCAGTACATTATGGTCGTAGTTTCAGCACATAGCTCTAAGCCATTATCTCAGTATATTATGGTTGTAGTTTCAGCACATAGCTCTACGCCATTGTCTCAATACATCTTTTAATGCCAAACGAAAGTATTCAACTTTACGTTCGGTAGTCTCGAACATCGGGTTTTCATTATGCCACAAATAATATAATTAAATTTACTATTCATTTTTTCAATACAGCAAATAAGCATTACATTTAACATATGCACTTACCTTGACTCGAAAACGGAAATTGGATGAAATTGTAATTTCTTTGATTTCCTCCCGTTCGAAGTCCGAACCTTGTTTTTCTTCATCTAAAATACCACATTTCACTTATTAAATTTATTATACTATTCAATTCAATCCAAAAATCGTATTTTGACAAAATTACATTTTTGCCCCTAAACTTTGTCAAAATTACACTTTTGCCCCTAGGCTCGTAAAATGATTTTCACTAAATTTCATGCTTTTTAGGTCTAGTCGAACCATTTTCATAACTATGGCAGTCCCCATTTCTCATTAAATCACATACTTATGACCAATTTATAACTTTTACGATTTAGTCCCTTTTATGCGATTTCATCGAAAATCACCTAGTAAAACTCGTTTCTCCCATCATAGACATGCATAATCTACCATTAATCATAAAAATACATAATTATTCAATATGGGTAAATTTTTGAACTCAAACCCTAGCTCAAAATAAGGGTGGAAATAGCTAAACCGAGTTACCGAGATCTCAAAAATGTAAAGAACATTAAAAACGAGGCTTCGGTGCACTTACTATTGAGCTTGAAAACTTGAAAACCCTAGCCATGGTGTCTCCCTTGGTATATTCGGCCAAATGAAGAAGATCGACACCAATTTTGCTTGATTTTCCCTTTTTAATTCTTTTAATTATCAAATGACCGAAATGCCCTTCATTAAAACCTTTAGTATTTTATCCTTCCATGCCCATTTTTGTCCATCTCAATATATAATGGCCTAATTTCCATTCAAGGACCTCCACTTTAAAAACTCATTTCAATTAAGTACCTTAGCTTCTAGAACTCACATTTTTCATCAATTTAGTCCTAATTATCAAATTGGACACCCAATCAATAAAATTTCTTAACAAAAATTTCACACAATCATTCTATCACACTATAAATTTTAAAACTTAATCGCAATAAATTTTTAAGCTTCGAATTCGTGGTTTTCAAGACCATTGTTCTGTTTAGGCCCTAAATCAGGTTGTTACACTAATCCCGATTGGGTTAAAGTATACATTTTGCTTTACTACCTGTGTCGCCAACAGATCTTCCCCTGAAAACTGCATTCAACATTGCCTGGTGTCAGAAGCTCTGGTGGACAGAGGCAAATGCAGGGGGAAATTGTTGTTTTGGCCCTTTAAAAATTTTAAAATTTTAAATTAGTAAAGGTAAAATTGCACTTTGCCCCACTAAAATTATGAAAATTTAATTGAATCCTTTAAAAATTATAAAGATATAAACTATTAAAAATTAAATTTTCATTTCGCCTCCCCTAAAAAAATTTTCTGGCTTTGCCCCTGCTGGTGGAGACTATCGAGGATACCCACCACACCAACAACTTAACGTTTTGCACACTTGGATGTGCCACCACCAATTGTTCAAGGCTAGCCAGCCAAGGGAAGTCTGATAATTTTTATTTTTTCTTTTTATATTAATATTTCATGGTAAGTAAATATGTATGTGAACTCAACGATTTGTTTTGTTTTTGTTAGCTGCAAGTGAAGTTGCAGGCTTTGTCAATACTTGCATAGAGAGATGTTCCATGAAGAGCTGATGATCATCACTTATGAATGAAATAATAATAAAAGGCATTGGATTACATTTAGTCTGAATGAAAAAAAAACATAATTTGGCTGCTGCTGTATTTTCAGTTTTATATTTGCTCAAATAGTATAAAAAAAAATAATTATATAACTACATCTGAACTTTTTATATGTTTTTCTTTATACCATGCCTACTTCTATTTGTAATTTATCTCAATCTCAATTCTTAAAATAGAAAAAAAATGCATTTAATCACGTTCAAATACCTGTCCTTCTAATTTTTCCAATAACAATAGTGCTAATTGAGTTAAGTCTTAATCGACATCTATTTGTTTTTTTTAGGTATTTTTAGTTTTCTGTTAAAATTATCGAAATGAACTGATCACCAATTAATACAAGTTAATAGTTGACAAAAAATGATAGTAATGTACAATAATTGGATTTGAACTTAAAATACCATTATTTTTTATACTTAAATTTGCCATTTCAATTAAAAATTATGTAATTTTTACATAATTTTTTAAAAATAAATTTCTTAATTTTTTTTCACTCAGATGCTTGCCATAATTTTAATATCTATATATAAAGTGATTGATTAAGTTGGTTTATGAGTAACTAGACACCAATTAAGTTGTAAAAGTATTAAAATACATTTACTTTAAAGGATAATTAATATTATTATAATAATATTTTTATCTTATCATATTTTTATATAATCTTTTAAATAAAAAATTTAAAAAAATTATTTGAGAATCAAACTAGACCTGCTAATGGGTTGGGCCACTCAACTTGGCCCAAAGGCCCGCCCAAAAAGTGGGAGGGTTTGGGTAAAAATTTAGGTCCGAAAAATAGATTTGGAAAAAAATAAGACCCATTTAAAAAACAGGTCGGGCATTTGGTAAGACATTTTTTGTCTGGGCCCAACCTGGCTAGCTTGAATTCACAAAGGACAAAAAACTGTTATTTTTTGTTGTTTTAATGTTATTTTCTTGTTATTTTCTCCCTATGTTGCTACCATTTTACTATTATACTGCTACTATTTTATTGTTATTATTTGAATATTGTATAACACTTGTTTTATTGTTAATTTTGTTATTATTTTAAAGTTGTTTGCTTTTTTAGTTGCATCTATTTTAATTTATTTTAAGATATTTGGATGAATTTTAAATAGAAAAAAAGATATTAAAGGATTTGACACAATCAGTTACGTATAAAAATATTTAAAAAAAACTAAAAAATTTCATTTAAAAAGTAATTTTGAATCCGCATTTGACAATCAAATAAAATATTTGAGTTCAATAAGATGTGTTCTAGTGCTTTTTACAATAATTCCATTAATTTTTAAGATGAATCAAAAACTTTAAATATGCTTTTAATGACAATTAATCAAAAGCATTTTCCATGTAGTTTGGCATGACAAATCCATTTCATATCAAATTGATTACTTATAGAAATGTCCTCTTAATTTTGCATTCAATCAAATTTTGGCAAGACAGTTTGGCATCTTAATTTTACATTCAATTAAATTTTGGCATAAACATTATCTTATGCAATGCAAAACATTTATTAACAAATCTATATATCTTAAATGGAATCAAATATATACATAATGGGGGAGAAATCATGGGTGTTGATATTTTGTTTAGTGTTTGGGATCTTTGTTAGTCACTCACCTCAAGTTGTTACAACACTAATTCCGATTAAGTTAAAGTATGCGTTTTGCTTTACTACCTGCGTCACCAACAAATCCTCCCCTGAAGATTGCATTGAACATTGCTTGGCGTTGAAAGCACTGGTGGAGAATATCGAAGACAGCCATCACACTGGCAGCTCAACATTCTGCACACTTGGATGTGCCACCACCATATGTTCAAGGCTAAATAGCCAAGAGAAGCCTAATAGTTTTTTTTTTTTTCTATTTATATTAAAAATTTATGGTAAGTAAATATGGATATGAACTCAACGATTTATTTTGTTTTTATTAATTACAAAGAAAGTTACAAATTAGATCAAAACTTGCATAAAGAGATGCGCATGATAATAAAAAAAATTCATATAAAACACTCGTCATTCCACTAATAATTTTTCTTTAATATATTTTTAGTATAAAATATTTACATTCACCCAAATCATTAAATCTAATTAATAATAAAAATTTTAAATTCAAATATTAAAAAAGAAAAAAGTATAAATATCTCATCTGTTTTTTGAAAGAAACAAATTTCTCCATCAGTTGTTTCCATTCCACCTTTAAAAGTCTGCATCTCAAAGTGGCTCACTGTCCCACACTGCCACTCAACGCTCTCTCAGCCTCTCAACACTACCCCACCTTCCAATTGCCTACGTCGACGCTCTTTCTCCTCCATCTCCTCCATCTCCCCAATCTCTACAATTTATTTTATTTATCACTGTATTATACTTGTCGATAAGAACCAAAAAGGAAACTAGAAAAAAGATAAAAAATTTCCATATCCATTTCAGTATCCTTCAACAACTCAACATTCCCTAATTTTTTTTTTTTTGTACTTGTTTGGGTTTTCTGATTTATTTAAAGGTGATGTTCAAAACCAACAATGTCACTTCCCGAATTTTCGAGCGTCAAATTCGAACCCCTGCGCCTGGAACCAGTGTATGTTCATTTCCCCAACCTTTATTTTTATATTTTGATGTTTATATTTTTATTGCCCACCACCTGTTTGATGATTTGTCTCAATTACAGGCTCACTCTGCTAGGAGATTTTACGAGAATTTAGTTCCTAGTTTTACGATATATGATGTGGAATGTCCGGACCATTCGTTTTTTAAATTCACGGATGATGGTCAGTACTTTGTGTGTTTCAGTAGGAACCGTCAGGATTTGATTGTGTATAGGCCGACATGGCTTTCGTTTTCGTGTAAAGGAGAAGATTGTGATAATAACCAGGAACTCCCTCCCCAAGCTAAGAGGTTTGAGAGTTTCTTCACACAGTTATATGTTAAACCACTTGCTTCCTGCAACGAGCTTATATGTAAAGACTTCTTTCTCTACATGGAGAGTAGTCAATTCGGAATCTTCGCTACTTCCACCGCACAAATTCAAGATGCTCGTGGCACGGATGGTGCAATCCTTGGGGTCCCATCGTTTGAAAAAATCACTATTCACCTCTTCAGGTTTGTCTACTCTGCACTGTTCTTTGCCAAATTCAAGATGAACACTGCATTTGTTATAGAATCCTTACTATAGATGGGTTGAGGGGATTTTGATCTCCGTGGGAGAAGTCTGTAACGTGTCGTCTGCATCAAACAAGAGCCATGCCAGGTTTATGGAGTGGGAGAACCTTCACCCACTAAGGAAACCTCAGCATTTGCGCTTACACCCAGGCCCAATACTGGAACTGTTGAGGGTATCCGGCAGTTCACAGACTTCTGCTCAAGTAGCCAAAATCCACTCAACAAGATGGTAATTTAAGCAGTACTGATGGGCTATTTGTTAGAATTTCCCCAAATGGATTTTGAATTATTCTTTTAGGAAATTTACTAGTAGAAATAGTTTATTTGTTAATGCTATGAAATTCTGTTCTTAATTTTGAGTTTGTAATTCAATCAGGTTGGAAGATGGGTTTAAGCTAGATGAGAAGGTATTTCACAATGATTGTGTCAATCTTACCCATAATATGGGCGCCTTCTTGTATGATGATTTGCTGGCAGTTGTGTCGCTTCGTTATCAAACGATACACATTCTTCAAATCAGGGACTCCGGGAATCTTGTTGATGTGCGAGCTATCGGTGCATACTGTCGTGAAGATGATGAGCTTTTTATAAATTCCAGTTCTCAGGCAATAATTTTTTTTTCTTTTATGTTCTCTATTTGAGTTTTATTATGTTTGGCCAGTATTGCATAGGTTAGCTTAGGCATCATTGATTCCACTTCAACTGTTCTTACTTTCTTACTAGTAAATTGAAGTTATTGGGTTTTTTCACTCATTGGTTTCCTACTAGTCTGAAAACTTTTCAATTTAGGGCTACTTTTGTGTTTGTAAATGTTTTGGACGCAAAAGGCTTTCTCCATACCATGTATATCTGGACTCTGCCCATAGTGTTCATTGTTTTAGTTGCTAAACCTGAGAGGCTACATCAAGGTGGAGTTTCTGAGCTAACTATCTAACTATTGATGATAAAGTTTCTCAACTTCTAACAAAAGTTAACTGCATCAGTTGGCGGGGAATCGTGGAGATCTTGTAGATAATGGTACAAATCATGACCAGCCTAATTCAAACAATTCTTTTTTGAGTGGTATCAAACAACGCTTACTTTCATTCATCTTCCGAGAAATATGGAGTGAAGAAACAGATCAAACCCAGGTTAGCTTTCTGCACCTGCAAAGTAACTTTTATTTTGTTTTGCTCATGTTTAATTATATTCTTTTGAAGTTGCTTTTGTTTTCACATCACTTTATATTATCAGTATTCTAAGAAGCTTTAGGAAGAGTTTCAGAAATAGTTTTGTCTCTTGAATTTCAGAGACTTAATTGTATTGGTTTTTTTTTTTTTTTTTTTGCTATTTCAGAGGGTCCAATGCTTAAAGAAGAAGTTTTATTTCCATTTCCAGGACTATGTTGATTTGGTGATCTTGAAGGTAGAATTTTAATTTATTTTATCTTCTACACACTTGTGCTGCTGTTTCCCACAAGTCAAATGAAATTATTTGTCTATTCTGTTTTTAAGTCCTTCGATATAGGATGATCAAAGTCTTATTTAGTTGACGGAAATGTAACAAATTTATGCACAACTCTTGGAAAGGTACAATTCTTGGACCGGCATCATCTGCTTATCAAGTTTGGCAGTGTTGATGTAGGGGTAAGATTTTCTTGCTTTTGCTTGTACATATGTTACTTGGATTTCGTTGTGAGTGTAGGAAACAGGTATGTGTTTGTAATGGGTCTGTCCAATTTTTTCCAAGACTCTCATGTATTTGGAGTCTTTGAAGGATCATATCCCTGTACCCATGTCTGGATATGTGTTGTGTCAAACACGAAAACTTGAAGAGAAATGAAGAGTCAGAGCAACATGTGCCTTAGACAATAGTAATAATAGGGCCTAAAATATTTAAGGAAATATATTGTAGTGTCTTGATGAAAGAATTTCAAAATTCATATTTCTTTATCATAAAACCCTCAATAGCTCTTTATGGATTGTTATACTGGCTGTGCTTTATATAGAAATATTTGATTGAAATACATTATGATTTGTTGACTTGAAAATTTCAGGCATCACGCAACACTGACCAACTTCCGGCTTTCTTTGCTGTATATAATATGGAGACAACTGAAATTGTTGCATTCTATCAGGTATTATTTCATTATTGTTTTGTTTGTTTTGTCTTCTTTGTTGAATTCTCGAACATTCACATGATATATTACTTCATTCAGAATGCAGCAGATGAACTTTACCTTCTCTTTGAGCGGTTCTGTGACCACTTCCACGCAACATCAATAAATTCAATGTATATGAATTTCATATCTTCTCACTCAAATAATATTCATGCTCTTGAACAACTAAAGAGCATGAAGAATAAAGCCACCAGTGTCTCACAGGTGTTAATTTCTTTATCTGAAGTTGTTACTAGTCTACCCTTTTACAGTTTTCTTGTATATTTTATGGAATTCCCTTTGGATATTTTTCCTCGTCAGGATTCTGCCAGGCATGATAATGATGTTGCTGGATATCATTTCCAGCATAGTATTTTAAGTCTTCATCTTCAATTTTGTATGCCTAATTGCCTGATGACTCTTCTGCAGTTTGTAAAGAAGATGCTGTCCTCGTTGCCTTTAAATTGTCAATCAATGAGTCCTTCTCCTTACTTCGATCAGTCTCTCTTCCGATTTGATGAAAAGGTTTGATTCATTGGCTGCTAGTATATTCCCATGCTTTCTACCTCGTTGTTTAAGGCCATAATTTCTTTTATGTCATTGCGGGCATTTGAGGCCATAGTTTCTCTTTCTTCGATGTATGCCTTCCCTCTTCTTATTGTTTATCTGCCCCTTCAAACCTGGTTGATCAGCGCCTCACCATTTTCTGGCATATTCTTGCAGCTAATCTCTGCAACTGACCGGCCCAGACAATCGACAGATCATCCCATCAGGTTCATTTCTAGGAGGCAACCAAACATTCTCAAATTTAAGATCAAGACAGGTAATGCTTTTTCTTCGTGTTTTCCCAATTACTTAAACTCCTGGTTTTTCCGCCCAACCTTTTTTTGTCATATATAGCTTAATCAAATTTCACTTCCCATTTATATGTCCCGTAGGGTGAGTTTGGATGGGCGGTGCGTTTATCTGCGGTTATTATAAAAACAGGGGTGGCGGTGAGATTAGATACTGTAGTGCTACTGTAGCGTGAGACAAAAAGTAAGCTAAACGCACCGCACCGCACTCAATCGCCCATCCAAACCCACCCGTAGTTGCATAGTATGAAAAAGTATTAATGGTCTAAACATTTTCGGTTTAGGCCCTGAATTTGGTAGCGCGGATGGCCGGAGCAAAAAGTATTCGCATTTCCTCTTCCATCCTGTTTGGCCATTGGCTCTCTCCTTCATCCAGCCATCTTTGTTCTTGCCACCGTCAGCGGTGAATATTCACTTCCGGCGATAATATTTTAGTCAGTATTTGCTTTGATAGCCACTATCTTCTCCTCCCTTTTTGAAATGCCCTGAGCTAGTTTTGTAGTTTGATAATTATTATTTTGTATATTTGATACTTAGGTAGTTGATAGTACATGACTTAATGGGTAAATTATAGATGATTGTAACCCTACCCAAACTGTAAAAATCTATGTTGCTTTTCTTCTTATAGTTGAACTTGACCTAATAATTATAGACTCGAAAAAATAATTAAAATATAACATAAACTACGATTCAAATGATATCACCAACGTGGTATAAGTACATGCAACATCTCAAAATTTAGGCGAGTCTTGAATGTATGAATTTTTTTTGTTCAATTATGCGCTGAATGATATTATTGAGAAAACAAAAATGTCCGGTCATATCGAGAATTGGTTAGCACATTAGTTTAAAGAAAGAGGTTAAATCAGTTAACTTGTGAATTAATACAGAAAGAGGTTAAATTATAGATTATTGTAACCCTACCCAAACTATAAAAATCCATGTTGCTTTTCTTCTTATAGTTGAACTTGACCTAATAATTATAGACTCGAAAAAATAATTAAAATATAACATAAACTACGATTCAAATGATATCACCAACGTGGTATAAGTACATGCAACATCTCAAAATTTAGGCGAGTCTTGAATGTATGAATTTTTTTGTTCAATTATGTGCTGAATGATATTATTGAGAAAACAAAAATGTCCGGTCATATCGAGAATTGGTTAGCACATTGGTTTAAAGAAAGAGGTTAAATCAGTTGACTTGTGAATTAATACAGAAAGAGGTTAAATTATAGATGATTGTAACCCTACCCAAACTGTAAAAATCTATGTTGCTTTTCTTCTTATAGTTGAACTTGACCTAATAATTATAGACTCGAAAAAATAATTAAAATATAACATAAACTACGATTCAGATGATATCACCAACGTGGTATAAGTACATGCAACATCTCAAAATTTAGGCGAGTCTTGAATGTATGAATTTTTTTTGTTCAATTATGCGCTGAATGATATTATTGAGAAAACAAAAATGTCCGGTCATATCGAGAATTGGTTAGCACATTGGTTTAAAGAAAGAGGTTAAATCAGTTGACTTGTGAATTAATACAGAAAGAGGTTAAATTATAGATGATTGTAACCCTACCCAAACTGTAAAAATCTATGTTGCTTTTCTTCTTATAGTTGAACTTGACCTAATAATTATAGACTCAAAAAAATAATTAAAATATAACATAAACTACGATTCAAATGATATCACCAACGTGGTATAAGTACATGCAACATCTCAAAATTTAGGCGAGTCTTGAATGTATGAATTTTTTTTGTTCAATTATGCGCTGAATGATATTATTGAGAAAACAAAAATGTCCGGTCATATCGAGAATTGGTTAGCACATTGGTTTAAAGAAAAATGTTAAATCAGTTGACTTGTGAATTAATACAGAAAGAGGTTAAATTAGTTGACTTGTGAATTAATAAGGACAAATCGATCAATATTTTTTATTTTTATAATTTTTAATATTTAATTTAATATAATCAGATCTATCGATTAAACTAGTTGGATTGAGACATGGTGGCTTAATTAGTTCAATTACAAAGACTGACAAAAGGTTAAAATTGAAAGTTTTTATTTATTATTTAAAAGTCATTTCACTTTTTAAAGTTTTTCTATAAAATAATATCCTAAGGAATCTGTATTATTTTGTTAATTTTATTTGTGAAGGCTAAAATTTTGGTTATGTAAAGGCACTCAACATCCTTAAATTATGACTTTTATTTTAAATTTATCCTTCAAAATGTTCTAAATTCTAATTGCATCTTGAACTATCAATTATGTTTTTTCGTCAAATCTTATATAGTTAAATTTAAAATGAAAAAATTAAACAAATAGAATGTAGTTATATAACTTTTAAAAACAATAAAGTTTCTATAAAAATTTCAAAAATCTCAAAATTAATATTTTTAAAATATCTATTTTTATAATATTTTTTTTAAATTTTATCACATTATTTAATAATTAAATTAATAATTTTAATAAAAAATTAATTTAATGAATATAACTTCGATAATTTAAAGGATATAATTAAAACGGTTTCAACTTTAGGGATTATAAATATATATTTAAAAACTTACGTGCTAAACATTATCTATTATTCTCAATAATTTTTTTAAAAATCTACCTACCTATATGTAAATTTTCAAAACAAAATGTATTTCGTGTATGTGTGGGACATTTAAACTTTTTTTAATAAATTTAATAAATAATCGTTGATCACTTTTACGAAAATAAATAATTATCTAAAAACAATTGCTTTTTTGATAGTTATTTTTCTATTATAGATAAATTTCTTTTTTGAAAGTATTATAGATGGTATGTGTCGAGACCATTTTTTTGAAAACGAAAACGGATGTAGATTTGGGATTTTAGAAATGAATACGAGAATAGGAGTCGGCACCAATCTTTTTTGTCAGGGTGTGATTGGTCACCTCAAAAGGGGGTTGTTTTTAATAAACAATTTGATTTATCAAAATAACGATTTAGGTCTGCGAGAATCAAAGAATGAGTTCGGGAGTGAGTTACGTACGAGGAAGGATTAGCACACTCGATACGCCCAAAATTGGTACCTTGTTGATTAATTAGTGTCTTAATGTCGAAACTTCAAGAACTTGAAAGAATTTAAAATACGATCCTTATTTGTTTTAAAAAACACTTGGATAGATTGAAAATGTGTATAAAAGGCTGATATGCCTTAAGGTAAAATATCACATCCAATACGTTAGGACATGACATTTCGACCTTTGAAGCTAAACTTGCCTTTTATTTGAAAGTCAGATATTTAATTTTGAAAGGATATTAGAATACTTGGAGTAGACGAGGGAAATCGAAACCCAATACGTTAGGGTGCAATTTCTCGAATTCCTAAGTATAGAACGTTGCCTAGGTTTAGAAAATCTCATCTCGAGATAACAAAATATCACTTCCAATGCGTTAGGACGTGACGTCTCGAATTCACGAGAATAAGTTTTTGTATGGAAAAATTATGCATTTGTTTTGAAAGGACATTCGGTTATTTAAATTTAAACGAAAAACCGCAACTCAATACGTCAGGGCACGATTCCCGAGTGTCTAAATACGGAATATTGCCTTTATAAAGAATCGTTTTTGTATCCGGCAAAGGAAACTTGTTATAAAACAACTAATGAATGACAATAAGAGTATGTATAACATAATGAAAAGTGATAATGAAAGAAAATATGAATAAGAGCGACAATAGTATGTAGAATAGTAATAATATATACGCTTTGTATTTAAACTTGATGTTTTTGAGAAGGATATTGGGTTATTTAGATTTAGACGAGAAAACCGAAACCCAATACGTTAGGGCACGATTTCTCAAATTTCTAAATACCGAAAATTGCCTTTATAAAAGGATTATTTTGGCGTAGAGTAGCGTAGTTCGTAATAAATGTATTTACAACAATAATAGTGATAATAATAATATTAAAAATGAAAATGATATGTTAATAACATAATAGGAATAATAGGTTAATAATAGAAATCATAATAGGTATATAAAAGTAGGTTAGTAGTAAAATATAATAATGAAATAAGGTTAAAAAGGTAGTGATATAATAATTAAGATAATATTAAAATGGTCTTAAATAAAATAAGATAATAATATATGTATATAAGAATAATAATAATAATTGTATAATAAAATAGGAAATGATAATAATAATGATAAGAAAAATAGTAATATAGTATTAGTTATGATAGAAAATATAAGAATGTAAATATAACAATAATATTAGCTGTAGTAAGCAAGAATAATATTAACAGTAATAAGTAATATAATAGCAATAATAATAGTAATAGGAATATATTGATAACATAATAATGAAAATCACAAATGAAAACGATTAATATATTAATAGTAATACGAAGAAAATTACAATGTACCTAAGATGGTATAAAACCATATATAACTATAACATTAAAATCTATGTATATATATAAATATAGTATATACATAACATATGTTAAAAAAAACAATAAATATTGAGAATGTATACATAATAAGTACATAAAAACATTTATATATATATATATAAGTAAATAATAATAATAATAATAATAATAATAATAATAATAATAATAATATACAGTGATATATAGTAATAATAATATATTTATATATAATAGTAAGAATCGTGATATATAAAAAACTAAATATAGTGATATATAGTAATAATAATATATATATAATAGTAAGAATCGTGATATATAAAAAAACTAAATATAAAATAATAATAATAATAATGATAACAATGGCATAATTTAACATAAAGTAATGAAGTAAATACTAAATTAAAAACAAAACAGAAATTCCAGACCAAATTAAAAGGTAATTTAAGGAAAAAGGACTGAATTCGGAATGAACATGAAGTTTTGGGGCAAATTTATAATAAAAATGCAAAAAGGAGGATCTACTTAAATGCGCGCGAAACGACGAAGGACCAAAAGGGAAATATTCCCACATTTTTTAAAACGCAGCGTATCGGGAGTAGAGGTGAGTATGGGCCGGGCCGGGCTCAAAATTTTTTTAGGCCCGCTTGTGGGCCAGGGCCCGGCCCGGCCCGAAATATGGGCCTAAAAAATTATCCAAGCCCCGCCCGGCCCGACCCATATTAAATTTTTTGCTTATTTTATTAAAAATAAAATATAATAAATCAAATACATTTAAAAAAATAAAAAATATTAAAACAAGAAACAAATAAAAAATGATACTAAAATAAAATACAAAAACATTAAAATTTTTCTAGATTTTATTAGGAAATAGCAAATGAAAGTTAAAGTAAAAGAAATGTAAAGTTAAAAATTAAAAAAGGAATAAAAATAAAAAAATTATTTAATATATATTTCAGGTCGGGCCGGGCCAGGCCCGGGCCAAAAAATTCTTACCCGAGGCCCGGCCCATTTTTTAAACGGGCCTCAATTTTTGTCCAAGCCCATTTTTCGGGCCTATATTTTTACCCAAACCCTCCCATTTTTTGGGCGGGCCTTCGAGTCGGGCCGGGTGGCCCGGCCCATGTTCAGCTCTAATCGGGAGGGACTCATTTGAATCCCAATCAAAATCGCGGGGCCGATTTAAAAATACAGAGACTTTAATTGCAAAACCTAGAAAAAGCGGAAGGGCTAAATGCGCAATTAGCCCTTCCGCTAAGAAAACACGCGGATCCTAGCGGGTCGGGTCGGACCGATCCGACCCGGGGCCAAAACGACGTCGTTTTAGTTGAAACGGGGGGGTCCAAAACGGTGCGTTTTGGCCCCCTATATAAGTCAAAAAAAATTTTAAAAACTCATTTGTTACCGGGTAGGGGAAAAAAAGGGAGAGAGGGAGGGGAGAGGCGATTTTCGGTGGGAAGGCCAGTCACCGTCCGGCCATCGAACCACCGTCGGCGCCACCGTCGGCCACCATGAACGGTGGCTGGAAAAGGTAAAAAGTTCGTTTTTTTGTTATTTTTTTATTTTTATTTTTGTATTTATTAAAATATAAATATGTGCATTTGGATATGTTATACGGATGGAAAAAGGGTGAGATTACCTTCGATGTTGGGGGTTTTTGATTTTGGGATTTTTGATGGTTCGGGGGTATTCCCTTCACTGCGAGATTGTTAATATTGCTACTTTTAGAATGTTTGATGTTGTATTAGCAGAAAAACTGAATCTCCTTACAATCCATTTGAATCGGCTTATATAGCCATTTTTACAAACTGTTTTTTTTCTTTTCTTTTTTTTATACTTTCTGTCCCTTCCTTTCAATGTTTTGCAGGTACAAGTGGGGCGGTGGATGTGACCCTGGCAGAGGCGGTGGAGCAGAATGGCAGAGCAAGTAGGCAGAAGGTTCGGGTGAGGGTTAGTTAGGGTTAGGGTGTAGTTAGGTTGGGTCATTTGGGTTTGACCGGGTATTGGGTTTTATGATTTGGGTGGGTTTATTTGATGTAATGGGTTAGAATTTGGGTAATTAGTTTAATAGGCTCGAGTCTGGTATTGAGTAGGTGGGCTCCGGATTTTGGGTTAATGTAAACGGGTTTTGGGTTTGAGGGATTGAAATTTGGACTTAATTTAACAGGCCAAAATTGGCCTATCACAGTATGTTTTTTTTTATTATAGCAAAAAGAAAAAAAAGTCAGTAGCATTATCATTTTTTTTAATCGAAAAATACTTATTATTTTGAGTAATAAATTAATAAATTTAAATTTTTATTTTTACTTTACAATTGATATAAAAATATCAAAAAGAAAAAAACGGTGATTGGATTGAAAAAAGGTTGCCTGAGAAGGAATCATAACCTTCGATCAACGAATCCGGTTACCTCAACCAACATTCCGGCAGCCGCCATAGTCACCGGCTCCTTCCTCTGGTGAGTTTCATTTTCGCTAGAACACCGTTTTCCGTTTGTTTTAAACCTTTTCAAGTCTCCAAATTATTCACATTTCGATTAATGGCAATATTTGAAATCAATAAACAATTGAAATTCTGAAGCTGATCTACCAGATTAATCGTACGAGTCGAACTGTAGGGAGGCCTCTGATCGCAATTCGATCTCGGATTATCATAATCTCCGAGTTTGCTCCACAGTTGGTGTGAGATCTTAAATATATTAAGAATATAAGAAAAAGGAACGAGTTTTTTTTTTGTATGTCGCCATCTATTTATTTCTCCGTGGTTGTGAATTTTGTTGGTGACAATTACGGAGCTAAAGCGCGTGAACGAACATGCCGAAAACTGGGAGTCTATCGAGGAGTTGTAACAGTCCGTCAGTGAGAGTGTCTTCGTCTCCGTCGCAGTCGCCGTCTCCGCTGTCCCAGCAGTCGTTGAGGCGGCTGAGCTTGTGCTCGCAGATAGCATCTCACTCTTCTCCAATTGTGTTCCCAGAGAAACGTACTAAGAAGCTGAAGGCTCCCTCCCGACGTGGTGAAGCTCCTGTCACGGATGATCAGCCAGATAAATCCAAGCGCGACGAGCACCGGATTGATATTGGAGAAGGGGATGAAAAATCTGATTTGCTTGGCTATGTGGTTTACTCAGGAAAGCTCATTTTGGACAAGAGAAAGAATGTCCCCACTAATGCTAATCCCGACGATGTAGAGCAGAATTCTGCCACCGATATTGCCAACCAAGACGCTGTTGTTGCTAAACTCACTAGCAAGGCCCTGGTCTGGGGTTCTCATGTCTTGCTTCTTGATGATGTTGTCTCGGTAATCATTTAACCACTGAATAGACCATTTGCCATAAATATTTATTTTTGAATTTTGTGAGTTTGCTATCAGTCTATTTAGATTCTTTATCTTGACAGGTATCCTACAATGTTGGTGTTAGACATTTCATTGTGCATTCTTATCCTCTAAAAAAGGGTTCTTATGGCCTTTCTTGTTTTATTAAACCAAAGAGGAGTCGGAAGGATCTTTATTTCGAGGCTTCTAGTGTAGAAGAGGCAGTTCAATGGGTTGCTGGGTTTGCAGATCAGCAGTGTTCCATCAATTGTTTGCCTCAGCCTTTAGTTTCTTCAAGGAAGCAAGGTTCTTCTGAACTTTTTCCTATAGATACCCCACCTGAACTCTTGTTCAGGTGCAAGAATCCACCTAAAATGCTTGTTATATTGAATCCAAGGTCAGGCCATGGTCGTTCTAGTAAAGTTTTCCATGGCATTGCAGAGCCAATATTGAAGGTATGTTGTGTATCTTTCTTAGCAGTTCATATGGATTTTACTTTAGTTCTGACAGTTCCACATTATTTATGGATTTAATACATTGGAATATGTTGTCTGTAATCACAATTTCTGTTCTTAGTTTGGATTTCTCTTCCTCTTACTGTATCAACCCCTCAAATGAATAAGTACATACTACATTTTCACTTGGGTGAACCCACATTGATTGTTTCTCTTTATCTGATGGTTGTGTGTTTTTAGCTATTATTTCCTGCTTTCGGATCCAAAGCTGCCAGCCTGAACTTCCCTTTGTTTACATCTAGATCATCTTGGCCTTGCTTCAATTCATCCTTTCAGAAATGTTTGAGCTCTTCCCCATAATTGCTTCAAGCAATGAGCCTTCTCTGATTTGACTTTTTGTGCTTTACGTTTATGGGAAAAGTGTTGTCAGGGTAAAATGAATTTTCATAAATGAAGAGGGGTTAGGATTCTTTGCAACAACTGTATAAGCCTAGACCGTTGAACATTTTTGCTTAGATTGCCTTCAAAGTGAAAAAAAAAAATGGTAAAGTTCTTGGCAAAACTATTTATCAGTAAAAGAAGAGATCCTTATATTATCAAACCTTATATTATGTTTTGTGGGGAGGGTTGCTTTTATTTCAGTGGGGTTTGGACCCTAATTACAGCATGTATCATTGATAGATTACAAAATTTTTAGGATTTCCAAGTTTGTAAGAGTGCTACATTGGATGTAAATAGGTCTGTATAAAACATGAATAAGAGGGTTCTTCTTTTGTTCCTTGCTGGATGTCTTGAATCCTATTGCATACTTAGCATTGCATGTGACTGTAGTTGTAAACTCTTGTCTTCCTATGGTGTCAGCTTATTCTAAGATGCATGTTTGACACACATAAACTCTGAGGATTTTCCGTATGAGCATAGATATTATTGGAGTAAAATAGAGGAAGGGATTATGGGTCATGTTCTTAATAGTTTGTAATCTACTGATTTGTTTACTATTAGATGATCAAACATTGATTATTTTTAGGATAATGATATTTTGTTTTGTTGTGCGCTTTATTTTTCTCATTTTCGTAACTTCCAGCTTCTTTCCTTTATTATAAAGTCTCTGCTTTATTTTCTTGTGTTATTCACGTTATTGTCAAGAAGAAGCTAGTGTAGGGTTCGGCCATGTTTTGAGTTTCAAATTTTATATGCAAATCGTGACAGCTTGCAGGGTTTGAGTTGGAGGTAGTCAAAACAACATCTGCTGGCCATGCTAAAAAGTTGGCATCTACTGTTGATATCAGCACATGCCCTGATGGTAGTACTACTTGAATACTTAATTACTTATTCTAGCTTTTGACAATTTTTATCCTTGTCCATGAATATGAATCTAAATAATTCTACTTTCAGGAATTATATGCGTTGGTGGTGATGGTATTATCAATGAGGTTAGGGATTTCAAATTTAGTTAAATTCTCATTTTTTGTATTTATTAGTTTTCTTGGGAATGTGTTGTAATTTTCTAGCCTTTCGTTACTGTCTGTATTGTTGAGCTACATTGACAAGTAAAATTATGCAGAAACTTTTTTAAGGCAACTGGTATTCTGTTGTTTCATTGTGTGATTCCTCCTGGAGACCTCTAATAACATTGCTTCAATAATAAGATTGCGAAACAATTTTAGGGAAGGAATAGTAACTATTTCTTTAAAGTACATTGGATTTCTATTTACTCATTATGCAAGTGTATTCTTCCAGCTTACTTTTTAATGGTATTAAAGATATGGGGGTACAAAATCAACTTTGAACTTTATCCAACTTAATCTTGTAAAAGAAGGATACTACAGTATTTTATATGCTATGCATCTCTCGGAATGGTTATTTATTGCAACATAAATCATCTTTGGTTTACAAATTATATTCTTAATCAGAAGGTCTTGGCTGATATAAACACTTGTCCTCTGAATGTAGAGAGGACTGATTTGCAAGTGAGGCTGTATCTGTATCAAATGCAGTTTTGCCTGATCCCCAACATGGTACATAGCTTCTCTATTTTGAGCTTTCATCAGCCAAAAATTGGAAATCATTTTTCTCGTAAATGGATACAACTTTTGAAGTTGTTAGATAGAAATCCTGACCTTGGAAATAGATAATAGCTGTATAGAGTTCTTTTATGGTGGTTAGGATTAGGCAAAGTCGAATTATGTGTTACATTATCCTCGGTCATTTTATTGCTGTGGCCCATGCCATTTTTCACGATCCCCTTGTTTTTCCCCCTTTTTCTTGCACGCCTTAAAAATAGTAAATCTTCTATAACGCAAGTCTACTAAATTTTAATTCATCCTATGAAGTTTAATTTTTAGCTTGATCAGTGCTTTATGATAATGCTCTTGCTAGCCCCTTATATATCATTGAATAAGAAATATTTCCCTTGCTCATGTTCTTCATCTGTAATTGCAAGAAATCACCTAGAAACCTTGTTCCAAATTATATCACATGCTTGGTCGTTTTTTTTCTGCCCTTCACTGAAGTTTTGTTTGTACAGAATATCTGATTTTAAGTTTCTTTGTTATAATGCAATTGCTTAAACCATCAGATTTTTCGATCTTCAGTGTATGGGACTTCTCCCTAGTTTGTTTGAGGATTTGATGGTTATGATACTGAACAGGGGCTAGATTGCTTTGTTGGAAGCACTGTAGTATGATAGAAAGATTCCTTGTCCTTTTGGATTTGAGTGCCCGCTATTTCTATTTTTACTGTTAAGTATTTACTTCATCTTGGTAAATTTGTTAGGTTCTAAATGGTCTGCTTAGTAGAGATAACCAAAAGGAAGGAATTTCTATACCCATTGGAATTATACCAGCAGGTTCTGACAATTCACTGGTTTGGACTGTTCTTGGAGTTAGAGATCCAGTCTCTGCTGCAATTTCTATTGTGAAGGTAATGCTAAAAAAACATGAAATATTCCTTGCTTCTGGTTATTCTGTTACCCCTTTATAGATTGATGCCTATCTTCTTGTTGAAACCTTTTTGTTCCATGGGTCAGAAATTGGTTAACAATTCTTTGATAATCCTAATTATGTTGCTTTGAAGATCATTGGAATCTATTTTTCTGATTTTATAATAAAGCTAACTAAAATAACTAAAAACTATATGATAGTAGAAAATGCAATTTTAGCGCTGAAGTGTGGTAGGAACACTGTCCTTATAACCAATTCTGCCCTCTCCAGTGATATCCCGATCTTAATTAAAGCTACAGTGGCATCTGTTTTCCTTGGATTCAACAGCCGGTAATCTCTGTAATTTTGCACGTGAACTACAGAGATCGAGCAACCTGTCTTTGATTCCTCCAGCCTGTTATTTAAGTTACTAATTTATTTTATGTAGTATAAGACTAATTATTTAAAATGACCTGACACAAGAGGGAAAGTGTCAAACAATTAGAACTTGAAATGTAGTAGGATTCTTGTATGTTTAGCCGAGTTACCAACCCTATTTATAGGTTTACAATATTTGATTTCTTGGCTTGTAAGGTTGTTTACAACGAACACTTGTATGTTGGTTTACTAACAACCAACCTATTTATTAGTTTACTAACACAAAGGCATACCTCAACCTAAGTCAATTTATATGTTGGTTTTTGTAATGGATACCATCTATTGATTAGTATTAGATTATGTGTCAATATTCTTAATTTGAATTGTTTCTAACAATGGCTCACATAATTCAAATTAATTGGC
Organism: Gossypium stocksii; assembly: GCA_020496765.1. Taxonomy (NCBI): domain Eukaryota; kingdom Viridiplantae; phylum Streptophyta; class Magnoliopsida; order Malvales; family Malvaceae; genus Gossypium; species Gossypium stocksii. The sequence goes on from CM035631.1 coordinate 101,920,325, forward strand.
TGGATGAACTGAAAGGTAAATGTACATAAGGACTGGATCAAATTAGTCCTACTATTAAATGGATCAATTTAGTCCCTGTACTATTAAATTCAATGGAGTTAACATTTGCTGTTTAAAACATTTAATATTTTGTGAAAGCTTTTTATGGTTGTGTAAATGAAATCTTTTGTTTGGAGTTTAAATGCAAATGAGAAAAATAATTTCCTTGTTATTTTTTAAACAGTTAAGGTTAACTCTATTACAGGAGGTTAACTCTATTACAGGTTGGTCCTATTTGATTCTTTTTAATAATACAGGGATTAGATTGATCCATTTAGTAGTAGAGAAACTAATTTGATCCGGTCTCCATAATAGAGGGCCTTGGCGGGTACTTTCACCTGAATTGAAATGGTATACATAATTGTCTGTATCTTTTGGATTTGAGCTGCCATACAGGACAATATTTACGGCAGCCTGGTGAAATAAATTTTTTGAATCATTCTCCTTATAAGTGTAAGCTAACCTTGCATACATATATCATTCTCCTCTTAGTATAAATGTCTCCATGCTGTTGACTCTATTAGTGGAAACATGGTCTTTTTGTAGTAACCATCATAATAAGAAGAATGTTGGTAATACCAGATTTTTCCTATTATAGATGCATTAACTTCAAACTGGGCATTTTGGTGCCAATAATTGAGGTTCTTGTTGGTTTCAGGGAGGTCTTACTGCTACAGATGTTTTTGCTGTTGAGTGGGTTCAGACTGGTCTTATTCACTTTGGGATGACATGCACCTATTATGGTTTTGCCAGTGATGGTATGGATTTGCGAGAGGAATGATTATCCTGGTTAACACAATAGAAGTTGGTTGATTTCTATATTCAGGCATCTGTTCTCACAATTATCTTTTTTTTTTTTTTCTGGTTTGTTTGAATATGGCCTGTCATATGCTTTAATGCTTCCAAACTAACATACCTTGCTAATTGCTATGATGCCTCAGTTCTGACTGGGAGTTGCACTTATGACCATGATAATCCTTTTTGAATGATTTGAGCATTCAACCCAGTTCCTAACATATGTTGTGCACATGTAATTGATCACCAGTTTTGGCTTTTAGAGATGACCGGTTTACCTTGTCATTTTTTCCGCATTTCCCTGCATTAGAGAGAAGTCGTCTTCTGTTCCCATCTGTTTCTGTTGTTCCATCACAATAAGTTTGTTTCTATAGTTCAAATCATATGTCAGACTTGCTCTTTGACCATCTTTAACTGTCTGCAGCTGTTGTTTCAGTCTTTTTGTTTTAAGTTGCCTATTTAAGCTTTATGCACCATGTAAACCTTTAATCTCTAGTCCTGAACTAACATGGTTTCATTCTTATGAACTTATGTCAGATATTTCATATACTCTGAATTATAATCTGTTTGGCATAGATCTTCAGGATATAGTACAATTATAATCAGATGATGCATGCTTCTTACTGTAACTGACAATAGTTAAATACCAATTCAATGACTGAGTTCAAGGATGGTGAATTAGGGTCCCACTTGCCTGTGTTGCTTGCTAGTTTTGTGTGCTTTTCTATTTCTTTGTTTCGGTTAAATTAGATTTAAAGAAGACAGATCCATGAACATGAATAAATTCAAGGCAAATTAGGTTTAAAGAAGGCATTCATGGTTTTCTGTGTATAGAATGAGTGAACATAAAGCTTGTAAATAAAAATATTTTCCAAATATTTTATTGTCTTTATCATGGGAATTATAATTGTGTTCTCTTTTTTTTTCATTTGTTGCAGTGTTGGAACTTTCTCAGAAATATCAGAAACGATTTGGCCCTCTACGGTACTTTGTTGCTGGATTCCAAAAATTTCTGTGTTTGCCGAAGTACAACTACGAAGTGCAGTACCTTCCAGTAGCAAAAGAGGATCAAGGCGGTAAAAACTCTGCCGATCGGGAAGTAGTTGACATGTCAGACCTGTATACAGACATTATGAGGAGGTCAAACACAGATGGCATTCCCAGAGCCTCTAGTTTATCTAGTATTGATTCAATAATGACTCCTAGCCGAATGTCAGGAGGTGAGATGGACACATTTGGTACCACCCACGCCAGCACCGAACCATCTGAATATGTGCGAGGCCTTGATCCCAAGACTAAAAGGCAATCATCTGGGAGAAGCAATTTGACAGCTGAGCCGGAAGTTATTCATCCCCAATTACCACACTCGACTCTAAACTGGCCAAGGACCAGAACAAAATCAAGGACAGATAAAGGATGGAGTGGATTGATGGCAGCACATGATCCTTCCCGATGTTCTTGGGGTAATGCAGCAATAAATGACAGAGAGGATATATCTTCAACATTGTCCGATCCAGGTCCAATTTGGGATGCTGAACCAAAATGGGACACTCAGGCTAATTGGGATGTCGAAAATCCAATAGAGTTACCAGGGCCATCAGATGATGTTGAATCCGGAATAAATAAGGAAGTTGTCCCTAGATTCAAAGATAAATGGATTGTAACTAAGGGGCCATTTCTCGGCATCCTTGTGTGCAACCATGCATGCAGAACTGTGCAGAGTTCCCAGGTAGTGGCTCCAAGAGCTGAACACGATGACAACACCATGGATATGCTCTTAGTTCATGGGAGTGGGCGACTGAGGCTGATGAGATTTTTCTTGCTGCTACAGATGGGCAGGCACCTTTCACTGCCATATGTTGAGTATGTTAAGGTATACACATTAATTTTCCTGCAGTCCATAAACAATCCCGAATTTCAAATATAGCATATTAGTTGTTACCGGTTTGAACACGCATTTTGCAGTTAGAGCTATGTTTCATTATTATCTTCATTTTATTTCCGGAAACATAATGAATGTTTTCTGTCGGAACATCATTAAATACCAGGTCCTATACTATGCATAAATGTTATCTAACTGTAACTTCTATCGAGATGCAGGTGAAATCAGTTAAGATCAAGGCCAGAAAACACACACATAACGGTTGTGGCATCGATGGCGAGCTTTTTCCCCTCAAGGGACAAGTAGTTTCGTCTTTGCTTCCAGAACAGTGCAGACTAATCGGTCGCTTCCCAGGCCATCACATATGACAGCCAAAAGAGGTGTTTTTTTTTTTCGATATTCTTTTCGTCTATCATGTCTCGGATCCGAATGCTCTCTTCCAAAACAACTATATCTTTTGATATATATTATTTTCCATGTTAACCCCCCTTCATTTGTGCCATTACAAACAATGAGGGTAGCTGTAAATTCTTTTTGATAAGAAGACATACTCTATGTATTGCTTTTTTGTGCCCTCATATTCTTTTTCTTTTGTTTGTTTCTCTGTATTCTACCTGTAAATGAACAGAGCTTTCGATGGGTAGTTTGATTTTTTATTTATTTAAATTGAACAGGAACAAAATATGTCCAATTTATTTATGTTAAGTTCATTTATGAATAATTTTAAAATTCGTTTATTTTATTATTCAATTATAATGTAGTTCATAATATGCTATCATCAGAAGTTCATTTACATAAACAAAAAGTAAATTAAGTGAACTGAGATTTTTACACAAATTTAAAATTGTAATAAATATGATTCAATAAACTGAATACGAGCATAAATTTGTTGCAGTCCCTTTGAATGAAAAATAAAAATAGGCTTAGCAATTTATGTATTGAATCATGTTGGTGCATTTTATAGTCATAATTGTAATTAAAATTTATTTATTTTATATTTTAATTTTTTTCATCCTAAAGAAAAATAATATTGAAATTGACTTTAATTTACTATAATTTGATGATTGCATATTAGGAAGGTAATCTAATTGGGTAATAATACTAAATCTCATCATTAAATCAATTTAAAAATCATTAATTCAACAATTTATATACAAAAAATTAACAAAAATCAACTATTTAAATTTATATATTTTACCAACGAATAAACTAAGTGTTTACTTCTCAATATTGGTAAAATACAATAATATAACTTTAACAAATTAAAATTAAAATTTTAAAAAAAAATCTAACTTTTAAATTTTAATAAAGTAAAGAGAAATTCAGAGATTATATTTTATTGAGTCCTATCTGAAGAACCAAAACAGTCCAAAAAAAAACTCGAATGAATTAATGAAAAATAAAGAAGAAATTGGTAGAACTATAAAAAGCAAAAAAAACGAGATACTGAAATCAATGTTGATTTGTTGGCATTTGCCAAATGTGGCCAAAACAACATTATTACTTCACAAACCCCAATTAAACTTTCATTCAATTTCAAACCCCCTTTTTTATTTTCAATTTATTTACTTTAAAAAAGTTAAAAAAAAAAAACAAAAAAGTCGATGGCACTGTTCTTCAACTTGTTCATCACTGACGTTGAATTTTGATTTTTTTTTTCCTTTAAAATCAAGTCAAATTTTCTCAGTATAATTATTTTTCTTACTTAAATTTGAGAAAAAAAAATTTTGATTCTTATTAAAGTGGGAACAGTGGTGGGATTAGTGTCATCTGAAAATGTCATCTCCATGGGATTTCACAGTGCCTAATGTTCCAACCCATTCCAATCTTCAATGCTTTCTTCAATGCATCACACCCATTGTTAAGGTAGAATCTTTCTTCTTCTTCTTCTTCTTCTTCTTCTTCTTCTTCTTTTTAATTTACTTTTTATATTAAAGTTTAGCCATTCTTGATTTTCCTTTCCCCTTTTTTTTTTTTTCATCCAATTTAATGTTTTATAGTTTAGATAATTTATTTGTATGTGTTGTATGTCATGTTCTTTTTTCTCCTGATTGTTTATATATAAATATAACCCAATAAATCTTTTAAAAAAATATAATTTGCGTGTTATACGTGTCAGTGTTAAATTGATCTATACATGTCGTGTTGTATTTATTATTTTATTTTATCCAAAATTATCGGATCTAGTTTTTCAGACCGATCAATTATATATTAATTTTCACGTTTTTTTTATTTTTTTCTGGGTCGATCGATTAGATATTAATTTTTTTAATTATTTAAAAAATTATTTCTTTACCTTTTGTGTTAAATTTTTTTAAAATTTTTGGTTTAGTTCCAATATAATAATTTTTTTTTGAGAAATTCTTTTTATCGAACAAATGAAATTTTGGACTTACGTAAACCCCTTTTCTTTGAAGTGAGAAGTTGATTTTGAGCTTATTTTGGTATAAATTGAAATATTTATTTAAATAAAAATAGTGAAATTAAGGATTTTTCTGTAATTCGTAAATATATTCTAGTAGGAAAACTCAAGAAGTTCACCATTTAAATTATTATTTTTGGTTAAAATATACTTTAAAATTTTGTATTTTTAAAATTTCTTTAAAGGAATTTACTTTTTCCGAATTTTAAAATGCAAATTCAATTGATGACATTGTTAAAACTCTTCTATTAAATTTAGGTTTATTACAACATCATTTTTTATTGCATAAATATTAAATAAGTGCGTCTTTTTTCGAAATTTCAAAACGTCACACTAACTTTAGTACTTTTTGAGATAAATTTCTAACAAAATGATAGTTTAAGTACCAAAATAAACAAAATAAAATGTTGAAGTACCACAGTAAAAAAAAAAGAAGAAGTGAAATTCTAGTGCTAAATTGTGAATTAATCCTTTTAATTTTATTTTCTTTACTTAATTTACAGAAATGTAATAAAAGTAGCAAAGAGGAAGCTGAGAAGGAAGGGTTCAAATTGAGTGAGGTTTGGGAGTCATATAGTGAGTGGAGTGCGTACGGCGTTGCTGTTCCCATCCTGCTCAACAATGATGATCGTGTCGTTCAATACTATTCGCCGACCTTATCTGCTTTGCAGCTATACACCTCCACCCTAATCGACGATAAATTGTGGTAGTCGCTCTTCTCCTTCTTCAATTTGGGTATTTTGTTTCAGGGAGTAAAGATAGAATTATAAAATTTTGGAAGGGCTAAGGTTGAAAGACTTAAATTGAACTATTTTACTTTTTGGAGGGGTTAAAAGGAAATTTTCCCATTAAATTTTTGAAAAATGAGACCTTAATAAACAAGCTTTATTCACAATTTTACTCTTCAACTAGACTTTGGTATCTAATTTTTTTAGTTTTACTTTGATATTTAAATTGTTAATTTTATCCCATTTTATCTCTATAAAGTATTATTGATAAAAAAACTAAAATAAAAATATATATAATTCTCGGACCAAATCATAAATTAAACTATACATAAACTTTATGAGAATATGATCAAATCAAAATTTCATATACAAAATTACACATTAGGCCAAAGTTTATGTGTAATTTTGTTATTTATCCATATTTCAATCTAAATAAAATAGAAAATTTTAGGATTTTTTAAAAATATTTTAGCCAATATATTTATATAATATTTTAAATTATTTTAATAGTCAAAACTATTTATTTTTTTATTAATCAATTTATCTATTGATTTACTCGATTTTTTTAAATTTTAAAACAAACTAATCAAATGTTTATTATTACTAAGATCAAAATGTAAAATCCACTCGTGTTATAATATCATAAGGGGGAAAGACAAGAGTGACAAGACATCATGCAATGGCAATAGCTCATGTTTGGGTTCCAATGCTGCTAAGAATGATGATAATTCGTGTAATATTGAAACAACAACAGATCGATGTGGCTATTTGTATTGTCAATACGACGAGACTACAATCCCTTATGATCGAGTTCCATTCACAGAAAAGGTATCAGAGCTGTAATTTTTTTTTAGGACATTAAAAATAAGTTGTCAATTGAACTATTGGTGGAGCAGTAAAGGACTTGATATTAACTCTTTAATTGACATCAATATTGAATTCAATCACTTCAAAGATGTTTAAAGAATCAAGTCTAATATATGTGAGTTTATGTTTTAACAGATCAAGGAGCTAGGCAAACATTATCCGGGCTTAATCAATCTCCACTGCATGAATCTTTCACCATATAGTTGGATAGCAGTAGCTTGGTACCATCTTTTTTATTTTATCTTGATTGAGATTAAATTTGTTCATATGTTAGATCAAGACAAATCACAACTCGATTTTGAAAATTCCAAGCTTGAGGATGAATTCAACTTAAAAGCTTACTTTACAATTCATATTTTAGTAGAGTGTTAAAAGTAAATCTTTTTAATAATTAATATAATTAAATTTAAATTAAATATATTTTTATTATTTAAATCAAATTTCTCTAAATCAAGAGGGGAGCTTATGGTTAGGGGTTTCATTTACCAGTGGTAAAATGGTAATTGTTTGTTAATATTTGATTATTTATAGGTATCCAGTGTATCAAATTCCAACAGCAATAAATGTGAAAGAACTGTCAGCTTGTTTCGTTACATACCATCCTTTATTTTCTTTGCCTCAAGGTATTTTCTCCTTTACTACTTGTATATAATATTGTTATTTGATTATCTTTTATTGAGATTTTAAAATATATATATAAATTTTGAGATCTAAATTTAATGTTGGTAAAATAACTCGAACTCATTATGTATATAATATTGGATGTCTTAGCTCTGTTGGGTAATAGTATTATGTAGGCTCTTACATTAAGAGTCATATTATATTTTGATTAGTCTACTAAAAAATGAATAAATTAGTCCACATGCATTAAGTCAAATAGTAAATTAGTCCTTTTTATTAAAGTTTCCATCCATTTGTATTGTTAAAATATGGTATGGCTGATGGATTAATTAAATAGTGACACGTAGCATGAAAATGGTTAGTCTTTAACAGTAGAAATGGATGGAAACTTTAATATAAGGACAAGTTTGCTCTTTGATCTAACGTATAAATACTAATTTATCCATTTTTTGAGTAGAATGGGTAGAATGTAATTTGACTCCTAGTATAGGGGCATCTATGATGCTTTTACTAGCTATATTAGTAAGGTTGGGTACTAAGTCATTAAGTATTTAGGTTTCGAGTCTCACTATGTGTGGATTTTCCCTCATATTTATTATGAGTTTAAATTCATCATATATGAGACTTATTCGAGTATATTTTAGATTTATGTTTGATTGTGTTTTGTATTAGTTTCATTCTAATTATAATTGCTCAAATATACATTATTTATATTTGAAATACTCTGTTTTGGTTTAGTACGAGAAAAATTGGGAAATGAAAGTAATATATTTTAAAAAAATGTGAAATAATTTATCTTATTAATATTTTACATAAGTTATTTTATAAATTTGATATAATTAAAAAAACCATTAAAATCAATTATTTCTTTTTCTTTTCATAGTTTAATTCAACAAAGGCTGTGAAAATTCATTTACTTTTATTTCGTTTATTTATTTTTCTTTATAATTGTTTATCTAAATATAATGCTAATTAATAGATTTCTAAAAATTGGAATTTAAGTTTTGAGGCAATGCAATTAGAGAATGGAGATTTCTTTTATGTTAGGATTAGATTAGAGATGCCCACAAATTGAGTAATTATTTGCCCCAATAGACTGAATTCGAGTTTGATTAAAGGTTTTTTCTTTGGAATAACTTGAATTGAATCGAATAATAATTTTATAATTTAAATTTAATTATAAAAAGTATAAGATTTAATAAATTTTAAATATTTTATTTATAAGTCAACATCAAAATTAATCTGTTTGTTAGGTCGGGTCAAATTTAAAATTTAATTTTTTTTTTTTGAAATTAAATAATAACTTGACTCATGAATAAATATAAGTCAAGTTTTTTAGTTTAAATTCGAGCTTGAATTCAACTCTGTCTCTCTAACAGTATAACAAAATCTTTATCATTGGTGTATGAGAATTTTGAGTGTGGTGTTTGGCTGGCAGCTTCAGAAAATATGAAGTTAGAGGTGGAGAAAGTTGAAGACAAGAAATCCAAGGAAGAAGAAATGTGTCTCCCTCCCTTTGCAATGGTTTCTTACAAGATGTTCGGAGCACTGTGGGCAAACCCGAAAACAACCGATCCCGACATTGCTCTCCGCCATCGAACTGCCGCATGTTGCTGGTTGAAACAACTTAACTTCCACCACCATGACTTCAACTTCTTCATGTCTCGTCAGTACCAAAACTATTAGTTTTTTTTTTTTTTTTTTTTTTTTTTAAGGTAGATATATATAGGAATATGAGTATTAAGCATAATTCTCCTAAGAAAAAACTTAATTCTATGTTTGAAAATATGGATTTGCGGATGTGAATTTAGATTTTATTCATTATGTAAAAATGAAATGCTTATGTTATAGATAAATTAGTTGAATTTCAATATAATATATATTAGAAAAATATAAATTTATGAATTTGTCAAATCCAAAAAGTATTTTAAGAAATCAAATTCATTACTATGTCTAACAAATTAATAAATTTAAAATATTATCATAAATGACATTTCTAAATAGTTTATTACTTAATTTACAATATTTTTGAAATCTGAGTTCTAAAATCTCAATTCTCAAACACTAACTAAAAGAATTAAACATACTCATGTTGTTGTCAAATCTGAGTAATGTGCAAACGGATACATAAATTTTGTGAGTAATTTTTGTGTACCCAATCAAGTGAACCCTGTTGATAATATAGATAGCCGTATGGACTGCTTCAGCCTATGAGCAATTCCCTTTTAGTTCAATATTTACCCGAGTCATCTCCTGAATTCTCCATTCTACCACTCCATTCCGCTGGGGAGTCTTGGCAGCTGAGAATTTATGAGCAATGTCTTCCTCATCACAAAACTCAGTAAGCTTTTGATGTTCAAACTCTTTATCATGATCACTCCTAATCCTAACAATAGCTCCAATGGTTTTCCCTTTCTCAATCATAAAGCCTTTTGCAGAGTTTCTTAAATTCATTAAAGGTGTCTAATTTCTCTTTCAAAAATCTTACCCAGATGTAGCGGGAGAAGTCATCAACACATACCAACATGTACCTATTACCTCCAATGCTCGCAGTTTGCAGTAGTCCAAAGAGGTTTATGCAAAGAAGCTGAAGTGGAGCTGTGGTTTGAATCTGCGCCAACAGTTTACGGGACTCTCTATGCTGCTTCCCTTTAAGGCAATCTCCACATACTTCAGATATTGTTCCCCCTAGCTTTGGCAGGCCTCGAACTGCACCAAAGTGTATCAACCTTTGCAGTCCTTAATAGTGAATGTGGCCCAACTTCTCATGCCACAATTCTAGTTCAGACAATTTTGCTTTGTTGCACCTGGATTGCAGTAGGACTTTATAGCAGTTGTTAAATGTCTTGACACCTTCCAATTTATTATCAATACAAAAGGAAGTTTATAAAGATAAAATTAAATGTTCCAATTTATTATCAAACCAAGTTATTCGGCAGGTCAAGGGATAGGGCGAGGAGCTTCATCCCATGCAAATTCTTTTGACTCTCCTGACTCTTTAAAATATTTAGGAATCAAATTGAGTTTTGACAGCAAGTTCAAAAGTCATTTTACATAATTTGGCTCTCACCAAGCTTATACTATAACCATATTATCTTAAAAGTACCAAATTTGAGTTTCCAAACAGATTCTTCAGAAAAAAAGGCATACATGAAAATAATGCTACAATGCCATTTAAAAACAGCAGGTAATATGATGCTGTATTATTCATTATCAACCATTACATTATGTCCTACAGCCAAAAGTGCCTTCATGTAGAATTTCAACAACAGTTTCTAGTAACAAAGAGCAATGAAACTTATATATTTTGCCAGATAAAAACTAGGGTAATCCTCAAAAAGGGGAAATAAGATAAATATAACTGTATGAAAGACCAGCTAATATTTTTCAACAGAAATAGAACAATACAAGGGAAAAAAAAGGTGAGCATTGATCCGATGTGCCTAAACTATTAGGAGCTTACAAACTAGAGAGACGTTTATGAGAACCGAATGCTCCTCCTGTAAAGCCCCTACAAATCAATAGTAAACAAATTAATACCACTGTGCAGTATGGAAATTGCCAATGATATACAGAAGCATATGGAAACTATTTCTTTACTTTTTTTCATAAATTCAAAGATCTGAAGAAGAAAAGATCATATTCTTCTAAGTTATTTTAGATGAAGTAACAACTTTAAAGAAAGCAAACAACCAGGCATCTATAGCAACAGGTGACAAGTGGAATAATATAAGTTGGAAATTTGAGCATTTTGCATTTTCTGTTCCTTATCTTCACTTTATAGACCTTCGCATGCAAAATAATTTACTAAAGACAGGGTCTAGTAGCCGGAATATAAACCTACACGGTTGAAATTTTATAGTAACATTTTCTTACTGTATAATCTTTTTTATTATCAGATATTATCCAGTGCAATAAAAACTACTTGCTTGAGATAAATATAAGACTCGGGTTAAATCAAATGACAAAGCATTAGAAGCAGAAACTTCAAGCATCATGCTTCTCAAAAGTATGTTTAATAGAGCACAATTTAGTCATCAACATGAAAATAGAATATATAAGCTTTTCATTTCTAGGAAAGGGTAAAAATAAAAACAAAAGCCTCATTCAATGACATAACTGAGAGTCCAAGACATGAACAATCAAGTTATATAGCTTGTTCCTGTCTTTTGCATTCACATCATCCAATACCCCAACGAACAAAATGGCACATACAAGAAATCAAAGATGTACCTGCATTTTACTTTGACTGAGATGGAATCATCCCTGTTTTCCTTGCATATGCAAAGATCCCTCCAGCCTCAATGACCGGCCCAGCATCTCCAATGGGCTTTAGTTTATACTCTTTTCCGGTGGTATGATTGATCAAATGGTTCTCACCCAACTCAATTGTCACCACATCCCCAGTCCTACACTCCTCACATATTCTCACTTCTGATTCTAGTGGATAAACTTCCCCAGTTGCTACAGAATTCCTGAAAAATATTCTTGCATACGATTCAGCCACAACTGCCTTTGCCCCTGCAGCTCCAAGTGCAACAGGTGCATGCTCACGCGAGGACCCACAGCCAAAGTTAGCACCACCTATCACGATGGAGTATTTGGTCTTAGTCTCATTTGGTTCAATAAAACGTGTAGCATATGATGAAGGGAGGCCAATAAGAGCATATGAGCCCAATTTCTCGTACTCATCTGGGTTTGAAGGAACCAATGTAAGATATTCAGCGGGAATTATTTGGTCTGTGTCAATATTATCACCAACAACGTAACAAAGGCCATGAAAGGTTGTAGTCGAGGTGTCAGAAGGAATGGAAGAGGGAGTGGAGGTGGCATGTGGCGCAATGGTGATCGCACGTGCGCCATGTGGGGTGAAGCTAGAATTTAGGGGTTTGACAATCAAAGGCGAGAAGGTGGGAACTTTGATGGAATGAGGGGAGAGAGAAGGTCTGGAGACTGTGGTTTTTGATGCTGAAGAGGTGAAGGTGGCTGAGTATGAAACATTAGACAAAGAGACAGCCATTATTAGATTAATACGTCTAATACAAAGGCAGCAATATGTTGGAATTTTGCCCGAGTGTTATGCTTGATGCTAACTTCAACTTTCACCAGGTAACGGAAAGCAATGTTCTGTGAAGTAGAGCTTTCTATTAGGCAAGGATTTTACGAAAGAAACTAATAGTATAATTAGACAGTAAATTCAAAAATAAATTCCATATACCATTGTATACATAATTAATACATGCATAGAAATTTATAAACACTCATTAAAATTTAAATGCCAGCCGATATATACATATATATTAAAAACAAATGCTTTCCACATGTGAAACAATAAACAAACAGAATACTCTATTGAGATTATAAAACACAATTGATTAGTATTTCTTTTCTTTTCTCGCAAAAAGAAAACCTAGAGCGACATTCATATAAAGCACCTTATATGACAATAAATCAGTTTGGTTTTTTTCCAATCCCTTCTCCCTGCCGAGAAGATAGTAAAGAAATTTCAACCCCATACTTCCAGTTGAATAGTTCAGTGTCAAATTCATATTTTTAACGTTGGTTCAGTATCATTATTTTATTCTATACCCTATACCCTATCAAGATCCAAGTCAAGAAATGATTCAATTAGAGGCACGAAATTTGATTCAATCCCATCAAAAAATTGTAACCCATTCAAAGTTCATCAGTATCAAAAGGTAAAGAAAAAGGCAAGGGAAAAAAAGAAATAAAAAGAGGTAACAGCAAAACAGGAAATGGGGGGAAATGTTAAATTGGTAATTAGGAAAATTGTCTATAAAGCCCAGATTCAATAAATTCTATACTGTTCGAAAACCCTAAGTCCATGTTATATCTGGCCAATTCCAATGTAAAGTTACCACAATTTTAAAGATAAAAACGTAGTAATAAGCGAGATTTCAACGAGATTACACCACCATAAAGAAGCACGGGAAAGAAATAGAGAAAAGAGAGGGAGGAAGAAGAGTAAAGGAAAGGAAATATACCTCTGATAGGGGGGAAATGTGAGCAGCAGTGAGGTCAGTCAATGGCGGCTCTAAAATGCTTCCAAGTGCATTGCCGAAATAAGGATACTTGTGTTTATAAATGAATTTTAAAAAGTTTCCTTTGAATTTGCTTCGTCTCTAACGTATATCACTGGCTCTCTGATAGTGGGACCGGTTAATCGGGCACAAATATAATTAAAAAAGAGTAAATTCCACCCAAGGTTATTAGACTATTAGTAAGTTTACGTTTTAGTCTCTCAACTTTAAAATATTACAAAATGGTTACGGAATCATCCGAAAGTTTTCATTTAAGTTATTGGGCTATTAAAATTATTGTTGTATGGCCTTTTTCGTTCGCATCACTTACACCAATCAAATCTCTTATTCCCCTTCTCTTCTACTTTCATAAAATAATTTTAAACGTCACGAATCTGCAAACCAAATTCCAAACAACTTTCTTTTAGATCTCTGACACCGACTGCCAAATCAACTTGGATCTAAAGTATGTTCTTTTACTCATCAATGGGTAGTGATCCACTGTACTAATCATCGAATCGTTAGTTAGAGCTTGCTAGCTAGACTTTAAAAAAAAACTTAACAGTTTAGTGACTTAAATAAAAACTTTTAATGAGTTTAGTGATTTAAATTTTTGAATAATTTAATGACTATTTTGTAACTTTTTAAAGTTAAGTGACCAAAACCTAAACTTACTAATAGTTTAGTGACCTTGGGTGTAATATAGTGTCATTTGAGGTTTGGTCGGACTCTTGGGATTGATTGGAAACAAAGCTTACAGAAGAATTGGTTCTTCTAAAGAAGTGAAACATTCTTTATTTTCTTATTTCCTACAAGGGGGTTCTACTATCAGGATTTCTGGATTATTAAAGTTACCTACAGGGATACTTTGTCCTAAACACGCCTAACCCATGGCTAACTGGACTGTGTATCAATACTCAACAAAATAATAATACATTAATGAAGACAGTTAAACTAAAACTCAGAAATATTAAAAACAAATTGAATATTTCCAAAACTTAAAAATACCTGCTCCTCCTTGGCTTTGATACCAAATTGTCCTGAGGATCTGATGATCGGCTTTGAAATTTAATGAGATTATTGAGTTTGAAATTTAATAATATTCAAATTTTAAATTTGATTAAATCTTGGAAAGGAAAATAATTTAAAACTTAGATTTTGAAAACTTAAAAGAAAAAATTTTGGAGAAACAAGTTTTGATTTCTGAAATGGGTATTTTCAGTCATGCCTTTCATTCTAAATCTGATAGCCTTTTGTAGAGGGTTATTCTCTTTTTACATCCTTTGAATCGGGGAAATTCAATCACTTACATAATTGAAAAGCAAATTATATAATTGAAACTTTTCAGAGAATATATTCTCTGATTACAAAAATACAAACTACATGGAATATTTACTATTTATGCGCCAGAGAATCTTACTGTTCTTGCCAGGGAATATTTACTATTCATGCGCCAGAGAATCTTACTGTTTACGCTAGAGAATATTTCCTGTTCACTCGTCTTTTCTTGTAGGGAATATTTACTGTTCACGCCAGAGAATATTTCCTGTTCCTCATCATCCATTCTTATCTTTTGCATCATTTTTTTCTTAGTCCTGGTAATGGTTACTGAAGTGGTATCGTCTGCAAGATCCACCGTTTTGATTGAAGATGCTGAAGATTTCTCATCTTTGGATTCAGAATCCATTGAGCTAAGCATTTCAGCCATGAGTTTTTTGTATTCCTTTTAGTATTGGCTTGAGCTAGCATCGCACTTACTGTTGATTGTGCTTGAAGGAATTTTGTTGTGGTTTGATCTGGGGCTGCGGACTTACATAATCTCGGATTCTTGTTGAAAAAAGTATCCAAATACTTTGAATCATATTTTTCATCGTTAAACTTGTCCCACCATTTAGTCCTATAGTTTCGAACTAGTAATGGAATTCCAGTATATTGATCTTGCTCATAAGAATAATTCTAAGAAACAATCCAAGAAATGCACAATTTTGAGAAAAAATGGATTATTCTATAAATGTGTTTTTGGTCTTGTTCGGGTTGAAATTTGTCAATGAATTTGGGCCATAAATTTTGAATTTTTTTTTGGTAGGATCTCGAAGGATGAGGGTCCATACCAATTCCACCATTCTTGAAACCAATTGGGGAATTTGAATTGAGTGTCGTATTTGAAATATATGAGCCAAGAATGTCTCATATGTTGGTTGTTCATTAAGAAGGCGTTGTACCACGCTATTTGGTAATCCCAATATGTAAAATATGGGTGGTGGTCAATTTTTGTGGTAAATTTGGCTGAAAATTTCTTTGGAGAATTTGGGTTTTCACCCCAATCCCTTGGTCGAAGAATTTTAAATATTTGGGCTGTTGAATGGTAATAAAATTTGGATCTTTTGGGTCAGTGTAGTGTTTGAACAGTACTGATCCAGTTTGAACCAGTATGTTTTCATAATACTGTTGGGGTTTTTGAGAATCCAACGGCTTGAAATGCCATCCATTGAAAAGTTTTTTTGCAAGTATCTGTGGAGGTTTTTCTGAAAATTCCTCCTCCAAAATAAGAATTTTTTTGAAAATATTTGTTTGGAAAATATTGTGAGGATTTTTGTGTAGTAGTCTGTGAAGACACTGCTATTTCTTTTGGAAAAACATCTTGGAGAGATGTCTCTTTTAAAACATTTTTGAGAGATTTTGGTTTGTGTAAAATGATCTCTTTATTTTTTGAAATCTTTGCTGTTTCACCAGCAATTTGTTTGAGAGGAGTTTCCTCTTTCATTTGAGAAAAGGCCAATGCCACTTCTGGAGATTGAGAAAGGGACTCAATCCATTTTTTTTTTTTTGAGAACCAATTTCATTTGGATCTTGTGCATCTTAAATGATTGTATTTTTGGAGGATTTTGATGAGGATGATGATCGCTCATTTTCTTCTTCATGGCAAATTTCATACCATGACTTAATTGGTTTTGAGGAAATTTAGGTTTTGGATGACTCTCCTATTTTTCCTTTTCCTTTGTCTCGGAGTTTGGGTGGCATTTTTGAAGAAACTATCTGGTGAGAAAATCAGACAAAAAATTAGTTTCTCCTTTGATGTATTCAATATCAATATCAAATATGCTCAAAATTGCTTGCCATCTTGCAAAATCTGTTTTGAGGCAATATTTTGAACATCTTTTTGTAAAACTTCTTTTGCTGATTTGCAATTGATTTGTAAAAGAAATTTTTGATTTAATAAATCACTTTGGAATTTTGTAATGCACAAAACAATTGTTAAAATTTCTTTTTTAATAGTACTATAATTTTGCTGAGTTGAATTCCAGTGTCTGGAAGTAAACTGGACTATTTGCTCTTTTCCCTCTTTAACTTGTTTGAGGATTCCTCCATATCCTATTTCAGAAGCATCTGTTTCTACAATCTTGAGGGCATTTGGATTAGCTAAATATAAACAAGGAAGCTTAGTGATTTGTTTTTTTAATTTGGGTAATAATATTGGTGTGGTCATTTGTCCAAGGTTGTGAATTCTTTTTAAGTCTATCATATAACGGTTTACATAATTTGCTAAGACCTGGATAAAAGTCTATGACATAATTGAGGCTTCCTAAGAATCTTTGTAATTGGACTTTATCAAGGATTTGGTCTGGGAATTTGTTAGCAAACTCTATGGACCTTTCTATTGGGGTAATGGTTCCTTGGGTAATGTAATGGCCTAAAAACCTTACTTTGGTTTGAAACAAACTTATCTTGGATTTAGAAACTACTAAACCATTATTTTTTATGACTTTTATAAAGATGGATAAATGTTTGATGTGTTTTTCTAAATTTTTTGAAAACACTAATACATCATCGGCGTATACTATTGTGAATTGAGAATATTGGTAAAAAATATCATTCATTATTCTTTGAAATTCGAACGGAGCATTTTTTAATCCAAAAGGCATTACATTCCATTCATATTGTCCAAATGGTACAGTAAATGTCGTTTTATACATTCCTTCTTCTTTTATTTGGATTTGCCAAAATCCAAATTTCATGTCAAATTTTGAGAAAATATTTGCATTACAAAGTTTCTGTAGCAAATCTTTTTTATTTGGTATTAGGTACCTAATTCATTTTAAAGCTTGATTGAGAGGTTTGTAATTAATTACTAATCTTGGCATTCGTCTTTCGAGTTCTGCATTTTTTATTACATAAAATGCTGAACAACTCTAAGGAGAACTGCTTTTCCTAATTAATTTTTTATTAAGAAGGTCTTGTATTTCTTTTTTACAAAATTCTTCCATTTCTTTATTCATTTGTATGGGTCTTGCTTTTGTGGGTATTTGTCTTCCATCAAATTTGTTTTCATATGGTAATGTTACTTCGTGTTTTTTCCTATTCCAAAAAGCATTAGGAATGTCAAAACAAATTGTTGATTCTATTTCTTCTTTGATTTTATTTATCCTTTTTTATACTTCTCTTTTTTCTAATTGTTCAGTCAATTTTTTAAAACATATTTCTTCTTTTAGAAAAGAGATTTGCTTCTGTTTATAATTAATTAAATTATTGATTTGCCCATTATGGATGGATAAAGATTTTAATAAGTTGAGATTTCTTATTTTTAGTTTTTCTACAAAAGGAAATTCTACTTTAGTGTTTAAAACTTTGGTGGAGATAGAATTATTTGTTACTTTATAAGGTTTGAGTAAGGATATGAATGGAGTTCCTAATATGACATCTTGGGTAATATCTTTTACCATTAAAAAACACGTTTGATATTTTATACCTTTGTTGGATATTTCTGCATTGGGAATTTTGTAAGTAATTTTTAGTTTTTTACTATTTGCGGCTTTAAGAGATTCTGATGTTTTGTCATAATATTTTGTTGGAATTATCCCTTCTCGAATGCAGTTTTGGTCCGCTCAAGTATCAAAAAGGGCTATTGTTTCTAATTGAAATTCATTATTTATGACAATATTTATTTTTATTAAATATCTTTGGATAGATACTTTAGTTAGAACCATCATATATTCTTGAGTATTTTCTTCAGGTTTGGGTTCAGTTTCTGACTAATTTTTTTCTGCGACTTCATGTCTTAAGGTTTACATTTGTTTTTCATCTCTTGTTGCTTCATTTTAAGCTGAGAGAGTTCTAATTTAATTTGTTTTATTTCTAACTGTAATTCAGAATTTATAATTTGTTTAGGTTTAATTTTTTCATATTTATTAAATATTATATCTTGTATATTATACATTTGTGATTGACTAGAAATAATTTCTTTTTCTTTTTCTGGTTTATCTTTTAATGAGGATTTTAATTTCAAAAGGTATTCTCTTTTAAGTTCTGGGTCTTGAATTTTATCAATAACTTCAATCTTAAATTCTTGGTCTTTGGTTAACATATTAATTGAGGGTTCATTTTCATCATCAGAAGATTGGGATGTTGTATGTAATTCGTCTATTTATAATTCATCTGTTTCAGTAGATGTATCATTTTCAGAAGAAGTTATTTTTAAGAGAATCTCATTTAATTTTTGTTCTATTTCCTCATCTAGATTTAAATTATTAATTTTTCTTTTAATTTTACAATATTTTGAGATGTGTTCTGATTTTCCACATCTATAACATTTTATTGTTTTATCAATTTTGTTTTCTATTTTTTGTGGTTTCTTTTCCTTTTTGTATTTTCTATATTTAGGTTTTTTATAATATTCTGAAATATTCTTTTTCTTATTTTTTGGTTTTACAGGGCAACATGTTTTTGAAGAAGAAGGTTCATTCCTAATATCAAATTGGTGGCAAAATGATCCTAATTCCTTTCTACATTGATATCTTTCTTTCTTAAGTTGTTTTTGTAATTTTAAATCTTGGCAAATTTTTAATCCTTCTTTTTGGGTGAAACTAATTAGTGGAGGAGCAGGTATTTCTACGTTTTAGAAATATTCAATTTGTTTTCAATATTTCTGAGTTCTGGTTTAACTGTCTTTATTAATATATTATTATTTTGCTGAGTATTGATACACAGTCCAGTTAGCCATGGGTTAGGCGTGTCTAGGGCAAAGTATCCCTGTAGGTAACTTTAATAATCCAGAAATCCTGATAGTAGAACCCCCTTGTAGGAAATAAGAAAACAAAGAATGTTTCCCTTCCTTAGAAGAACCAATTCTTCTGTAAGCTTTGTTTCCAATCAATCCCAAGAGTCCGACCAAACCTCAAACGACACTATTAATGAACAAGAAGAACATTATGAAAATATTCCCCAAAGATTTGATAATTGAACTCTTCCAAGAGTTCTAACAAACCAAGTTTACAAGAAAACAACTTTTAAAAATTTAAATGTTTTTTGCAGATACGTTATAAAAACAAAAGAAGGAAGTTTGACTATTTAAAAAGAATATGAAACAATCCAATTATTAGATAGAGTCGTCATTAATAAACTCAAAGAACAAAAATACAAATATATCCATTTTGGACTAGTCCAAGTTGGTGTCAAACCTCTTAGTGTTGAAGCCACTAAAAATACTTCAATTTTAATTGTCTTAAGAGATTAAAGACACATCATGTTTAATGACTCATTATTAGGAACTATAGAAACAAGCCTATATACTGGCCTAATACATTTTAATTGTTATCCAAATTTTATGGTTTCTTTGACTGATAAAAATGTTTTACAATCTTTGACCCTCCAAATACATACCCATAACTACAAAATGCTTCTTGGTACGGAAGTATTAACATTAGTCTATAGACTCCACTTCAAAGCTATGTATTCTGTAGTTAATACCAAGGCTTTACTCCAAAGCCCAAAAGGAGAAACCCTCTTAATAGAAACAGATACTTCAAGGTCTCATACCACAATCATAAGAATAATACAATGGCATGAAATAAACCTTCCTGATAGGTGGAAACTTGAGGGTGCTACAAACCTTGTGGCACCAACTCCAATAAGAAACACTTCATTAAGTGAGATTTCTCAACACCAAGATGGCACAGTTGAATTAACATTCAACAGGCCACGAATGATGCCTCCAAGACATTCCTTCAAAATAGGAAGTACCAGCACAGCTTTTAGAAAATTAAATTTAGAAGAAGAGTCAAATCCAGAAACACAAACGGCAGATTTTAGGATAGCTAGAGCCTCCGTCTCTTCTATCCAACAACATTTAGAACCAATTTACAAGGAATAGATAATTCCTCAAACATAGCTCAACCTATCTATGCTAGACAGGAAGAGAGTCCCTAAAATTCACCTAATATGTCACCAACATATTCATCAATGACTAATAATGCAAGACAAGGAGAAAATTCAGAAATATTTGTTTTAGAAAAAACTTTTGAGATAAATAAAGAATGGTGTAGAAAGCACTTCTATTCTAACAAAAATAAGCAAAAAAGAGATGATTACTTTAAAAATTACAATGATAAAAAAGAGAGCATTCTTCAAGAATATTATGAATTTATGAATACTTATAAAATTCATATAAAATTCTTTGAATAGTTTGAAAAATATTATTCAGAATCTGTTAATACAATAAAACATAATACTAGATGGCAGACTAATAAAGTAGAAGTTGAATCTCAACATCCCCCTTTAATGGAGATTCAATAACTTCACAAAAATACGGGAATAAAAGCAAATCCTTTAAGAATGAGAGCTCCTAATGCAGGAGAACAAATCTCATCAAAAGATATTAAAATGATAGTAGAACAAAACAACTATACAAATATCAGTCTTCATACAATAGAAAAACAATTAGATTATATTGAGAATTTGGTGGAAAGTCAACTGATTAGGAAAGAACCAGTAAAAGAGGTAACAGATAAAAGTTCTAAAGAACCAATATTCACACCTTATGAGATTCCAAAACTTTTCCAAAAATCCCAAAATGATTTCCTAATAGAAATCCAGAATAGACTTGATGCTTTAGAAAATTACAAGTCTGAATTAATTGCACCTGATACCCCCATGCAAGCCCAACATTCAGTAAACACATTACACCAATCAGACTCTGACCAGTCAGATGAATAACAAATTAACAAGATGGCGTGGAAAGAACCAAAAAGATTATATTATCCAAAAATCACTGCACCTGATCTTAATATTGAAGAAAAACTCGTTTTCCAGAATAAATACAATGCTAAAACAATTTATGAATGGAATATAGATGGGATGTCTGAATACAATTGATATGCTCGTGATATTAAGTAATAAGATTTATAAAAATTGATCACACCAAAAACTAACTAATATCACGATTTTAAGGGCAAGGGCACCTATCGAATAGTAGTATAGTTTAGCGGCAAGACTGAGTTATCGTACCCAAGGGAACCAAAAGTACAAATTCTTACTTCTTTTCTATTATCTAGCCTAAAAATAAAAGAGGATTGATTGAAACTAATTCTAAAACTAACTAAAAGTGCATAAAAAGTAAATTGGGGAAAACTTTAGGGAAGAGCTGGTTGATATGAGCAATACTTAAGGGAGAATCCACCTAGACTTCACTTGTTATTGGTTCTTGAACTAGACGATTTATTTACTTAACTTGATCCGTAGAGATCCCTAATTTATGCTAAACCCTCCGTCAAGGCGAAGAGCAACTAGGCCTAGGTTGTTAACTAAAGTTCTTTTATTAATTAACACCCTAGGTTGCATTAATTTGATCTATGGTTCCCCATATTAGATTTGACCCTAATCCGGCAGATTTATGTCACCCTATGTCTAGGGTTGCATGCAACTCCGCTTAATTATGATAGATCTACTCTTATCACAGGGACTTTTGCTCCTCTGCTTTAAGCACATCCGTTTCTTGAATTAATACCTAGGCTTATTAACACAAGATTTAAGCATACATAATTAAGAACAACTCAAGTATTTATCATATAACTCAAGAATAAATAATAATAAGATCCGTCTTAGGTTTCATCCCCCTCAAGTATTTGAGGGGTTTAGTTCATAATAAAGAAAGAAAACATCGCATAAGTATTAAGAAAACAAAACATAAAAGAACCTAAGGATCCCTGAAGGATTGAAGGGAAATTCTTTGTTTTGATGTAGAGCTCTGGCTTCTGGGATGAATCAATCAGCTTCCCTACGAGTAATCCCTGGCTTTCACTTTTCGTGTCGGCAGAGAGACAGCTCCCTACCTGGAGAAAAGAATACCCTAGACAGGGTCTTTATATAGAGCTTTGGGGAGCTTTTCTTAGCCTCTAAGCATCCCAATTTGAGTGAAATTCCTCTTCCCCACAACAGGGACACGTCCGTGTGCCACGACAAGAGGCCGTGTGAGAGTCTGTTCATGGAGGCATGACCGTGTGGCCTGGCCGTGCTTGTCGGGGGCTGGACCGTGTGATCTTCATGTGGCACGACCGTGTGCCACGACCGTGTGGTGACTTCTTGGACCATGTCGTTTTCTTATTTTGGCCTATTCTCTCCGTTTTTGGCCCGTTTTCCGTTCTTTTCTCTTCCTTATGTTCTCCTGGGTATAAGATATGAAAAAGAAAGGTTTAGAGCATCAATTCTTATAAAATAAATAATAATTCATCCAATGTATAGGCTAAATATGGGGTAAAAATATGTATAATTTATCGTTTATCAATAATATTCTTAGTTTATTACAACAAATGACAATGGTTTCAAATGTTTATAAAACCCAAAACCAAAATGGATTAATCAGTGATCATGCTATAGCCAATCTTTTAGTTGATGGATTTACTGGTCAACTAAAATGATGGTGGGACCATGCGCTCACTAAAACCCAACAAAAAGAAATCTTAAAAGAAATAATAAAAGATGATCAAGGAAGAATTATTTTAGATGAACAAGGAAGAGAAATCCAAGATGCAGTAGCAACTTTAATTTTCTCAATCTCTAAACACTTTATAGGAGATCCTTCCCATCTTAAAGATAAAAATTCAGAATTATTATCAAATTTAAAATGCAAAAAATTAACTGATTTTAAATGGTATAAAGATGTCTTTATGACTAGAGTTATGCAAAGATCTGATAACCAACAACCTTTTTGGAAAGAAAAGTTTCTAGCAGGACTTTTTACTTTACTAGGAGAAAAAATTTTAATGGATAAAGCACAAAAATAGTAACTAAACTATTGCCCGCGTTCTATTTTGGTCACTGAACTTTTAATTTTTTCGATTTAGTTACTAAACTATTCGAAATCAAATTTTTTAGTCATTGAACGTTAAGAGTCGTTTAAATTTTGATGGAAGTACTGACATGGGTTTTTTATTAGCTTAATAACAAATTTAATCCTCTAATGATTACACAATCTAACAATTTGATCTTAAATATAAAAAACCCTTAATGTTTACAAAATTTGTCATTTTAGCCCTCTAAAATGATTTATTCCCCCTTTTGTCCAATCAGATCAAGCCACAATAATACAGTTAAGTGTCCAGTTAGCCACGGTAGCATCTAACTCAATTTGAGAAGTCGCCGCTCAGATAACCTCCGTCAACGATCTCACCTCCAATTTCTCCACTTATTCTCGCCTCATCAAAATAAAAGAAAATACTTCCTCTTTAGTATAATTTAATTTGAATTTTTAATGAAATTTGTAGTTATTTTAAGATTTCCTTCATTGATCAATCCTACCAAATTTACTATTTTAAGAAAATATGAATTTAATTAAAATTTAAAAAAAATTAATATAATTTGCTCATTAATTTGGTCACTTAAAAAAAATAAACTACACCCAATGTCACTAAACTATTAAGTTTATGTTTTGGTCTCTTAATTTCAAAAAGTTAAAATGGTCAATTAATTATTCAAAAGTTTTCATTTAAGTCACCGAACTATTTGAAAGTTTTTTATTTAAATCACTAGACAATTTTTTTTTTAAAAATCCAACTAGTGAACTCCAAGCAACAATTCTACAATCGGTATGGTGGATCAATACTCATCGGCAAGTAGAAGAACATACATTAGATCCAAGTCGATTTCACAATTAGTGTTGGAGATCAAATAATAAAACTATTTAGATTTTAGTTTGCAAATTCGTAACTTCAATGCTATTTCATGCAAAAAAAAAAAAAAAAAAAACTAAACAGTAAAAGAGAAGGAGAATGAGAGAGCCATTGATTGATGCATGCAATGTAAACAAAGAAAGCCATACAACAACTATTTTAATAGCGTAGTGACTTAAATTAAAACTTTCAAATAGTTCAGTAAGCATTTTGTAATTTTTTGAAGTTAAATGACCAAAATGTAAATTTATTAATAGTTTAGTGACTTTAGTATAGTTTACCCTTAAAAAATTAAATTATGGTATAATTACAATGTAAGTGAACATATATATACCTAAAAAAGGTTAATGTAAAAAATCAAAGGAGTGTTCAGCTAAAATGATAAACTTGATACGCTAAAAATCTTGCTAATTTAGGTTTAAATCTCATAATGTGTGTATTTTTTCTAAAGTTTATATAAAAAATTAAAAAATTATATACACCCTAATAGTAATTTTCTTTACTTTGTAAAAGGAAATAGAATTTTGGTAATTTTACAACTGAGTTAAGACTATGTTGATGTGTAACATTAATTCAATCAAACACTTAAATCGTAAAATTTACATGAATAATACCTTGAATAGACATTTCCTACATTAGGTGACTAATGTCTATTCACTTATATCTATTAACTTTTCAACAAAACTCTTCATGAATCGGTATAAATCTCTTCATTCATTTCCTCTTCTCTATATAAAGCCAAGAGACTTCCAAAATACATTATAAAAAAAACCATCAATATAAAAAATTCCTTCTAAATTCATTCCTCCTGGTGATAGAGAAATGCAAGATTGTGTTCGATTGATTACTTTTGTTGTGCTACTACTATGATTGTTTTTTGTTGTATCTTGGGAGACAAATGTCCAATGTTACTCAAAGCACCAATGAGAGGTCGAATCTATCTTAAGGAAACTATTTATACAGGCCTCAACAAAATTCTTCTTCTAATTTTTAACTTTGTCATATTACAGGTATTCTGTTGTGTTATTGCTATTGCATTGTATTGCATTATTATTGTTACTAACATATTAATACTACACACGATATTATATTTTCTTACAATCTTAAGACAGAAGATTTTTTTAGTTTTAATCTAAGGTGTATAGATTACCATCATAACTTATTTAGGTTGGTTCATACTTTTATTTCAAATTTTAATTTATTTACAGATCCTGGTTCTTCATTCTGAATACAGAAAAATGTCTCATACGTCAAATAACTCATCCAATTCAAAGGTTGAGGCTATTGTTACTGCTCAGGCTCAGACTGTGAGACAAATGTTACCTGTGACTATGAGTCACAATGAAAAGCCTGTGAAATCCATTGGAGAGTTTTAAAACATGGTAACATAAAATGTTGTTCTATTTGACCGTGTTGAATATGTCAAAATTTTTGAAGGATGATCCTCCTATTTTTAGAGAGAATGAAGAAGATGCTATTACCATCTTCAACATTTCCGAAGCATGAAACAACTCTGATTTCTTATGTCGTAACTACATTTTAAACGATTTATCTGATAAACTTTATGAAGTATACAATATTAAGAAAACAAATAAGGAATTATGGGAATCAAAATTGAAGATGCTGGTGCCAATAAATTCTTAGTTGCCAAGTTCTTAAACTTTGTAATGGTTGATTCTAAAACTGTTGTAAATCAGCTGCAGGAATTCTAACTGACCATTCATGGTATTCTCGTAGAAGGGATGGTTATAAGTGAATCATTTTAAGTGGCAGCCACCATTGAAAAACTTCCCCCTGCTTGGAATGTCTTCAAGAGTTATCTTAAGCATAAAAGAAAAGACATGACAATGGAAGATCTGATTGTCAGACTTTGAATTGAAGAAGACAATCGAGGTGCGGCTAAAAGGCTAAACAAAGCAACCAATCCTAACTTTGCTAAGGCAAATGCAGTGGAAGTCAATAAGGGCTCCAAGAAAAGAAAACATTTTCAGACTACGTCTAAACTAGGACTAAAAGACGGTATCTTTAAGAAGCTAAAATTCCAAGAAAAATGTTTTAATTGCAAAAAGATGAGACACAAGTCATCTGATTGTAAGCTTCCAAAGAGGGTTAAAATAAACGAAGCTAACGTTGTGGAAAATATTTCTAATGAAGTATCTGATCTTGACCTCTGGACTGTGATTTCTGAAGTCAATTTGGTTTATTCAAATCCAAGAGAATGGTGGCTTGATACTAGTGTCACACATCATATTTGTTGTGACAATGACTCCTTTGATGAGTTGGTTCCTTGTGAGAAATTCCTTGTGAGAAAGGGGAGAAGCTCTATATGGGTAACGCTGCAACTTCCAAGATTAAAGGGAAAGGCACTGTGATTTTGAAGATGACTTCTAGCAAAAATTTGAAACTTTAAAATGTGTTGTATATGCTTGACATACGCAAGAAACTTGTCTTTAGGACCCTCCTACGTATGTATGGCTTTAAAATGATATTTGAATCCCAGAAGTTAGTTTTGTCAAAAGGGGGAACGTTTGTGGGAAGGAGATATGTATTAAATTATATGTGAAAACTCAATACTATATCTGTAAAAGCTAATACTATGAATAAGAATGATGCCAAGTTATGAGACTTCCAAAACACATTATACAAAACCATCAGTATAAAAAATTCCTTCTAAATTCATTCCTCTTGGTGATAGAGAAAGGCAAGATTGTGTTCAGTTGATTACTGTTGTTGTGCTATTACTGTGATTGTTTGTTGTTGTATCTTGGGAGAAAAACATCCAACGTTTCTCAAAGTACTAAAGAAAGGTCGAATCTGTCTTAAGAAAACTATTCATATAGGCCTCAAGAAAATTCTTCTTCTAATTTTCAACTCTGTTCTATTATGTTATGTTGCTACTACTGCATTGTATTATATTGCATTATTATTGTTATTAACATATTAATACTACATACTATATTATATTTTTTTACAATACATCCCTAGAAAACCAAAGTTAGACTGGGAAAAGATAACAAAGTTTAACTAGGAGATAAACCCATTTTAGTAGGGAATACATCGCCAAGTCGTAACGTGGCATATTTCCTCGTTGGGACATGGCAATTCTTCTCGTGGGATATTATTGTCGTGTCAACGTAACGCCTACTTTTCCTTGTCATGACATTGGCTCTATTTCATCCGAAATGCAAGGAACACTCTACAGCCACTGCTATCAAGTAGTAGTGCAACAACACCATACGTGCTATTGGGTCTATTTGTAGACAAACCAATGGATATCTTCTAACCTTTGTCCATATCCCATGCTACTGTTGGATTATCATTGATGAGTTTTGTATCACTATTATAATTATATCTTTAATTCCTACTCTAACTGAAGGCATTTAGAAACGTCATTAAAAGTTGATTTATTCTGCAAATCATCCGAATAGGATCAAGGCCAGTATGATTGAATATCCTTTCATTTCTAACTTTCCAGATAGCTCATAAACCAACAAGAAGGTAAGTAAAGAACTCTTCACTCATGCCACCTATCATTAATCGTTGTAAACCAGAACTAGAGGCTTTAAAGTAAATCCATATGGTAGAAGTCATCCATTCCGAGTGACAATTGACTATTAAACCATACTGCCTTGATGAAATTACATTTCATTATAATTCTAGCACATAAGACATTCTAAATGTGTACTAATTATGCAACACGCTTTATCTATCTCAACGTCTAAAACGGATAGGAGATGTTAACAATGTAATTGCTCTACGGTTGCAACTAACATTCATGTAAGGTATGGCTTGAAAACAATGATTAAATTCCATAAATTAAGAAAATCTTAAAACCTAATTCAAAATCAACTATCACTTTTTACATCTCATTCCAACATTTTTGAGGTCTTAAAAGTTATTTTAGACCCTCCCCAAAGTCTCATGCAAAATGAGAACATTTGGGAATTATTCGAAATAATTTTGGAGCATAAAAGCTTCAACCTTGTGGTGTAGTACAACATGTCTCAAGACACGGGTTAATGTATTGAGATATGACCTTATGAACTGTAAATTTTAAACCTCGAAATCTCATTTATGTCATTAGATCGTTAGAGAAAAAATAAATATTGTAACTTCTTTATCTCAAGACATAAGTATTGTGTCACGAGACCTAGAGGGAGAATACCAAAATTTAAGCTTCAAACACTTAAAAATTATCTCAAAACATTTCTGAAACATGCAATATCATGACTCATCAATAAAATGCATGGAAACTACCAAGATTCAGCCTTAAATCATACTTTAGCATGAGAACTGAACTAGAAATTCATAAGTTGTGTGACCATTCAATAAAAGCTTCCAATACCAAACATAATAATGCTCCAAAACCTCATAATTTAGTAAGCACTTAATGTTAAGACCAGTGGCAGAGTTAAGGAGGTTGGCAGTGGTCCTGGCCCTCTAAAATTGAAAAATTTTCATTTAGGACTTTTATAATTTATAAACTTTTAAATTAGTAATGGTAAAATTGGACTTTTGCTCTCCCAAAAAAGATAAAAATTTGATTTAATCCTTTAAAAATTATAAAGATATAGACTATTAAAATGGTGAAATTTTATTTTTACTATCATAAAAATATACAATTTAATTCCGCTCCTCCCCAGAAAAATTTTTTCTAGCTCCGCCACTAGTTAAGACCTTCAAGTAGCTACGAAGCTAATATATATACCAAAAAATCATATATAAATTAGTTTCATACTCTTTCAACTTTGTGATGGTTAAGTAATGTAGAAGTTGTCGATTGAATTTTAGCTTGATTGGTATAGGCATTGTTGCTAATGCAGGATGACTTAGGCTCGAGTACGTTGAAGCACATTATCCTCCTATTTATAGGTTGGAGAGAGATTATAGTAAAGTATATATGATCAAAATGTATAACGAGATGTGAGAATTATATATATATATATATATATATATAAAATAACTTTCACCTCCTCATTTAAAACAGTGTTAAAGAATCTTACAATCCTAAATTCAACATTTTTATTTGCTTATTTGACATTCCACGTATATAATATCAGTTACATAATCAAATCTTTTATTTAAAAAATCCCACATAATTCAAATTAGTGAAATTATCTTTGGAAATCAATCGTTAAATAAGAAAAAAGAAAAAATGCTAATGAGAAGTAAAATTCTTGAAATCAATAGTTAAATTTTAAATGTACAAAAAATATAGGGATTAAGAGCGTAATAAGACGTTTTAGACCCCACCGATCAACTCCGGTTTTTGTCATTTAAATCCTAATTGTCAGAGACCAGAGTCTTAGCCTTTTCGTTCTCTTATTTTATTATCATTTCAATTTTTTTTTTTTAAATATTTCCTTCACTTTTAGCTACACCTCAAAAATCAAGAGCTGTTGTTTCAATTTATTTTATGATCAATTTTCTAATTTTCTCTACTAAATTTATTTTAAATTCTAATCTTAACACTTTCTTATTGGTTTTTAAATTGTTGAATTCAGCTATTTGACCCGATATGTCTTCCAACTCGCAGAAGGAATCCACTGCTACTGGTCAGCTTAATCTCAGATTCTTTTTCTATGTTTTTTTTTTGCTGTTAAATTAGATTTTTATATTTTATTCTGAGATCTGTTTGAGCTCCGTCTCATTGTTTCTTAATCGTCAGTTGACTTAATTTAGTGTTGTGGATTGTTCTAATCACTACTGTTTAGTACTATGTTTCGGTGTTGAATTGGTGTTGTTTTCGAATCCGAAGTAGAAAGGTAACTTTCTTCGTTATTTTCAATTCTATATTGTAATTGTTTATTATATTTCCTTTTAAGTAGTACTAAGTTTAGTTCTTATACTTGTGTTAGGGATTTTGTTGATTGGGACTGAGTAATTTCGATTAATCTGATCTGGCTTGGTTGTGGAGTTCGTAAATTTATAAGTTCGGTTGGTTTTTTTATGCTCTTTTCTTGTCTTTTTAGGTGAGAAATCGAATTTGACAACGGAGGGCGAAAGCTCAAAACCTGAAACTTCCACGGGAGAGTCAAAACCAGTACAGGGTGGAGCTTCACCTGATACCATGCCTGGAATGGGGTTCACCCCACCTAATCCCTTCGATTTCTCAGCCATGAGTGGCCTTCTTAATGTAAGCTTCTCTTCTTTTATTTTAGATATTGTTTTGGATTCTTATGAATTGTTTCTTTGAATGGGGAAAAACATACAATCGTCTTTAAGTAATTCATTTGATCAACTTTTGATAATCATAGCTCATCACTTTGTTCCGTGTCTTTGAATGGGGAAAAAAAATACAATCGTCTTTGTTTGAGTTATTTTCAGGTCGGGTTTCCCTTTAGTTCAAGTGAATAAAATTTGTAGTTTTTTTAATGAAAAAGTTATTAATTTTAGTGTCAAGTTCAATTTATTAGGTGTTTGGGTCAGATCGTTCTTGGGTTTAAGGTACAGCTCATTTTGGATTTCGTTTAATTTGTATTCAGATCTTTGACTTTTTAGTCAATTCAGGCATGTATAGTTTCTAAATTTTGTTATTCTAGTGACTGATTTCAGTCTGATGTTAATCTCATATTGCATTCCCTTCCAACTTGGTGGCTGTAACAACTTTGTCTTTAAATCTCAACAAATTTTAATTTTTGCCTTATGGATGTTAATAATTTCGGTTAGGATCCAAGCATCAAGGAACTAGCTGAGCAGATAGCAAAAGACCCTTCGTTTAACCAAATGGCCGAGCAGCTCAGTAAAACTTTTCAAGGGGCAGCAGTTGAAGAGAGTATTCCACAGTTTGATCCACAGCAGTACTATTCAACTATGCAACAGGTTATGCAAAATCCCCAGTTTATGAGCATGGCTGAGCACCTTGGTAATGCATTAATGCAGGTATATGTGGGTTCAGTTGCAAGTTTAAGCAGATTTATGATTTTTTAGTTTATCTTATGTATGGTAGATGAAGTTTTAGTGTCTTTCTTCAGGATCCAGCTATGTCTAGCATGCTTGACAGTTTGACTAATCCTCAACACAAAGATCAGATTGAGGAAAGGATGTCACGCATTAAAGAAGATCCATCATTGAAACATATCCTAGAAGAAATAGAGACCGGCGGTCCTGCAGCAATGATGAGGTGATTGATCAAAATACTAGGAGATTAAGAGCATCATCATATCATAAGCTTGTGTTGTGTGCATTACTTTTCCTATAAGCTTGTGGGCATAACTTTTTCTCCTTTAGAATATCTACATTCAACAATTTCTTCGCTAAGTTATTAATAAAGAAAAGGATTCTATTCTAGGTACTGGAATGATAAAGAGGTTCTGCAGAAGCTAGGTGAAGCAATGGGTGTTGCTGGTTCAGGAGATGCAGCCACCTCTGCTGGTAACTCTGCTGCAGATGAAGGTGATGTAGGAAATGAGGACGAGTCAGTTGTACACAATTGTGCTAGTGTTGGTGATGTTGAGGTGTGTCTGAATGAACCCTTTGTACAGATGTTCTTCCCCTTTGACAGATAATCTAGAAACTCTTGACTGTATTCATTACTTAGGGTCTAAAAGCTGCACTAGATTCTGGTGCTGACAAGGATGAAGAAGATTCAGAGGGAAGGTCAGCATTGCATTTTGCCTGTGGATACGGTGAGGTAAAATAATATTCTAACTGAATCTCTCTCTCTCTTTCTCTCTCTCTCTCTCTCTGGTGTTGCATCACCTGAGAAATGAAGTGTTTTCATCTAGCTAGGACAAATTTGGTGTTGAAATAAGATAGTTTTAATCACTAAGGTAGCCTTGATCTTATCTATAACTTTTAGAAAAAGGTTAAAGAAAACACAATTAACCTTGAATTTTACAATGAATTTTATTTTGAAAAGGTAAAACCTTATAATATAAAATAATCACTATTTCCGAAGGAAGTTCTGAATTCACACATTAAAAGGGTAACTATTGACTCATTATTTTATAAAACACTTCACCTTGATGAGAAGAAGTCTATTTTGGATGAGAACCAGTTCATTCCCCATCTTAGCGAGTTGATTACCTTTGGTGATTTAAGATCAATGTCAAGTAGCACTGAGATCTCTAATAGCATCGATGCTGTAGAATTTGGATCCTTAAAGCATCCTTTTGCTTGTAGCATCTCATCTTGGGATCTTTAAGGCGGGGAGAAGTTTTATATCACTATTACATATCTAAACACAAATCAATAAGGCTCTGCTAATGATTATCAGTTGTCATTTTTATCATGGAATCCTTCAGCTACTAAGCTATGCTTTCTTCTTGGTTTAGTGGTATTTTATATCCATTCCAGCTAATACACATGTTATGTTTGTATAGCTTTGTAGATTTCCTTGCAAAGGAATGGGTATAATTTCATGTTCATTGTATGGCTGGGTAAAGCTAATACAAATTTGATTTTATATTAAGGTGAAATGCGCTCAAATCCTTCTTGAAGCTGGAGCAGCAGTGGATGCTTTGGACAAGAACAAGAATACTGCACTTCATTATGCAGCTGGCTATGGACGGAAAGACTGCGTTGCCCTTCTATTGAAGAACGGCGCCGCTGTGTAAGTAAAACAAATTGTCAGTAAACCATTGATTTTGATCTCTCATGACTATCGACCCTTTTTTTTCTTTCCCCTGTAACGTAACTTCTTTCTTACTGCAGAACTCTCCAAAATATGGACGGCAAGACTCCGATCGATGTTGCGAAGCTCAATGATCAGCACGAGGTAGTTAAGTTACTCGAGAAGGATGCCTTTCTGTGAGCTGGGAAGTGGCGCTGGTAAGTAAGGGGTATCGATCAAAGCTCGACCCATTTTATCTTTTTACAGATATGCTATTTATAGAATGGATTGTTCATGTGAAGAATGAGACAAGATATACGAATACTTATTTGAAAAACCTGGTGAAGTTAATGAAAATAGAAATATGTAATCACAAATTTATTTAAAGGGGACGACATTGTTGGACGTGATGGAACCTGTTGCCGAAGTGGTCATCTTATCTGCAACTTCGCTATAAATATGAGAGAAAGAGACCTTCCAATTCCGTCCGTTGATCCATTCAATAGCCTCACAGCTGTCGCTTTCCTCCTCGATAAAATGATAGCCAACATTTCAGGCCCAGCGAAGACCCTGTACTATAACCCACAACTCTGTTTGAACAATAGAGCAGCTTTTCAATTCGGCTTGAAAAACCCTGCAACGAGTTCCCATTATGATCACGTTGCCTTCATTGTTCATAACCCATCAGAGTTTAGCTTTATCCAGTCGGTAGGTGGCGTAAACCATTTTCATAAAGATCTGTTGCTACACTTCTGCGCTCTACCATTCCCCATCGAAGGTGTAATGTCCTCAGCCCAATGGAAAGCTTTTATAATTATCTCTTCAGAAGAGGATAAATTTTCATAGAGAAACCAACATATGACCGCAAATTGAGTGCCCCAGTCAGACCTTCCAAAAAAAGACACACTTTCAACTATTAATGTAGGTCATGTGTTACAAATGTTCCACGGCGGATTTAAACTATTGTTTTACTATTTAAGGTTTAAGTTGACATTTTAATTAATGAAATAACTCGATTGATATCAGATCTATTCATGGGTTAGTGCAGTTTTAAAGGCCTGCCTGAAATTTGAGAGAATTTAGGTAAAAATATTAGACTCTAAAAATGAACTTTGACAAAAAAATTAGACTCGTTGAAAATATGTGTTGGGCTCGTGTTTAAACATTTAAGGCCCGAGTTTAGCCCAATCCATTTTAAATTTATAATAATTCATATTATGATATTTTTATATATTATGTAATTTAAGACACATTAAAAAATAAACCTATACTAATATAAAATACTACTATAATGTAAATATTAAAAAAAATGTCGACTATATAAAAATTTTTAATAAATAAAAAATGTACAAATTTCTTAAATATTAAAATAAAACAATATAAATATTTTTTTTGAAAAACAATATGGGTGAGTCTGAAATGGATTTGAGTTAGTCTTTTGTAAATACGGATAAGTTTAGGTAAAATTTTAAGCCTAGATTTCACGTCAAGTTGAATTTGAGTAAATATAAAATATGTTAATATCATATTTAGGTCTGACATGAATCTGGCCTGATCCATTAACACTTCTAATCGATATAATCTTGATATTTTAAAATTACAACTAGAGCCATTGAAATTAACCTTTTCCTTTTATAAAAACACATCAAGCCGGCAAGGTGTCATGAATTTGTTCGGTGTAAGATCAAAGTTAAATTTTGATGCCAAGAAAATGGATGGATTTTTCTTCAGATTTATTCGAAACCATAACAATTTTTCATCATTGCAACTTTGAGCTTTTAAGATTCATCATTGCGAAATGAGGTAAGGATTCGGGATTTACGAGTATGAAATTGCTGATTGGTAGAAAAGAAAAGAAAAGCATGAGAAAAAGAAAAGTCAACCCAACCGAATGATATTTTTACTTTTTTTTATTTTTCGTTGTTCACATCAAACAGTATTTGAACCAGTCGTTGGCTGCCTATAATCTACAATAGCCAATGGACTTTGAACTTGGACTTTGCTGCCGTTCCTTTCCATGTGTTTCCAACTTCGTTTCCATGAAATTCAACAATTGTATAATTTAGGTATCAAAGCAGTTTATATAAAGTCCTATTACGCGTTTTACTGCCACACATTCTGCTTAGAGTTCCAAAATTTTGGTTATATATCTGCTGATTTACGTTTCAGTTCTGTATTGGAAAATTTGGCGCTGAGACATGGAGAGAGAGAAGAAACAGTCATCTGCCGTATCGGATATCGGAGCTTGGGCTTTGAACGTCGTCAGCTCCGTTGGCCTTATCATGGCTAACAAACAGCTCATGTCCCCCGCCGGTTATGCCTTCGTTTTCGGTCAGTTGCTCTTTCGTTTCTTTCTCCATTTCCGATCTGTAAAACTTATTACTTGCTATTCATAGTACGATTCTAGCAAAAAAAGAAAAAGAAAAATCGAGAACCAATTTCAACCATTGTTGGATGCGATTTTGGTTCTAGTTTTATTTAATTTTGTTCAATTTTAGCTCAATTATTGCTTAAATTTGAAGTCGAATTAGTTCGAATCTATAGAAGACAAAATTCATCTTGTACTATTTTCTCCATTTACAGTACACAAATCCGAGATGTTATTTAAAAGTCATCAACCTCGTTAGTATTCTTAGCATTTTGATGATTATTAAAAAAATACAGGGGAGTAGTGATAGGCGGGTGGCTAGATGAGAGAATTGCCTCTTAGGTCCTCCATAAATTAAAACATTAAAGTTGAGTCCTTTTAGCCTTTCATTAAAAGCAGTAATTTCAATTTTGGACCTTATAGAAAGTTAATAATTCAATCTAAGCTTTTCCAACACAAAATCTTTTAGCATTGACCCCTCCAAAATTTTATAATTTTATTTTTTCCCCCAAACAAAATTTATGGCTTCGCTCTTGATGAAATATATTCACTATCCGAAAATTTAATAGAAAAATCGAAACCAGACCACAAACATCGTTAATTCTCACCTTCAGTAAACATTTTAAAGAAAAAAAAATGAACATTGTGCTTGATGAAATATACCAAATTTTTTTGTTGATTTAATTTTGTTAGCACCTGCTGGAAATCTAACAAGCTGATTGGTGCTTTTTACAGCGACAACGTTAACTGGGTTCCACTTTTGTATGACTGGCATAATTGGGTTTGTGTCAAAGGTCAGTGGTTACACCACCCAAAAAAAGGTTCCATTATGGGAACTTCTTTGGTTCTCCATTGTCGCCAATACTTCAATTACCGGGATGAACTTGAGCCTTATGCTGAATTCAGTTGGATTTTATCAGGTACTTAAAATTCCTTGTACCTATGTTACTCGGATTCGAACATTAGTGTCAGGATGAAAAAACAATAAAAACCAGTGAATGGTTTGAGATTATGATTTAGATATTGAAGATAAAAATGGTGATGGATTTTTAATGATACAGATTTCAAAGCTAAGTATGATACCGGTCGTTTGTGTGATGGAATGGATCCTCCATGGGAAACAATACTCGAGCAAAGTGAAGGTGGCAGTGATGGTGGTGGTTGTTGGTGTGGGTGTTTGTACTGTTACCGATGTCAAAGTTAATGCCCAGGGCTTCCTTTGTGCTTTTGTTGCTGTCCTTTCTACCTCCTTGCAACAAATTGTAAGCATCTCTTCCTACTACATATTATCCTTTCTTCTTTACTCCATGTGGATTCTAACCTTGAAAATCAAGTCAGATTCATTTATCTTTAGGGGTGTTTAGACCAGTTAACCTACTCGAAATACTATTAATCGAATTAATCGATTCTTTAAAAATTTTAACCGTTAATTGAACCGAAATTTTTTTTAAAAAATTAACCGAATCGAAATTTTTTGGTTAATTCAGTCGGTTAACCGAATTAACCGAAAATTATATATATTTTTTATTTTTGGTTAATATAAGTATAAAATTAACCGAATTGTCCAGTTTACCGAATTAAGCGAATTGTTTTTATTTTTATTTTTATTTATTAAATTATTTGTAATTTTTATGATTGGGTTGGGTAATTGGATTGGGTAATTAGTTTTAATTTAATTGGGTTTATGTTGGATTGGGTTTGAGTGAATAGTGTGCTATTTATATATTATAATTTTATTTATTAATTTTTCGGTTAAACTAAAAAATTTTGGTTAACCGACCAGTTTAGAACCGAATTAACCGTTAACCGAAAACTCAAAAAATTATTAACCGACCCCCGACCGAAAAAATTCGGTTAACCGACCGAATTAGGTTAATCGGTCAGTTAACCGAATTTTTTTCAATTTTACCCGAATTTTGCACACCCCTATTTCTCTTGTCTAGAATAATCTTATTATAGGTTCTGATTATATCTGTTATTTTTAAGATAATACTTAGAACTACCAATAATCTTTTCCCAACCCATAAATAAGAAGATAATGTGTTTCAGCGGATTTGAATCCACGTCATTTTGCATTGACAAAAATATTCATATCAATCGAGTTAAGATTTAACTGGCTTAAGTTACTTAGTTTTTAATTACCTTGATTTCGAGAAAAAATTAAGAAAAGGAAAGGGATATTTTTATTTGAACAATCTCATCACATTTACTATTTTTGACACAATGCCTAGAACTACTCATGACCCCTCCTCCACCCATAAATAAGAGAATAATACGTTTCTAACATATTTAAATTCATATCCTCTTATATTAGCTAGCATTTTTATCTTCTTAACTTTCCACATATTAGTCAAACAAAGGTATCTTTCATTTTATCTTTTTTTCTTTCATAATTATTCACCTCAACATAGTCATATGTATGAATATTTTTACTAAAAAAAACTTAAATGCACAACCTGAACATTGGTGAGTCTTTCTTTGTTACCACATTTTAATAATTTAATTAAAAATATCTGGATTTTAAGTTTAACCATATGTTTTTTCTTTGTGGCAACAGTCAATCGGGTCCTTACAGAAGAAATATGCAATAGGGTCCTTTGAATTGCTGAGCCAAACAGCTCCGATCCAAGCCGTATCTCTTTTATTGCTGGGTCCATTCGTTGATTACTTCCTCACCGGCAATTTACTCCCAACTTATCACTTATCCTCCGCCGCTTTTGTGAGTCCTCGTCTCTTCGTAACTAAATTGATTTTCGATCAATCATTATATTACCAAAAAAAAAAAATTAACGTAATTATGAAATGGGTGATTGGGTGTGCAGTTCTTCATACTGGTATCATGCTCCTTGGCCGTATTCTGCAATATAAGCCAATATCTCTGCATCGGACGGTTCTCGGCGGTCTCGTTCCAGGTTTTAGGCCACATGAAAACGGTTTGCGTCTTGACATTGGGATGGCTACTCTTTGATTCAGAGCTAACATTTAAAAACATACTTGGGATGGCCATTGCTGTGCTTGGCATGGTCCTATATAGTTGGGCTGTTGAAGCAGACAAGGCTGCACCGTTGCCTAAACATGGTTCGGACCATGTTAAACTGTTGTTGAAACAGCACGAAGTGGACGGTTTGTCTCCGGTTAAAGACGTTGAGCTCGGAGTTGAAGGGTTATCTCGTGGTTAGATGATTTTTTGATACGGGTACGTTAAATTCTTTTGTTTTTTTAGATTTTTTTTTTTTATATATTTGGAGGATTATATCTTAATATCGATTTATACCTATGTCGAATATAGAATGATTAGTTACTAGGTAGAGTGTACAAAATATTCGATTTAATTTATTAATTTTGTTAATATGTGATATTTCATTGTATTCATTTCGTGATACGATATTTTTTTGATGAAAAATAATTAGTCCCTAATACATTTTTTTATCGTATTAATATGATTCTAAAAATTTATTAATGTTAGTGAATTTAAATTTTCTTTCTATTATTTAGGAAAATATTTATTTTACTTTATTATTAAATTAAAATAATTTTACTTGTTATTAACAAAATAAACCAGGCATGTAATATACATTCCCCACATAAATTCATTTAAAAATAATTTATCATATTCGTACACTAAAATCAACCAAAAATAATCTATTTTATTTAAATTTAGATGTATATACTTAATTTTTTTTTCATATTATTAAAATATCATAATACCATACTCATATCCAAATTAATAATTATTTAATACGAATGTTAAATAATAAAAATACTTTAAAATATGAAAAATAATCGACCCTCCTAACCTACTTTGCGGCATGTGCGATTATATTGCTAATGGTACTACC
Source organism: Gossypium stocksii (assembly GCA_020496765.1). Taxonomy (NCBI): domain Eukaryota; kingdom Viridiplantae; phylum Streptophyta; class Magnoliopsida; order Malvales; family Malvaceae; genus Gossypium; species Gossypium stocksii. The sequence goes on from CM035631.1 coordinate 101,959,421, forward strand.
GGTTTGCTCTTTTGCGGCCTCCACCAGTGAATCCTACAACTCAGACAAATAAATACAAAAGGAAAAAACATTAATTCACTCGGAAATTTTGAAAGTAAAGGTATTTATTAATCAGTCGAACCAAGTCGAAATCCGATTTTTAAAAAGATTTTTGGTTCAAGTTTGTAATCATTTAAGTTGAAACTAGATTTGTTCATAGATCGGGTTATCATTTCAAATTTAAAGGTTCGTCTGAAATTTAAAACGATTTGAGTAAAAATATTAGGCCCAAAAAATAAGCTTAGACAAAAAAATTAAACCCGTTTAAAATGAGTCGAGTTCAGGCTTGAACATTCAAAGCCCGAGCTAGCCTGACCTATCCTGTTTTAAGTTTATAATACTTTATATTATGTTATTTTTATATATTATGTAATTTAAAACACATTAAAAAAATAAACTTATACTAAATATATAATATTACTTTAATGTAAACATTAAAATAATGTTAAAATAACAATAAAAAAATTTTCAATAAATAAAAAATTTTAAAATTATTAAATATTAAAATAATATAATATAAATATTTAAAAAAATTTAAAAATAAATATGAGCGGGCTTAAAATAGGTTTGGATTAATCTTTTGCAAATATAGATGAGTTTGAGCAAAATTTTAGGTCTAAACTTTAGGCCGGGCTAAGCTTGGACAAGCATAAAATATGCTATTATCATGCTTAGACCTCGTCCATGAACACCTCTAGTTGAATCTCGATTTTCTTTTTAAAAAAGAAAATAAAATTACAAATATAGGCCTGAATTTTTTTTGTAATTAATTAAGTTGATGTACCTGTGCAGCTACTGAACGTACAACAGTTCTTTTGCTTGATTCTTGAAGTTCACCAGATATCAAGATTTCATCCAATATATAGTACGCCTTCAATTTCAAACATCATATTCGGGTTTGAGTGTCAGTTATAGATATGTATTTGATACGAGTAGGTCGAACCTTTTAAAATGGTTCTATATATATAATTGAATGTTGACTTATACTAAAGGTTAAATTGTAAATTGTTGTAAAATAATTTTCTTTACTGGAGTGATAACTTTTTAAATTGTAAATATTGTTGTACAATATTTTAATTTTCAAAAATTGAATCAAAATTGAATTGAATATCAAAAAGTAATTAAACCAAATTTAATTGGTTGGCATCTGTTTCATTTATTAATTTTTAAATTTGTGAATAATGAATCAAACAAAATATATTTAAATAATAATTAAACCGAAATGGAACCAAATCAAATAAATCAAACTGAATATTTCTATTCGAATTGATTCTCGATATTTCACTCAGCCTATTAGAGGGAAAGGATAATAAACATACCTTATGAAAGTTGTAGATCAAGTCCAATTCACAAACCTGTCTAAATAATTCCACAATTAGAGATGGAAAACAGTGTATTTATGGTAAAAAAGTATTATAGAAATCCTTATATTAAGAGTCAAATTACATTTTATTATCTCTATTGAAAAAATAACAAATTAATCTCTAAATATTAGATCAAATAACAAACTTATCCTTTTATTAAAAATTTTATTCATTTATACTTTTAAAAATTTATCGTTATATGTCAGAGTAAGATACATGTACATGTAATTGTCTGGTTATTCTGTCAGCCACACCAGTTTTCAACAATAAAAATGAATAAAACTTTTAACAAAAAAAAAAACGATTTACTCTTTTATCTAACATACAAACCTTTATGCATGTATATATATTTGTGGCATTAAAAAATACACCTAGCAAAGGTGAAAAGTTTAGTTAAGGTAAACTCACGCTGCCAAAGTATCTGTCAAGAACCTCAACATAGTGATGAATAATTTCCAGGATCTCTAATTCATTGCCATCAGGATCTATGCACATGCAGAAATAAAGGCTAGCATATCTGCATTAATTTAATATTATATAAAAATCCCAGAAACCAGATTCATAGTTTTTGGATATATATATATACATACATTGCAAAGTGTTTTTGTTTTAATTACCTTTTATACACGACTTTAAGTCCTCTCCATTCCACAAAATTGCAGAGTCTGGGGCCTCTTGTGAGAATCACCCCACTCAGCTCTCGGAGTACCTATGCAATTTGTCACAATTAGACATGTTCATATGTCGAGTTATTCATTCAGACCAGAAAGTTTATCTAAAATTTGAAAAGATTTAGGTAAAATTATTAGACTCAAAACATGAACTTGGACAAAAAATTAGGCCCGTCTAAAATATGGATCGAGCTCAAGTTTGAATATTTAAAGCTCAAACTCAGCCCAGCCCAATGTGACCCGTTTTAAGGGTTTATAATATTTTATATTGTATTATTTTTATATATAATGTAATTTAGAACATATTGAAAAATTAAACTTATACTAAATATATAATAATACTCTAATTTAAATATTAAAATAATGTTAAAATGACTATATAATATATTTTAATAAATAAAAAATATAAAAAATTATTAAATATTAAAATAATATAATATAAATATTTTAAAAAATAATATGGGCGGGTTTGGACAAATTTTTAAGCTCATATTTAAAGCCAGGACAGACTTAAATAAGTATAAAATATGTTAATATCATACTTAAACCCGACCCAAACACAACCCATAAACACCTCTAATCACAATCTCTTAACCAAAAGCATGAACAAAGTACCAAATACAAAGGAAAATTGCTGCACATTCTTATGATTCTGTTGAATATGGATATGTTATGTTACATTGATTTTTTATTTTTTATTTTAGTATTTTTGTTTAACATGTATTGGAATATGGATATAGTGATTTGACCTTTTTCTTACATGAAAAAATTATGATAATTAGATTAAAATTTAAAATTTAGTTTTTGTATTTTTATTTTCAAGAATTTAATCACTTTACTTTTTAGATTTCAATATTCAAGTCTAAGTGTCAACACTATTAACTTTTTTTTTTGTTAAACTTGTTGGTGTGAGATTTTCAAATAAAAAAAATACTAACTTGGTAGTAATGTAATCGAAAAAAGATGTTGCAATGAACTTGAATTTAACAAAATATTTTAACAATGTTAACAGTGGACCTGAATTTTGAAATCTAAAAAGTAGAGAAATTAAATTCCTAAAAATAAAAATATATAGACTAAATTCTAAATTTATGAAGAGTACAAAAACTTATACATATTTTAACTTGAAATTGAACATACATGTGCCTAATACAAGGGTAGAGCCAAAATTTTTATTAAAAATAAAAAAAAAATTAAGGGATCAAAGCTAAAACCTTTTTTGTTAAAAAGGGTTTAAATTTGAATTATTCTTTAAAAAAAGACTGAAAATACAATTATTTATTAGTTCAAAAGATAAAAAGACATAGTAAATTATTAGACGGATCTTTTTTTACCCGTGACATAGAAAATATATGATAGAAAGAAACATACTTATTCGAAGAGTTCTTAAAGAATCATTTCCATATATATATATATATATATATATAAAAGTTGTCAATTGTGGATATTCAAGCATAAATATTTCAAAAACACAAAAAATCCAACGAAAAATCTTACATAAATAATAAATAAAGAAGTAAATAAAAAATGGTAGTGATATATACCTTAGACCTTTCCTTCTTAGAATAAGTAGAATACCATTTTGTCAACCTAACTTTCCCTTGTCTACTGATTAGAAGTACAAAGTGAATCTGAAACAATTTCATACGACATATTACTACTATATCAAATATGCATATATAACCATCTTAATCAAATATACTCATATTCAACACTCGATTTAACATATATTTAAATATAAATATGGATTGAAGGTCTATATATGCTATATCCTTAAATTTCAGAATACAGGTGTTGATCATATGATTAAGTTTACAGCTATAAATTTCATACAGGATCCAATGATTTGAAAAACCTCCCTACTCAATACGAGATTTAACTCAAGTGAATTATTTCGATTCTATGAGAAACTAAAGTAATTTTATAGTGTTTTCACGTTTTATCTAATATATATATATATATATATATATGGATTATGAAGATAAAATATTTCAAATATATATATGTTGAATAAATATTTATATATAACACTCGCATTCAAATTCAAGTGTCACAATAGATTTGTTCAAAAAAAAGTGTCACTAAAGATAATATATTCTAACTTTGAAATTTCCAAAATAACCATTAAATTGAAATGTTTTAAGTATGATCCGATATGATTAGTAAAGGGAATAAAATTTTTACAATGTTGATTGGAAGACAAACAGCTGATGAGAATGTGGGAGGCTTAGATTCAATCAAATCAAATTGGAAAAGCAAAATTAAAAAAAATATATCATAAAATCCATGTTTAGATGAAGAATCGAACCATGGCAACCTTATTTTTTTAATTTGTGGCATGTCTTTATCATGTTTGGAATCGCAATAAACGCAACATTTTAAATCATATATGAAAACGATGAGTTAATTACCATAGTTGACGTTTGTCGAGACGGGAACTCAAAATGAAAATCAGGGTTGATCTCAAGGCTAAGAAAGCAAGTAGTATCTCCAATTCTCAGACTTGTGCTGTTAAGATTTTCGCAGTTATTTGAATTTTTTTATCCAATGATTCAAGCAAATGGCTTAAAATTTTCATATTGGAGAGAGAGTGGAGAAAAGAATAAAAATTTCCGAAATACTCGGATCGCATGCCATCCGCATTTGCCCTTCAAAAAATATCCTCAAAAAGACAATTTGTTATTTTTGCCTCACATGCCAATGCCATAATTTCTTCAAACATTTACTTGATGAACGATTTGCACAAATCAAAATCATATCCCTTTGCACTACATGCAACTAAATTGTTAGGGTTTAATGAAGCTTGTATTAGTGGCAAATCTCAGCCAGCTCCCTAAAATGAAATTTTTTTTATTTAAATCTCTTTATAATTTATAAAATTTAAAATTAATAATAGGTAAATTGTAATTTGACCTCCCAAACGATAAAAATTTGATTTAATCCTTTAAGAATTATAAAGATATAGGCTATTAAAATGGTAAAATTACATTTTTTTTACTATCATAAAAATATACAATTTAATTCCGACATTCCAAAAAAAATTTCTAACTTTCACCCCTAGTTTGAATAGAAAAGTTTGGCTTCCAATTTTCCATAAACAACCATGTTATTGAACATGAGAAGGTTGTATTCTATCCATCCCTAATGACATTTGAAAGCAAATCACATTGCTCTGCCAAAATGGCATTTTTAAAAAGGTGGTTGTTGATGCAATTTTGTTGGCCTTGGTTCAGCTATGTGGTAAAGGTGCAAAACAGAAGTGAGCTAAGAGGTATGGAAGTTTATGCTTTGAACTATTTTTTGATGTTTAGGTTAATATTTTGGTAGAGATGAAGGAATATTGAAAGATGAAAGATAGAATAAGATCATATATGGGAGACGTTATATATAAGAAGATGTATATGTTTAACATTTATATAAGATTCGCAAGTTACAAAAACGTTATTCAAATCTAAATATGATTCAATGATTGGTTAATATATATTTTTTTTTGTAGAAAATAACAATATACAGCGAGACATCAACTAGTTACACCTTAACTCAGCATTGATCGAGTTAAATCGGTTAATGGCAAATTTTTCACTGAATCTGGGGGATTATCGTATATTGCAAAACTTGAAACTCCAAGAATATAACATTTAACCATATGATCAATCACTTCATTATGAATTCTTGAAATATGATGGATTCTTCCTCTCCACCTCCTTCTCAGGATTTGATGCAGCAAACGTAACACAACCAAATTGCTATTTTCTCCTCCATCAGCCAGAAGTAACTCCACCAGTAGTGCGTTATCACATGTAACTTTTATTTGTCGAAACCTTTCTCCGAAGTCATGATTAGACCTTCCGATATAAATTTTCTTATTTTTTAAGGATGTTAGCAACATATTTCTCTGCCTATAATCTTTTATTTGTTGAAGGAAGATGAATTCATATTAATCTTTAGGCCTTACATGGAATTAGGTAGAGTTTATTTGAGTATTAACGGTGATGAATCATTAGCATCATCAATTGTTTCTACCTTGAATGATATATTCTTCCATGATTGATTATGCAAAAACCACTTGGGTTAGTGAAGATGCACAAAGCTTGTTAGGTTAAGGATTTATAAAGATCCACATGCCTAGCCCACTTAGTCATTCAAGCTATTCTAGCTACAAAAATGAACCTTAATGGTTCCAACTTTTTTTTTTACAAATATACTTTGGGGGTTCTTCTACATGCCATGATGATGTAGACTAGAAGCTATTCTTGTTTTGTTGAGCCTTTCAAACTGTATTTCTAAGTATTTCTCCATTTTAATGACTCTCTTTACTTTAAATATTTATTGGGACATAGGTCTTATTGTATATAGGAAAATTCACTTTGGCATTTTCCTTTTAAAAATAAGGTGGGATAGTTTTTATGTTTTGAAAGTGACAGGTGGGATAGTTCACACAAAAGATGAAATTTAAATATAGTTGAGCTTTTGAGTTTAGCCTTTAAATTAATGTAATTTTTACTGTTTTTCCACGTAAAAATCATGTCTCATTTATTTTTTTTTTTTGTGATTGTTTGGTGTTCATTGAAGAGATATTGTGTTAATGTGGTTGCCATAGTTGCCAACTTGTGTTTATTGGGAGAAAGAAAGAACATTGGTTGTGTATTTGTGTTATTTAGTAATTTTAATTTCTTTCCATCAAATTGGTATCAAAGTTTAATTTTCGTGTTTGGTAGTTATGAAAATTAACGCAAGTAAAACGATCGTGTTGAATAGTACGAATTATTAATTTTACTGGAATAAAATGAAAGACTTTTTATTTGTGAATGTTTAAATCTTTCTATTTTTACCACTCAAAAACTCGAGCTTATAATGATAACAAGTGGGCATTTGAATAGCAACAGGTGTGCGGTTTTATTTAATAATTTGTTGAAGAAAATGTTTACAATTACATTGATCAAAATATACATCTGACTATCATCATATTGTTGCAAGAAAAGTCATCTCAAGAAACACTGTTACAAGTGCAAAAACTAAAATATTATTTTTACAATTGAAAGAATCAAACATAATTAGAAGGAAAAACACTATCACCTAAAGAAGTATGCAATTTTAAGAGTAGGGTACCTACTTAGAGTTTTAACTTCATTTAAGTTAAAGACATTAAAAATATTATTAAATATGAATATTGTTATATGTAATCACTTCGTTAAACAACTTTGCTAAATCAGTCACGTTCGACTAGATAATAAGGAGTTTGTCTAAATCAAAGATAGAGAGCTACATCGTCAGAGAAAACACTACGCTTTGTACTGCATTTTCATGATGATGATGAAGTCATATTTTTCACCAACACTTATCTCTTGCATGTTCAGCTCATGAACCCTTATTAAGTCAAGCCCACTTAAATCACTCCAAAATGAAATAGCAAACCCAACCATATTCTATTTTTTATTTAATTTATCATTAATTTAATTTTTTATGATATGAAATAAATATTTTATATTTAAAATAATTAAAATAACTTAAAATTTCTATATGCAATATATATTTAAATGTATATATAAATTTTTTATTAAAAAAACTTTAAAATTTTAGTAAATAATATTTAAAAGCCACAAAAACAAAGGTAATTTTATCAAAATAACTCATAACCCAAATTAGTATAAAAAAATAAAGAATCGAAATAAATTATTTTGAATGGTTTGAAAATTTTTAAAAACATGATTGAATCAAACAGAATTTATCCCTACTCATCAAAGCTCGACTAGACGTCTTTTGATACCCTCGTCCGAACCATCCATAACCACCAACACCAAACCATGTATCAACAAATAACTTACCTTTATATACAAATAAGTTATCTTATTATAATGTACTTTTTTTCATTTTATATTTTTAATAAGAAATTCACATATGGCGATATTTGAAACCATGACACCAACACTTACAAAACCTCAATTTTATCACTTTAACCAAAATTTTGTTTTAATTTTTATATAAATTTTAATATTTTTATACAAAAAAAATTTTGCACCCATATCGTGAGTGTGCCATAATTTTGTATTTATTATTGTTTTCACTACAAAATTGTACATTTTGTTTGGTATTAACCACTCATATTCATGGCAACATTAACTCTCAAATAAACCGAAAGTCAGACCTTAAAAAGGAGAAGCTCTCCTAATATCTATTTTCTCTATTTACAAAACTTGAATTCAAATTCTTGTTTAAAGAGGTAATGATGATTCAAAGGTTAATCAAAAACTAATATCCAAAGTTGTAAGGTTTGGTCTTGAACTGATCAAACTATAATTTAATTGTCGATTTAACCATGCAAAATTAAAAAAAATAAAAAACCAAAATAATTAATAATAAATAGAAAAATAATAAAAGAATAAAATAAATAAATTAAAATAACAAAAAGTAAATATTTGCCCTTTTACATCATCCTCTTATCTAATTTCAGTTAGGGGTGTGCAAAATTCGGGTAAAACCGAAAAAATTCGGTTAACCGACCGAATTCGGTTAATCGGTCGGTTAACCGAATTTTTTCGGTCGGGGGTCGGTTAATTATTTTTTAAATTTTCGGTTAACGGTTAATTCGGTTCGAAACCGGTCGGTTAACTGAAATTTTTCGGTTTAACCGAAAAAATTAAAAATAATAAATAAAATATATAAATAGGCTTTTTATTTACCTAAACCCAACCCAAACCCAAACCCAACTACCCAATTACCTAACCCAATTATCCAACCCAACCCAACCCAATAATAGAAGTTACAAATAAATAAATAATTTAATAAAAAATAAAAATAAAAATCTAAAACTAAAACTAAAACCCAATAATAGAAATTACAAATAAATAAATAATTTAATAAATAATTTTACCTAAACTAATGTAATGTTTTTAATTATGTAGTGATTCAAAGACTTATGTAATGTTTTTAATTATGTAGTGATTGAAAAACTTATGTAATGTTTTTAATTATGTAGTGATTCAAAGACTTATGTAATATTTTTAATATGTAGTGATTTAATTCGGTTAATCGGTTAATTTGGTTAATCGATTAATTCGATTAACTCGGTTAATTCGGTTAATTTTTAACTAAAAGTTAAAAAAAATTTTCGGTTAATTCGGTTAACCGACCGAATTAACCGAAAAAAATTTCATGTCGGTTAATTTTTTTAAAAAAATTTCAGTTCGGTTAACGGTTAAAAATTTTAAAAGGTCGGTTAATTCGGTTAACATAATTTCGGGTCGGTTAACCGGTCGGTTAACTGAATGAGCACCCCTAATTTCAGGGACCATATTTAGGTATAAAAGTTCAATTATGCTATTAGTGCTTATATTTTATGAAAGTTATGGATTTAGTCCTTATATTTTAATATGGTTATTTTTAATTATACTTTTTAAACTTTAAAATTTCAATTCTCACCCAATGATATCTATTAAATTCATTAAGATAAGTTGTGTTATTTCTAAAATCTAGCATGACAAACATATTATCATATGCGTAATGTTATGGCAACTTATTATTTCCACATATTACTCACTAAAAATTTTGTTAATGGATTAACGGTTGTCGTCTATGTCAAGATTAAAATTTCAAAATTCAAAAAGTACAGGGATTTAGAACGATCCCTTTAGAGAATATGGACTAAATCTATTAATGTATGCAGAATATAGGACCAGTAATTGAATTAACCAAATTTTTTTAACTGTAACTATTTGATTCAGAACTAAGATTTCAAAATTTGAAAGAAAAGAGACTAAAATTAATCAATTCAAAAAATATAAGGACTAAATTTGATCAATTCAAAATATAGGGACTAAATCCGTAATTTTTGTATAACGACTAATAATAGTAGAATTTAACCAAAAAATCAAATAAACCTCTATACCCTTCGTTCACGAACACAAGGCCTTGAAAAAAATAAAAAGAAAACAACACAGCCAGAGTTTCCATCTTTCTGCAAACTGAGTTGTTGATGAAAGGACACAGCAGTTGTAAAAAGTGTGGGCAACTCGCCCAACTGTGACCAAGCAAACAATAAGACTAAATTTATTTTTACCCATCCCCAAATTCCCATTTCAACTTCATCAATAACAAGTCAATTCCTCGCCTTACACTGAACTGCGGTGAAAAAAAAATCAGCTTTTCATCTCAAATCGGGGCTTTGGGTCAGTTTCCTCTTCTTTCCTTATCATCATTCATCATTTTTATGTATATATTCATTTGGGTTCTTCTAATTTTCGTGTTTTGCTGTTTATGAATTGATATTTTTGTTTTCCAATTAATTCAATGCTTATATTGGGAGTTAGAAACTTGCTTGGAGTAGGTTTTCGGTTCTGGGTTCGAATGATTTTATGTTTTGGATTAAGAAACCTGTTTATGTTTTTTCACTAGAGGGTTCACATTAAACGAATTTATATCCAATCCCACCATTATAGAAAAGCTTAATATATGCATATATATGTGCGTGTGTGTGTATATAGCATAAAGGATGTTGAGGGTTGAGCGGAAAGGGATCATAGAGGCCGGAATTTGAATCTGGTGTTGGCTTAGTGTTACCCTCCGAAGGATGGTTGCATGAACTAACTGAACTAATATTCAGGGTTCAAAACTGGAAGTTGAATCCTATACCTTCTTAGTACTGCTTCTTAAGGATGAGTGCATGAACCGATTGAGCTAATCTTCAGGGTCAAAAGCTTTTTATTGTCGTCAATAAAATCTATATAGAAGTTGGATATGAAATTTTCTGTTTCTGAAACCTATTATGTTTGTTTTCGGTCAATGAAAGATGGTGTAAAGAATATTAGCTCTAGCATATCCGAATTTTTTCAGTTGACCTTATAAATCGACGCTTAAATTATTAGGTGAGGGCGGGGAGTCGCTGCTTAAGCATTGATCAAATGTGTAGTAACAAAGAACTGGAATGAGGAGCTTAAACACATTTTGTTTCTTTGTGTTTGGTACAGTGGGATTTTAGAGAGAAATGAGTGCCACAAGACACCGGGCTGTAGGGGGTGGGGTTAACCATGTATTGGACTATTTGAGACGAATGCAAGCGGAGAATCCTTCGTTCTTTTATGCAATTCAAGGTGATAATGACCACACCGGTGGAAGCATATTTTGGGCGGATGCAACATCAAGGATGAATTACGCTTACTTTGGGGATACCGTCATATTTGACACAACATATAGGACCAATCGTTATAGGGTTCCGTTTGCCTCGTTTACTGGACTCAACCACCATGGGCAGCCGGTGTTGTTTGGTTGTGCTTTAATCCTCAATGACTCTGAGGCCTCATTTGCATGGCTATTCCAAACTTGGCTTCATGCAATGTCTGATCGTCGTCCCATCTCTATAACAACTGACCCTGATCGTGTCATACAGATGGCTGTCACACAGGTTCTTCCAGAAACACGCCTTCGATTCAATAGGTGGAGCATTTTCAAAGAAACCCAAGAGAAGCTGTCTCACATATACCAATCACAGCCTACATTCGAAATAGAATTTAAGAAATGCGTTAATGAGACTGAGACAATTAATGAGTTTGAATCATCATGGGTTTCGCTTCTGGAACATTACTTTGTCATGGACAATGAATGGCTTCAGTCAATGTACAATGCTCGGCAACAGTGGGTCCCTGCTTATATGCGAGATACCTTCTTTGGGGACTTTTCTATAACCGAGAGAAACATAGGTTTAAACTCATTCTTTGAAGGGTTTGTGCATGCATCGACCACCATACAGATGTTGATTAAACAGTATGAAAAAGCCGTAGCAAGTTGGCACGAAAAAGAGTTAAAGTCTGATTATGACACCACCAACACTTCACCGGTTCTTAAGACACCATCTCCCATGGAAAAACAAGCTGCTAATCTCTATACGCGAAGAATATTCATGAAGTTCCAGGAGGAGCTAGTTGAGACCCTTGCTAATCCTGCCACTAAAATCGATGACTCAGGAACTGTTGCAACATATCGGGTGGCCAAATTCGGGGAAGAGCACAAAGCGCACACCGTTAATTTCACTTTTTTTGAGATGAAAGCTAATTGCAGTTGCCAAATGTTTGAACATTCCGGGATCATATGCAGGCACATATTAGCAGTTTTCAGAGCGAAAAATGTTCTCACACTACCTTCACAATATGTACTAAAGCGATGGACGAGAAATGCCAAAATTGGAGACATGCAGGATGAACATGCTACCGAATTGCCAAATAATGCCCGGGAATCCTTAACAGATCGGTACAATACTCTACGCCAAGAAGCTATTAAGTACGTTGAAGAAGGGGCGAAATCTATTCACGTTTACAATGTGGCAATGGATGCTTTACAAGAGGCACTGAAAAAGGTTAGTTCTGCAAAAAACCAAAGCCCTATATCTGCTGAAGATGGAGCACTGAGCAATGGACGTAATCAAGAGTTGCATGCAGCTGGAGATACCGAGACAGTGGCATGTCAATCTGCGGTCAGTTTCTCCTACTTTATATATATATATATATATTTGCTGGCATTTAGGTTTGGACGGTTGATCAGTGTTTATTTATTTGGTCCTGTTCATGTGTTGGTATGTTCATCGAGTCATATCAACAATACTCATCTGAGATTAACAGCGGTACCGACATAACTCTAACTCAATGCTAGCTTTTTTACACAACTGCCTCAGTGATTCAGGTTAGTATGTATGTGTGTATTATCTAACTGACTGCAATCTTTTTCTATTAGAGAGGATCCCACCAGAGCGCCCTCTGCTTCTATTAGGTCCTAAACTAAGATCAAAATCATTCTCGACAAACGCATAAAAAGTGCATCCATATTTTTCATTTGGTCTGGGTACGGACCGAAGGTCTTGAATGATTGATCCGGCCAAACCACTCAAAAGATAAATAGGTATTGTTGATTTCTTCATGCTCGTTCCTGGCTCAAACCACCATTCCAATAAGAATCCCATTCATTACATGATTTCTTCTTCGTATAGATAGATACAGGACATACGAAGCAATTACATGATCATTTTTATGATGTATATCTGACCCTTGTGACCCTTGTGTTCATTTATCTTAAGCACGCTGATACATGTGCGTGCGTGGGAAAAGAACAATCTCGGACGCATTACCGTCTTTGTTTTTTGTTGTATTTGTAATTGAAATCTATGTTATTTTCCCATCATTTTGTCAATCAGGACGAGAAGGAAAAGAAAATCCGGGAATTGACAACAGAGTTGGAGAGCATAAACCGGCGATGCGAAGTGTACAGAGCGAATCTGCTGGCTGTGTTGAGGGACATGGAAGAACAGAAGTTAAAGCTGTCTGTTAAAGTTCAAAATGCAAGGCTTAATTTAAGAGAGTGAAAGCAATGAGTAAAAAAGAAATGTTGTGGAAATGAGTCTTTGATAGCATTTGATTTTGGCATTCTTAGATGATTTGGCAAAGAATTAATGAATAGCTGGTCGGATTAATTTGCCAATGTAGTTCAACTTGTATTGAAAATATATTGTATTATATATTTTAGGGTAAGAACAGATTTCTAGGTTTTTTTTTTTTTTTAAATTAGAAGATTTAAATATCACAAATTAATTTTTTATTTTATCATTTACTACATATAATATATGCGGGTGACTAAGTCAGTGTTACGAGTTAACATTAATTCAAAATTGCTCAAATTATTTTAGAAGAGAGTATTAAATAATATTATAATAATGCTTTCTTAATTTTATATAAAATCTTGTAATATAAAATAAAAATAAATTAAATGTCTAAGATTCAAACCCGGGATTTGATTTGTATGGGTAAAAGTATCGGAAAATCTTCTGTACTATATTTTGGATTGTATTTTAGCTTTTTTATTGAAAATTAGACAAATTAGTTCAAATACACTAGATAAGTGAGTAAAACAGACTCTTATAGAGCTTATTGTTTATATATTAGATATAATAAAAATTTTAACCCTTAATCTATACATATTCATTCAATTTGATCTCTATTTTTTTATTTGAAGTAAACTAGAAATTTTTAAAATTAATAAGGTTAATTTTTTTAAATTAATGAGGCATGGTAACAAAATTTTAAAAATTTAAATTAAGTCTTTTTAAAATTAAAAAATCATAAAAGTTATAAAGAAAATTTATAAAAAATAATAAAAATATTGACCAATTAAAATTTAATGGTTATTAATTTTTTTTAAAAAATTGACCCCTATTCTCTTTTTTTTAAAGGGGTTAATCAATTTTTTTTAATTTGTTACTAAGGTGATTTGACTCTTTAGCCTTGTTAGTTTAAATTTTTTCTAATTTACTTCTAATAAAAGAGTAGAGTTCAATTTGAATAACTGTTAAAGGTTGATGGCTAAATTTGTTATTATACCTTATATGTAAACACCAAAACAAACATTTAACGGTGCAATTTTAACGGATGAGTTGTTTTGCTCATTCATTTAATGTATAGGGGCTACCTATTTTTTAGTAAAAGGGCTAGAATGCAATCTAGGGTATGAGGGGGGCTACCAATGTTTGTTTCATGTAAAATAGGATGATTAATAATGTAAAAGCTTTTTCAGTCAACGTAAAATTATCCCCTTATTCTCGTAAAATGTCTTACCAATTTTTTTTTCGTAAGACATTTGTCAAACTGATAAAGCTCAGTTCATTGTAACACCTCCATTCTCGACCCGAACAATGAGTCAAAGCACTAGGATGTTACATTCTCTGCTATATTATTCACGTATCAAATATTTTTTTATAAACTTTTATAATTTTTCGGTTTAGTTCCTTTTTGTAATAAAAGTTCAATATTCACTAATTAATCATATTAAATCAAGTTTTTTTCTTGTTACACTTTTAACCACATAATTTTTCTCAATATCTTATTTCACATATCAAATTTCTATGTATTTCATTTCTATTATTTCACCCACATATTTTCTCAAGTTTAACAATTTAGTCCTTATCATCATAAAAATTCCATATTTTTTCATAATTTCACTTTTACAATACTTTATGCACATTTCAACATCTCAAAATACATTTATTAAACTCTTATCATAATTTTCTTATTCACATATTAAATTGTTTCACACTTAAATTTTTGTATAATTTTTAATTTAGTCCCTATTGCCATGTAATTTATTTTTCACCTTATAAGCACTTTAATCAAATAATTCATTATAATATCTTATTTTACATAACAAATTTTCATGCATATCACTTCTATTGTTTCGATTATAAATTTCAGAAAGTTTACAATTTAATCTTTAACATCATGAAAATTCATTATTTACTATAATTTCACGTTAACATTGTCGAAACCATTTTTTTCAGTTTGAAAAAAAGGGGCCGACTTTAAAAGTGTAAATGGAGTCGCCACCAATCCTTTTTGAGGTGTGATTGGGCCATCCTAAAATTGATCGCTTTAATAAAACATTTGGGCCTATTAAAACAATTATTTTTGGTCTGCTAAGTTTGAGAAAATGGGCTCGGGAGTCGGTTACGTACAAGGAAGGATTAGCACCCTCGTAACGCCCAAAAATTGGTACCGATTCAATTAGTTAATGTCTTGATGTCGAAACTTGAAAAGATTTTACAGTACGATCCTCTCACTTAAAAGAAAAAGGCATAAATTGGATAAAATGTAAAGACCCATTCGTTTCGAAGGAGAAAGATGCTATACCCAGTAAGTTAGGGTCTAACACTTCAAACCTTCGGAGGTAAGTTGGTTTTCGATTTTCAAAATTCATGTATGAAGGTTCAAGAAAAGGGTATTTGGTCATTTGGGATTAATGAAAAATTAGAACTCAGTAAGTTAGAGCTCAACCTCTCAAAACTCCCAAAAACCGAATATTGCCTTGATTTTGGGAAATCACTATCCTCAATATAACGCGATGCCACACCCAGTAAGTTAGGATGTAACATCCCGAATTTTCAAGAATAGGTTTTTATTCGAACCTCATACAATTGGATTTAAGAAGGGTACTCGGTTATTTAGGCTCAACTAGGAAAATTGGAACCCAGTAAGTTAGGGCACAACTTTCCCGAGGACCCTAAATATCGAGCATTGCCTTTATTTTGAAAACAATCGAGGATAAATCTTTGAGCAAAATGAATTTGAGCGGTTAAAGCGTAAAGATAAGAATCGTGACATGTCGCATGAAAATAACAATATAGTATTAACATATACAAGTACCTAACATATAATAAGCATAAGGGACATTAATAATAATAGTAATCACAATAGAAATAAGTATAATGACATAATATAGCATAATAGTAAAGTTAAAATAACGATGCTAAATTAGTGAAAGTGAAAGATAATGAATAATAATAATGTAATAAAAATAATATTTGATTAAAAAAACTATGGTATATAAAAATAATAAAATAATATAGTAGGTCTATTAATAATTATATAAAAAAAAATCTTTAGCGAAAAATATACACATATAAAAATTACAAACAATAATAGGAAAACAATAGTGAAAATAGTAAAAAAAATAGTATGTATATAAATAGATTTAAAATAAGATATATACGTAAAATATTATGAAACTAACAATATGTACATTGAGTAAAAAAAATAGTATAAAACGTGTATATACATATAACATAATGATGTATAGGAGTATATAAAATACGAATCATGTAAAATCTTAAAACCGAGGAATAAAAGAGAATTTAAAAAAAATATATGGCAAAACAATAAAAAACAAAAGAAAGGAAAAAAAAGTAGCGAAAAAAGAAAATCACCTAAATCAAAAAACGATTTCTTTGCAATTTGTGTACTCGAAAATACTGTTCTTTCTATTGATCTTCCTTTTTTGATCCCCTTACAATGGTTTTTCATGGCTTTTATAGCCAAAATTTACAACTTATAGGCAAGTGGAGCTAGTGGGGGTGATGGAGGTAGTGGATGGTTTAGTAGGGTGATGGAGTTAGTGGGGGTAATGGAGGTAGTGGATGGTTTAGTAGGGTGATGGAGTTAGTGGTCGGTTTAGTGGGGTGATTGGTTTTAGTGGTCGGTTTAGTGGGGTGTTTAATTTGGGCTAGTTTGATTGGGCCCAGGCAGAAATTGGGCTCAACAGCTGCCCTTCTTTGCTCGTTGTCATGTAATGGGAACGAAGCAAAGATTACAAAGGCCAATTTTGCCCGGTCTTGCTGAATCTTGACCCTTAATGTTCATCTTCTTCGAGTAGCCTTATTCCAATCCACCGCGTCCTTCAGAGTAAGGAATAGGTATTTTGATATGTTCTAGTGGCTCTGCTCCACTCTTGCTCCGTGAAGATAAGATTTGCTGTAATTTTTAGCCTGTTACCCTATTGCTTAGGGAGTTAAGGCTCACTGTCTTCAATCTGCTCCACTACCGCTTAGGGAGACAAGATCTGTAAATTTTAGCCTGTTACCCTACTGCTTAGGGGGTTAATGCGAGTCTTCGACCTGCTCCACCACTGCTCGGCGAGCCAAGATCTGTGAATTTTAGCCTGTTACCGTACTACTTAGGGGGTTAAGACTGGTGGTTTGAATCTGCTCCATTGTCGATACATGGAGGTAAGATCCACTGAAATTTGATCTGTTCCACTCCTGCCAGTGGGATGAGATCTGCTATATTTAGCCTGTTCCACTCCTGCTCAGTGGGATAAGGCTGGTGGTTTGAATCTGCTCAATTGTCGATACATGGAGATAAGATCCGCTGAACTCTGATCTGTTCCACTCCTGTCAGTGGGATGAGATCTGTTATATTTAGCCTACTTCACTCCTGCTCAGTGAAGATAAGGCTGGTGGCTGAAATCTGCTCCATTGCCGATATATGGAGATAAGATTCGTTAAAATTTGATCTGCTCTGCTCTTGCTCAACGAAGATAAGATCTGAAGTTTAGCCTGCTCCACTCCTGCTCAGTGAAGATAAGGCTGGTGGCTGAAATCTACTCCATTGCCGATACATAGAGATAAGATTCGTTAAAATTTAATCTGCTCCGCTCCTGCTCAGCGAAGATAAGATCTGAAGTTTAGCCTGCTCCACTCCTGTTCAGTGAAGATAAGGCTGGTGGCTGAAATCTGCTCCATTGCCGATACATGGAGATAAGATTCGCCAAAATTTGATCTGTTCCACTCCTGCCAGTGGGATGAGATCTGCTATATTTAGCCTGTCCCACTCCTGCTCAGTGGGATAAGGCTGGTGGTTTGAATCTGCTCCATTGCTGATACACAGAGATAAGATTCGTCGAAATTTGATCTGTTCCACTCCTGCCAGTAGGATGAGATCTGCTATATTTAGCCTGTTCCACTCCTGCTCAGTGGGATAAGGCTGGTGGTTTGAATCTGCCTCATTGCCGATACATGAAGATAAGATTCGTCGAAATTTGATCTGTTCCACTCCTGCCAGTAGGATGAGATCTGCTATGTTTAGCCTGTTTCACTCCTGCTCAATGGGATAAGGCTGGTGGTTTGAATCTGCTCCATTGCCGATACATGGAGATAAGATTTGTCGAAATTTGATATGTTCCACTCCTGCCAGTGGGATGAGATCTGCTATATTTAGCCTGCTTCACTCCTGCTCAGTGGGATAAGGCTTGCCGACATCTGTAATTTTAATCAATCCTGCTAGATTGTCCATTGGGAAATCCATCTGTAGAAGAGTGATATGCTTATGCTAGATGATTGGGATGCCATGATCAATATGAATCAAATGCTCCTAACTAGATGTATTATGAATGACATTTGTACGAATGCAGAATGTCATGAAAATGATCTCATTTTAATGCTTGGGCTACCATTATTCGCTACTTGTTTAGGCTATCGCTTCATTGACATGGGTCTTCTTGTTCAGCTGATATTTTTTAATAGAAAACTCGTAAAAATATTCTCATTTTGTTCAACTGGTTTGCCCCACTATAACTTCAAGGTCCAGTCCACTGTACTTCTGGGATATAAGGCTTGCACCATCTTCAAACTCTCCCATTGCAACTCAGAGGAATATAATCTGATTCCTCTTCAGTCCATTCCCATCACAATTCAAGGGTATAGGATTTGGCTCTTCTTCCATCAGTTTGGTCATTACACTATTCATTGGGTGTCATGACCAGATATGCATGCCTGATATTTGCATGAATGCAGAATATCATTTTCCTCTCGAGAATGATCCCCTTTTAAAGCTTGGGTTGACATTGCTTGTTATTTGTCAAGATTTGTGTTACCAACGCAATATTTGTCTTTGACAGAAAATCTTAAGGAGTAGTCTCTAAGACAATTTTGACCCTTAGGCTTGGTACATTCTAAACAACAGTCCTGTTTCAGGTTCCCGTACTATTTAGAAACTTCTAAAGTAATAAGCAGAACTCCTTTTGTGAAAGTATTATTAGTCCTTTAATCGTTATTTCAATGCACAATGCTCGACAAAGATCATAACCATGGACATGAAAGTAAATTTATTGGGAGCACAGCTCAAAACAAATAAGTCAATCAAATATAGCAAGTGTATAAAGAAGGAAATTTATTGGGAACATATCTTGAAACAAATAAAGTAATCCAAGATAGCAGATTCAAAATAGGTAAAATGAGAAACTAGGTGCCTCAAATATCGCAGCCTGAGCTTTCCTGTACGAACTTCTTGATGATTATTTTGAGCTCAATATGTGTTTAGGTGATCCAAAGTATTTTGCCAATGCCCCAAGATGTAGCATACTTCCTTATTGGTAACTCAGGCATAATAATACTACCGCATGCCTCACTTTCGACCAAAATTTGAGCCGCCCTTTTCGGATTTTCAACTCAAATCCCATTTGGTCTCAAAGCGCCCTTTACGGGTTTTCACCTTGGCCTCTCCCTTTCATTTTCTTTTTTCTTTTTTTGTTTTTCTCTTTTTTCCTTTTTTTCTTTTCTTTTTCCTTTTTTCTTTTTTCTTTTTTTTGCTTCTTCTGAAAGCGAAGTATTCTTCGATTAAATCCAAATTCACAGGGTCAGGCAAGTTCTTACCATCTATCGTGGTCAATATCAATGCCCCTCAAAGGATAAGTTCGTTCCCAATTTGACATCCATTTTCTCTGAGATCCTTTTGTATGGGAAGGACCCTTCTCAAAACCAAGTTTCCTTGATGAAATTTTTTGAAACGATCTTTCCGTTATCACTCCGTATCATCCTGGCATATTTGACCATAACGGATAGTTTTTGATCTTTTTTCTTCAATTAGGTTTACTTGATCATCGGGATTGGATTTATTCTACTCCCACTCTAACATCGTAGAGAAGAAAACTTGACTTCAACAGATAAAATCGCATTCATTCCATAAACCAACAAGGAAAGCATTGCCCCTGTAGAGGTTCCGATAGAGGCTCCCACGATTCTTTTTTTGCACCGTTCATTTTCGAGTAAATTAGTGTTCAATCGTGAACAGACTGGATGCTTCTGATATCGCGTTGCTGTTTAACTTCAGTACATCGTCGGATGTGATCTTTTTTTGGTACTCCATACTGACATAGGATCTGCTGGCTGTTGACCTCATGTCATTAGTATATGAAGCAGCCTCCATCCACTTAGAAACGTAATCAGCGACCACAAAAAGATGAATCGCTACTTGTCAGAGGCTTTTGGCAAAATCGGCCTGACGAAATACATGCCCCACATAGAATAATACTATGGGTTCCACTATTTCTTTGCAACACGAGATTTGCCTCTCATCTTGTTCACCTTCATTAACAGATCAGGAGATTAGCTACAATCTTAGTCATCTTCAAAGCCTTGAGATCCCACTAAACACATATCTCGCTCAAAAGGAGATTCTAAGTTAGTAGCAGTGTCACTCATATCATTGATACTTGGAGACCTGTTATAAGGTTGAAAGAAAATTTGAAGAACAAGAGAAACCAAGAATATTTACTTGTATGGTATGATCATGAATGAAATGAAAAGAACACTTACTTGAAATGAGAAACAAAAGATGTATTTTATTGAAATAAAGACGCTAGACATAAGCCTATTTCACAAAAGGATCCTTATTGCCTCTAGGCTTAAAGCAACAAGTGTGTTTTGAATATTACTCTAGATTAATCCTACAAAATACAGGGATTTCTTCCACAGTCCCATTGTTTTAAAACATTCCCAAGTATGTAAAGGGTGAATGCCTGTTAAATTCTCTTTCCTGTATCCTCGACCACGTTTACCCCCTTATCAGCATAGTTAGGTAACGGATTTTCTACACCTGACTGATTGTCAAACTTCACAATGCCCATGTCGACAAGCCTTTCGACTAACTTCTTAAAAGGGATGCAATTTTCTATCGAGTGCCCCGTGATTCCCGCTTGGTATTCGCATTGGGCGTTTTCATTGTACCACTTTAGGTATGGAGGTTGCACAGGTTTCGAGTAGAATGGAGCTACCACATGCGCATCAAATAGATTTTGGTATAACTCCCTATAAGTCATCGGGATAGGAGTGAACTGGAGTTTTTTTGAGTTCAGTCTCGAGCTGGATTCCTGCCTTGAGAGGCCTTGAAAGCTAGTAGTCACGGCCCTCGGCTGGCCTACGATAACCAATTTGGAATACCCTTTGCTCACGTTGTTCACTTCATTTTTCCTTAGGGTTGACCTTTGGGTGTTTACTCCTGTATCTATCTTTTCGCATCTTACCGCATTTTCTATCATCTCGCTGGACATTATTATATCTGGGAAGCTCATAGTTGTGCTACCTAACATGTGTGTAATGAAAGGTGCCTTCAAAGTGTTGATGAAGAGCATGGTTGTTTCTTTTTCTAACAATGGCGGTTGGACTTGGGTAGCGACCTCTCTCCATTTCTAAGCGTACTGCCGGAAACTTTCGCTTGGCTTCTTCTCCATATTCTGGAGCGTGATCCAGTCAGGCGCTATATCTGTTATATGACCATACTGCTTCATGAAGGCCTGAGCTAGGTCTTTCCATGACTTGACTTGGGTCCTACTCAATTGATTGTACCATTTCGCTGCAGCCCCACTCAAACTGTCTTGGAAGCAGTGGATCAACAGCTGATCGTTGTTGACATACCTTGTCATCCTTCGACAAAACATTGTAATGTGAGCCTCAGGGCAGCTGGTTCCATTATATTTTTCAAATTCTGGCATCTTGAACTTCGGAGGAAGTACCAAGTCCGGGACCAAATTGAGTTCTTTCGCGTCAACTCCGCAGTAATGATCAACACTCTCTAGCTCCTTGAACTTCTCCTCTAACCATTTACATCGAACTTCGAACTGTTTTGGGAGCTCAGCCTTTGCCTTCTCTACCTCTGCCGAGTCATTAAAGTTAGGGACCAGGGGATTCGCCAAATTATTTTTAGGGTTAGAGCTCGAACACGTTGGAAAGGTTACTGGGGCCGAGGTACCAGTTTGATCCAGGGGTTGGACATGAACAGATACTCTTGGTGGTTGTGTTCGAGCATTTATTGGGGTAAAGCTCGTAGGGCAAACAGCGTCCTCATTGTCATTTTCAGCGTCAACCATAGGGCCTTTTCCTTTGTCAGACCCTCCATTAAACAGTTGTGTTAGCTGGCTTATCATGTTGTTTTGTGATTCCAGCATGTCTTTCTGAGACTCCAGCATTTGGTCCCTCATTTCTTGCTGGATCCTAGCCAGCTGTTCTTGCATCTGTGCCTGCAGTTGATCCTGCATCTCTTTTTGCATTTGTTCCAACCTCTCCAACCTCGGATCCATACCCTTTGTTTTTCTTCGTGTATAGTAGCGATGTTCCAGGATAACTAGAATATGAAATAAGGCTCTCTTGTGAAATTTAATGCGCATGATGCGATGTAATGCAATGCAATGCAAATACATGATATGAATGCAAAAATAAAAGGCGTTAATTCTGATTTAATTTCATTTAGAATAACTTTACTAAAAGACAAAATCCTTTACACAAAATAGACTACATATACGGACAACCGTATTATCTTCTACTTTATCAAGGAATTCGTCCCCCATGCCAAGCTTTCTAATTTAGAAATCGAACACGAATCAGCACCTTTTAAGTATGAAATGATATGCAAACATGACAAAACAAAGCACAACAAGTTAGTATCATATAACAAAAACATAACTCCAAGTAGATAAAAAAAAAAAGACCAAACACCTATTGGGGTAAACACTAGGGTTTGGCGTAGTTTTTTCTAGGGTGGGCCCTTAGGGTTTTCTACATGTAGTTTGGCTCTAGAGTTGAGGTACCTGAACTAGCAGATTCCTCGATCCTCACCCATTATAGGCTCATATGAACCGAGTTCAGTTCAGGGGAATACATTTCCCTATGGCTGCACGGAGATGAAAATCTCACGAAGATATAGGTACGGATGTATCCCGGAAGCGATCCACTATCCTGCACGGAGGTGAAAACCTCACGAAGGAAATAGCTTCTCACTCCCACTTAAAAGGTGTGACCACAACGGTCATGCAATGCAATGACAGAAGATATAAAAGGACTTGGAAAAAAAATGCTGAAAACCATAACACCAAATAGATGAAATGCAATGAGAGGATCGTAAACTCAAAACCAAATTCAACTTTCAACAAAAGAAAAAAAGTAATCAACTCACGGCTTGACTCTCTGATAGGATCCCCAGTGGAGTCGCCAAACTGTCGAAACCATTTTTTTCAGTTTGAAAAAAATGGGGCCGACTTTAAAAGTGTAAATGGAGTCGCCACCAATCCTTTTTGAGGTGTGATTGGGCCACCCTAAAATTGATCGTTTTAATAAAATATTTGGGCCAATTAAAATAATCATTTTTGGTCTGCTAAGTTTGAGAAAATGGGCTCGGGAGTCGGTTACGTACGAGGAAGGATTAGCACCCTCGTAACGCCCAAACATTGGTACCGATTCGATTAGTTAATGTCTTGATGTCAAAACTTGAAAAGATTTTACAGTACGATCCTCTCACTTAAAAGAAAAAAAGGCATAAATTGGATAAAATGTAAAGACCCATTCGTTTTGAAGGAGAAAGATGCCATACCCAGTAAGTTAGGGTCTAACACTTCAAACCTTCGGAGGTAAGTTGGTTTTCGATTTTAAAAATTCATGTATGAAGGTTCAAGAAAAGGGTATTTGGTCATTTGGGATTAATGAAAAATTAGAACTCAGTAAGTTAGAGCTCAATCTCTCAGAACTCCCAAAAACCGAATATTGCCTTGATTTTGGGAAATCTCTATCCTCAATATAACGCGATGCCACACCCAGTAAGTTAGGATGTAACATCCCGAATTTTCAAGAATAGGTTTTTATTCGAACCTCATACAATTGGATTTAAGAAGGGTACTCGGTTATTTAGGCTCAACTAGGAAAATTGGAACCCAGTAAGTTAGGGCACAACTTTCCCGAGGACCCTAAATATCGAGCATTGCCTTTATTTTGAAAACAATCGAGGATAAATCTTTGAGCAAAATGAATTTGAGCGGTTAAAGTGTAAAGATAAGAATCGTGACATGTCGCATGAAAATAACAATATGGTATTAACATATACAAGTACCTAACATATAATAAGCATAAGGGACATTAATAATAATAGTAATCACAATAGAAATAAGTATAATGACATAATATAGCATAATAGTAAAGTTAAAATAACGATGCTAAATTAGTGAAAGTGAAAGATAATGAATAATAATAATGTAATAAAAATAATATTTGATTAAAAAAACTATGGTATATAAAAATAATAAAATAATATAGTAGGTCTATTAATAATTATATAAAAAAAATCTTTAGCGAAAAATATACACATATAAAAATTACAAACAATAATAGTAAAACAATAGTGAAAAGAGTAAAAAAAATAATATGTATATAAATAGATTTAAAATAAGATATATACGTAAAATATTATGAAACTAACAATATATACATTGAGTAAAAAAAATAGTATAAAACGTGTATATACATATAACATAATGATGTATAGGAGTATATAAAATACGAATCATGTAAAATCTTAAAACCGAGGAATAAAAGAGAATTTAAAAAAAAATATATGGCAAAACAATAAAAAACAAATGAAAGGAAAAAAAGTAGCGAAAAAAGAAAATCACCTAAATCGAAAAACGATTTCTTTGCAATTTGTGTACTCGAAAATACTGTTCTTTCTATTGATCTTCCTTTTTTTGCTCCCCTTACAATGGTTTTTCATGGCTTTTATAGCCAAAATTTACAACTTATAGGCAAGTGGAGCTAGTGGGGGTGATGGAGGTAGTGGATGGTTTAGTAGGGTGATGGAGTTAGTGGGGGTGATGGAGGTAGCGGATGGTTTAGTAGGGTGATGGAGTTAGTGGTCGGTTTAGTGGGGTGATTGGTTTTAGTGGTCGGTTTAGTGGGGTGTTTAATTTGGGCTGGTTTGATTGGGCCCGGGCAGAAATTGGGCTCAACAGTCATGAAAATTTATTATTTATTATAATTTCACCTTAACATCACTTTGTAATCAATTCACTAATTCATTTAAACTCTTTATCATAAATCTCAAATGCAAGTTTGTTTCATTGAAAATAACTTTTATGAAATATTTTCAGGAAATCTGCTAAACAACAGAAAATATTTTACCTAGATTCTTCCAAACACTAGGAAATATTAGCTTTTTTTAGAAAATAAGTTCTTTTCCAGAAATTATTTTTGGGAAGTCATTTTTAGTGAAACAAACAGAGCCTTAGATTGGATTTTACCCCATTGGTATGTGAAGGAAAATTAAAAAAAAAATGTAGTTTGGTACATGAACTATACTTCATTCTTCAATGTGGTACTTCGAGTATTTTTTTATTCCCAATTTGGTACATGTGGAATCATTGTCAACTAATTTACCTCAGGAAAATGATTGTATGAAACAGAGACATCACATCATCCTATATCCCTTACCAATTATTTAATGTCATTTTAACATTTCTTTTCATGTCATTGACACATCATTTTGGTATTCATTTTAAGAAGATATCCTCTTTCCCACGTGAACCAAACCCCCGAATATCATATATCCACAAATGAGCAATCTTCAAGTGTTTTACGAAAATCATTCATTCATTTTTCCTCCCTCAGGACCCCTCCATTTTTTTTATCCCTATATAATATCTCATTAAAATCCCCACAAACAATCCAAGGTAAATTTTGGTTCTCTCCTAACTATTGCAACAAATTCCACGCTTCATCTTTCTCTTAAGGATCAGAAGCCCCATAGAATCATGTCAACCTCCACTCTAGACCATTATCATCTTCCTTAATACTGACATCTATGTGATTTTTCGAATAGCTCCCTAATTGAACCGACATTCCTAGCTTCTAAGCTAGACATAAGCCCTATCGTATGCCATCTGCCAGAAACACAAGGCCATTCTAGAAACCACATGTACGGTAACATCTGTCCATCCTATCACAATTTAACTTAGTCTCCATAAGAAAGACCATCTGGGGACAAGCACTCTTCAACACATCTTGAAGTCTTCAATTAACGCATGAATTCTCTAAAGCATGGACATTCTAGCTTAATAGTTTTATTATACCCGGCTAGCATACTTTTGGTTGCCACCGATCCTTATTAAATAGGAGCTAAGTGTTGCTCCAAACCGGACATCCTCGAATCTGATCGCCTAGAAACGTCGGAGTCCCTGTTGTCAAATTTAGCCTTTTTATTTCCTTCCCCATTCGAATTAAACTTTTCAAACTCATTTGCCCCATTTAAGCAATTTTTCCGTTTACCCATTCCACATTCATTTAAGCCATCTTTTGTCGTCACAACTTTAACAGCCCATTTCCAACTATTCTTTTATCATTTTTGAGAATTATCCCCTGTTAGGCTAGAAGGCCTACCTAAGCTACTCTCTTTTTCCAAAATAACCAATATGGCATTTAATATAA
This sequence comes from Gossypium stocksii, assembly GCA_020496765.1. Taxonomy (NCBI): domain Eukaryota; kingdom Viridiplantae; phylum Streptophyta; class Magnoliopsida; order Malvales; family Malvaceae; genus Gossypium; species Gossypium stocksii. Next base: position 101,986,315 of record CM035631.1, read on the forward strand.
AACCATTATGATCTAACATTTTACAATCAACTTCCTTAATTGGTGAAGCTAACAAATCAATTGAATCCCCAAAATTATGCCTCAATGCATTAGTTACCAAATCTGTTGGCATCTTCTTTGACTTCATATCCTCTTTCGACTGTTGATTGGTCACCAGAGATTGTTTAGTTGTCCCATCTTCACCATTGAACCCCTAGATCACCACTAGTATAGAAGTATTGTTTCATCGACCTCTTGGTAGAAAAGCCAAATTTTAGACTTTCTTTTCCTAACAAATTGGGTTCGACTTTAAGCGTCAATGAGTAAGGATGATCATCCTCCGCATTATCTCTCTCGTCAGTGGGTATTGCATCACATTCCTTAACCCCCTTAACCCATTCGACCACACCCAAAGCAGAAATTCGACAAATTTTCGTATTTCAAAGTAAGCCATACCTTTTCTTGACATCCAGTCGATATAAATATTCCTTTTATTAATGGTTTTTGCACATCTAGTTGAACTCATAATTGACAAAACTCTCATTTAACTTTAGATCTAATCATTCCTCTAAAAGTCGACCCAATAGCATGCATAAGATCTTTCTTATCACATTCTGGTGGACATGGACCAATCTTAAGCCAAAATGGAAAAAAAACAAGACTGATCATACTCCTCTTGATAGGTTCTACTAGTTTATCAAAGATTATTAGTTGCCTTCTAAATAACCAATACCGTCATTCCATGATAATTTCCATATCATCTTCATTCTCAAATGAGATTAGGAATAAATTTTACCTGCCACTTCAATATGAAACTTCTTTTTTATCCTCCATATATTCTTGAGTTGTGTTTGAAAACTATTGAGATTATGCGATTTCTTCGTCCAAATAGAGCATAGCAACATTGACTTATCACTCGGGATGACCAACAAACTTTTCACAGATAATTGGACAAGTTCTTCTTCTAGGAGAGAAATCTCGTCCCTCCCCATTCTAAAAAAAAAGTCACCACTCTCTTTCAACCCAACTACGTCTATTACTATTTTTTTGAGACACTAAGAGAGAGCACTCTTGACTATTTCAATTATTCTTAGACTAATTTCTTTTTTATTCTTGATATAACTTAAAAAAAAGCATTTCTTTCTTAGTATTTTCCATCGTCGCCCAATCTTCTCTCTGTCCCCTCCTCCCTCATAGTATTGTCTCACTTCCATTTCTTTATTCTTTCCTTTTATTTCCCCTAAAACTTCAAAGGCTAGAACTCTCATTAGTGATCATGATGTTACTTTGGATGGTCCGTTCCTTATCTTTTCTTATCGATAAAATTGAAGTGGCAATAATAACAGATGCCATCTTTGATTTCTTATTGGGCATGTCAAAAATGGTTGAGTTCTAGATGTTGTTCTAGTGTCAATGGGCTAAATCTTTAGTCTAAAAACCACGTGGTCTTAGGCAAATTTTGAGGTGAGTAAGAAGTCTAGAATTCTTGATTCGCGAGAGTTAGGCTTACTTAATCGCATTTAAGCGAAGGAATTATATAAGTCTACGATATTTATTAAATAAAAGATCTAGCCATTGACACTGAAGAAAAATTGAATCTCCGTCGGTAGTTGGTGGCCAAGCTCGTTTGTGTTAGGATAAGGGTTTAGAAAGAAAAGAGCAATTTCAGCGGCATCACTTCTAACTTTCAGTGAAAGAAAGCAAAAGCTAGAACTAAGCACCAAAAACAAAAAAACTTCTAATCGATTCATGAAAGAAAATGATTTTAACCCTGTCCTTTGGTTGTGCTTTAGTGAAAACTGAAATATATTACTTTTATTTTAGGAAAAATTAAAAATAAGTCAGATTGGGTCTGTTAATAATAGCTTTGTTATGTAATAATCAATGGTTCTTAGTGTTTCATATTTTCGTTATTGTTGCTATATTCTTATGTTCTTTTGTTCAAACGCTACGCTTTATTTTTGTTATGTTATTGTTTACACTTTAGCTATACGGTACGTTTTGAGTATTAGTGAAACGGTTCGTTTTGGTAGTGTGATAGTCTGTTATTTGGCCACCTTTTATACTTGTAACTAATAGGGGAGCGGTTATGTATAGAGATTTTTGAATTCTAGTATTCTCTCATCTTTTATCTCTTCTTCAAGCTTTCATTCTCTTTTCTATCTTCTTTAATCTTCTACTATTTCGATCAGCCCCATAAAAAATGTATTAGATTCGGTTCAATTCACATGGTGGGAGAAGGTTTGACTACGAGGATACAAAAGGAGATTGGAACGTTGCAAGGTGAACTGTCGCAGCTTCAAGTCAAGTTTACTCAATTAGATGCAATGATTGACGCACGATTAAAGGAATTTCAGGAGGGTATTAAGTCGAAGGTACGTTTGGAGGTACGTTCTAAACTTAGATTTGAGCTTTATTCTTTATTTGAGTAATATTTCGGGCAGAGTCCTCCTGTTCCAGTGGTTGGAGTGACGACGGGGAAAGGAAAGGGTATTTTGGGATCCCCTCATGGGTTTCCTGCTAAAGAACATCTAGTGGTGTCGCCTTTATCCGATTTAGGGCACTCTGTTGTGTTTTCAAGAGTAGGTATGGGAGAGATTAGATTTACTCCCTTTCGAGTTGATTGTCCGCATTTTGATGGTGACAATTTCAGGGGTTGGTGGTCTAAGTTAGAGCAGTATTTCGAGGCTGAAGGAGTAGGTGATCATCTTAAAGTTAAAATAGTGATGTTGCATCTAGAAGAGAAGGCACTAGATTAGCATCATTTTTTTGTACAGAGGCACGGGAGGTTACATCATTTGACGTGAAAAATGTATGCTAAAGGAATTAGGGAGCGTTTTGGTTTTGATTCCTTTCTTGATCCCATGACTGAGTTAGTGACTCTTAAGCAACATGGATCTGTTGATCAGTATTATGATAGTTTTCTAAGTTTGTTAAATCAGTTGAGTTTACCTGAAACGTATGCTTTGAGCATATTTGTGAGTAATTTAAAATTAGAGACTGGGCAGTAGCTTAGGTTGTTTAAGCCCAATTCATTAGTAGATGGTTATCATTTAGCTAAGCAGGTGGAGAATATTGTGTTCGGATTTGTCCGCAAATGAGGAATGATTGGTAGTGGTTTTACTTTCTCGAAACTTTTATTTCTTAGTTCACGGACACCACAAAGATCGGGGAGTTCAACCTTGGTTGGGGGTTCATTGTAGGGTCAATTAGGGTCAAAGGCTTCGTCTAAGTCTTTGTCTCAAGCTGAGTTGGAAGATAGAAGAAAGAAGGGTTTGTGTTGTTAGTGTGGCTCAAAGTACTTTCCTGGTCATAAGTGTTCTAAGTCCCGACTGTATTAATTGGTTATTGAACCTACTTGGGAGCAGGTTTCTAAGCTAAAATGTTCGTCTTCTGATGATTATCATGATTTTTTTGAGTAATTAGAGTTAACGGATCAGATTCCAAAGAGCCCAGTATTGTCACTACATGCTCTACAAGGGTTGCAAAGGCATAACACCATGTGGTTCACAGTTGTATTTGTCATTTCGAAGTGGTTGTTTGTGGATTCGGGCATCACTCACAACTTCATTGACCTTAAGGCAGCTAAAAAGTTAAATTTAACAATAGAGCCTAGTACTGCCTTGAGTGTTATTGTGGCAAATGGAGTTCGATTATCTACCCATGGTTTGTGTCGAGTAGTGAATTAAGAGGCACAAGAATATAAATTTACCATTAATTTCTTACTTTTATCTGTAAAGGGTTTCGATTGGTGCTTAGTATTCATTGGTTGCTGTCTCTTGGACCAATTGTATGGAATTTTGCCAATTTGACAATACAGTTTATATACATGGACCAGTATTGTGTGTTGCAAAGCATAGTACCGGGTTCACTTCAGATTGTTCCTGGTGGACAATTTGCTAAGTGTTTGAGTTTGGATGGCAATGGCCAGAATCCCATGTTATTAGTTTCAGGTGATCAGGCTACACTTACAGTACAACTAGGCCCATATTCATCAGAATTGTTGAGACTTCTTGATGAATTTAAAGATATTTTTCAGACTCCTACAAACTTACCACCACCTTGTTTACACGACCATAGGATTCCTTTAGTGGATGAGTCTAAGGTTGTTAAGGTAAGACCTTATCATTATCTAGCCATCCAAAAGACTAAGATTGACAAATTAGTCAACGAAATGCTGAAGGTTGGGATCATTCGCGATAGCAACAGTCTATTTGCATCGCCTATGGTGATGATTAAAAAAAAAGATGGTAGCTGATGGCTCTGTGTAGATTATAAGCAACTTAACTAATTAACTGTCAAGGATCATTTTCCCATTCCTATTATTGAGGAGCTTTTGGACGAATTAGGGAATGCACATTTTTTCTTCAAGCTGGATTTACACTCGGGCTATCATCAGATTCGGATGTGGGAATCGAATGTGTACAAAATAGCTTTTCGAACTCATTCTGGACAATATGAATTCTTGGTCATACCATTCGACTTGACCAACGCTCCATCCAGTTTTCAATCTCTAATGAATTCAGTCTTTCGATTATTTTTAAGAAGGTCAGTTCTGGTTTTCTTTGACGATATAGTTGTGTACTCTAGGTAGTGGACTAAGCATCTGCTTCACTTGTGAGAGGTGTTCCAAGTGCTTAGATCTAATCAGTTATATGCTAAGCGCTCTAAATGTATGTTTGGGGCTACCCAAATAGAGTATCTTGGTCATGTGATTTCTCAAGGAATAATTAGTATGGATCGAGCTAAGGTGGAGGGTGTTCTCGAATGGTCATCTCCAAAGACAGTCAAGGAATTGAGAGGGTTCTTCGGGTTGTTGGGGTACTATAGAAGATTTATCAAGGGGTATGGGTTGTTGGCTAAACCTCTTACTATGTTACTGAAGAAGGATGTTTATTGGCAATGGACAGAATTGGAGCAACTTGCTTTTGATCAACTTAAGGTTGCGGCGTGTCAGGCTCCAGTTCTAGTCTTACCAAACTTTCAAGAACCGTTTTGCATTGAGACAGATGCGAGTGGCCAAGGGATAGGAGCGTTGTTGCAACAAAATAGACGATCGGTAGCCTACTTTAGCAAGTCATTAGGGGTTAAATATCATGCTTTGTCTATATATGACAAAGAAATGTTAGCAGTTTTGTTGGCCGTTAAGAAATGGAATCCGTATTTAGTTGGTTGCCATTTTTTATTAAAACTGATCATCAAAGTCTAAAGTTCTTATCTAAATAGTAGGCCATTACACCCTACCAGCAGAAGTGGGTTGCTAAGATGTTAGGATATGATTACTTCATTTCATATCGTAAGGGCTCCCAAAATACGGTGGCTGATGCTTTGTCTAGGAAATCGTTTAATCCTACTTCTCAACTGTTCCAGTGTACAAGTAGCTTGCCTTCTCCATGGTAAAAAATTTGGGATAGTATCCTAGCTTCATATTCCACCGATATAAAGCTTTCTAAGTTATGTTTGGAAGTCCAACAACAGCTTCGGTTGCATTCTAAATATTCATGGCATGGAAACTTTTTGTGCAGGAAGGGTAAGGTAGTGGTAGGTCATGATATCTCTCTTCGCAAACAAATTTTTGCTCTCTTTCATAACAGTGCTGTGGGAGGCCATTCTGGTATTCACGCCACTTAACATCGAATTTCTGCTTTGCTCTACTGGAAGGGTATCACGAAAGATGTTAAGCAGTGGATAAAGGAGTGTATTGTGTGCCAACGATGTACAACTGATACATCTGCTTCACCTGGCCTACTACAGCCTTTGCCTATACCCGGTCGTGCTTGGGCTGTCGTCAGTATGGGTTTTATTGAAGGCTTACCTTTGTCTCAGAGAAAATCCACCATTCTTAATGTGATTGACTGTTTGACTAAGTACAGCTATTTCATAGCTTTAGCTCACCCATTTACTGCTTTGACCGTTGCTCAAGAGTTTTTTCAACATGTTTACAAGTTACATGGTGCACCTGAGGCAATAGTATCTGACAGAGACAAGATTTTCTTAAGCCACTTTTGGCAGGAGCTATTTTGACATCTTGACGCTAAATTGAAGATGTCCACTGCTTATCATCCGCAAACGGATGGGCAGACTGAGATCTTTAACAAATGCCTGGAAGGTTATCTATGCTGCATGGCTGGCGAAAAACCCTCATCTTGGTCGTCATGGCTTCCGTTGGTTGAGTGGTGGTATAATACTACATACCACTCAGTTATTCAAACTACTTCATATATGGCTCTTTATGGCCAGGACCCACCTCTTCATTTACCTTATCTGGTGGGTGCTTCTCTAGTTGCTACGTTGATAATACTCTACAGCATCGAGAAGCTATGCGTAAAGTTCTGAAGTTTCACTTTTAGCATGCCCAGGATCGAATGAAACAATTAGCAAACAGGCATCGATCAGGGAGGGAGTTCTATGTGGGCAATCTCGTGTACTTGAAGTTGTAGCCCTATCATCATCATTCCTTATGTAAGTTCAGAAACCAGAAGCTGTCACCTCGTTATTTTGGTCCCTTCCCAGTGGAAACTCGCGTTGGTCTGGTTACTTATAGACTTTCGCTACCACCTTCCGCTCGCATCCACCCCACCTTTCATGTGTCTCAACTGAAGAAGCATATTGGATCAGCAGTAAGTGCTTCTTCTTTGCCACCAGTGGGTTCCGATGGCGTTCTCCTCAAAACACCAATCTGTATATTAGATTCATGCATGGTGAAACAAGGTAATCATGCGGCTGTCGAAGTTCTTGTTGAATGGGTTGACACATTTCTAGAAGATTCTACGTTTCTAAAAGATTCTACGTGTAATGACGTTTCTTTACGTTTGACCCTTGAGGACAGTGATCCGTTTTAGGGAAAGGGTATTTGTTATGGAATAATCAATGGTTCTTAGTATTTTCATATTTTCGTTATTGTTGCTATGTTCTTGTGTTCTTTTGTTCGAACACTGCGTTTTATTTTTGTTATGCTGTTGTTTACACTTTAGCTATACGGTACGTTTTGAGTATTAGTGAAACGGTTCGTTTTGGTGGTGTGATAGTCTGTTATTTGGCCACCTTTTATACCTGTAACTAAGGGGGGAACGGTTATGTATAGAGATTTTTGAATTCCAGTATTCTCTCATCTTTTCTCTCTTCTTCAAGCTTTTGTTCTTTTTTTTATCTTTTTTAATCTTCTACTGTTTCAATCAGCCCCATAACAAGCTTGATTATAGTATTTGGTTTGTAATTAAGGAATTTTGGTGGATGAAGCTTTGATTGCTTGAGCATGGAGAGTTTGCTTAGGTCTTCTTCCCTATTACACAAAAGGTCATATCTTTTGCAAGCATTTCCTCTATAGCCGGAAAATAACCTCACCGGAATCTTGAAACGGCCGTCAGACTTTGAGATTTCTTATGAAAAATTATGAATTTTCTGATGGAAACTAGAAATTTCCAATCACTGAGTTTATGTTTTGAAGAACAAAGAAAATGAAAGAAAGGGAAAAGGTGATAAAAAGGAAAATAGAAACAGAAATGAAGGGAAAATAAAATAAAATGAAATAATGGAAAATTTTAAAAATTATATATTTTTAAAATATAACACCATTTGTCTATTGCATATTGGTCACCTAGTGCGACATCTTTTTCAGGGATTATTTGAGTTAAACTAGTGTATGGAACTATTCAACTAAATTAGTGCAATTATATACGTAAAATTTTAATTGTAATCTAAATATATATTTAAAAATTTACTTCTGATCTAATCATATGTATTTAAAGAAATAAATATATTAATTTATTTTTATATTTGATAAATATAATTATTTATGTATGTAATATATAAATATAAAACGATGTTATATCAATAATTGTGTTGATAATTTACATGAATTAGGTCAAATCAAAATTTTATATATAAAATTATACAAAATCAAAATTTATATATAAAATTATACATTAAACTATAATTTATATATAATTTTGAGATTTATTTTTTTAAATTACTGGATAATTTTCCCATGTAAGTTTTGGTAAGTTACCATAGCAGGCAACACTCTTACCAAATTCAGAAAAATAATAAAAAATTCAACACCTGTCAAATGTCCCATAAATTGACATTCATTAATTTTATTTGATAATTTTAGTATAATCTGATTTTGAAAATTAAAACATACCAAATATAATTACCTACACAGATTTTGTAGATTTTTTTTTAACATTCTTACCATATCTGTTTTTTTTTATACAATATTTAAAATTACTCATAACCTTTATCTAGCCCTTAACTATAGGGTTAGAGGATAATGCGTTTTAACGCATTCGAACTCACGTCCTTATGCACTGACAACAATACCAATGCCAATTGAGCTAAGATTCAATCGACACATATGGTCATTGTATTTGATATTAATAGATAAATAAGTAATGAAATGGATCTCCCAATTTAGTAATAGTATAGATAAATACGAAATAATGAATTTTGGGTTTAATTTCGTTAGATGTACTCAAATTATGAGATAAATTTTCAATTGGTTCATAAATTCAAATGTTTTAATTGAATCCTCAAAATAAAAGTATTGTTCTAATTTGGCCTTTTAAATGGTCTAGTTGTAAGTACTGATGTCAAATGTCAATTTGGATATACCGTGATTCTGTTTTTCTAAATACGTATTAATAAACATTTTAAAATACTTTAATCTATTGTTTAACGTTAAAGTTGATAGATAAACTGATATAGTAAGCTTATCTGGAACCATACTTTAATAAAACGATTCAATTGAAACATTTTTAAACTTTATGAATTAATTTAAAATTTAACTAATAATATTTGGTACAATAAACCCTAATTATTTGAAATTAGAATATATTTAGATTATTATATAAAAAACCTTGTAAAATAATTTAATAATGAATTGAGCTATCAATCGAAAATAACACTTAATTAAATCTTCAATCGAGAATAAATAATTAATTAAACCCTCAAAAAACCAATTTTCCATGTAAGCTCTGACGTTCGTTAATTTCACGCAGTGGCAAAATTTGATAATTTTTCTTAAAAATGCATGAAAATTAGCTTTTCGAAGATTAATTAATTGTTTATTTTCAATTAACAACTTAATTGAGTGCAACTTCTATCCGAGTATTTAAGCTAATATTTTTAAGAATTATGTTTTTTAAGAAAAAACTTTGCACATTAATGGGCTTCGTATGTTGTTGGAAATGGGCTCAGCCCATTAAGACTTTGAAGGGTTAATTTCATTCGAATGGTTTGGTTTAGATAAAATTTTACCAAAAAAAAAAGCAAAAAAAGTAAACAACACCGCTCCATCCCTTCAACAGTAGTTCTATTTTTTAATTAGGTCAACAGTTCAATTATCCCCCCTCTTGTATCTTCTCTTTCTTTTTGTTTTTTTTTTCAAATTCAAAACCCAGCTCCAGGCCAAGCCAAGGGTTCAACCTGCAGTTGGGTCTTTAAGTTTGTTCCGTGGAATAAAGACAGTAAGTCAGTTTTTTTTTTTTTTTGGGTCTGTTTAGGGTTCATTAATGCCATAAATCCCTCTGAGTTTATGTTTTTTAGACTTTTTTTTTTTCATTTTTTTTGCAGGGCTCAAAATAAAAACCCTCTTTTTTTTTTTTTTTTTTACCTAGAAAGCAGGGATGGATGTAAGTATAAGCAAAGGTTTTTTTTTTTTAGGTTGTAAAATAAATGAGTTAAAAAAAAGGAGTGATTTTTTTTGAGGGTGGTGTTTTGGTTTTTTATTTAATCTTGTTTCCATTCTCTTTCTGTTTGAAGAAAAGTGTTTGGGTTTATGGATTTTTCTTATCTTTTCTCCATTTTTGGATTTTAGGAACCTGAGAAGTTGATTGGTGGTGTTAGTGAGGCTGAAATGGATGGTTCAAAACCAGTTATGGAAGAAACCGAAACTGAGGGTCAAGTCCCAATGGAGGCTGAGACTGGAGCTGGTGAAGTTAAAGACCAAGTTCAAGTTGAAGAAGATGTGAGATTGGAGGCTGATCAGCTGGTTGGTGACAACCCAGATTCAGTAGCACAACAAGCCATTGAAGATACTAGCAAAGCTCTCATTGTTGTTGGTGCTCAAAATGAAGAAAAAATGAAGCCTGAAGAGAGTGTTGGTGTTGAAGACAAATCTTTAGCTGAAACTGATACCAAGATGGGAGTTGTTGACCATGACGATGAGGGTGGTGACGGTGCTGGTGGTGGTGGCCTCGTTCATTCACATGATAATGGTCTTTATGGAAGCCCCAACTCTGACATGAAACCCCATGATGATGACCATGGCATTGACAATGGGGAACAGTTAAAGGACTTGTCTACCGAAAGGGAAATGAATATGCAATTAGCAACTGAACTTGGTGATAAAAACCCTAATCTATGCTTTGATAACTCAGGGTCAGACACTGAGGAAGAACAAGCAGCTTTTGTGAAGGAGGTTGAAGCCTTTTACAAGGAGAAGAACCTGGAATTCAAGCACCCTAAGTTTTACAAGGAGGATCTAAATTTGCTTAAGTAAGCCTTTCAAAGTTCTCATGTTAATTGCAAACTTGTTTCGTTCTTATTCAAAAACGAAACCTTTGTGGTATAATATAACCTTTCTGTAATTTTTTTACAGGTTATGGAGAGCAGTCATTAAATTAGGTGGCTATGAACAGGTTTGCCTTCAATAGGATAGGATATGAATCTTTTAATTTTGTGTTCTTTTTGTTAATATGTGGTATTTGCATGACATTGACTTGTAGTTATTCGGGTTTACGCAATTGGAAATATATGATCTGTTTAGTTGCTTTGTTTATTTATGGTAATTGAGGAAATTAATACATTTATGGTTAAGAATAAGACAGAGTTATCGACTTGCCTTTTTAACCGTGCTGTGGGCTTTTTAGGTGACCTCATGCAAATTGTGGAGGCAAGTGGGCGAATCATTTAACCCTCCGAAGTAAGGATGATGTCTACTTTCTTGTCGATATCTGTTTCTAGCTTACAGAGCAATTTCCGTAACTTAACTACAGAAAGCCTACATCTTCCTCCTATTGAAATTAACTTGTCCAATTTGTTAATGATGTAGCTTTATTATGAATAAATTACGTTAATGATGCTCCTTTTATCGTTTGTTCCTTTGGCATAGGACCTGTACTACTGTATCGTGGACATTCCGTATCTTTTATGAGAAGGTTTTGCTCTGACTGATGATTTCTTTAAACTTGAATACACATACCATGTGATTTAAGGCCACAACCCCGAGCCCTTCCTCTGTCAGCTCTAGTTTTTGCTTTTTCCTTTATTTGTTAATTTAAAATGTGGTTCTCTTGTAATTTGGTTCCATCGATTAGGCACTGCTCGAGTACGAAAAGCATAAAATACACGGTGGCATGCTCCCTCATGCAGATACTTCATTTGTTGAGCCTAATGGAGTTGAAGCTCAGGTAAATATGCTCGCTGGTCAACTTCAACATGAATGTTGTTTGTTGTAGCCATGTCTTATGTTTATCCCATTTTCTGTCATGTAAACTTTATGTCTTCCTGCAATGAACTAGTGAGATTTTGGCTATTACATATGCAAGTGTTGTCTTGTTTTCAATCGATAACAACTTACTAGGACATTGTAAATCTTGTAATCAAAATGCTGTAATTAAAATAACCGTTAGTGCCTAAGTTGGTAAGAGAAAGGAATCGAGTAGGTTGATCTTCCCTAAAAGGTATGCTTTAATTTTCTCCGTAACACTATATGTGATTATACTTGCATGTTAGTTTTCGAGACAGCTACATTGATTTGTACGATGATATGATAGACAATTATTGTTTTGCACAACATGACAAATTAGATGTTTGGTGGTTGAAACTATGGTCTTAAATGCTTGGTGTCCTTAACATTAACTGTATAATTAACAATATGAAAGGAATTATTATTGACACACTGTACGCATTAACTGACTTGCGAAATCATATACATGGAAAGAACTAACATACTAGTCTCTCTTTTCTTGTTAGGTTTTTAGTTGACCAGTACATGAATTTGTTACGATATATATATGGTTATGCAATAATTACAATTAATCTTTTTGTAGGCTGGTAGTAATCAAGCTCCTGGGTCAGGTCGGGCAAAGAGAGATGCTGCTGCTCGTGCCATGCGGAGCTGGCATTCTCAACGTGTTCTCGATAACGGTGAGGTCTGTCATCCAATCATCAAGGTTTGTGGAGACCTTCTAATCTTATATGCATTTACTGTTTTGTTAATCTTTTCTCTTTTTCCTTTTTTTCATCTGCCCTGACCTCACTGTTTTTATGCAATGTTTCCGAATTATCTAGGACAAGACCTCTAGTCCGACGCTCAAAAGTGACAGACAACTTAAAAATTTTGGTATTTCTTATATGCTGGCTTAGCACATTAACCTCTACTACAATGCTAAAAATTGTCTTTATTTATAGGATTCAGTCGTTGCCTCAGGTTTATTGAAGCGAAAAAAGCCATCCACTTTGGACTCTGGTGTCCGAGTTTCTCAACTTAAAGCAACTAAATCACAGTTACGAATGCCCGTTACTTATTCCTATTCCCTACTTTTTTAAATAATGTATATGAAACAGTATCTTGACTTTTCAAGGTGCCGAAACTAGGCGTTCTTTTGGTAGGTTGGATACTGCAGTTGTTGATATCGGAGCCCCAGCTGATTGGGTGAAGATTAATGTGCAAAAAGCCGTAAGTCTTTCTCTTGTTTATTCTTAGGATAATGTGATTACATAGCTAATTCGCTCTTTATCTGTGATTCTTTCTCTGTGGTCCTCACAGGTTGACTGCTATGAGGTCTATGCTCTGGTTCCCGGACTTCTTCGTGAGGAGGTTCGTATATCTTTAGATGATTCTCTGTTTTGTGTTTCACGTTTGCTAGTAGTAAAATTGCATGACTGGAGTAACAGGGAAAAACTTTTACCCGTCCAGTTAAGTCGATATATCATTAGGTCTACCACTTATGTTGTTAATAGAGATCTTAATGTGCTAAATTTGCATTAGTCTTGCTATTATACGTGCTACCTGAACACAATCCTTTCTGTAAATTCCTGGGTTGCAATTAGCTAATTATGTTAATCTCAAGATCTACCATTTGGCCAAGATTCTTAATCTAGTACGAATAAGGATCCCCTGTATGTGTTTGATTATCACTGATGAACTACCGTATATTTTTTTAAATGAACCAGGTGCATGTTCAGTCTGATCCAGCAGGACGTTTGGTTATATCCGGTCAACCAAAGGAACTCAAAAATCCTTGGGGTGTTACACCCTTCAAAAAGGTTTGTCTGAGTTGATCATATTACAACGTACTGTAGGATGCATGATCTGTTTCAATGATTAGGCGGGGTTCATTCACCACATTCGTTCTTCAGATAGCTGTTTCTGATGTGCACTAACGATATGTGCGATTGTGTCCAGGTTGTCAGCTTGCCATCTAGAATCGATCCGCACCACACTTCGGCTGTGGTTACCCTGCATGGTCAATTGTTTGTCCGAGTCCCGTTCGAGGCAGCCGATGTATAAGATGGACTTGTAGGTTTCTTTTTTTAGCATCTTCACAGTTAGAGATTTCTCTAGTTTGAAATCAACCTGACATCTAATTCAGCAATGCACATGTTTAGCTTTATGTGAATATGACTCCAAAGATTTGGATTGTGTTCCGTTGCTTGACCTGTTTGATAGTAAACAATGGCAAGCCAAATGTTGGCCATCTCTCATCACCTTCCTTAAAATGTTGGCAAATTTTGGGTGATTTCGGGTTTAGATCGTTTTGTTTTCATATTATTTTGGGTATGGATTAGTTTCGAGTTTGGCTCATTCGGGTTAATTTGTGTTGGCTTGCTGGTCAAATTTGAGAGATTATGATATATATCTAAATCATAATTTGAGAGATTATGATATATATCTAAATCATATGTGGCATCATAGCATTATGATAACTTGACATTTCATCTATTATAAATATATTTTTCAAGTTAAAAAAATAATTTTTATTTAAAATAATTTTATTTTATTTTATTAATAGAAAATTTATTAGGGTCTAGATTATTAATTATACTCTTCTAATTAAAAAAAAATTGTAGTTGTTTAGATGTGTTTGATTGACGGAGTGTAATTACATCGTAATTTTTTTATGTTATCTTTTATGGTAAAAAATATTAATTATTATACAAATTTATTAATATGATAAAAATAAATTTTAAACAAAAATTAAATTAATATATGTATTATTAGTATAAAAAAGTTGTTGATTATCAATTATTATAAAAAAAAAGAAAATACATATTATATGTAATTTTATCTAATTGTTTTAATGCATATTTGATGGGTTGTTTTGTTTTTAATATTTAACATATGCTTTTTATCATTACTTGTTGGTCCTTAACAAACAAATCATTGTCCGAATTTGAATATGCATTATTAAAATTATTAAGATTTTATTTTTTTTTCATGTATTTTTCGAAGTATGATTCAAGTTATGAAAAATGTAGCATGTTAGTATGATTCAGCATTATTATTAATTTTTCTTATATTAGGGTGATGTTAATATGTAAAATAATTTTTTAGAATAACAAATGTCATCTTAATTACATTTCAAAGTATTGAATGTGTTGAATGTTTCAAATTAAAGAGTTCACGAGTTGTCTATGGTGATTATGTTGGGAACCATTCTCTTACATGATATCATACCTCATGATATGATGCAAGAAATTTTTTTGTATTAGCAAAATTAGCATCGACTTTATAATATTGGGTTTCAAAGTCTAAATAGTCTAACTTTAATTATAAAAATTTATATAAACTTAATTTCGAAACAAACTTATGTTAACTTATATCCCTTTACTACAATACGTAAATTAAATAAAATTAATATAAATTTTTACAATATATAACTTTCATAAAGAAAAAATTTATAAATTGTCTAATAACTTTCACAATATTTTTATAAATAATATAATATTTAATCATAACTTTAGAAAATTATCTTTTATAAATAGATTACGGTAAAAAAAAATTATATATTTTTTATGAATAAGTATATTATTTTTATAATGTATAGCATGGACACATAAATAAGTTATTTTCATACTTATTAACCATAAATTTTTATAATAAATATATATCATAACATTTGTATAACATGTAAATTATTTTTTATAATAAATTTTTTAGTCATAACTTTTAAAGAAATCTAGGATTTAAATAATATAATTTTTTATTATAACTTTATAAAATACACATTTTTAGAATTTGTAATATAATAATATTTTGGCCATAACCATCCAAAACACTTATGTGTGCTCATGCTTATAATATAATTTTTATAACTTGTATAAAAATAATATTTTTAAAAATAATTTAATTATAAGTTTTAATCACATCTGTCTTTTTTGACACGAGAGAGATTCTAGTTGTAAGATATCTAATGAAACTGTCGCTCGAATTGAGATCTCATTCAAAGAGAAAGATATCAAATATCTGGAGTTTCTTTTTGTATATTATATGGATGATTCGATCTGCTAGGATCATGATTGAGAATTGGTTGATCGTCTTTCTTCAAGTAAGAAGCAAAACCTAATCAACTTGAACTCGGGATAGCTATTCGAATCTTAGTGAAAGATTGGATTTGTTATCTCGTGTACGATTTTCGTGAAAAAATACCAATTGAAGTGGGGCGTTTCTTCAAACAACAAGGAGCTGGGTCAACTATTCAATCAAATGATATTGAGCATGTTTCCCATCTCTTCTTGAGAGGCAAGTGAGCTATTTCTTTGCAAAATTGTGCTCAATTTCATATGTGGCAATTCCGTCAAGATCTCTTAGTTAGTTGCGGGAAGAATCCATACGAATCAGATTTTTTGAGGAACATATCGAGAGAGAACTGGATTTGGTTAGACAATGTATGGTTAGTAAACATGGATCGATTTTTTAGCAAGGTACGGAATGTATCGTCAAATATTCAATATGATTCCACAAGATCTAGTTTCGTTCAAGTAATAGGTTCTCACTAATTGAAAGGATCTTCTGATTAATCCAGAGATCGTGTTGATTCCATTAGTAATGAAGATTCAGAATATTACACATTGATTAATCAAAGAGAGGTTCAACAACTAAAAGAAAGATTGATTTTTTGGGATCCTTCCTTTCTTCAAATAGAACGAACGGAGATAGAATCAGACCGATTCCCTGAGTGCCTTTTTGGATATTCCTCAATGTCCTGGCTATTCATGGAACGTGAGAAGCGGATGAATAATCATTTGCTTCTGAAAGAAATCAAAGAATTTCTTAGGAATCTTACAAGATCCATTTATTCTTTTTTCTTTGATAGATGGTCAGAACTTCATATGGGTTTTAATCTTACTGAAAGGTCCACTAGAGATCAAAAATTGTTGAAGAATGAATAAGATGTTTCTTTTGTCCCTTCCAGGTGATTGGAAAATAAAGAAATAGTTAATATATTCAAGATAATTACGTATTTACAAAATACCGTCTCAATTCATCCTATTTCATCGAATCCGGGATGTGATATGGTTCCGAAGGAAGAACTGGGCAGTTCCAATAAGATTTCATTCTTGAACAAAAAATATTACAACCTAATTTTCAGTGGTATCAGAAACAGTGGTTTGAGATCACTAAATCCGATGAATGAGTTTAAAATTTTATTATTTATTATTTATGAGTCAAGTCTGATTTTAGAAGATTTTTGAATTAGTGATTTGAGTTTTATAAGGATTTATTAGGTAAGTGGTTTTGAAAACGAGGTATTGAGACTTCGATTTTATAAACCGAGTTGTAAATATTTTTATAAACATTTACGAAGTGTCATTAAGATAGTATTAAAGTTTCGTTAGAAAATTTTAATGTTTTGATAGTTAATTAAGTAAAAATGACTAAATTGAAAAATGTACAAAACTTACTAATTAAAGAAACAGTGATTAAATAGCTTAAGTGGTAAATAAGGGAGGACCAAAAAGGCAATTAGACACCCATTAGAAGGCTGAGGCGGCATAAACAGAGAAAAATCTTGAAATTGGGTGATTTAGGGGTAAAATGGTCATTTGGGAAATTATATTAAAAATAAAACAAATGACTAAATGAATGCTAGACATTTCTTCATCAATCTCTAGCCAAAAACAGTCATAAGAGAGCTCCTAAAGCTGGTTTCTCATATTTTTGCATCATGTGAGTTCAGTTCTTGCTCTTTTCTTGAAATTTTTGTGTTTTTAAGACTTTTACAATTAGGCCCAACTATGGGTAATTTTGAAAGTTACCATTGATGAGTGCTGGATGTTTGTGATGAATTAACATGAATTTAGAGGTTTAATTTTTGTTATATGATGATTTTATCAAGTGATTTTGATAAATATTGATTTTAGAACCAAATTGTGAAAAAGATCAATATTAGGGTTTGTATTAAATTCTGTTTATCAAGGGCTGTATGATAGCCTAGAATATTTAGACAAATCATTAATTGAGAGAAAAATTAGCTCATTTGATAGACTAATTGGGGAAGGACTAAATTGTAAAAACTGTAAAAGTTAGGGTAATTATGTAATTTTGAAAATTGAAGGGTATTAATTGTAAAGTGAATTGAAATTGAAATATATGCTAATAAATAAACAATTTTACATTTTAGATCAAGAGCCCGTAGACAAACGTGAAGAAGAGAAAATAGTAGAATAGTTCCTGAACTACTGCAAATCTTACAATTTAACCCAGGTAAGTTTGTATGGTTAAAATTTGATGTTATTTATTAACTTGATGAATGTTATTATGTATTTATTCATATCTATTGTTGAAAATAAAATTATTGTTAAATTATGAAATTGAATTCAATGTTCAATTCGAGTAGAACGCTGGATTGAGTACAATCGTTCTGTGGCAAATGATGAATTGATGGTAAATGCAAAGGATGAATTGACAGCAAATTACCCAAGTAAATTGAGGTTCAGCATTTGTTGCTAACTTTCGTGTTTACTTTTTGTTTAGCTTTCACGAGCTTATGTTAACTCATATGAGTTTCTGTATAACCCTAATTGGTTTCTGTTTAGCTCTTATGAGCTTTCGTTCAACACTTATGGGTTTCCGTTTAGCACTTATGTGCTTCTGTGCAGCCTTCAGGCTTCTGTATACGATGAATTCATATCCGTAAGCCGTTCTCCAACTTGATAAGATTTGGTAAAAGACTTATGTGAATGAAATTGAAAGTTATATTGATTATTATTGATATTGAATTGAAGGAAGTGGGTTCATCGATTGATGTTGTGTTTGACAGGGAGATTGAATGATTAATTTACTATTTAATTTATTATATTAAGCTCGGTAAGATCTATGTTTAACCTATCGAACTTACTAAGCTTCATTAAGCTTGTGTTATTTAATGTTCTTGTAGATTAACGTGAGGTTAGGAGATCGGATTAATACATCAAGCCACACTATCTAACTCACTCTGGTAGCTTTTGCAACATGTACTTAGGTTTATATGGCATGTATAGGGCTATAATGGTTTAAGTAAAATTGGTTTGTGTAAATATGAAGAGTTATACTTTGACTATATTTCTAATCAACTTATATAGGTATTGATTAATCATGCATGAGGTATGTTTGGATTGGTTAGACGATGGTTAATTAATAGGTATATTGAAGCATAATTTGAACCAGTAAATTAGTAAAATATACATATAGATGTATGTGATTAATTTGGTACGTTAGGATATTTGGGTATATGTGATGATAATATAGGTATAACAATTTGATTTTGGTTTGAATTGAAGGTTTTGTTGTGGTTTGTGATTGTGCATATGGTTGTGTCTAGGTTGAAACTAAGGTTGGGTGAGAAATGTGGCCATAAAATGGCCTAATTTTGTCCACACGGGCAGAGACGACCTGGCACATGGGTGTGTGGTTTAGCCGTATGCCCCTTGCATTTTAAAAATTTGAAACAGAATGCTCAGGTATTTTCACACAGTCTGGCACAGCGGCGTGTGGCTTGGTCGTGTGACCTCTGCACTTACAGAAGGCCTAGCACATGGGCGCGTGACTTGGTCGTGTGACACAAGTCAGAGAGTTACACGGGCGTGTGTACCGTGCACCTAGGTAAAAATGTTTGAAGTTTTGTGAAAAGTTCCCTAAGTTCCCGGTTTAGTCCCGACTTGTTTCTAATGCATGTATTGAGCCTCGAGGGCTCAAATAAGGGACATTATGAATAATATCTGACATGAATATGATATATAACTGTATTTGATTTGTTTATTCCGGTAATGCTCCGGCGACGGATCTGGGTTAGGGGTGTTACAAAAAATAATTTTTTTGATTTATTTCATCTATTCTATGACTAGAACAGATGGATACAAGTTGCACCACGATTTTGAATCAGAAGAGAGATTTCAAGAAATGGCAGATCTATTCACTCTATCAATAACCGAGCCGGATCTGGTGTATTATAAGGGATTTTCCTTTTCTATTGATTCCTACGGATTGGATAAAATATAATTCTTGAATGAGGTATTCAACTCTAGGGATAAATTGAAAAAGAAATCTTTATCGGCGCTACCTCCTATTTTTTATGAAGAAAATGAATCTTTTTATCGAAGGATCAGAAGAAAATGAATCTTTTTATCGAAGGATCAGAAAAAAAATGGGTCCTATTCTCCTACGGGAATGATTTGGAAGATCCAAAACAAAAAATAGTGTTATTTGCTAGCAACAACATAATGGAGGCAGTCAATCAAGATAGATTGATCCGAAATCCGATTCAAATCCAATATAGCACCTATGGGTACATAAGAAATGTATTGAATTGATTCTTTTGAATGAATCGATCTGATCGCAACTTCGAATATAGAATTTGTAATAGACCAATTTTGGCCTGGCCCAAATTACCAAAATAAAACCCAAAATAAAAACAAATAAAAAGAAAAGTCTAAAAAATTACAATCCAAATTAAAACCCAAACAGACCCAAACCTAGCCCAACTACCCCCAGCCCAAATAAATTAAACCAAACAACCTAAACTAAAACCCAATGACCCAAACTAACCCTAGCCCATTTAGCCTAAAAACTTTTCAGCAAACTAACCCTAGCCCCCTTATGCTGTCGCCAACCCTAACCATCACGCGCCTATCATCGTCCTCACACGCTTCTGACACCGTTGGCCACTCACGTCACCTGCAAAACAAGGAAAACGCCAAGCAGAAGAAACAATAGCAAACAAACAAAAAAAGAATAACTAAACAGTTTGTAAATTGGCTTTAAAAGCGACGACCTCATCTATGTAGTTTTTTTTTTTTTATGAACACAAATTAATCAAAAAAGAACTTAAGATTTCAAAAAGGTGATTTACACTTTGATTTCCTCTGTTTTTAATTTTAAGTCCATTTCTACTTTTTATTATTTTATATTTATATACGAAACTAAAGAGAAAAAGGGGAAGACTCACCGCCCCTTGATCGTGTCGTCGGAGGCTTCATTCGTCGTCGGATTCGGACTCGAAAGGGGGTAGAGGTCCCCTTACTTTCGAACTCTCTTGGTCGAGAGATCTCCGCCTTCAAAGGCGTTTTAACAGAGGCTAAATAGCCCGTTTTGCCTAGCGTCGGCCACTGGCCATGGTGGTGGTGCGGCAAATTGCCGAAGGGACCCATGGCCGGCCATGGAGAAGCTTTAAGAGGAGAGGAGGGTATTCATTTTTTTTTTTTTTTTAGAATAGAGGGCTGAAATGAAACTTTTTTAAAAAATTTGGGCTTTTATGGAAGCACGAAATGGTGCCGTTTTACACCATGGTCACCAGCGCCGAAACGGCGCCGTTTAAGGTGACCCGTGTGAACCCGAATCGCTCTGAAAAGGGGATCCGCGTGTTTTTTTATTTTCGGGTTATTTACGCATCCTTCCGTTTTTTCGACCCTCTTCAATTCAATCCTTTTTTCTTTTTTTTTTTAAATTTACCCCATTGATTTCGTTTTTGTTTCACTTCAGTCCTACATGAAATGTGCGCAGGGAATTTGGGGAATAATTTCCTGATTGATCCCTAGTTGTTTTCCACGTGCCCGTTTTAATCCTGATTTGAGCTTTATTTATTTTTGCAATTTTTAATTACTCCCTTTATTTTATTCTGATTTGTAATTAAATCCTCAATTTTTTAGGTTCATTTTTAATATTTATTTGTTTTAAATTGTTTTTTATATTATTTATTCTCATTTGTTTTATATACTATTTATTTTAAATTGTATCATATGTTATTTATGTTGAATTGTTTCTATATGTTATTTATTGTAAACTTTTTATATACTATTTATTTTGAATTTCTTTTTACACATTATTAACTTATTATATATTATTTTAAGTTATTTTGTATACTATTTATTTCAAATTTTATATATACGTTATTTAGTTTAAACTATTTTATATGTTATTTTAAAATTTGATATATTGATTTTTTTAAACTGTTTTATTATTGTTTATTTCAATTTTTCATATATTAATTATTTTAAATATACACATAAATCATCTATTTTAGTTTTCTTCTTTTTATGTCATTTATTTTAAACTGTTATTTTTAAATTTCTTTTTTACATATTATATTTTAAGCTTTTATATGTTATTTTAACTTGTTTTATCAATTATTTATGTTAAGTTACTTTATATATTATTTTATTTTAAATTGTTTTATTTATTAATTATTTTATACTATTTATTTTAAATTGCTTTTATAGTATCTATTTTAGATTTATTTTTTTCATGTATTATTTGTTTAGAATTGTTTTATATTTTATTTTAAATTTTTTTATATTATTTATTTCATTCTTATTATTAATATGGATATTAAATGATGTAGGTTGTGTGATCATTGTCATTGTATGTACTATGATTCGATTATTCGTGTTTTAATATTGTTATCATTCACTTGTGTAATATTTTATTAATGTATTATTGTTTTATGTTCATTATTATATTTCATTCCATCGCATAGTGAGTTAAACTCCAACATATTTATCCAATATAAATCTTTTTATTTTACTCCAAACAAAAATAAATGCATGCCTTTAAGTGAAGTACTCTTTATTATTCAAAAAGGAAAATTTTCCTAAATAAGGCAATATTTCACGTTTTAGGAAATTTGAGAAATCGTACTCTAACTTACAGGGTTTCGATTTTCTCGTTAAACCTAAGTAGTCAAATATCTTTTTGAATTTCAAAATACATGGAATTTCAATAAAAATTAAAGGTAAACTTATTCTCGATGGCTCAAATGTCACATCCTAACTTACGGGATGTGACATATTGTTATCGTGGGACGAGTGGGCCTTTGATGCTCATTTTATTTTAATTCAAGCATTTTTAAAATTAACATTAATAAAAAAGGGAGGATTATATTTTCAAATTCTTTACAGATTTTCAACTTTCGACATTAAGACATTAAATAATCAATTAGGTATCAATTTTGGCCGTTACGAGGGTGCTAATCCTTCCTCGTACATAACCGACTCCCGAACCCTTTTCTCGAATTTCGTAGACCAAAATCGATGTTTTAGTAAAACAAAACATTTTATTAAAACAATCAAATTATGAGGTGATCCGATCACACTTAAACAAAAAAGATTGGTGGCGACTCCTAATTTTCGTTTTCAAACAAAGTCGACTGTTTTTAAAAAATGGTTTCGACATAATTTAAATGGATCAAATAGGAAATGATACTCTGAATTATAGAACTATAATAAAATATACGATCAACCAATATTTATTGAATTTAAAAAAGAGTGAAAAGAAATTGTTCGATCCTATTATTTTAATTTCTTAGACCAAGAGATTCATGAGTTAGGATTCTAATGCATATAGATACAAATGATTCAATGAGAGTAAGAATTTTCAGGAACATTTAGAACATATAAACATATAGATACATATGAATTTCCAGGGTGCAATGCTTATTCCTCAAATCATCCCCAGAAAATCTATTGAAAAAAAAAAAGAAAAAAGAATCATATGAATTTTTTTGGCACAAAAAGAAAATCAATTTATCATTCTTTTACCAGTATGCATGTTGTACACTTTTGGTGTCTCTAGAAAAAAAAAATGTATACAAAAAAAAAGAAAAAAAAAACCCTGCAAAACATGAGAAATGTGAAGCGTTTTGCAATTAAGGGAATACAAAACCAGCACCGGCACCGGCGGCTCCGAGGTTTCCGAGTGCTCCTGGGTTTATAGCGAGCCATAACAAGGAAATAATAATGGCGATAAGACCAGCCCAAACGAAAACAATGGTGGGTGTTTTTCTTCGTCGACCCATTAACCCTTTAAGGAAAGGATATAAATGAGCTAAAACCCAGAAAGCAAAGAAAGCTCCTCCGATGAACATATTCCATTGTCCAGTACCGAAAAGTGTTCTCGCAAAAGCAATCATAAGAGCAATGATATTGACCATGGCGATAACAATAGGTGGAATCATTAATGAAGTCCATTTCACTAGGTATAAATCTGCATATATATCATCTTCATCCTCACCTGCTGATTTTGCTGTTAATGTAAATGAGATTTCAATACCTGCTATTACTTTCAAAAGACCTTGAATACATGCAGCGAAATGAGAACTGGTTCCTGATATGAGCCAAAACTGTTCGTTTCTCCACCAATCTTCAAGTGAAATCTGAGCCCATCTTACCTCGAGGAGTGCTAAACCTATGAGGCAAAATGTGATAATCATAAGGTAAACCAAAAAAAAGATGTTTAATTGTTTCACGATGAACTGGCCGGAGATTAGTGAAAGTGCGGGGAGGAAACAATAAACGATGAGGAAAAATGATGTGAATGGGTAAATGCCGACGTTTAGGTAAGCTAAACGTTGGAGGAATTTGAGCTTGCGAGTAGCGAGGAGGGCGTTGTTTCTTGAGAAGAATATCTCGACGGAGCCTGTTGCCCATCGGAGCACTTGGTGAAGACGATCGGTAAGATTGATCGGAGCTGACCCACGGAATGCGTCACGTTTCGTTATGCAATATACTGATCGCCACCCACGGTTGTGCATACGGAACCCAGTCACCACATCTTCCGTCACTGAGCCGTAAATCCACCCTACCCGTTCCCCCCATTCTGTCTTGTCCTCGTACCTTATCGGAAACAAAAACAATACGAATTATTTAAATTAGACGATTTTTTTAAAGAAAATTGATGAACGTACAACCAGCAAGAAATGACATACCAGCAAGAAATGACGGAAACAGCTTCAGCAACAGTGACAGCATCGAGTGGTTCACGAGGTACCCTAAGAGCACCTGGAGGTCGTCCGAATTTAATAGCCGGATGGTCGGCAATAGGTCGACCTTGGAACTCACAAACCGGGATAGACTCCGCCAACATCGTTGAATTCCCGAATCGCTTCGGCAACAGATTTACATCCAGCTCAGGGTCCAGATCACTGGTCGTTAATGGCTGCGTTTCATTCTCTTTAGCTTGCGTCAATTTATCAGGATTTGGAGGAGGAAATGCATACAAAGCAAATCGCCTAAACATACAACCAGTTCCCACGTAAACCGGCCCTTGTACACCATCAAGTGCTCTCATATTACCATCGAAAAACACCGTGTTGTGATTGGCGTAACGATCAGAAGGATCGATCCCCTCAAATCTTTGAGGGAATTGAATGTAACAAATATCTTCACCGCCTCGATCCATCATAAAACACATCCCTTCTCGAATAGCTTTACAATTGTTTATGTAATGATCACAATCGAGGTTAAGGATGAACGCACCGTTCGATAAGATCGCAGATGCTCGAACCAACGCGTTCATGGCACCGGCTTTCTTGTTGTGATCATATCCCGGTCTTTTCTCTCTCGAGACGTAAACGAGCATCGGGAGTCGTATATCGACGTCGGTGAAATCAATGAGCTTATCTTCGCCATTTCCGGTAAGTGGATCATGGCTCGGTGGTTTCAACATGACTTGTAAAATCCCTGCATGGTCACCCTTAGAGTGTTCACTGGTTCCAACGGCCCAAGTTCCAGGCCAATGTGTACCATCAGCCATCCATGTTGCCTTTTGGATCTTAGGTTTCTCCATAGGGTCAGCTCCTGTTTCCCTAAGGTGTTTTAGCATTTTCATTTCTTCCCTTGCATTGAATGCTTCGGATCGTCTTCGGATCGAGTCGGGGAGTCCATTGATCCTAACTTTAAACTCGTCGTACTCCCTTCTCATCCTCCTTCGATCTTTTACGAAGTCGGACCGACACTTATTCTTAGTCGGATCGATTTTTAAGTTGAAGTAGGCATCAGGGTTCCTCGGCTCGATATTGTGTTTCCGACAGAATGGAACCCATAAATCAGCGAAACTTGCAGCTTCCGCCATCGCTTCGAAGGTGAGCAGGGCGCCACCATCGTCGGAGGTATAACACGCTACTTTTTCGACAGGGTAATCAACCGCTAAAATAGAAAGGATAGTGTTGGCAGTGGTAAGTGGAGGTTCCTTCTCCGGATCGGCGGTCGATACAAACAAGTCTATGCCCGGGAGATCTGATCGTCCTGTTGGATTTGACGGTGACGGTAAATCAAACTTCTCTCGAAGAACCTCGAGATCTGTCGTACGATTTACCGGGCATATTTTAGGAATTTGATCAAGGATCCAAGAGAAAGCAAACCATACTTCACATACAATTGACATTGTCCATAACCATATAGCATCATCATTTGGATTCGTAATTCTCCAATGTAGGAAAAAGGCCAACACCACCAATCGAACGAAAACCAATAACCTACGTTAAAAAAAACATTTTCCATTTATTTCATATTTCCAACAAGCAAATTTCGAGTCGAAAATAAGAAAACCCGAACCTGTAAGGGCTAAGGATGGCAGAATCGATTGGGATCTTACGACTTATGGGCTTCCATGGCTTATCATTGTTCTCAATGTCACCTTGGAGTCTTTCATCACCATCATCACCACCATACATATCATCACGAAAAGCATTACCATATCCATAAGTACCACTTGTTTCAAACAACCATCGGTTGTGATCAAAGTCTCCCCCTTGATTCCTTTTCATCATTGACATGTTATTAGGATCTCTTTTACCATTCGGAGCCGGTAATTTCAACGTTCCGTTCGAGTATTCTATCTCATCATCGTAATCCCCGACCTTGTATGGTTCCTTACAACCCGGGCAGAGACCCTTGTCCTTTTGAGCATCCATGTAACAATCTCTGCATATTTTGAACCTAGAAAAAACCAATGCAACAATAGTAGTCTCAATTCCTTATATGTATCATGTATGTATACAGGTAACAATATTATGGAAGCTGATATACTAATAATTAAATTGTATTTTGTTCTTTTAATCTAAAAAATGAACAAATTAAGCCATATATGTTAGATCAAGAGTAAATTGGTCATTTTTGTTAAAAAATTTATCCACTTCTATTGTTAAAAATTGGCGTCAGTTACGTATGGTATGCCACATGTACCTCATTCTAATGTAAAAAATCAGTTTTAATAGTAAAAATAAATAAAATTTTTAATAGAACTTGTTTACTCCTTAGTTTAACATATAGTGACTAATTTATCTAATTTTTTTAATAAATAAGACAAAATATAATTGCATATGTGTATGTATGTACCTGCATACACAAGGCATTACGTCATTTCCACGTTCATCTTTCATGACTTTGCCATCACATGCAGACATAGCGCAAGAGGCACCCTTTGCACCCGCCATTTGAGGGTGAGTCACCTCGGAATCGATCACTTTATCCATTAAATGAGCTCGAGTCACGCTGTTGAACCCGCCGGTGAACAACGAGTTCGAAACGTACTGTTCTTCGGCTTTGGCGGCGATCGAGTTATCCATCGGTTGGTTATCGGGTGTAGGTGGGATATGCACGGTGTAGTTCATGTAATCCCCCGACATCTCCCCGGACATATCAATGTCATCCCTAGACAAACTAACGTACCGTCCGCTGGACGTCCGCCGAGCGAACTTCACTTGTTGTCCAGTCGAATTACGTGAGCCACCTTGAGCATTGTTGGCACCGCCGGGACTACGCATTCCTTTCTTCGACTGTTGGGACGTTAGGGACGTCGCCATGCACGATTAAAACTTAAAAAAAACAAAACAAAACAGAAGGACCAAAATGAAGAAAGGAACAGATAGAGCAAAAATTACCTTTCCCTTGTCAATGTTATTGAAAGTAATGATCTCTTCACCATAGCATTAATGTTTTCCAGGAGTTTATTGAAACTGGAAAAACTTTTGCCTGAGTTTAGAGATTATGACAGGGAAAGGTAAAAGGGGAAGGTTGTTGTGTAAGGAAGAAGGGACTGAATTGTGGCCATTGATTAACTTATTACATTTCTACTAGTATGTCCATCATTGTTGGGGACCAAATTGGAATTCTATTTTTGGCATGATGGATTGATGATCGAAGACCAAGTCCTAGGTTAGGCGTTTGCCAGTTTTTATTTTTAACGGTCTGTTTTTAACAGGTTTTATGGAGATTTTCACGTTAATGGATGTTATTTATCTTTGAAGATTTTGGTCCTTTTTATGGTCTGTATTAAACTTTGCCTCTGCAATTCCTTCTTGTTTATTTTGTTTTAGGCTAAGTTTGTTTAATTGAAAAGATTTTTGGAAAAAAAATAGAAAATGAATTAAATTTTTTTGAAAAAATTAATATTTTCCAATATTTGGATGAATCTATTTAAAATATTTTTTATTGTTTTACGGATTTCTTGAAAATATTTTATAAAATTTGTTTTTAATGAAACAAACATATGATAAGTAATAATTGATTACAAAGTGATGTTAAAGGTGAAATTATAGTACATAATGAATCTTCATGATGTTAAAGATTAAATTGTAAACTTTGTAAAATTTATAATTGAAACAAGAGAAGTGATGTTACGTGAAATAATATATTATAATGAATTATTTGATTAAATTGCTTATGGTGAAAAATAAATTACATGGCAATAGGGACTAAATTGAAAAATGTACAAAAATTTAAGTGTGAAACAATTTAATATGTGAATAATGAAATTATGATAAAAGTTTAATGAATGTGCTATGAGATGATGAAATATACATAAAGTATTGTAAAAGTGAAATTATGGAAAACTATTGAATTTTTATAATAATAAGGACTAAATTGTTAAACTTGAGAAAATATGTGGATGAAATAATAGAAGTGAAATTCATAGAAATTTGATATGTGAAATGAGATATTAAGATAAATTATGTGATTAAAGTGTAACAAGAAAGAAAATTGGTTTAATACGATTAATTAATGAATATTGAACTTTTATGACAAAAAAGGACTAAATTGAAAAGTTATGGAAGTTTACAAGAAAATGTTTGATAAGTGAAGAATGCAGTAGAGAATGTAACATCCTGGTGCTTTGACCTAATGTTCGGGTTGAGTATGAGAATATTACAGTAAACAGAGCCTTATCAGTTTGAAAAATGTCTTACGAAAAATATTTTGGTAAGATGTTTTACAGGAAAAAGGGGATAATTTTACGTTGTTTGGAAAAATTTTTACGTTTACCATCCTATTTTACATGAAACAAACATCGGAAAAGGTAGAAAATATTTTCCGTAAAAACTTTTAAGTTGAATCAAACGGATAGTGTTTTTAGTAATTTTGAGGTTAAAAAAATTATTTTCTATAATATAATTTTTGGCCCTTGAACTTGGCAACTAAATTCACTTTAATAATTGTATTTTTTTTTATCTGCTTTGATAGCTGAACTTGGAAACTAGATTTATGTTGATTCTTGAACTTGAAAAAGATAAAAGTTTGATCCTGTGACACTATGGGATTGTGTCACATAGTCACTTGAAGATTAAAAAATTATATAAAAGGTGATAATGTGGTAAAATCTTCAATTGTCACATTAAGCGTTCTATTAATTAGATGAGTGGTTGAACCAATTATGACAACTGGTTCATGATTCAATTGGTTTGATCGATTCAACTACTAAACCAACAGTACTTAAATAAATAATTAAAAAATTAATTTTTTTAAAAAATAAAAAAATTATTAAATGATTTCTGTAATAGGGCAATTTTGCCCAGCCCAATTGAGTAAAACAAAATACAAAAATAAATAAAACCAAATAGAAATAAAGTCCATCAGTCCATGGTTTTACAACCCAATACCCGGAGCCCAATATCAGCAACCCAATTTACTACCCAATTCACCCATTACCCACATCAACTACCCAGAACCCAACCACTAAAGACCCACTACCCTTCAGACCCAAAACCCCAATACCCGGTAGACCAACTCAGGCCCAAATCTGACAGCCCATGCTCCAAATCCGACTAAGGTTTCAGACTTTCTGAAACCCTAGCCACCTGCTCCCTCCACCGTCACTTTAGCCTCTGCCACCGAACCTGCCTCCGTCCCCTCACATCTACTCAAGACCTACAAAAACAGTGGAACACAAGGCAGAAATAGCAAGCAAACACGCAAAGAACAGTAACAAAACAGCAATTAACAGTGTAAATGTTTTAGCTATAAAGCCTTAGTCAAACGATGTAATCAGGGTTTTTTTTTTTTAATATTCAGAAAGAGTGTAATCGGGGGCTAAAAAAAAAACAAAAAATGTTGTATACACACTTTTTTTGAGAAATCGAAAGACAAAGAACAGAGAAAGAAAAGGTCGTTTTTTTGCTTCCGATTCATTTTTATTTTTTGGTTGATTTCCTCATTTGTTTTCTGTTTCAAATCTTTTTAACAAGAAGAAAAATAAAGAGAGAAAGGGAGAGTTCTACCTGAGCTTTCAGGCTTGTGGCGTCGGAGACCCGATCTCCATCGTTGGCAACACCTCTACCCACGGTTAAGGGCCTCGGGTTTTGACCTTTGTGAGGCGAGAAGGTTTCAACCCTTCTTGATTCACTCTGAACGGGGTTTAAACTGCCCGTTTTTGCGCTCATCGACCGCTGATTTCGGTGGTGGTGCGATTGAGACCATCGGGGGGAGAGGAACAGAGGGTTAGGGATTTGGTAAAAGGGGGAAAGGGGGCCGAATGCTCTATGGTTTCTGTTTTTAGGTTTGTGAATGATAAAACGGTGTCGTTTAAGCTATGCTCATGACCCGACCCGGTCCACTTAGCCGAGATCCGCGCGTTTTAGAACAGATGGTCTATTTACGCGTTAGCCCCTCTCCCATTTTTATTTGTTTTAATTAAATTTTAACCCTTTTTAATCTTGCCCTTCAGTTTCATCGCTGTTTCAATTGGGTCCCCTTGTTAATGCTCGTTTTGGGAGGAAGGGATTATTTCCCTTTTTAGTCCCCCATGTTATTCGCGCATATCACATGAGTCCCTCCTCTTACTTTTATCTTCGATTTGGCCCTGTAATTATGTTTTGTTGCGATTTTAGTCCTTCTTTTTTATTATTTCTGTTATTTCCGCTATTTTTAATGTATTTTAAAAAAAAATGAATAGTTTAGTATTATTGTTACAATCACTGTAATTTCCATTACTATTATAATATTATTATATTACTACTTATTATTTTCTTATATATATATATATATATATATATATTTTAACATTATTTCTTTCATTATGTATATTATTCATGTATGAATACTCTTGTGTATATATATATATATATATATATATTAATATCATGTGGTTCATATATTTTTATACTATCTCATTCATATACTTTAATATTATTTGTGTATAAATATTTTAGTATGTAATATATATATATATATATATATATATATAATTTAATATTTTTATACATTATGTATGATATTTATGTCTAAATACTTTAGTGTATTACATATGTATATTTTAATATCCTTTTTATATTATATATATATTATCGATGTATAAACATTTTGGTATTACGTATATATGTTTTAACATTTTTATATTATGTCTATTATACTTTCCACATTATGTATTAATCCTTTTACGTACTTTTTATATTATACTAGGTAAATATTATCTCATGTGTGTAGATACATATTTTAGGCATACGATTTATTTATTTATCTTAACCTATTCACATTTTGTATGTTGAATTTCATAAATATTATTTGTTTTGAAGATATATATATATATATATATATATATATTGCTATATAATTTATTTATTTTTCATTTAAAGTCTTTTATTCTTGTATTTTCAAACTTTCTTTCTTAGTTATCCATTTATCAAAAGCTTGTTGAATTTTATTTATTTTAGTTTGCTTTAGCACTTCTCTCAAATTTGCTTTTAGCCTTCGAATGTTAATATTATTATTTGTATTTGATGATATGTTATAATTATTATTATATGTGCATCATTTTAGTTATTGATTCATTGAGGTAATATATTGTTTATGAACTAATTCTTTACTTTGTATTTCATAATTCCGTGCTTGTAAATTATAAAAGTCGTGTTTAACACCATTTTATCGAAAATTTTTATTCAAAGTCTTTCAAAAATATAACTCAAGTTTAGGAACTTCGAGGAAATCAAGCCTTAACTTACTAGGTTCTGATTTTTCTCCTTAAACCCGAACTATCAAGTATCGCTTTCGAAACCAAAACACGTGAGTTTCCAAGTAAAACCTATTCTCGAAACCTCGAAATGCTACATCCTAACTTACTGAATGTGGCGTTCAGTGTCTCGAGATAGGAATTTCAAAATTAAGGTAATATTTTATGTTTTGGAACTTCGATAAATCGAACCCTAACTTATTGGGTTCCGATTTTTCGTTCGACCCAAAATAATTAAATATCCCTTTTCGATTCAAATATGTGAATCTTTTAAGCAAGAAAAGACGAGCTTATCTTCGAGAAATTGATATATTGCACCCTAACTTACTGAATGCAACATTTTCATTTCTTTGAGCTAAGTGAGCCTCTTCATTTCGACATATTTAAATGCCCTTTTTAAACAAAGGATCATATTTTTAAAATCTTTTCAATAGTTTGATGATAGGATATTAAGTAATCAATCGGGTACCAATTTTGGGCGTTACGAGGGTGTTAACCCTTCCTCGTACGTAACCGACTCCCGAGCCCGTTTTTCTAATTTCATAGACCAAAATCAATTGTTTTAATAAATCAAAATGTTTTATTAAAATAATTCAAGGTGACCCGATCGCACCTCGAAAAAGGTCGGTGGCGACTCCATATTCTAAATTTTAAAGTCGATCCCATATTTTTTTCAAACACTAGAAAAAAATGGTTTCGACAATTTCAACTATTGGTTTTTGTCCTAGTTTTTTTTATCGGTTTCGAGTAGTTTTTGATTCAATAAGTTCAATTCATTTGTTTGGACTAGTATCCTGGTCGGTTCTCAATCCAATCGGTTCAACTGACCAATCAAGTCATGTTCCAACACATCATCAAATCTTAACAGAATCCAAGTTCGGGGACTAAAATGGGTCTAATTGTCAAGCTTAAGTATCAAAGTGAACAAAAAAAATATAAGTACCAAAATGAACCTAAATACCAAGTTTATAAGTAAAAAATCATATTAAGTTTAACTTCCTTGGTGATACGGAAAAAAAAATTAATTTTTGAAAGTTGTTTGGTAACATAATAAAGTTCTAGTATTTTATAGTTTTCACTACCTATATAAATGAGGTTTTGATATAGCTAGTAAATGTGAAAGTCTTGAATTTTAAATATCTAAATTCGAGACCCGCTATGTATAATTATATGCGTAAATTTGTAAGTCTCTCATATGTGGTTGCCATATATGAACTAGTTAATTTAGTTCATCGACTTTAATCTGGGTTGTATTAATTCTTAGTCCATTTATCTTATACTAATTTAATTCTTAGTCCATTTCGTGCTATAACGTCTCAAGCTGCTATTGAAGCTCCTCGCATTTGCGCTTGCTTTTTTTTTTTAATGCTTCTTGTTTAGCTTGTATCTTGACTAATTCAGACTTCAAATCGTTGACTTCTTTCAAATGAACCACTTATTTAGACCGTGATAAAGTGTATTGCTTTGAACTACCACCATGGTAACTTGATGGCCTTGTACCTTGGCCGATTTCATCCTCAAAAGCTTGCTTTGAAATTGAATCTGTCGATAGTTGGATAGTTCGAAACTCTACACTTAAACTGTCAAGTTTAGATACTAAATTAAGTCAAAAAAAAAAAATTTAAGTATCAAATTAAAAAAAAATGTCAAATTTAAATGTGCGGGCCTAAATTTGCCCGGGCCCAAATCATTAAACACTTTTTAAACCAAATAAAACCAAAGAAAATAAAAATGTCCATAAACCCAATTCCAAACCCAAAATCACCCAAACCCGTTAACCCACTACCCATACCCGGTCGGCCCAAATACAACTCACCCGACCCTAACCCAAAATCAAAAAACCCTAGCTTAACCCTAATCCCTTGGCGCCGAACCACCAACTCTCTGCCTTCGGCAACTACCCTCTGCCGAAACCACCAAACCTCACCTACCCTGCTCCACTGAATGGTCGAACCTGCTCCGTCCCTGCAAGCAAA
This sequence comes from Gossypium stocksii, assembly GCA_020496765.1. NCBI lineage: Eukaryota > Viridiplantae > Streptophyta > Magnoliopsida > Malvales > Malvaceae > Gossypium > Gossypium stocksii. Next base: position 102,019,750 of record CM035631.1, read on the forward strand.
ACAGTAGCAAACACAGTAGAGGCAGAAGCAGTATAACACGCAAACAAAGCAAAGAAATCAAGGGGGAATAACTTGTAATCGGCTATATAAGCCCAAAAAAATCGATTTGTAAGGGGGGAAGGGGGATATTAAAAAAAGCAGTGTAATCTGAGTTTCAAAAACCAGAGAAAAACTTCGTATACACGGATCGGAGAATAAAAGCAAAAAATCATAAGGTTTTTTTACGATTTCTTTGTTCTCGTCTGTTATTTTAAAGTTTTATTTTATTTTGTTTATTTCTACGAATACGAAAATAAAAAAAATAAAGAGAAAAAAGGGAGAGGAGAAGGGGACTTACCCAAACCATAAGTGGCCTTGTCGGGGGCTTCTCTCCACCGTCGGAGCTAAATCCAAAAGGGGAGGGGCCTACTTCTATTGGCCTTTCGGGACTAAGGACGCTCGATCCTCGAGCATGCCTTAGACACGGTCGAAAGCCCCGACTTAGGCCACCCAGACCACCGTCCAAAGTATGGTGCGACGGAGCTTCGAAGGAAACCCACTAATCGGCCATGGAGATGCCGAGAGTTTGAGAGGGAGAGTCTTGAGGGTGGCTACTATTTTTGAAAACAAAGGGAGGAAAGGGGGGGTTACGGCTGAATGAAAAAGAAGAAAAGAGTAGGGTTTTACCCTATCGCGTGAAACGGCGCCGTTTGGTATAGGGCACCCGCACGCGACCCGACCCGGTTAAGAGGGATCCGCGTGTTTGAGGCTCTAATGGGCTATTTGCCGTTTGAGTCCTCCTGCATTTCCTGTTAATTCTATCTAGTTCAACTTTGCTTTTCCATTATTTAAAATCTTCCCCCATTGTTTAATTTTTGTTACATTTGAGACCAGTATCAAATCTTGTACGTGGGGATCGGGGAATATTTCTTAGTTAACCCCTGCTCATTTGCAAAGGTCCCATTTTAAGCCCTGTTCATATTTGTGTTGCTTAGATTTGTCCCGTATGTTTTGTTTTAATCCGTTTTAGTCCTTTCTACCCTTTTTATTCTAATTTTAAATATTATTAATTATTATTGTATTTATTATGCTATTAGTTTTTGCTACTATTTAGTATTAATTTTAATTTCGATCAATATATTTATATATTACCTTTAATAGTTGTTTTAAAATGCGTATTTCTATTGTATATTTTGACACCATTATTATTTATATGTATATATGTACGTATCTATATATTGCATTAATAGGTCTTTTTTATTGTTTCTAATATGTTACGTACGTATGCTGTTGTGATACATTATTATGTTTTTAATGTGTATATTTATGCGGTATTATCAATATTTATATATTATACGTTATCTCTAATATATATTATGTATACTTTTAGTATTACCTCTTTACCTACACATCATAAATATATTTTAATATTATCTATATTATGTACATATTTCCAATACCGTTTTATGTATACATTTTCAGATACCATGTTTTATATGATTAATACCGTTATTATTTGTTCATATACTATGTACATATTTTGATACTTCATTGTATATATATATATATATATTTTTTTTATGCCACGTATACATTTTTAACATCAAATATATTATGTATATAGACTATGTTTATATTTTAACACCAAATGATTCATGTATTTTTTTTTATACTATCTCTTGTATGTATTTCGATATTATTTACGTAAATATTTTAGTGTATCATGTATATATATTTTTAATATTATTGTTCTTGTACCTTATGTATATTTTTGTACTATGTATTATGTGCATACATTTCATATTATTATATGTTTTCTTGATACCCTTATAGTATTATTTAATATCGTTCGTATTTGTTAATGTTGCGTATTACCATCTTTATATTTTTGTATATTCGCGTTTTTATTGTTGGCGTGCTTCTAAATTGAATATGTATGTGAATTGCTTTTGATTACAACCTTGCCATGAATTTTTTATCGTTTTAAAACGTTTTTTTTATATTCTCGATTAAATTTCAAAATAAGGCAATGCACCGATTTTAATACCAAGTCGTTGATTTCATCGCTATGTTGGATGAATCACGTTGATTCGTGTTAAAACGGGGCAATCCTTCAAAAATTCAAAAACTTAAAATTCCTCGCATTTTAAATGGATCACGATTAAATCTCAAATTGAATTCGCGTTTTTGAAAATCACGACAACACGTGTTTATTGAGATGCCAATTTTGGGCGTCGCGGGGGTGCTAATACCTTCCCCGCGCGTAACTGACTCCCGAACCCTACTATTTTTCTCTGGATTTCAAATGTAGACCTAAGCCTGATTTTCCTTTTTAAAATGAATTTTATAGGTGTCCGATCACACCTAAGAAAAAGGATCGGTGGCGACTCCCTTTTCATAATAAAATCAAAATTCGATATTTTTCAAAATTTTCACAAAATCGCCACAATTAGCGACCGAAGCAAATTTTTACGTCGCTACAGCTGGCGACTCCGCTGGGGATTCGGTTTTTGAGAGTCGAGTCGAATTAAACCCGTGTTGTCAAAATGTTCAACACTCCCTGTTCAATTTGATATTTTAGTCCGAAAATTTCGTTTTTGAAAAAATCATGCATTTATAATTGTCGTGAATGTTTTGCGTGCCTATTTTATCCTTTTATTTAAATTCAAAGTTTGCGATTCTAGTTTAGTTTTGAATAAAGTGAAAGGTTCGTAAGTCTCTCCCCACACACTGTTCACGTGCATTCTTCATAACATGAGCGCCATACTCGGGCTCTGTCCATTTAAGTGAAAGTAAACGCTACGCCTTCGTGAGTTAACTTGTCCCTCCGCACAGGCTAGTGAATACTTTCGGGTTACATATGACTTATGCTTTCGTGAGTTAACTTGTCCCTCCGCATAAGCATAAGTAAATGTAACCCCTCGAATTGATCTCGTTAGCCTATGGTGGGCCATGACCGAGGCTCCGTACTAATCTTAGTAGATGACAGTACGGACAATTCGAGTACCCATCTAGAACCAAAACCACATATAGTGAAACTTACGAACAGCCCAATTAGAGCCGTGTCGAACCCCTGTCCGTTTAGCAGTTACCAAAATAAGTACACGGGAGAAGTGTCTTGTACCTCTTGCGTTTTACTTTCTATCGGGTTTGCTTAGTAGACTAGATCGGATGGCTTAATTTGTCAAAATCTCTGTTTCCGTTTCTACTTATGTTACTAACCATGATTTGTTTGTTGTTGTCTTATTTGTCATCATGCATTCTAGGCATCATATTAGGAAGGTGTTGACTAGAGACCAGTTGCCGAAAGACGGGTTTCTAATGGAGGAGTCGATTACATTAACAACCGAGAGGAATGTCACGGTTCGGGATTGGTCCCTGAAAATCCAAAGAGAAAGAGGGGATAGCTTAATGGAAGGATGTGTTGCCGATTTACCGGGGCACATAATGGTGAATGTTCGTCAAAATAATCTTGAGGATTTGGTTCAGATTTGGAATCGATGGGACTCGGATACTAGGGAAATCTTCATTGAGAGGTATGGTGATATAGCTAACCTAGTCGCTGTCAAGGTAGACGAGCAGTTGATACAAGCTTTAGTCAAATTTTGGGATCCCGCCTATCAATGCTTCACTTTTAATGGAGAAGATATGACTCCCACTATCGAGGAATACTCGGCCTTACTTCGCATTAGTAATGTACAGCCCTACAAGATCTATGTAAAAGAACCTAAACCAATGACCTTCAAAAAGAAAATAATGAGGTCGACGGATATGACCGACGCATGGGCCGAGAAGCAGATAAAGAAGAAGAATGAAACTATTTGTATTCCGTGGTCCTCTATACGAGATTTGGTCTCGAGCCATCCTGACACCTTGAAGAGGGTAAATCTGTTTGCTTTGGCCGTCTACGGGTTGGTTGTCTTTCCGAAAGTCCTCGGGCACATTGAAGTCGCGGTGGTAGATTTCTTCGAAAGGTTAAAACAAGGAGTCAACCCTGTCCCGACAATCCTAGCCGAAACTTTCAGGTCCTTGAATAGTTGTCGGAAGAGAGGGGAAGGACGATTTATTGGATGTGCGCAATTGCTCAACGTTTGGATCATGAGTCACTTTTGGAAAGAGGAACGCATGCCGTATCACATGTTTTCAAAAATGTTTTCCCCTTTAGAAGCCTATTGTAAGAGGGAATGGCCTAAGGAAATTACTGAACAACATTGGGTTTCGGTCTTTCAGAATCTCCGCACTAAGGATGTGACATGGAGGGCGCCATGGATACGCCCGTCAGTCTTATTATATAAGATCGGAAGTCAGGATTGGGTACCACTGCTAGGTCTGTGGGGAGGAGTCGGATACGCCCCGCTATTGGTCCAAAGACAGTTTTCTTCGCGACAATTCGTACCCGCCACCGGAGGTTTAGCGCAATCTGAGTTCCCTTTCGTGGGCGAGGGCTACATGAAGAAGGTTCGAGACATCGCTAAGTCTTGGAAAAGAATTTATCTGATGGAGTTGGCGTTGTATGCCGATACTCTCACCCAAGACTATGATGTATGGAGAAAGCAACGAGTAAAAAGCCAGCAAATATCGTCGACAAGTTATGCTGCTCAGAACCCTTTCATAGAGGAAGCACCATCCGAGCTTGAAATAGCTAGAGGAGAATTTGAATGCGAGAAATCCAAGATGTTGCGGGATCTCAGCGTCCTTCAAGAAGAAAATTACCAATTAAAGATTGACGTTCAAATTGAAAGATCTAGGACTGAAAAAGTACAGAAAGAAGTCGAAATCGTGAGGAACGACTTAAGAGACCTTCACTTGGAAAATAAGAAGCTAAGAGCCACTATCAAGAATAGCGGACTAGGCAAGTCACCTGAAGAATGGAAGGAAGAATTGAGCAATGTAAAAGGCGGAATGGAATTTTGGAAAGGGAAGGCGAAGAAAGAGGAGGGAAAGACTGCTCGGGCCATGATAGAATTGAGAAAGAAAAATGCTGAATGTGAGACTGCGTCTAATGAACTGATGACTAGCCGATCTGAATGTCAGGGGTTAAGAGAAAGAATAAGAGATTTGGAAGACGCGATGCAAGCTCGCCAACAACAATTAGACACTCTCTTAAAGGCTTTGGAGGAAAAAAATGATCAATACGATAGAGATATCCACGCTTATAAAACGGACTTCCAAGAAAGAGAAATGCAACTTGGCTTCTTGATCAATGAAATCCGTGGAGCGGCCATGCACATGGTCCAGTTATCAGATGAAGCGGAGGACCTTAGTTGCCAATTCCCGCCAAGCCAACGATCCAGCATATCAGAATTCTTGGAGCGGGTGAAGAAGTATAGTGATGTAGCTAGAAAGTTTGTATAGATGGCCGAATTAAGATGGCAAAATGTTTTGTAACGAACTCTTTTGAATAAATGAAATGCCTAAATAGGGGCTATCTTGAAATCAACACCAAACTCATACATTTGCATTACATTACATCGCATCATTATAGAAAAGAGGTGTTGATCCATATTCAATTCCTAAATTGGGGAGTTCGTCATAAGGGGACGAATTTCTTGATAAAGTGGATTACAATGCGGTTGCCCATGTATGGCCCAAGTGAGCACGAGGGAAGAAGGATGATAACTCACAAAGGAACGCCAGGTTTTACCCGAAAGATTCAAATTGATGAAGATTATGCGGGAGCCATCACTTCTCTACTTTCCTAAAGGAGCTAGCAAGCATCGCGAGGAATAGTGAGCAAAGAGTCGCGGCCCGGACCAAACAAAAGGCGCGGATAAAGACACCTTTGGCAAGTTTACGAGAGTCGACCATAGTATTCAGATATGAAGAGAAAGATTGGCATCTTCGCTTGGACTATGAGGGCAAGACCGCATATGTGATCCATTTTATGTGAAGAAATCTGTTCCCTAGAAAAAAATTCTCCTAATGGAACTGAATATAAGGTCGACGCTTCTTTTCTTGCATTCATTTGCATTTGCATTTCATGCATTTGCATTGCATCATTTGCATTGCATTACTTACATCGCATCATTTGCTTCAGGTTTTTACAAAATGACCCTAATTAGATAAAAATTATTTCAGTTAACCTAAGAACATGGAGCAAAGGCTAGAGCGAATAGAGCAAAGGCAAATACAGATGCAAGAGCAGTTATCCAGAATTCAGCAGGATATGCAGAACCAGATGGTAGAGCTCCAAAGACAGATGATTAGCCAGCTTAGACAGCTGTTAGCCGAAGGGCTCAAAAGGAGAAAAGAATCAGTGGACAACAGCGAGGATGAGAATGAAGACATTGTTTATTCCCCTCCAATAAACGACCAGACTCAATCAGACGTACCTTCGCAAGGGATACCCGTTACCACTAAACCCCAGGCCAGTATAGAATGCCCAAAACAGTACGAGGCCTTTAAAAAGTGAAAGTGGAACTCGCAAGAGGGTACTTCGAGGGTAATAAAGGGAAAGGAAAGTAAGGTGAAGCCGATTACCATAGGCCAGCCAAGAAGGACAACCCCTAGCCATCAGGGTCCTCAAAAGCAAGGATCCAATGCTAGATCAAAAACTGAAAAAACCCCTTTTACGCCAATTCCAATGTCGTATAAGGAGCTATATCAAAGGCTATATGATGCGCACATGGTGTCCCCGGTTTATATAAAACCGTTGCAGCCTCCATATCCCAAGTGGTACGATTCGAACGCTCGATGCGAATACCATGCGGGAAATACAGGACATTCAATCGAGAATTGCCTCGCCTTTAAAAGACAGGTCCAAGGACTCATCGATACGGGCATTCTGCGATTTGATAATGCTGGCAACGCGACCAAGAATCTATTCCCTGACCATGCTAAAGGGAATGTGAACGCAGTGACGAAGGAATGAAATTTACCAAGTATTTGCCCTTACATGCCTGGGAGTATTGTGAACAATAGGACTGTGGAAGAAGTCTCTGTGTTTTTAGGGCTAACTTAGGGTAATACCCAGAACATGCTTACTGCTCTAAGCCTAGAAGCAGTAAAAATCCTTTTGTGAAAATAGGCTTTTGTCTAAAATCTTTGTTTCAATAAAAATGCATCATTTTGATTAAAGTTTCACTTCATACTATACAACGATCATTCTTAGATTTTCTTATTCTTTTATTCATGACCATACTGCACAATTGTTCTTAGATTTTGGTGTTCTTTGAACTCTTTCAAATATTCTTTCTTTATAATCATGACACATAAATACTCATTCTTAAGTCCATTTATTCTTTGAAACTTTCCTCTGTACCTAAGAAGGGTCTCCAGATATCAATAACACGAGCGACACTGTTACTAAACTGGAACCTCCTTTAGAGCGAAATGTGTGCTTAGGAGAGTCCCAGAACTTCGTGGATGACAAAGATTGTGGCCTATCTTCCGATTTGTTAAGGATGGTAGAACAAGATGAAAATGAATCCCAAAAGGCGAGATATCTTTGAAACATTTCAAACGTGTCTTCGCACAACCATATCAAGACGGGCCTAGGCTGCCGAGACACGGGTACACCAAAATTTCAAAAGAAGTCCGCAAGGATATCTGTAGGACACATGCTAGTGGTTTTACAATAGCCAGACTGATCTTAAAGCTGAGATATTGCTAGCTCACCATGAAAGAGGACTACATCAGCGTGTCGTAAAGGTCAAAGTGAGGGAGATAAGATTCATGTTTCTTTGAGGACTCTCCATGTGGGGCACGGACGTTATTGGGCCAGCTTCACCGACTTTAAGTCATCTTCCTGATGATCAATTACTTCACCAAGAGAGTAAGGTCACTTCGTGGGTCAAAGTAAACGGTCCAAATTCTAAGCCGCATCTAAATTCGAGTAAAAAAAAAAACAAAAAACAAAAAAACAAAAACAAACAAAACAAAGAAACAAAAAAAAAAGAGAGAGAGAAGAAAAGAAAAGAAAAGATCATATCCAGTTGCACAATGTCAAAAGTCGGCAGATAAGGCGCCACACAACAAAGGTTGCCAAAAGAAAAGAAAAAGAAGAAGAAATGAATTGAAGAAGATGACCGAGACTGGTAAAAAATTGGTATAAGAATCTACCGCTTACTCTCTATGCTGACGTTGAAGCAAACGCCTTCAAATCCCTACGATCTCAAAGGCATCAGTCCGTACACAGTTTCTGAAACTTGAAATGATAGATTTTCCTTTCAAACCAGTGGATGAAGGTATCATGAGGGAAGACTTCTATACAAATTCAGGGAAGAGGAAGCCTGATTAGCTCATTATTTCTAAGGATCGAGTTAGCAAGTCTCAGCTCAATCAAGTTTTGAACTAAGAATTTGATCAAGTTCCTTGACAAAAATGAGAACCCCAAGTTCATGGTCATTATGGCACAGAAAAACCATCATACTAAGTTTTTCCAGTAGAGATCTCCTGACAAAGTCCCGCATAGAACCGCTATAACCAACGAAGTCCGTCATCCTAAGAACAATGACTTCTACCTTTGAGCCCATGCTGGAATGATTGGAACCAAGAGGCATATTCACTATCATGTTCTCTTAGATCAGATCGGGTTTTGGCTAATGATCTACAAGAGATAGTTCATTCTCTAGTATATGAATATCAAATGAGCAACACTGCCACACCTGTAGTTGTCCCTATTTGCTTTGGTAGCCTCACAGTGGGAGAAATTTGTAAGGTCTGAGGACGCTTAAGAGACATCATCAATCCGTGGTGGGACGACTGCTCTGGGAGCCACTTATGTACCCCAGCTGTCCAAGTTGAAAGATAATGGCAGCAACTTCTTTCTTATCTGTTGGGAATCATTGAACCATTTTTTTGTATAGGGCGAGTCAAACGACAGCTAGGATTGCTGCTGGGGCAACCCCTTCCTCATGGGTTTATGGATCGATATCTCTCCTTTCAAGCCTCGATAGAATCAAGATTTGTTGAGAGTATCCATCCTAATCAAACGTGTCAAAATGGGTGATACAAACTTATGGCGAGAAGAATTCGTCCACAAGAATTTCTCAAGGAAATCAAGAGGAAAACTCGCAAAAGGGCGTCTTGAGACCTTCTAAAAAGTTGATCAAGAAAAGAAAAGAAAAGAAAAGAAAAGAAAAAAGAAAAAGGAAGAAAAAGAAAAATAAAAAAGAAAAAAAAGAGAAAAAAAAAAGAGAAAGAAAAGAAAAGAAAAGCAAAAAGAAAAAGGAGAGGCCAAAGTGAAAACCCGCCAGGGCGCTTTGAGTCCAAAGGGCATTTGAGTTGAAAACCCAAAAAGGGCGGCTCAAATTCTGATTAAAAGTGGGGCACGCGGTAGCCTTATCATGCTTGAATTGACAATGAGGAAGTATGACACGTCTTGGGGCATCGACAGAGTACTCCGAATCCCCTAGGCACATATTGAGCTTGGAGGAGTTCTTAAGAATTGGGACAGAGAAGCTTAGGTTGCGATATCTGGGGCACCTAGCTTTCATCTTTCTTAGCATATTTGCTATCTTTGAATCATGATGGGTTGTGCTCCCGATCAATTTCTTTTATTTAATTAATTCATATCGAGCTATGCTCCCAATAAATTCTTTCTTGATCGCTTTCGCTTAACTTGCTTGTTTCGAGTTATGCTTGCGTTCAATTTCCTTCTTGTTCATTGTCATGATCCTTTTTCAAGCATTTTGCATTGAAATAATGATTAGTGGACTAATAACACTTTTATGAAAGGAGTTTTGTGTATTACCTTGGAAGTTTCTAAATAGTACAGAAACCTAAAACAGGACTATTGTTTAAGACCTTCCATGCTTAAGGGTTGGAAATCTCCAAATCCAAATTGAAATCATCTCCTCAGATTTTTTCAAAGGTATTAGCTGAACAGAAACTTGATATCGCGTCAGTGATATAATCTTGATGAAACAAGTTACAGATCATATACCTTTGAGATACAATGGAAGGGACCCTGAGGTCGCAGTGGGGCAAGCTGGGTGAGCAAAACATTTCCTCGAGTTTTGGGTCGAAATACCAGTCAAATAATAAGGCGTCCCAAGTTGAAAAAAAAAAAAAGAGAAGAAGATCAAGATGAAAACTGAAAAGGACATCTTAATAAACAGAAAAATTAGGATGAAAGCTCGAAAACCATCCTAGTGAAACAGATTTGGGCCCAAAGAGTAAAATGATTCAAGGAGTAAGTCAAACAGCAAGACTACAGTATTCGAAACATTTTCAGAAGCCTGAGATTCTCTATGCAAAAAAGGATTCTTGATCGAGAAACATGGAAGAGTTCATGCGCTGAGTATCTAGAGCATCACCTGGATGAGAATTTGATGAATACAAGAGCCTCAAAGCAAGGACAAAAGTTCAATCGGGGTTAAAAGAGTGATGTCCGAAAAAACGAAGATTACTCACAAAGATGGAAGACGAGTACAAAGCCTGAAAGAAAGTCAAGAATTGAAGCAATAAATGCGAATCGTCACAAGAAATCTCGACGAAAAGCAACACATGACAAGCATGTCTAGGGCGCATAGCATAATCATGTAGGCATACATACGTTTAAGACAGTCACATGCATATCATGATAACATCATTCACGACGTTTTCAGGTGCTCCAACAGAGCAAGAAGTTGCGATGACAATTGCAAAGAAAGGACACCAGAACTTCACCAAATGATATGTTTTGGTACTATGTTCCAATTTATGTTTTTAAAAGTCAACTCGTATTGCAAGAAACGAGTTGCGCCTCAGGTCACACGCTGAGGTATTTGCAATTTATGTTTTCAAAAGTCAACTCGTATTGCGAGAAACGAGTTGCGCCTCAGGTCACAAGCTGAGGTATTTGCAATTTATGTTTTCAAAAGCCAACTCGTATTGCGAAAAACGAGTTGCGCCTCAGGTCACAAGCTGAGGTATTTGCAATTTATGTTTTCAAAAGTCAACTCATATTGCGAAAAACGAGTTGCGCCTCAGGTCACAAGCTGAGGTATTTGCAATTTATGTTTTCAAAAGTCAACTCGTATTGCGAAAAACGAGTTGCGCCTCAGGTCACAAGCTGAGGTATTTGCAATTTATGTTTTCAAAAGTCAACTCGTATTGCGAGAAACGAGTTGCGCCTCAGGTCACAAGCTGAGGTATTTGCAATTTATGTTTTCAAAAGTCGACTCGTATTGCGAGAAACGAGTTGCGCCTCAGGTCACAAGCTGAGGCATTTGCAATTTATGTTTTCAAAAACCAATTCGTATTGCGAGAAACGAGTTGCGTCTCAGGTCACACGCTGAGAAACTTATATTTTCAAAATTCAACTCATATTGCGAAAAGTGAGTTGATCTTTTTCAACTTCTGTTTTTTTAATTTTCTGTTCATTCAACTCATATTGCGAGAAGTGAGTTGATCTTTTTCAATTTCTGCTTTTTAAATTTCTGTTCATTCAACTCATATTGCAAGAAGCGAGTTGATCTTTTTCAATTTCTGCTTTTTAAATTTGTCCATTCAACTCATACTACGAGAGGTGAGTTAAGTCTCAAGTCACACACAGAGATGCTTTCAATTCATGATCTAATAATTAACCCATATTGTGAGAGTCTGCAGGCTGAGCTATTTTCGATAAAGGATAAAGGATGGAACTGATCGAAGATGCAGATTTTACCTCCCTGGAATTACAGTGTAGCAAGTTGAAGACATAAGATTCATTTTCCTGAAGATTGAAGATGATGAGTCTCATATTGCTGAAGATGCGACTGGATTGAAGCTACGATGCATGTCTTTGAAATTGCAGTGGATTGAACCAAAGTTACAAGATTTGACCTTCTAGAGATGCAGAAGCAGATCGAGGATTTGAGGGTAAATCGGAGAAAAGAAGCGCCAAGGGACCAAGACCCAGCAAGACCGGGCAAATTTGGCCCTTTTAAAGTCTTTGCTCTATTCTCGTTATACGACAATGAGCAAAGAGGGGCAGCAGTGTGGGCCTAAATTTGCCCGGGCCCAAATCATTAAACACTTTTTAAACCAAATAAAACCAAAGAAAATAAAAATGTCCATAAACCCAATTCCAAACCCAAAATCACCCAAACCCGTTAACCCACTACCCATACCCGGTCGGCCCAAATACAACTCACCCGACCCTAACCCAAAATCAAAAAACCCTAGCTTAACCCTAATCCCTTGGCGCCGAACCACCAACTCTCTGCCTTCGGCAACTACCCTCTGCCGAAACCACCAAACCTCACCTACCCTGCTCCACTGAATGGTCGAACCTGCTCCGTCCCTGCAAGCAAAACAGTAGCAAACACAGTAGAGGCAGAAGCAGTATAACACGCAAACAAAGCAAAGAAATCAAGGGGGAATAACTTGTAATCGGCTATATAAGCCCAAAAAAATCGATTTGTAAGGGGGGAAGGGGGATATTAAAAAAAGCAGTGTAATCTGAGTTTCAAAAACCAGAGAAAAACTTCGTATACACGGATCGGAGAATAAAAGCAAAAAATCATAAGGTTTTTTTACGATTTCTTTGTTCTCGTCTATTATTTTAAAGTTTTATTTTATTTTGTTTATTTCTACGAATACGAAAATAAAAAAAAATAAAGAGAAAAAAGGGAGAGGAGAAGGGGACTTACCCAAACCATAAGTGGCCTTGTCGGGGGCTTCTCTCCACCGTCGGAGCTAAATCCAAAAGGGGAGGGGCCTACTTCTATTGGCCTTTCGGGACTAAGGACGCTCGATCCTCGAGCATGCCTTAGACACGGTCGAAAGCCCCGACTTAGGCCACCCAGACCACCGTCCAAAGTATGGTGCGACGGAGCTTCGAAGGAAACCCACTAATCGGCCATGGAGATGCCGAGAGTTTGAGAGGGAGAGTCTTGAGGGTGGCTACTATTTTTGAAAACAAAGGGAGGAAAGGGGGGGTTACGGCTGAATGAAAAAGAAGAAAAGAGTAGGGTTTTACCCTATCGCGTGAAACGGCGCCGTTTGGTATAGGGCACCCACACGCGACCCGACCCGGTTAAGAGGGATCCGCGTGTTTGCGGCTCTAATGGGCTATTTGCCGTTTGAGTCCTCCTGCATTTCCTGTTAATTCTATTTAGTTCAACTTTGCTTTTCCATTATTTAAAATCTTCCCCCATTGTTTAATTTTTGTTACATTTGAGACCAGTATCAAATCTTGTACGTGGGGATCGGGGAATATTTCTTAGTTAACCCCTGCTCATTTGCAAAGGTCCCATTTTAAGCCCTGTTCATATTTGTGTTGCTTAGATTTGTCCCGTATGTTTTGTTTTAATCCGTTTTAGTCCTTTCTACCCTTTTTATTCTAATTTTAAATATTATTAATTATTATTGTATTTATTATGCTATTAGTTTTTGCTACTATTTAGTATTAATTTTAATTTCGATCAATATATTTATATATTACCTTTAATAGTTGTTTTAAAATGCGTATTTCTATTGTATATTTTGACACCATTATTATTTATATGTATATATGTACGTATCTATATATTGCATTAATAGGTCTTTTTTATTGTTTCTAATATGTTACGTACGTATGCTGTTGTGATACATTATTATGTTTTTAATGTGTATATTTATGCGGTATTATCAATGTTTATATATTATACGTTATCTCTAATATATATTATGTATACTTTTAGTATTACCTCTTTACCTACACATCATAAATATATTTTAATATTATCTATATTATGTACATATTTCCAATACCGTTTTATGTATACATTTTCAGATACCATGTTTTATATGATTAATACCGTTATTATTTGTTCATATACTATGTACATATTTTGATACTTCATTGTATATATATATATATATATATATATATTTTTATGCCACGTATACATTTTTAACGTCAAATATATTATGTATATAGACTATGTTTATATTTTAACACCAAATGATTCATGTATTTTTTTTTATACTATCTCTTGTATGTATTTCGATATTATTTACGTAAATATTTTAGTGTATCATGTATATATATTTTTAATATTATTGTTCTTGTACCTTATGTATATTTTTGTACTATGTATTATGTGCATACATTTCATATTATTATATGTTTTCTTGATACCCTTATAGTATTATTTAATATTGTTCGTATTTGTTAATGTTGCGTATTACCATGTTTATATTTTTGTATATTCGCGTTTTTATTGTTGGCGTGCTTCTAAATTGAATATGTATGTGAATTGCTTTTGATTACAACCTTGCCACGAATTTTTTATCGTTTTAAAACGTTTTTTTTATATTCTCGATTAAATTTCAAAATAAGGCAATGCACCGATTTTAATACCAAGTCGTTGATTTCATCGCTATGTTGGATGAATCACGTTGATTCGTGTTAAAACGGGGCAATCCTTCAAAAATTCAAAAACTTAAAATTCCTCGCATTTTAAATGGATCACGATTAAATCTCAAATTGAATTCGCGTTTTTGAAAATCACGACAACACGTGTTTATTGAGATGCCAATTTTGGGCGTCGCGGGGGTGCTAATACCTTCCCCGCGCGTAACTGACTCCCGAACCCTACTATTTTTCTCTGGATTTCAAATGTAGACCTAAGCCTGATTTTCCTTTTTAAAATGAATTTTATAGGTGTCCGATCACACCTAAGAAAAAGGATCGGTGGCGACTCCCTTTTCATAATAAAATCAAAATTCGATATTTTTCAAAATTTTCACAAAATCGCCACAATTAGCGACCGAAGCAAATTTTTACGTCGCTACATTAAATATCAAATATTATATTAAACCTTCATATTTAACAACAATCCCATCCAGATACAAATAGCTTCACACCCAAAAACAAGAAACTCCTAAGCATCCAACAAATAGATAAGTAGAACATTAAGTAAATGAAAAATGTTAATCACCAAGTAAACATGGGTTGTCGAATTAAGTAATGCCACTATAATTAACAACATTCAAATAAAATCCACCACCAAAAAAACAAGTCTTTAGTTCCAATCATGGGAATCTAGCAACACTACTCACTACCCATTAAAACTAAACCCTAACTTCTTTTGAAAGAATTAAAAAGAATACCCAGATTAAAATTAACACATTTAATGCAAGCAAAGATTATATATTTACTAGTAACTCAGTAAGGATTATTTAATTGAAATTACCTGATATCTAATCATTAAAAGTTAGAGACATATCATAATTTATTGTGTTTCCGCATTTAGATGTGATCCATCTTTGATATGTGTCAATTTAAATAAATCAAATCTATCAAGTTTTTCCCTCTTTCAATCTCTTACAATATAATATTAATTAGAAAATTAGAAAATAATATCATAAATTGCAAATCTCATAGAATTTAGGGTTAAAAAATAATTAATATATTTTGAGTTCTGTTTTGATTTTTATTTTGCTTATATATTTTTTAATTAATATATAGTTTTGATAGACCATGCAACTAATTTGTATGTTCAAGAGCCAGTAGAGTGTCTGGTATCATTTTTTTTTTTTTTTGCTTTGGAATAAAACAAAACTTGTCAAAAAAAAAAGAAGAAATTTTGCAAGATGATGAGCTATTTATCTGTCTCTCTCTCTCTCTCTATATATATATATCAATAAGAGGTTTTAAAATTTCAATAAAAAGAAGAAAAAATTGAACACGCTCATTTTTTTATTAAGAGAATTTTAAAGAAAAGAGGAGAAAATAGTAATACAAGTTAAAAGACTTAAATCCAAGACTTGTATATAATTATATACAACTTACCTTGTATAGATATTGATTTGCTGATTTTGTAGTTAAAAAACGAAAAGGTTTAAGTTTTGAGTTTAGGAAGACATCATAGAACTGACATAATTAAAAAAAGAAAAAAAAATAGGCAAGTAGACTTTAGTGTCGGAGCTAGAACTTTAGTTTTATACTGTGCGTCCTTAAGTGATTCCTTAGTTTCAAATTCATCTAAGTCAGCCTTACTTTCAAAAGTAAGAATTCTCCATGAAAATTTTCGAAAACATCAAAAATAAAGTGGAAACAACTAAAAAAACAACAACGAAAGAACAGAAAAGCAATAACAAACTAAGTGTTTAAGTAAATCCTCTAAAATCTATTCAATAACTATAAATGAAATGATTAAAAATGAAGGGGAGGACTCTATTTTTAGTTGAGCTCTTCCAGATTTAACGGTACAAATCGAATTACATCAATTACTGAGATTAATGTCTATCTACAAAATTAGAGTCTTGAGTGATTTAAACTCTATGCATCTTTATCCCTTAGAATTTACAATAATTATTCTAGTAACTCTAGTTTTACTGGAATGTTTCACTATGCCACTAATGTTTCAAGTAGATGAACCCCATTTAATCAATTAACCTCTATGGAATGCTTTATGTGCATTCATCATCGGCTTTGATTTGCGGCTCGTGATACTAGCACTTGGTAAGTTTTGATTGCTTGGAGTACCTATTAAATGCTCTAGGTGAGGCAACTGGTCGGCAATGGTAACAGACGACGGAGAATCAACGATGAGCGACAGCACCAAAGACGAGTGGTTGAAGGAGTAGCCGGGGAAGAAAGGTCGTGGTCTCTTTAATTAATTGTTTTTTTTTCTGATTTGGAGAAGAAAGGTTGTGGAACCCTATATCAACTTTTAACGGCGTTGAAAACACAAAAGCCTGTAAATATAAAAAAAAGTTTCATTTCATTACAAAAATTTCATTATTCATTTACAATATTTCGATGATTAAAATGCATTATTCACTTATCATGTTAATGATATTATTTATTTAGTAGCGTTTATATCTTAAACGCCATTAAATTTGATAAATTTGTGGCATTTATATAAAAACGCTACTAAATTTATAACAGATCGATTTTTAGTGGTGTTAGAAAATAGTGGTTTTGAAATTTTATTTTTGATGAGTAAAACTGTAAACATTATTATTTAATATTTACGAGTTTATTTTGAATTATATTGAATTTTAGATAGAAGTTTTTGTTTAAGGGATAATTAATTAAGGTAAAAGTGTATTGACCCTAAGATCAGTTGTATCGGAAAGTGAGATATCGGGACCTCGTTTCCATAATCAAACCCGTAAATATTGTTATTAAATATTTACAGAGTTGTTATGTTGATGAACTAATTTCTTTTTGATAAGTAACTTTACTGAAAAGTATAAGGATTAAATCGAAAAAGATAAAAAAGTTAATTTCTTGAGACTTTAATTGCTTAAGGACTTATAACATAATTAAATTAAGGTTTGAATGTATAAATAAATAAATAAATAAAAGAAAAGAAAAGTGAGATAGGGATGCACGTTGAGGGATTGGTGGCCGGCCAAGAGTGAGAGTTAGTGGGGATTAAAATTTTTATTTTATTTCCATTCCATTACCGTGAGTTAGGGAGAATCTCATTTCTCTTTCTTGGTGAGTTCTCTTGTTCTCTTCAAGTGGAAAAGAAAATTGTTGGCCGATTGCATGTAGGTGAAGCCATGGTTGTGGCTGCTTAGGAGTTGCTTATTTTTCAAGAATTCAAGGTAAACCCCATAAGCCTACTATTGACAGAATTTTGAGTAGCTGAACCGAAAGTTTTGGTGAGAGGAGGAAATTATCTTCTCAATTGTTTTATGCATGTTTTAGTAGCTGGAAAAAAAATCTTTTGATTTCGGCAAGAGAATTTATTTATTTTGGTGAATGTTACCATTTTTTTTTTTTTTTGTTTAACTTGGGGCTGGTTATGTTTAGCTAAAGAGGTAGGTGAAGAGCATTGTGGGAAAGACAAGGAACAGGCTTGAGGAGGTAGGAAGCAGCTTGGGAAAATTTTTGTGTGTTTTCTTTGAAATAGTTTCTGTTTATTTCATGTTCAATTTTTTTATTAGGTCAACATTGATGATTCAGTTGTCTAAACTGGTGCTTAGGTGCTGTCCATTTTTTAGCATATCAATGCTGTCCAAATTGGTGCTTAAATGCTGTCCATTTTTGTACAAATTAATGTTGTCCGAGTGTTGTTACTGCTGTCCAAATACTTGTGAATTAATGATGTATGAATGTTGCAAATCAATGCTGTCCGAATGTTGTTACTGCTGTCAAAATAACTGTGAATAAATGTTGTCTGATTTTTTTTTGGAATTAAAGTGTAAATGCTTGTTTAATTGGAGTATAAATGCTGTCCAAAACAGGGTAGGTTACCTATGTTTTGTCTTATTTTAAATGCTTATTGTCCAAATGTTTTAAATTCAGTGTCCAAATGTGTTGTCATTTATTTGGTTTTATTTAACTAACTAAGCTGTTCAAATGTGTTGATTTTCACTGACAATTGTGATGCTGTTATGCTGCCATATTGTGTGATTTAGTTGCTATCCAAATGGAGGAAAACTTATTGACTTAAATGCTAAATGCTGCTGTTGTTATTGACTTAAATGCTAAATGCTGCTGTTGTTATTGACTTAAATGCTAAATGTTGCTGCTGTCCAAATGGAGCAATAATTATTGATTTAAATGCTAAATGTTGCTGCTGTTTATTGACTTAACTGCGAAATGTTAAGTGCTGCTCGAAATAAAATAGGGGTTGTCCAAATGCTGAAATTTCGGCATTTATCTTTTGATTATAATGTGTCTTGACCCTGCTGTAAATAGAATATTTATGCTGATCATATGCCTAAGCTTAGCTATTAATTAATATTAGTTATGTTGATGATGGATCCTAATTATGCTAGTTTCGGTTGCATTTATGCTGTCAAAGTTGAGAACTATTAATTGAGATTATTTCCGATTTGATGCTTGTGTTATTAGGTTTGAATCATATGTGTTGGCTTGATGGTCAGGGTGTTCACCGCCCCAGATGTGACTTGGTTTAAGTTGGCTAATCTTGTTGTTATTATGGCTTTGCTCTCTTCTTGTAATTCACCACAAAAAATGGCGTACCTTGGTGCCAATTAAGGCATAGTAATAAAATTGGTTTTGTATAGGATGTACAGATGAATTGTTGAAGAATTTGGCTAGTTTTAGCTTTTATAGGTGTATGAAGATACCTAAAAGTCACCAGTAGGGAATGTTGAATTTGGACATGAAATTTGATACTTAATGGCTCAATCATGCATTCCACGGCTGTGTGACCCATGTTTCGTACAATTTCCTTATTCTTTTAAAATTGTTACAATTTAGTCCTTGTTTGTTCTTGGAGCTTCGTAAGCTAGGTTTTAAACCCGGTTTTGTTTGCAAAGCATGATTTATGTGAATGTAAGTGATTATTCAATGTTTAATTAAATTTTAGAGTTTACAGATCAGGAATTTGAAGATGGATATGTGACAATCAGTCAGTATGACTATAAATGTGATATGGAAGGATTATGTTCTTATAATATAATTTAGTATATTAAACTGCTTACGAACTTTTGATTTTTATTTTATTTGTCCTTACATAATTTATGTCATGTTATAATATCAGTTATAGCAATGCCACTGAGTTAAATACTCAGTGTTCGGTTTGTTTTCCATGTGCAGGTTAAGCTCAATCGTGCACATCCATGGTTATCAGCATCCAGCAGAAAATCCCGCACTCATTGAATGGTGAAACTTTTGTTAATCTGGTCGGCATATACCTATAGCATTTTATGTTATATTAAACTTAGTTGGAGAATTAATACATACTTCGAGATGTTTTATAAATAGGCATGTGTTTGGTGTTGATGTTGCTATGCAAGTATTTAGATGAGGTTATAATGCTTTGGATGTGAATCGGTATATATATAATTGGAATAGAGGATGCATGAATTGCAATAAATAAATAGGTTAATAGTTAAGATATTGGTATATTAATCATGACATGGCTATGAGTCTAAATGTATGATTTGAATTTAGTGTGGAATGAATGATATCAGATGTTCCGGCAACGGTTGTGATATCTAGTTGTTCAGACGCGGCGATTGGGTCGGGTAATGGGGTGTTACAAAATTAACGGATTTTGCACAACAAACGTCACTAAATTTGCTAAATGCATGACTTTTATACCAAAAACGTCGCTAAGTTCGCGGCGGGCGATTAATTTTTGAGCGTGGCTAATCCATTTATTTGGTGGCTTTTATTCCCAACATGTTGCTAATCCTTTTGATCTAATGGCCATTTATTTGGCTAACGCCGCGGATTCTTGAGTTTCCTGTAGTGCGTATAGTCCAATTAGATCGAGAACCAATCATTATATCAATCAAAACAAAGGAATTAAACTAGTACTTGAACGAATCATTCAGAACCGGTAAAAAAATAGAATTCGGGTCAAAAACTAGGCAGTCAAATTGGTGTACTAATTTTTAAATATTTAATTAATTATTATTAAATTGATAGTTGAATCAATTTAATAAAAAATTAGTAGTATAATCGGTTGAACCATCAGTTTAATTTTTAAAACATTGCTTCTATACATAAAAGGACACATGACACCCGGTCAAGGTTTTAGTCATTGAAAAAAAAAATGTCAAATTGCAGTTTTCATTCCTCTACTACGTTTACGTTACGTTTACGTTTAGGATTTAATTTTTATATTTTAATTTAATATTATTTGGTTCTCTAATTTAATAATTACATTAGTAATCCAAATAGTTAGTATTCTTAACTATTTTGTTTCAAATGTTGATGTGAATTTTTTTAAACATAATTTTCTAATACATAAAAAAATCTACTTCAGCATGATAAATTTTTATTTTTTAGCCTCATCATAAGTAAAAATGGATAATTTTAAGAAAAAAAATTTGCCTCAGACATTTTAATTAAAATAATTAACAGTTTTGATTGTTTGAACTAACTAATGATATTATAAAAAGGAACCAAATAATGTCAAATTAAAGTATAGATATCTAAATTTAAACATAGTAAAAGAACCATAGCCATAGTTTGACCTAAAATAAATCTATACCTAACACAATAATTTATCCTTAATTTAATAAAATGTTCGGTATTTAAAAAAAATATTCAATTAGTAAAGAATTTTTTTTACTATAGATGATGTAACAATAGTCGACGAAATAGTTTCGGTTTTTTATACTAAGCTCGATTTTAAAATTTAACTTCTATACTTTAATTTTTGATATAATTTAATACTTTAAATTTTATAAGTAATTAGTTAGTCTAAATACTTTATAATTTTGATTAAAATGTTGACGTGATTTTTTAAGAATGGTTAATACTGTTAAAATTCTCTATTAAATTCAAGTTATTTTTTTATTACACGATTACGTAATTTTTAATTGAAATGTCACAACAATGAATTTAATAAAAAGAATTTTAATAACTTTAACCATTAGACTTGAATTTTTAAATTTGAAAGTAGAGGGTCCAGATATTATTGAAAATAAAAGCATGAGGACTAAATTCCAATTTAACTAGCTTTAAAAATAATAAAAAGACAATTATAACTAGTACAGATTTTATCGAATTGTTACAAAATGATCACCCAACTGTTAAATATACCATATATTTAAAAGAAATATTATTTTTTCGTTAATGAAGTAATGTTTCTACGACATGATACGTTAAATATGCCACATATTTATTTTCCTTCCTTTCTATTTTTTTCACCTCCTTTTCTTCTCGTCCTTCCCAAGACGAAGCCCTAGCCGTTGTTGCCTATCATCGACCGTTCATTGTTGTATCACTGGATTCTTCTTCTTCTTCTCTTTCTTCTCCACCATGATTGTATCACCATCAACTCATTGCCTCAAACTTTATCTTCTTCCCTATCAATGTAAACCATTCATTCGTACATCCTTAAACTTGTGCAAACCCACAAACCTTTCCCTCCACCATAGTATAACGATTAGGAGTTTTTAAATTTCGATTAAAATCGAATTAATCAATCGAACCGATCTAATTCAGTTAATTGGTCGGAGATCGATTAATGATTTTTTGGAAGTTCGGTTATCGATTAATTTGGTTCGAAATAAGGTAATTAAACAAATTAACCGAATTTAATAATTAATAATACAAATTATATGTAGTTTTAATTCGTTTAGTTCGGATAATTCGATTAAATGAACATTATCAATTTATTTATTTTTTATATGTTTTACTTGTTTTAACAAACAAAAAAAATATAAATTTCGGTTAACCAAAATATTTCGTTTCATTTAATTCTTTTTGAAAATTTTTTTGATTCGGTTAACAGTTACAAGATTAAAAAATTTAATTAATTCGATTAATATTAATTCAATTCGATTAACCGTTTGAACATCCCTAATAATCACCATCAACATTGGCTGAGGAAACCACTACTTGCAAACCTAGAACCCCTATCTAGTAGTGGAGCCACATTGACCCGACAAAAATTTTTGAAAAATAAAATAACTTTATAAAAATAAATTTTAATTAAAGAATTAGAAACTTGAACCCACAAATTTTTTTTTGAAAAAAAATGACCTTCACAATTTTTTTTTAAAATGACTTTTTAAAATAAATTGATTTATATGAAAATAATCTTGCTAAAACTAAAAAATGGGTAATTTTTACATTTATCACTTTTCTCTCGATTTTTCTTTCTTTTATACAACATTGATGAGTGAAGATAATTCAATGATTTTAACCTATGAGAAAAAATTGTGGACAATTGTGAAAAATGTACAAACTACTGAAATTTATTTCATTTATCTTTTCTTTTAGTTATTTTTAATAATTTTGTAATAGTCTTACAATTAATTATATCATAAATTAATTTGTCGAATATTAATATTATGCATTAATTTATACGATTTTTTTAAACATTTTAATTTTTTAAATTTTGACTCTATATATTATCCAAATTTCCTGACCCGCTACTACCTTACTTGAATCAAGCCAACCCATATTACAACCAAAACAACTATAAAATGCACTCACCTTCGGCAAACCACAAACTGGGAGATATCCAAAGAATTTTGGAGAGATCATGACGGTGGAATGGTGGCCACTGACAGATAGAAGAACATATAAAAACTGGTGAAGATGTCAATGTCGGAGCTACGATATCGAAGAGGAAGAAAAAGAGGCTTGTTTTGAATTTTGGGACTTTCAAGGACTTTTTTTGAAAAATTCTAAGCTAAAGGATAGAGAGAGGAAAAGAAAATGAGACTTTTGATTGTCTGAGTTGCTGGGGAGACAACCGCTATAGGTGGAGATGTCGATGGTGGCGGCTAGGGTGTCGGAAAAGAGAATAAGAGAAAGAAAACGAAAAATAAAAAGAAAAGAAAAGAAATAATTTAATATTAAAAAAAGGAAGGAGATAATTTTTTTTTTTATAAATGTGGCATATTTAATGTGCCTCTTTAATGGCATTTAACGGTTGAGTCACTGTTTTGTAACAATTTAATAATGTTAGTGACAATTTTGTAATATTTTAAAGTTTGAGTGGCCAAAATACAACCTTAATAAAAGTTTAGTGACTATTAGTGTAATTTATCATTATTTTATTTAAAAAATTATATTATAATTTAGATTAGTATTTAGCACACTGACAATGTACCTTTTTTATTCTACAAACAATTATAAAAAATTACTATATATATATATTTTTTATAAATTTTACAAAAAAATTTCCTAAACAGAAATCATCAATTCTTGAATTTTTTTTGCATTTTTATTTTAATATCTGAGTTTATCTTGTTGATTTTTTTAATTTATAATATTTTATACTTAATATTACATTTTATTCTAAATATTTCGTATTTATATTAAAAACCATTTAAAATTTATTTTTCTTTAAAATAATGTAAAAATATTTTAAAAAATAAGAATAAAATTATCAAATGTACAATTTTCGTAATTTAAAATTACATTATTCCACACTTAATTACACCAAACCTATTTTATAATCCAAATTTACATTATCAACAATATATACAAATTTCAAGGAATTTTATAAAGAAAAATTCACAATCTCAAGAAACACATCAAAATCCCAATAACGTTACTAAAGTCCACAAGAAACTCGACCACTGCAACAAATAAAAGAATACAAGTTTCTTTTATTCCAAAAATATAGTTAGATTAAAAAATTTCCATGTCCCTTATTTAATTATTATTTAAATTTTAGATATCAATTAAAAATATTCAGTATGTCAAATAATTATTATATATATATATATATATATAATAAAATAAATGAGATGTTTGTACATTGATTTAGTGTCTTTTATATATACAATATTGGAGACCATGATAGAGTAACATAGTTTGAATCATGGTAGTCGGTATCATTCTAGTATTGTTTGTATCAGTTGGAATGCTTTGTCGAAACAACAAACTTTAGATCCTATTCCAATGAAAATTTTGATTGGTATTAGCAGATTTTTTATGCCAATTAGAATATGGTAGCGGTCGGTACAAAAAATTTTTAATTTAATTATTTATTTGTACCTAAAAATAAATTTAAAATGTATTTTAAATTGGAATTTATTTTTTATTATTTATTTTGCATTTGTAGAATTATGAATTGTTATATGCATAACACTGAAAGGGCATGTTGTTGTCATTTTTGAAATGATTAAATATCATCGAAGTAATGTCTAAACCCAATGATTCAAGGTAAAGATAAAAGACCCTACAACAAGGAAAACCCTTTTCAATTTTCTCAACAACTAGATTAAAATGAAGAATCAAAAGAACCTCGTGTATTGGCCTGATAGTTAAGGTGTTCATCGCCCTAGGTCTAGCCTGGGTTTGAGTTGCGCTAGTCGCGTTGTTGTTAGGGCTTTGCTCTCCTCTTGTAATTCACAAAAAAAAAAAATGAAGAATCAAAATTGATTCTAAGTGAGACAAACAAAAAAGGGGATAGAGACCACTCAAAAAAAGACAGCCTAAGGATTTTTTTGAGCATTTTGAAAGTTAATTGAGTTGAGTTATGAGAGTAGGAATGCTTTTTTTTCTCTTTCTATCAAATAAAATGTCAAATTTTATAGGGCGTAGGCTTCCCAAAAGGTAACAGAGGCATGCAAAGGTTTCCTCCAGCTGGACAGAGATTGGTCTCGAGTGCAAAGGCAGAAGGGAGCTTGACTACAAGATCCACCCGTCGAGCAGGGGCAAAAGTTGGCCTTAGTGACCCGACGGTGCTAAGTGCAAGAGTCGTCACTCAACGGATAAAAGTTACTCTAGGGATAACAGACTGATCTTCTCCAAGAGCTCACATCGATGGGAAGGTTTGTCACCTTGATGTTGGCTCTTCGCCACTTGGGGCTATAGTATATCTCAAAGGTTGGATTGTTCACCCATTAAAGTAGCACGTGAGCTAGGTTTAAAATGTCGTGAGACAATTCGATCCATATTTGGTGTGGGCGTTAGAAAATTTAGAGGACCTTTCCCTAGTACGAGAGGATCAGGAAGGACGCACCTCTGGTGTACCAGTTATTGTGCCCATGGTAAACGTTGGGTAGCCAAGTGCGGAGTGGATAATTGCTAAAAACATAGTAGGCCTATCCCAAGATGAGTGCTCTTCTATTCCAAGTTCCCTAGAGCCTTTGATAGCACAACCGAGACAACAAGGGGTTCTCTATCCCTGCGGGAATCGAGTGATAAAATTTTTTAGAATTCAAGAGAAAGTCACAGCGAGACAAGCCGTTTATCATTACAACTAGCCCAAAAGGGAATGACCCTTTCTCTTTGGGGGTAGGAAAATCATGATCGGGATAGCAAACCCAAAGCTATAGAACTTGGCCATAGGTCTTTTGCCGAAATGGAATGGCCTTTTATTTATTATTTATATTTTTATATTTTATATATATATTATTATCGACCAAAACAAAATAAAATAATCATTTTTTTGTTTCAGGCCCCATAATTCTTCCTCAACTAGGCTTGGGTAGAATAGTAGAGCAAACACATTAATTTAATTGATGAGTCTTTTATTTTTTTTTATCGTAAAATTTACTATTTCAACACATGCTACTAGCATTTTTAAAATTATTTTTTTTTATCATTTTAACAAAAGCTTTATTTTTTTGAGTATTTTATATTTGAGACTTATTTAATCATATCATTTGATATTTGTAAATATTATATATATATATATATATATATATATATATATTAATTTTTTTTCAAAAATAGCAACAAATTCAAAATGGTACACCGAAAAGGATCTGTATCGATACGCATCAGTATCAATAAAAACGATATATCCACCGGTACATTACTAAGTACCTTAATTTGAACCTATACAAAACAAATACCAGAGAAGAGTTTTAACTAGTACATTGATTTAGGGTAGTTTGGATAGGCGGTAGAATACATTTAGTTTACTTTTTGTCTCACGCTATCGTATCTAATCTCACCGCCACCACTCTTTTTACACTAACCGCAAGTAAACACACCACCCATCCAAACCAACTCTTAGTTGTTAATTTAAAATTTTTGAGTAAATATATTATTTTATTCTAATGAAGGTATTCTAATGCTCTTTGTAAGCATCTTTCATATATTTCTCAATTTTGAATGTTTTCATCAATTATATCATTTTATTCTAACGAATGTATTCTAATGTTCTTTTGTACAAAACAAAACAAAATACAAAAGTTGCCATTCCCCTTTTTTCCCAAATTTTGGAATTTTAGGGTTTTCTTTATGGAATTGCAGCCTTCCCCAAAATTAATAATATTTATTATTAAGTAAACTTCAATTTTTTAAAGGTATATTTATATTTAATTTATAATTTATAAAAATTAATTTTTTTCATATTCATAATTGTCCTTATGATAATTATGTACGATAAAACTGAAGACTCGTATACAATAAATAGATATAGTAAAACTCGTTATAGTAAAACTCGAACATAAAAATTCAAAAATCAAAAACATATTCATTCTTTACCAACAATATTAAAAATCATTCAGTTTATAAATATAATTTTAATTCTTAATATTCAATACTAAACTTGATTAATGCTTCCCATAATTATATATATAATTGTTTTAACATATGGCAAAACCTGTTTTTAAAGGGAAAGGGAAAGTTTGCATGTTAGCCAATTGTAATGGGCTATACTTTCCCCAAAGGAGCTTGGTCATTAAAAAAAATGAAGAAAAATATTATAATATTTAACTGAATAATTAGCAAAAAAAGTATATTAATGTGAAATGAGAAGGATTGTATGAAAATGTGATTATACATCATTTTTATTTATTTTCGATAGGAGAATGACAAATCAGATTTTTCCATTTGATTTTCAGTTTTTTCCCCTTACAAAATTCAAATCTAACTAAAATACTAAAAATCATGAAAAAAAATTTATTTATCATTTTCTTATCGAAAAAAGATAAAAATAACATAAAATTATAATTTTATACAATTCTTTCTCCTATGTTAAATATAAAAAATTTGTGCAACCCTTCCCATCTACCAAATTTATAATGACAAAATGCATACATGCATGCAGAAGAAAATATCATAAATTATTGTTGGTTCCAAATATATATATATATATATATATATTTATATATAGTTTCAACAAAATCTCTAGTGTTGATATATAAATTAAGCAGGTTTGGAAAGTGAGAAAATCCCAGGGAAAAAAAGAACATAAAATGGAAAATACTATGTTTTATACAAAAAAAAAAAAGAAAAAAGAAATATGTGACTTACTGATGAATCATTCTTCAGTCTTCAAGTTGCAGCAACAAATTTTGTCATCGATTTTGCTTGAAATATCGATCAAAAGGAGGGACCAAAAAATTGAGACCTTCTGATGATTCATTGATTTGTGTTCATCAAGTTCATAATCCTATGATGAAAAAGAAAAGAAAAAACAAAACCCAGAACTTATAAACGTTGTTCTTTAATTCATAGTGAAGATTTATAAGGGAGGTCTCGTTGCACTACCACTCCAACCGTATACATCACCTGGAAATGGATAAGTTCCCATGTTTGGTCCCAAATTATAGAAAGGAACCCCGCCGCCGCCGCCTACGCCGGTTCCGGTTGTGCCACCGTTGTTGTTGTTTCCGCCGCCACTGCCGGTTAATCCGGATGATTGTGAAGCTGCTGGTTGTTGTTCGTGAATGGTTTGTGGGTCTTCTTCTTCGAGAGGTAACCTATCGTAAACTGCATTGGCGAACGATGCAGCCATTAATACGACTGGACCTGAAGCCATTAACGGACCCACCACGCTTCCTCCGACTACTTGACCTTGAACGCCGGCGAGATAAACCGTCAATCCACCAGCTCCAGGCGGTGCTGGCGGTGGGAGAGAAGTCCCGGTTAAAGATAAAATCTCGAACCGACCGTGTAGTGTTACGACACTTCCAGGTGGAGCGGCCGGTTGCCGTAACGTGACATTCGTGACGGCACCGGTCCCGCTGAGTACACAAACGCCACGGCCGCGCCGCCGTGCGTAGTCCGACACCGAGTCAACTATGTCTGAACCGGAAGAGATTTCGAGCACGTGGGATCTCAACGAGTTCGGACTGTCGCGAGCAACGATTATGGGTGGTTTCGGCTTGTTCTTGGATCCCGCTGGACGTCCTCTAGGTCTTCTTCCCGGAGTGGTACTTCCTCCTCCAGAGCTTGTGGTGGCTGCGCTAGGATGATCGGTTGTTCCTTGTTTCTCC
The DNA here is from genome assembly GCA_020496765.1 of Gossypium stocksii. Taxonomy (NCBI): domain Eukaryota; kingdom Viridiplantae; phylum Streptophyta; class Magnoliopsida; order Malvales; family Malvaceae; genus Gossypium; species Gossypium stocksii. The sequence continues at coordinate 102,048,205 of CM035631.1, forward strand.
GGCGAGTTGAATTGGGGTTCCGATGATCTTTGAAGCTGAAGCTCCGGTCCAAGTAGAAGATGAGCATAACGAGAACCGGCACCGGATTCCATCGCTAAAAAAATCCCAGTTTCAAAAACACCTCTAATATTAAACTCCGATCTGAATATCCTTCATTAGAACTGGGAAATTAAAAAGAATAATTCATAAAAAAAAAGAGAAAAAATAGTTTATGAAGCTACTTTGCCCTACAAGGGCTAGGTTTTCCTCATAAGTATGAAGTGCCCTTTTTTGTATCAAACTTTTTAGCTAACTAAAAAACAAGCGATCAATCTAAGAACAACAAAGAAATTATATAACTTAAACCCAGATCCAGATCCTTAAAACAAATAATAATTAAGGAAAAAACGAAAAAAAAAGTTTAACCCACTTCATTAACTACAGTACCCTGTGTGTATATGTATATATTTCTCTCACACATATATAAAAATACTAAAACGAATGAACTTTTTTATTTAGAAATTTTCAGGGACTGTATTGTTTATTATATAATGATAGATTTGTTTTTTTATTCATTACCTCAAAATCTATGGGTTTGAATGTCTGAAACTCTAGCTTTGAATGGATTCTTTTAGGGGAAACAAAAGAGTGAAGCAAAGAGGGAGAAGAGGGAGAGAAGGGAAGAGAAATTTCATTTAATAGGGTAAAGCTTAAAAAGCTAAAGAAGAATGCTTTGTTGACAAGCAAGGCATGAAGCTACCATGTATTTTCAGTCTTAGGTTCACCTGTTCATATTTTTACTATGACGATATAAACTTTATTTTAGTTAATTTTTCGATTTATGTTTGAGGTTTGTAGCTACTCTTTTTAATAATATTGTTTTCAAAGTTTGAACTTACGTCTTTTCTTAAAAAAATAACTTATTTTACCACTACACTCAATTCTTATCCGATAATGTATCATATAGGTAAAGTTTAAAATTATTATAAAATTTTGAATTTTTGGTTCCACTTTCCACCCTTTTATCTATCAAAGGTTATATGAACAAAACAGTATATACAATTTTTTATATACTAATATTTAACTGTCTAAAGTACTAATAATTATATTAATAGATTCATGAGAATCAATCATTATAAATATCGAAGTGAATAATTAATTTATATAAATAAAATTTGTATAAGTAAAACTTGAGTATAAAATTTCGAACCGAACCGAACTTCAATCTTATTTATGAGTTAATTCTTTATCGGCATGAATATAAAATATCTTAAATACAATTGTAACATAAAAAATAATGATATGATATAAATAATATTGAATTAGATATATTTTAATAATTAAAAATTATAATATAATATTTTTTTGATAAAATGCATACCTTTTACTTGTACTATAATTTCTTCGCGACGGATAGACATGTTTAATTTTATTTATTATCTTAATTATATATTTAATATATAATTCATAAAACCTAGGTTTTTAATTAATTAATTAATTATTATTATTCATGGAGACGTAACACATACCTACGAATTAAAGTATTGAATCCTTTGACCAAACTAATGGTGGCCGAGGATTGGAGAGACGGAAAAATGCTAAATACAATATGTTATATAAAAATAAGACATTAATATATGAATATTTTTATAATGTAAATTATTAAATTACTAAATGATTGATATAATAATTGTTGTTAATGTAAAAAGACGTGAATTTGAGTGTACAGAAATGTATTATCTTTTTATTTATGAGTTAAAGAAGAACTACGAGTAATTCTAAATATTATGTCGAAAAGAATATATTTAATAAAAGTTTATAATGAAATTATTAATATATATAATTAAAATATTAAAAAATATAGAAATTATTTATGAAACCAATGAGTCAAGTGCAGCATCCACGTCTGCCCAACATGTCAGACACGTGAGAGTGTTCGCATCATTGGAACTTGCCAGACTTCCTAGCTTAACTTATTCTTATCCTTATTGTTTTTCCATTTTTATAATAATAATAATAATAATAATAATAATAATAATAATAATTCACCCTCGTAAGTGAAATTAATTAATGATTATCAACTATACCAAAGTAATGTTTTGAAATTTTAATTTTAAAAAATTAAAAAATATTATTAATTTATTTGAAAGTTTTTATTTAAGTCATTAAATTGTTAAAATTATTTTTATATTGCCTTCTCGTCTGCGCCACCGACACTAATAAAAAACTCTCATTCCACTTCTTTTCTATAATTTAGTTTTTCATGAAAAAGCTTGGAACGTTATTAATCTATAAACTAGAATCCAAACAACTTTCTTTTCTGATCTCTAACGTTAGCCATCCGATAGGCTTGAACCTAAGGTATATTCTTTAACTCGTCAATGTGTTTTGTTTCATTGTATCAGTTGTTGAATTGTTGCTTGGAGCTCAAGGATTGACCTTTTTTTTTAAAAAAATTGATAGCCTAGCAACTTAAATGAAAACTTTCAAATAGCTTAACAATTATTTTGTAACTTTTTGAAATTTAGTGATCCAAATGTAAACTTATTATTAGTTTAGTGACCTTGGGTGTAATTTACTATTTTTTAATACAAAAAAATTAGAAGAAATGGGTAATAAAAAATAATTTAATTTAAACAAAATTAAATTACTAAAACAACTTTATAAATGTTTTGGATTTAACTCATAAATAAGTTTTTATGTAATTTCCTGAGTTGGTTTTACTGAGTTAAGTGATAATAATAATAATAATAATAATAATAATAATAATAATAATAATAATAATACCAAATTTCGTGGAGCTGTGGCTGCTACATCAGGTAATGCGTCAAAAATAGGAGATTCGTATAAGATATATCTCGAAAACTCTTAATGGTGTTATAGATCATATGACTAAATGTGTTGACATAGGTAGTTCTTTGATACATTTATTTAGAGCCCCACCAGCTTTGGTTATAAGCTTATTGGGAAGAGATTGTAACGGATCTATCTCCTCTCAATTATGTTTTATCTATTGAAATCACTTAATGTTGTCTTTTTCTACCAAAAAATGTGATTTAACTAAGTCTTAGATTGATATTCACATTATTATCAGTGTACGAAGATATAGATTGAAACGCATGTTTATCTTTTTATTTAAAAATGAAAGAAATTATGAGTAATTTTAAACATGTTATAAAAAATAATAAAATTTAATTAGTTGGTCGACAGATCATAAAAGGGATGGATGATGGCCCCATAATTATGCCTCTACAATGTATAAAATATGCATAAACTTGACCACATGCATCCACCCTTGGCTTATTATTTACTTATTTTATTTATTAAGTAATTGTTTGACTATTAAAAATGGAATGCACAATTATTTGTTGAAGCAATTACAACCTACAAAATATAACAAATAAAGAATTAACAACAATTAGATAAATTTTATTTATTATAAATTCCCACATCATAATTACATATGATGTATTTAGTGGAGGAGGCAAGGGGTGTGCTGTTAAAACGGAAAAAAATTTATTTAAGTTTTTTATAATTTATTAAATTTTAAATTAATAATGGTAAAATTGTACTTTAGCCCCTCAAAAATAATAAAAATTTAATTGAATCCTTTAAAAATTATAAAATATAGTCTATTAAAATAATAAATTTATATTTTTACTATCTTAAAAATATATAATTTAATTTTGTCCTCAAAATTTTCTAGCTCCATCACTAGATATATTTTATTTATTTATAAAAAGTAGGAATAATAGTTAACAAATTTATTATCACTCTACTCGCGAGTCAAATAGATTATAATAAATTTTAATTGACATAAATTTAATAATTTAGGACAACAATATATTATAAAAATAATAAAAAAAATATATAAGTATGTCAAAATGTATAATATAAATTATTATGTGAATTATTTTAAAATATATAATATTTTAAATTCAATTATAATATAAAAACACAACAAATACCACATTTAACATTAAGGAATGTACCACTAGCATGTTTCCAAAGTTCTCATTAAGAAATATTAACCAACATGCATAATGATATCGGAGACAAATGTAGAAAATTTTTTAGGGGTTAAAATTAAAATTTAATTTTTATGATAGTAAAAATGTAATGTTATCATTTGAATAGATTATATTTTTATAATTTTTAAAATATTAAATTAAACTTTTATTATTTTTGGGGAGACAAAATATAATTTTACCTTTACTAATTTAAATTTTATAAAATATAAAAAGGCTAAATGAAAAATTTTCTATTTTAAAAAGGACCAGGATCCTTGTTAACCCCTACTATGCTCCTGAATAATATCGATAAGTTAAATTAATAAATTATATTTTAGCTTTAATAAAAATAAAATATAATTATTACATTAATATAATTTATAAAATTCTAATGATCATTACCACCATACACGAATCATGATAATGAAAATTGATTTTTTTGGGTACCATAATGAACATATTGATTTAAATATGATAGCTTTTTATGAAGTGATGTTTAGTATTTTAATTATGATAATATAAAAACCTCTTCTGGTTGGTGGGATTCTAAAGAAAAAGAAATAACATGCTGTGCAATTTGGATATATAATTAATTAACCATTTTCTTTTCTCAACAGATAAATTATTGTTAGTACCTTTCTTGAGCCACCAAAAAGGGATTTTTTATTTAATAGTACAATTATATAAAGTTTAGTCAAATTCTATTATGACATTGCAATTAGGGGGTTGCTAAGAAATAATTTGTACAATTGAGTTGGTGCCTAACATGGTGGATATTCTTTCAAGCACCAAACGATAAATTGGATATAAGGAAGTTATTTACACAGTTCAGTTTTTTTACGTTTGCGGAGCCTAATTCAGTGATAAATGTCCGCTATCTTTAACATTTACAATAAGTGTTCTTAATCTATCATACACCCTGTGACAATTTCTCTCACCTTTATACCTTGAAAACTAATACTCTCACTACTAAATTCACCCCTTGTGATTTCAGCAAGTAAAACCACAACGCAAAGGTTTTACTATCAATATGCACTTATAAAATAAGGTTCCTCACTTAGAACAGATTAAGTGCTCAATTCTTTCCGTACGTAAACCACATCACAAAGGTTTACTATCAATATGCACTCATACAAGAAGGGTCCATAATATGGAGTTTATTAAGACGTGCTTGCATAAAAAGATCTATTACAATAACTATAAAACAACCATATTATAAGTTGAATACAATATAATAGTAATGAACAAGATAAACAAGGATTCTTGGTAGCTACGTCTTTAAAGATTCAATCCAGTCCAATTTTTTTTATTCAAGAGATTAGGTAATGGTAATTTTATTCAATCCAATCACCATTATATGATTTCTCAAGTGATATGATCTTCCATAATGGCTAAATTTCATCCATATAATCAACAACCCAAATAATTGGTTTAATAAATTTTCAAACACCTTAAATATAGAAATTGTCTTCATATAAATTTGGTGGGCAGGGGAGTGGCCACTCCCTTTTGCACTAAATTGCCAATTTCATATTTTTCAACAATATCTCATTTTGGAAATTTTGTTGAATAAAACACAGTGTAGGAAGCTTGAATCTTCAATCAACATTAGCTCCCCCTTAGCATATTCCCATTAACTTAGACAATAATTAAGCAATTAAGAATTAAGCAATTAAGATACCTTAATATTTGCTTTACAACTTGTCAATGCTTGAGAACATGATTTACCTGCTATAAACTCAATTAAATTATTTCTAAATTCGTAGAATTTTCTTCTGATTCAAATGCAGTCCGATTGAGCTTTTGTAAAGATATCAGAGAGACCAATCGGACATATACAATTAGGCTCGAGCAATTGCAATTATGTCTAGAAGTATCGTTCCAATAATTTGCAATTTACTTAATCATGGAGTCAGTCTACAATAAGTACCATGATTGAAAATTTCCTATTGTATATTTTTTATGAAAACAATTCATGCAACTGATTTGTCCAATGACCTCGTCATGTGTGTGTTACCCTCATATGGTATCTTTAATTCCTTTGAGTTAAATCCGTTTGCTCAATACAACCCTATTTTATCTCAACCATTGTGTCTTCTTAATGATTAATATGATCACTATCAACTAATGACTGTGATAAATTGCTCGATTGAGAACAAGCAACCCGTGGTCACGTTCCATATTTATCAATCCACACAATGCCAATGAGAGGATATTGTTAACTCTTTAATCGAGCTATGAATTCCATTGTTGCTAGTAAAATCATGTCATACATAAGTCATGTACCCAACATACTGGTTATTGGCTTAATTATCTTTAGAACATAAGCCTCCACTTATATCAAAACACATGAGTTACATATGCATGGTTAGTGACTAACTTAGGATTTAGGTAAGTCACACCATGAACGTCACAAGTAAATTAATTCATAAACGGATTCAGAATTAATTCAACTTAGGTCTAGTCCATTGTATCATTCTTCCAATGAGTATATATATATCTCTACTCGTGGAGTCAACTGCTCCAGTAGTCAAGATTAGCCATCCCCTTAATTGGAATTATAGACGACATAATAATCCATCTATGTGTTTGAATCAAATGCTCACTTTGATTTTTTTTATGGGATTATAGACTCATTTATATTATCTACAAAAGTAAGTTATCTTTCTCACAATGTAAATGTTCTTATAGTGCCACGTATCATCAGCTTGAACTTAGACAACCAATGAGCTAATATTTGCTTGTCACAATTTTGCTATGTTTGCAAAACATAAAAGACAGAAACATGAAAGATATAATAGTGAACTATGAATTTAACTTTATTTATTTATCCATCGTTCAAATACATAAAAAAAATAGTTACATATTTACTACAATATGGTCACATTTTTTAACAATTCAAATTAGAAAAATACCGCTTTCGTAGAATCCATGCCCATAAAGAAGAGGGGATGAAAGAAACCTCCAAAACTTACTTTGCTACAAAAGCTTTGCTAAAAGCTTGAAAGTTTGAAACCTAAGCCACTATAGGCTTTCGCAAGAGCAACTTGCTCCAAAGAATCCATTGAACCTCTTATGTTGTACCTCTAGAGGGTTCCCACCAAAATTGAACTAGAATTGAGTTTATACACAAAAGAAATATCATCAGAAGCAAGAAACTTTGCAAGATAATAGGTTGGAATGGAAATGACAATCAATTTACTGAGAACCTTGTAGAAAAGAGTTTCCTTCCAACATTAGAGCTTTGAATGAAAATTTGCAAGAATGAAGGTAAGGGCTTCTTTTTTACATCTACCCCATAATGACGGCAAACCTAAATACTTGTAATTTTATCCATATGTCGAATAACTAGAAGATTAAAAAAAGCTTGAATATTTCTATTTGTATTTGAAAAGAAAAAAGAGAGTGGATTTAGTAAAGTTCAACTTGAAATAAATTAAACACTATCAAAATATTTATGCAATTACTAGCATTATAAGCTTTGTCGAACATTAGACAATCATCAGTGAAAAGCAAGTGATTCAGGATTAGGCAACTTTTACAAATATGAACCCTTTAGTGGCCTAATACAAAAGAAAAAGTTCGTAACCAAAATGAAAAGATAGGCGAGAGAGAATCATCCTGTCGAAGGCTCCTTTTCAGCTTGAAAGATTAGCCCCGTTCCACATTAACAATAATTAAGAATGAATAAAAAAACACATTTTACAGCTCTCTGGACCTACTAGTGACTAAAAGACATATTTAAAAGAAGCTTTTCAAGGAAAGCTTATTCCATCTAGTTATAGACTTGGTCCTATATAATCGCCAAAATCACATTTACTCCATGTTTCCATCTCTTATTCTCATGTAAGGCTTCATGCACAATCAGGATGTTGTCTTGAATTTGTCTCCTGATGTTAGGGAGAAAATTAAATTTGACATTCTAGACTCTAAAGTTTAGATGTTTTGATTATTGCAGCCAAATAACTTTTCCATCCACAACACCCGGCAACAACAAAGACCAATTGAGCTAGAAAGACAATGTTAGGGAAAATGGTTTGAGTTGAGGAACCATGACCTATGAAATGATTTATTAGTACAAGTTACAAAGACAAACATGACAAATATGGTTAATTTCCTCTAGTTGGATTTTCTTTGGAATGGGGCTAGTATTTGTGTAAAGAAGCCTTTTACTATCTCCATAACTTCACATTTGATAGTATTCTAAAATAGTGGTAGAAGATCCCCAGGAATCTATCATGTTGTGAGACTTCCTGTTGTAGCATTTATGTGACTGAGGATGTCCTAAACATTAGAAGGGAGCCCTCCTCAAAGTCTTTCTTAAAGTGGTTTTCAATAAACCTTACTTGATGGTTCTCATCCATCAAATTACCATTCTCGTCTTTTAGTTTTCAGATAATATTTCTCATGTAGTTATGATCCCCATACTTGATCCAGTTGTTACGAGATCTTTGGAGCCAATGTCTTTCTTTTCTTACTCAACCTTCATCAACTTTTGTCTTTAAGCTCCTAATTTCCTAATCTGAGGAAGAAGTAAGAGAAGTACTCTGAAGGAAAGCAATTTGCTTGGTAATAATGTTTATGATGTCCACGGTAAGTGTTCTCAACAACACCTCCAACATTTATCATCCAAGAGACATTTTAGATTCAAAATTGAAATCCCTTTTGAATCATCAGAAAGATAAGAGAATAATAGGACTATGGTGCGATGCATTAGCTTGTTCTAATACCCTAGTGGTCGAATGGAACATCTCATTACAGTAGAAAATATTTGTGTTTTTCAATCACATCTTCATCCCATCTTTGTTTTGACCAAGTGAACTTTCCCCATTAATGGGCATTTCTAAGAAATTGTAGTCACTCAAGAAGCTATTAAAAGCCCCCTATTTCTCAACTTGGAAATGAATGACATTGCAATCCCTTAATACACATCATGACTCATTGTCCTTCTTCAAAAATGATACTAATGTTTATGAAGTATTTTGAGGAGCATATGAAGGTAATATCCCCCTATTTCAAGAAGCAATAACAAATGGAAGGGGTCATACCTTATAAGCCCAAAGGTGAACAAGCAAAGACAACTAATATAAAACCACAATCTTAACCTAATAAGCAACCAAAGAGGGAACAAAACCACTTTTTCAAGGATACACACCGAACTAGAAGATCAAACGAAAATCACAAAATGAAGCTTAATTGAAGTGAAAATTTTTAACATTTTGTTTAGGGTAAACTTGTAACACCCCCTAACCCCAAACCGTCGCCGGAACAGGGTTATGGAGCATTACCGGAGCCATCGGACCATTTACAATTAATACACAATTTATTATCAAACATAATATAAAATAACCTTATAGTCCCTTAAATGGATCTTTGAGGTCCAAAAACACGAGTTAAAAGATGTTCGGGACTAATTTAAGAATTCGAAACAATTTTCGGTAACCTTTAAAAATTCTTCCTAGGTACAGGGCTCACACGCCCATGTGGGTTGGGGACACGCCCGTGTGACCCCAAATCATACCCGTGTTGTTGAACCGTGTGGCTTAACACGGCCGTGGTGGTTTGAGACACGCCCGTGTGACCCCAAATCATACCCGTGTTATTGAACCGTATGGCTTAACAAGGCCGTGGTGGTTTGAGACACTCCCGTGCCTTTTACCCGTGGACTACACTGACTTGTACACACGGCTACAAGGCACGCCCATGTGCTAGCCGTGTACCTCACACGGTCTGGACACACGCCCGTGTGCCAAACTATGTGGACTCTATATGAGTCTAGAATACTAACCTAACCTTCCTTGCACATTTCAAACCAATTTTAAACTATTACTAATACTCAACCAATTCAACATATAAGTATCGTAACCTATTAATCATAGTGAGCCATATCTTATAGCCAAATCAAATGATAAATACACAAAATACCAAGTTCCTATACATGCCATAGACTTATGAGATTTATTGATACCTTTTACTTCACCATGATAACATGATAGTGTGATGACATCTCCAACAATCTCTAACCCGAGCTAACATACAACCCTAAAGAGATGGAAAGGAAGGAAAGTAAGCTTCAAAGCTTAGTAAGTTTATATGCAAATAATAATAAGCAAGTAATAACTCGTTTGAATTAATTCTTAAAATTTTGTTTTCAAAGTGGTATAATCACCATTTTGCTTAAATACACTTTTTATCCATGTTCCCATTGAGCTATCCTTCGGAGTCACTGTCACTAAATTATTTATTTCTTGAGCTACAGAGCTCCGAATTAAGTTCTGTAAATTTTTCCTGAAACTAGACTCATATATATTATTACCATAAAATTTCCAGAATTTTTGGTCTAGCCAATTAGTACAGTTTATTCATTAAAAATTCCCCTATTACTCCACTCGACAGTTCTGACCTTTCTCTACTAAAAATTAATTATCTCATTATACAGAACTCGGATAAGGTTCATGTTTGTTTCTTTTGAAACTAGATTCACTAAGTAGTTCATCCATATAAATTACACTCATAATAATTTTTATAAAATTTTTAGTGATTTTCCAAAGTTGGAACAGAGGATCCGGAAATTCATTCTGACCCTGTCATAGAAACTTTAAATATATCCTACTCTGTAATTCTTTCACCTTCACCATTCCTTTCATGTGAAAATAGACTCAATAAGATTTAATTACACATATCATTCAGCTTCTAATTCAATTTACACCATTTTTAATAATTTTTCAAAGTCACATGTCTGTTGTTGTTCAAAACTGTCTTATAGCTAATTTTACTCTTTCATATTTTCTTTGTAATATTTTCATTTATACTCATATAACACCCAACATGTCCATAGCTAGCCATTTCAATGTATACTTATTATCAAGTATTTACAAATATTAATAATAACACTTACTCCATATCAACCTTACCACAAATTCGATCATACATTGAGCTAGAGCTCATTATTCACAAACATACATACATATATACCTGCACTCATTTATCACGTAATCAAACCCATCCAATAAAGTTTCACATATATACTTGTGTTCAATTGTACACATAATCACATACTTTCTCATCTTATTAATTCGTCAATTTACCCGTTGAACCATTTGGAATACTGAAGGATACACAGAAGCTTGCACATAAGTGCCACATTGAATTGTAGCCGAAGCTACCACTAATATGTAGCCGAAGCTACCACTGATATGTAGCCGAAGCTACCACTGATCACTAAAGTATTCCTAAGGTTCAACCGGGATTTTACTTATATATTCAATATCACTTTCTCATTTCATTTCTTTACTTATTTAATCAAAATTTATTCAATTTTCTCATTTAATCTATTTACCCCTATTAACATGACTCGGACTTTGGCGGATACACGGATCCAACCAAACACACCATATTGGCACCCAGTGCCTCATCAGATAGTTCAAAGCAAAGTTGACACCCAGTGTCTCATCGGCCTAGCCGAAGTAAAGTGGTACCCAGTACTTCATCGAATCTATCCGAAGCAATATGACACTCCAAGTGTCTCATTGACTCGAGGTCGAAGTAACACTAAACACTTTCAATCCTATGGCATGCCAACTATATCCACTAAGCCCGACTAGTTAATAAGGTATCAAAATCACTTAGTAATTTCACTTTCACTTCAAAATTCACTTTGTTAATTAACACTTTGGTCACATTTATCACATCTTTCTCATTTCAAACATAAATTGCTTCCAATTCACATAGTCATACATTTCCACCTTGATACAAATATAATTCACAAACCAATTCCACATATATATAAATATACATGTACACACCCAAATCTGCCCGGCCCATTAACCAGACCTAAAACCAATCTAAACCAAACCCAATTAAACAACCCACTAGCCTACCCAAATACATAGCCCAACAAGCCCTAACACGAATGGCCCAATTTGCTGGCCCAAACCATTAACCGAATTAGGGTTTCAGAAACCCTAATCCCTAGCCACCTTTTAGTCTCCTCCAGCGCCGAACCTGCTCCCATCGCATCCACCGCCACTGCTCAGCCCCGTCCCATCACTTCTCTTCAAACCTGCAAATACAACAGAACACGAAAGCAGAGCAACAGCAATAGCAGAACAGAGACAAAAAGAATGAAATATTATTTTTTTTAGTTCTATATAGCCATTGTAATGAAATAAAAAAATGGATACAAAAATTTTACAAAAAAAAAAGAACAAAATCTTAATAAGAAACAGAAGCTTTTTTGCAAGAAAAAAAAGGTGGCATTCGATCTTTGATTTTCATTTTTGCGCTTCCAAGCTTTATTCTTCAATTGTTTATTTTCCTTTTTTAGTTTTGCTTTCGAAATAAAAAAAGAAAGAAAGGGACTTACCTTCGCGTGCACCGTCGAACCCCTATTAGCTTCGTTACAATCGAAGTTTGAGCGGGGATTTGTGGTTAAAGGACGGAGGGCCCTACGTCCGTAGCCTCATCTTTCTCTGTCGAGATCAAAGCAAAGGCATATTTCGGCCTTTGCGTGTCTTTAAACACCGATCTTAGTGTTAAAACACTGCCCGTCGGTGAGGTTTTGGATCGGCAGAGAATAGGGAGGAGGAGAGCGCCGTTCTTCTTTTCTTTTTTATCTGGAAAGTGGTCAATTGTTAAGCTTTAGGGTTTCCTTTTAGTATTATGAAACTAGTGAAACGGCACCGTTTAGGTGCCAACCCATTGGATCCGACCCGTTATCCAGGAGGGAACCCGCGTGTTTTCTGAAAGTGGGTTAATACCCACTTTAGTCCCTCCTCCTTTGCTGCGTCTTTCAATCCTGTCCTACATTTAGTTTTGAATCTGAAATTAGCCCATATGATTTTGTTTTGATTCCATTTAAATCTCGGGTGAAACGATACGTTTTGGAAAGGGGATTATTTCGCCATTTACCCCTCGTTCCTTCATACGTGTTTCAAGCGGGTCCTTTTTTTTCCTTTTCTTTTCATTTCTTAGATTTGGCATTTAATTCTGTTTTATTTTCTATTGGGTCCTTGGGGTTGCTGAAGTGCTGTTTTTCAGGAATAAAAAGGGATTATTTCACGCTCAGCTCCCTGCTTATTCTCGTGTTTTCTATTTTGGCCCCGAATTTCAATTTTAAAGTTAATTTCAGCCCTATCTTTGTTATTTTTTCACTAATTTGCCCCGTGTGTTTGTTTTTAATTTAATTTCAGTCCTTTTTTGGTTATTTCTTCCTTTTTTACTTTTGCTATTATTATTATTATTATTATCATTATCATTATTATTACTATTTATTATCTTTGCTTTTTAATATAATTATTATTTTCTTACTTACCATTTTATTTCTAATATTATTAATACATTCTATTTGCTTTTTATGCTTTATTATTATTAGTATTATCATATATATATATATATATATATATATATATACTTTGACCATTTTCTTTTTATAATCACTTTTATTATTATTTTTAATATTTCTGTTATATTTAACTATCATTTTAAACATTACCTTTAACATTTTATGTTTACTATTACTTACTATTTTATTTTTTATCTTTAATATATTCTCTTTTATTATTATTATTATACTATATTTTTATTTATTTTAATATCATATTAAGTATTCTATTTTATTACTATTACTATCTTACTTTATACAAATATATTCTTTTTTAGTATTTACTTATATTATTTTCATTATTATTTTCTTGTTTTATTTTCAATACTTTATTATTTTTTAATATTACATTAATTCTTATATTTTATTTTAATACTCTTATATTAGTGCATCATGGTTATTTTCTTTTTCATTATTAAACTATAATATATGTACGTGTATGTATATATTATGAACATATTACTCTCTACTATTATTATTGTCGAAACTATTTTTTTGAAAAATAGGGGAATCGACTTTGGGTTTTGAAAATGGAGTCGCCACCGACCCTTTTTTGAGGTGCGATCGGATCACCTTAAATTATTTTAATAAAACACTTTGAGTTATTAAAACAATTAATTTTGGGTCTACGAAAATCAAAGAACGGGCTCGGGAGTCGGTTACGCACGAGGAAGGGTTAGCACCCTCGATACGCCCAAAACTGGTACCTAGTTGATTAATTAGTGTCTTAATGTCGAATGTTTGAGAATTTAGAAGAATTTAAAATAGGATCTCATTTATTAAAACATTTAAATATGTCGAAGTAAAAATCGAGGCTCGCTTACTTCAAAGAAATAAGAATGCCGAACCCAGTAAATTAGGATGCAGCACATCAATTTCTTGAAATTAAGCTCGCCTTTTTGCTTAAAAGGTTTGCAAATTTAAATCAAAAAGGGGTATTTAATTATTTTGGGTCAAACGAAAAAAACCGGAACCCAGTAAGTTAGGGCTCGATTTATCGAAGTTCCAAAACATAAAATATTACCTTGATTTTGAAATTCCCATCTCAAGACACTAAACGCCACATTCAGTAAGCTAGAACACGACATTTCGAGACTCCGAGAATAAGTTTTTATTTCAAAACTTGTATCACGATTTTAAAATGATATTCCGTTATTCAAGCTAAATGAGAAAAATTGAAACTCAGTAAGTTAGAGTACGATTTCCTCGGGTTTCTAAATACGAAATTTTGTTTTTATAAAAGACTTTATTTTGGGTAGAAAAACGGTTAATATAACATGAATTTGTAATAAGACGCTAAAAATAGGTTATGATGACAATATATACAAATGAAATAATATCAAAGACAAAAACGAGTGAATTAACTAGGATACGAACGAATTGCAGATTAGAAATAACGAAAGAAAATTGAAACATAAGTAAATGACATGTGCATAAATAAATAATGCAAACAATGGAAATATTAGAATATAATAAGATAATATTAAAATAATAATATTTACTATAAAAAGAAAATAATAAAAATAATACGCTAACAATATAGTGGGAATAATAATACAAATAAAAAAATAATACACATAAAAAAAATGTTAATAATTATGAAAAGAAAATAGTAATAGTTCACTACTAATACAATATTAATAGTAATATATTAGTAACAATAATAGGAAATAATAATATGTGTATATAAAAATATATTAAATGATGAAAAGAAAATAATATGTACAATATGATGATAATATACGCAAAGTATTTAAAATAATATATATATATATATATATATATATATATAAAATAAAGTATTAGTATTTTAGAAGAATATAAGTAATTGAAATTTTCATATACGAAAGAACACATAAATATATAAGAAATGATTTAAAGAAAACCAAAGAAAGAAACATTTATGTGAATAACGAAATCGATACGATATAAATCAATAATACATAAAATAATCTAAAACATATTAAGTTAGTTTAAAAATAATAATCTATAAAAGATATTTAAATTGAAAACTTACAAATCTTGAAAATAACAAAGAATATAAAAAATGAAGTTTAAGAAAAATAAATAAATTATATCAAAACTATGATAACAAAAATAAAAAACTAAACGAATTAATTTAAACATCATATAGTTAGTAAAACAATTTGAAAATGTTTAAACAATTTCTAAAATTTGAATAATAAACAAGTTAAAAATAAAAGGTAAGATGAACTTGATTGAAATGTAAACTACGTTTAAAGAATAAATTAAAAAAAATTGAGACAAACAATAATTAAACAATTTAAAATAATGTGGTAAATTTTGAAAAGAAAAATATATACATGAGTTAGTTTCAAAGAAATTAAATATGCATAAATCGACTTAAAGGAATATATATATATATATATATATATATATATATATATAAAATAATATGAAATCAATAATATATAATATAAAAAAGAAACTAGAATTTAAAAAAACTCAATTGAAATAAAATTAAAAGAAAAGTTTGTAAATCCACAGGATCATTAATATGACCTTAAGGACGAAAATACAAAGTGCACTAATGAATGAGGACTAAAAACGCAAATATTCCAAGCTTTGGAATGCAGCACTTAAGTATGGACTAAAATGAAATACCGAGTAAATTTCAGGGAAACATTAAAAAGTAAAGAAAAATATAAGCAGACTCTATTCAAATAATAGCGCAAAAGGAGAGGGACCAATCATGACAATATCCCCTCCATTTAAAAAAGCCAATACTTCCCTTAAAAGAAAAAGAGAAGCTGTCGGTCATTTAAAAAAAACAAAAAAATTCCTTAGCCCTTTCTTTGTCTTTCAAAAACAGCAGCAGTCACTCATCCCTCCCCCTTTGCCTCAGCCGATCAGACCTCACCGGAGGTGGCTGCGCTACCACCACGGCTCGGTGGCCAACAGCAAACAACACGGGCTGCCTTGCCCTCGTTGCAAGCACCCCTCGAAGGCTGACATCTCAACCAAGAGAGATCGAAAACAAGGGGACTTCAACCCCCATTTCGGGTCCAAATCCGACGACGGAGGAGGCCCTCCGACGACGAGCCACCGGGGTTCAGGTGAGGTTTACTTTCTCCTTTTTTCGTTTGTATTTGTTATTGTTTTCGAATATAAAATAAAAAAACGAAAATAAAGCTTCAAAATAAAAAATGAAACAAAGAAAGAATGAAAGAACCTTTCTCCAAAAAAAAATTTCTCTGATTTGTATTTTTTGAATCCCTTTTTTTTTGCAATAATCGGCTCTCCTCTTTACAGATTTTTTTCGATTACACTAATATTGGATCTGAAAAATCTCCTCCCCGGTTACAATGTGTTTTTTTTTTTGAAAATAAAAAGAAATCCCCCCCTTTTACATATTGATTCCCATGGCTATATAGCCGATTAGATTACAAAAGTCCTATC
This sequence comes from Gossypium stocksii, assembly GCA_020496765.1. Lineage (NCBI taxonomy): Eukaryota > Viridiplantae > Streptophyta > Magnoliopsida > Malvales > Malvaceae > Gossypium > Gossypium stocksii. The sequence continues at coordinate 102,064,996 of CM035631.1, forward strand.
ACTGTCTATTGTTACTATTTCGTTACTGTTTTGCTGCGTTTCTGCTTTCGTGTTCTACCGTATTTACAGGTTTTGAGTAGAAGTGATGGGATGGAGGCAAGTTCGGCCATTTGGTGCCTCGAGCAACGTATACCGGTGGAGGTCCCTAGGCAGCGGCGCACCTAGAGCTGCAAGGGTTTCTGACTGTTTTTGTGTAGTTGGGCTTTAAGGATTTCGGGCTTAGGGTTTGTATTTTAGGCCTAAGGGTAGTGGGTCTTTAGTTTAAGTGGGCTACCGGGTTTGGGTGTGTTGGGCTGTGGTATTGGGTTTGATGGCATGTAAATGGACATTTATTTTGGTTTTATTTTGTATTTCATAGGCCCGGGCAAAATTGCCCTATTACAGCTGCCCCTCTTTGCTTATTATCGTGTAACGAGAATAGAGCAAAGACTATAAAAGGGCCAATTTTGCCTGGGCCTGCTGAGTCTCAACTTCTATTGGTGCTTCCAAGTAGCTCCATTCTGATCCACTGTATCTTGTTGCTTTGACCATTCCGCCGCCACTCTAGGGAGTTAGGACCTGTAGCTTCGATCTGCTTCTCTGCATCTTCCGGGGTATAAGAATTCAGAGAAAAGAGATTTGTAACCTCAATCTTCTCTACTGAAACTTCAAGGAGATAAGGATTGGTAATTGATCCTAATCCACTGTGATTTCCCTAGATAAGGATTTCAGAGAGGAGGGATTAGTAGCTTCAACCTACTCTACTGGAGTCTCCATTTAATTGCAGTGTGAAGGGATTTGTAGCTTCGACCTTTCTCACTGGAACTTTGATGAGATAAGACTTCAGAGAGAAGAGATTTGTAGCTTCGATCTTCTCTACTGATGCTTAATGTATTTTCAGGGAAAAGGGATTAGTAGCTTCGACCTATTCTACTGGAACTTCGAGGAGATGAGAATTCAGGGAGAAGAGATTCGTAACCTCAATCTTCTCTGCTGAAACTTCAAAGAAATATTGATTAATCCTCAACGTAAACTCAGGGAGAAGGGATTTGTAACCTCATCCTGCTCCATTGAAACTTCGAGGGGATAAAAATTTAGGGAGAAGAGATTCGTAGTCTTAATCTTCTCTGCTGAACAAGGATTGATCCTTAATGTAAACTCTGGGAGAAGGGATTTGTAGCCTCAACCTACTCCACTTGGAACTTTAAGGAGATGAATTCAGGGAGAAGAGATTTGTAGCCTCAATCTTCTCTGCTGAATCTTCAAAGAAATAAGGGTTGATCCTCAATGTAAACTCAGGGATAAGGGATTTGTAGCCTCAACCTAATCCACTGGAACTCTGAGGAGAAAAGAATTCAGGGAGAAGAGATTCGTAACCTCAATCTTCTCTGCTGAAACTTCAAAGAAATATTGATTAATCCTCAACGTAAACTCAGGGAGAAGGGATTTGTAACCTCATCCTGCTCCATTGAAACTTCGAAGGGATAAAAATTTAGGGAGAAGAGATTCGTAGTCTTAATCTTCTCTGCTGAACAAGGATTGATCCTTAATGTAAACTCTGGGAGAAGGGATTTGTAGCCTCAACCTACTCCACTTGGAACTTTAAGGAGATGAATTCAGGGAGAAGAGATTTGTAGCTTCAATCTTCTCTGCTGAATCTTCAAAGAAATAAGGGTTGATCCTCAATGTAAACTCAGGGATAAGGGATTTGTAGCCTCAACCTAATCCACTGGAACTCTGAGGAGAAAATTCAGGGAGAAGAGATTCGTAACTTCAATCTTCTCTACTGAACAAGGGTTGATCCTTAATGTAAACTCTGGGAGAAGGGATTTGTAGCCTCAACCTACTCCACTTGGAACTTTAAGGAGATGAATTCAGGAAGAAGAAATTTGTAACCTCAATCTTCTCTGCTTTAACTTCAAAGAAATGTTAATCCTCATCGTCAACTCTGGGAGGAGGGATTTGTAACCTCAACCTACTCCACTGGAACTTTGAGGGGAAAGAAAATTCAAGGAGAAGAGATTTGTAACCTCAACCTTCTTTACTGAACCTTCGAAGAGATAAACTTCATTGTTTTCGATTTGCTCATTTTCTACCTCGAGGGAACAAAAATCTGAAATTGTAATCTGCTTCCTTGTTATTTCAGGAAGACTTCAATCTTCAGTTTACCTCACTACCATCTCAAGGAGACAGAATCCGAACTTTTCAGCCTACTCCACTGTTGCTCAGGAAGATAAGGCCGTGAATTTACCGGTGTTGCTACATTGTTCTCTAAGGAACCTGTCCTGTATAACCAGTTTTATGTGCTTATGCCTATGATTAGGATGCCGTGATCGGAATGAATCAACCGCTCCTAACTAACTGTCATGTATGACACTTGAATGAATGCAAAATGTCATGAGAATGTTGTGTTTTTAATGTTTTAGGGCGTCTTTACTTGTTGCCCCTTAGTGCTCTACTACCGACGTAGTATACTGCTCTCTTTCTCGGCTAGAAAATCTAGTGACGGTCGTATTTTGCTCGACCAACTTGCCCCACTGTAACTTCCAGGTTCATTTCACTGTACCTCGGGGACATAGGGGCATAAGGCTTGTACCCCATCCATCATAACTCAGAGGTATATGATCTACATCCTCTTCAATCCAACTTGCTGCAGATCAAGGGTATAGGGACTTGTTCCATCAACTGATCACGCTCTAGGTGACCTGACTAGATGTGCATGTCTGATACTTACATGAATGCAGAGTATCATTTTGAGAATAATCTCGATTATTCGGGATTGCATCACCAACCTAATATCTCGTCTCTTTTATTCAGCGAATATCCTTGACCGAAAACCTGAAGAGATGATTTCCATTTGGACTTAAATATTTCCAACCCTTAAGTTTGGAAAGTCCTGAACAATAGTCCTGTTTCAGGTTCCCATACTATTTAAAAACTTCCAAGGTAATATGCAAAACTTCTTTCGTGAAAGTGTTATTTGTCCACTAATCATTATTTCAATACAACATGCTTGAAAAAGATCGTGACAGTGGACAACAAGAAAATTGAACGAAAGCATAGCTCAAAACAAGTAAGTTGAGCAAATGCGATCAAGGAGAAAATTTATTGAGAGCGTATTTTGAAACGAATAAAATAATCAAAGATAACAAAATTAGAAGGAGTAAAATGACAACTAGGTGCCCCAGATATCGCAGCCTAAGCTTCTCTGTTCCAACCTCTTGAGAACCATTCCAAGCTTAATATATGCCTAAGGGATTCGGAGTACCTCGTCGATGCCCCAAGACGTAGCACACTTCCTCCTTGCTAATTCAGGTATGGCAAGACTAACACGTGCCCCACTTTTGATCAAAATTTGAGTCGCCCTTTTTGGGTTTTCAACTCAAATCCCCTTTGGACTCAAAGTGCCCTTTTCGGGTTTACACTTTGGCCTCTCCTTTTTCTTTTTCTTTTCTTTTTCATTTCTTTTCTTCCTTCTTTTTTGATCAACTTTCTTAGAAGGTTTCAAGGTATCCTTTGTGGGTTTTCACCTTGGCCTCTCCTTATTGGTGGAGCAACTCTTGACTGACTTCGTCGAATTTGGGCGTGTTATTGTCATTTATCTAGATTAGTACTTCCAAACAAGCCCTCTTCATTGTGCAAGATCTCTCTCAATTTGGCATTTTCTTTTGAAGTCTCTTCGTACATAAAAGATCTTCTTCAATATGAGGTCACCCTTTTGAAATTCTCTAAGATGAACCTCTTTGTCATCAACCCACGTCATCATACTGTGATGGGTTAACTTCGATTGATTGTGCTGGGATTAGATCCATCCTGTCTCATCCAGTTTCAGCTTTGGTAAAACCTAGAAGAAATAGTTTCAACTTCAATGGGCAAGACCAATGAGAAATATGTTGCTCTGGCTCTGGTAAACTCAGAAGAAAGAATCTCGACTTCCATGGGCAAGACCAACGTGGAGCGGGTTGCCTCGGTGAATGTCCTGGCTAACATTTGATGAGTAAAGAGGGTAAATGGTAACTTCTTTATGCCAACCCTTACAAATCCCAGTCATTTTTGGATGGTATTTGGTTGCTTTTGCTACACTAGTATAGTGCTTGATCTTTGAATAGACAGTGAATTGGTACATTCTCTCTCTCTCTTTTTTTTTGAATCTTGAATTTTGAGTTTTAAATTCCAAATTTGGGCTTGAAATCAGATTTGGATTTGGATCAAGATCTAGATATGAATCAGAATCCAGATTTGAATTTGGATTTGGGTTGGATTCGGATCAGAATCTGTATTTGAATCAGGATCTAAATTTGAATTTTGGGTTCGGATTAGATTCGAATCAGGATCTGAATTTGGGTATGGACTCAAATTCAAATTTGATAACTGTTTACTTTGTAGCTTTGGCATATGAAGCAATCTTACCCTCTTAGTAGAGTAACTATGAGGATGAGTCGATATTAGCGATGCTGGCCCTATAACATCCATGCCCCACATAGAGAATTCATGAAGAAACAAATAAGGCATACAAGTTTTGCCTTATTTCTGTGGTGAGCTAGGTTTCGATCTTCCTCTCCCTCGCCAGCTCGCACTGTCAATTGACCCTTTGTAAGTCGGGATCCGTCCTTCATCTCGTTCTACCATCCTTAACAAATCAGAAGATAGGTACAATCTTTATCATCTTCGAAGTCCTGAGATCCCTCTAGACATATATCTTACTCCAAAGGGAGTTAGTAACAGTTCGCTCTTGTCGTTGATATCTGGGTACCTATTGTAGGTATAAAGGCAAACTCCAAATAATTCTAAGGATGATTATTTGCATGGTATGATAAAGAATGAAAGAATATATGAATGTCTAAGAATAAAAGAATCTATACGAAAGAATGAAAGAACATTTGTTTAAAAGGAAGCATTTCATTGAAATAAAAAATCTGAACATAGGCCTATTTCACAAAAAGGGGTCTTATTGCCCCTAGGCTTAGGGCAACAAGAGTGCTTTGCATACTACCCTAAATTAGTTCTAAAAATACAGGGATCTTCTCCACAGTCCCATTGTTCAAAACATTCTCAAAATATGCAAGGGCAAAAACCTTTATTCCCTAGTTCCCTCTTCAGATATGTCCTTTAAATCTCGCTATATTCCTTCCAACTTTGACTTGTTCAAGGCATCGCCACTTTTTGCCCCCCGCCTTCAACTATTTACTTTTTTGTCTAAGCGATTAGGTTCTGAGGAATCGTTAAACTTTACAATTCCCCTCTTAATGAGCTTTTCGACCAACTTTTTGAAGGCAAGGCAATTTTCTGTTGAATGCCCCGTAATCCCTGCGTGGTACTCACATTGAGCGTTTGAGTCATACCATTTAGGATATGGGGGTTGTATTGGTTCCACGTGACGAGGAGATACAACATGCTTATCAAATAGATTCTGATAGAGCTCCTGATATGTTGTTGGGATAGGTGTAAACTGGAGCCTTTCTGTATTGATCTTCGAGTTGGATTCTCGCCTAGAAGGGCCTTGATGGCCAGTGATTACGGCCATCGACTGTGCCTTGCTATATACACTTGTGTTATTCACCTCGCTTTCTCCCCTCCTCGGAGCTGATCTTTTGGTATTTTCCCCGACTTCAATTTTGCCGCTTTTTACAGCATTTTCAATCATTTCACCTGTCATCACTATGTCGGCGAAGTTTTTGGTGGCACTTCCCAACATATGAGTGATAAAAGGGGCTTTTAGAGTGTTAATAAATAGCATCGTAGTTTCTTTCTCTAAAAGCGGCGGCTGAACTTGCATGGCAACCTCCCTCCAACGTTGCGCATACTGTCTAAAACTTTCATTAGACTTCTTTTCCATATTCTGGAGAGTAATCCTGTCAGGGGTCATGTCCGTCACATGACTGTATTGTTTCATAAATGCCCGAGCGAGGTCCTTCCATGAATTGATAGAGGCACGGCTTAATTGGTTATACCATTTAGAGGCCGCCCCAACCAGGCTATCTTGAAAGCAATGAATCAATAGCTGGTCGTTATGGATGTAGCCCGTCATCCGCCTGCAGAACATAATGATATGAGCTTCAGGACAGCTCGTTCCATTGTATTTCTCGAATTCAGGCATTTTAAATTTGGGGGGAAGAACCAAATCGGGGACGAGACTCAAATCCCTAGCATCAATCCCAAGACCGCTACCAGCGTTTTCCATGGCTTTGAATTTCTCTTCTATCCGTCTGCACCTATCCTCTAACTGTTTTGGTAGCTCTATTCCTGACCTCTCTCCTTCGGCTGCCTCGTCCAAGTCGGGCACATTGAGGTTAATTGGATCGTATCCTGAGCCTGAACCAACTTGATGATTAATCGGTATCGGTGCGTCCCTCTGGAGTTGTTGCGTTCTGATGGTAACAGAAGGCCCACGCAGGTGTGCTTCGTGTTGTGTCTGTGTATTAGGTGGGGTAAACTCCGGAGGATAAAGTGGATCCTCACTTTCCTCGGTATTTGTCGCAGGACCTTTTCCTTTATCTTGTCCTGCAGCCAAAAGCTGAGTCAATTGACTCATCATGTTGTTTTGCGCTTCTAACATCCGATTCATCATATCTTGCTGAATCTTAATCATTTGTTCTTGCATTTGGTCCTGCATCTCCTTTTGGAGCTGCTCCAACCTTTCTAATCTCTGATCCATATTTCTTGTCTTAAAACGAGTACTGTAGCGGTGTTTGGTTGGTTGACTTTTATCAGTTCCCAGGTTAACTGAAACAATTTCACCTAGTTAGGGACCTTTTGTGAAAGTGTAGCGCGTAAAATATAATGCGAATGATGTAATACAGATGCATGAAATGCAAATGCAAATGCAAATGAATGCAAGAAAAGAAGCGTCGACCTTATATTCAGTTCCATTAGAAGAACTTTTCTAGAAGACAAATTTCTTTACATAAAACAGATCACATATGCGGTCTTGCCCTTAGAATCCAAGTAGAGATTCTGCTTCTTTCTTCATATCTGGATGTTATGGTCAAATCTTGCGAGCTTTCAATAGATGCCTCCACTAACTCTCTTTCACTTGATCAAGACCCATGGTTCTTCTATCCTCATGATGTTCCTTAGTTTCTCTGACGTAATGGCTCTCGAATACTCCTTGTTGGTTTGAATTATCGGGCAGAGTTTTGCATCCCTCCGCGAGCTATCAACCTTCTTCTATTGTGCTTACTTGGACCATATCGGGGCAACCGCATTATAATCCACTTTATCAAGAAATTCGCCCCCTTATGACGAACTCCCCTATTTAGGAATCGAATATGAATCAACACCTCTTTTCTATAACGATGCGATGCAATGCAATGCAATGCAATCAAAACAAAAAGAAAACACGTTAGCACAAGAGAGATAAATAATAAAACAAAGCACCTAATTGGGTGACCACTAGGGCTTGGCATGACTCTACCTAGGGTGGGCTCCTAAGGTTAACTATATGAGGTTTGGTTCTAGAGTTGGGGTACCTGAACCAGCAGATTCCTCGGTCCTCACCCATTATAGGCTCATATGGATCGAGTTCAGTTCAGGGGAACACATTTCCCTATGGCTACACGGAGATGAAAATCTCACGAAGCACATAAGTACGGATGTATTCCGAAAGCGGTTCACTATCCTGCACGGAGGTGAAAACCTCACGAAGGAGTAGCTTCTTGCTTCCACTTAAAGGGTGTGACCCGACGGTCATGCAATGCAATGTACAAGTATACAGAAAAACTTGAAACATATAAAGAAAATGGGAATAAAATAATAAATATCGCAATTCCAAAACGGATGAAATGCAAAAACGGGATCGTATATTAAAATCAAATTTTCAATCTTCGACAAAAGGACAAGAATTAATCAACTCGTGGCTTGACTCACAAACTTGGGTCCCCAGTGGAGTCGCCAAGCTGTCGAAACTATTTTTTTGAAAAATAGGGGAATCGACTTTGGGTTTTGAAAATGGAGTCGCCACCGACCCTTTTTTGAGGTGCGATCGGATCACCTTAAATTATTTTAATAAAACACTTTGAGTTATTAAAACAATTAATTTTGGGTCTACGAAAATCAAAGAACGGGCTCGGGAGTCGGTTACGCACGAGGAAGGGTTAGCACCCTCGATACGCCCAAAACTGGTACCTAGTTGATTAATTAGTGTCTTAATGTCGAATGTTTGAGAATTTAGAAGAATTTAAAATAGGATCTCATTTATTAAAACATTTAAATATGTCGAAGTAAAAATCGAGGTTCGCTTACTTCAAAGAAATAAGAATGCCGAACCCAGTAAATTAGGATGCAGCACATCAATTTCTTGAAATTAAGCTCGCCTTTTTGCTTAAAAGGTTTGCAAATTTAAATCAAAAAGGGGTATTTAATTATTTTGGGTCAAACGAAAAAAACCGGAACCCAGTAAGTTAGGGCTCGATTTATCGAAGTTCCAAAACATAAAATATTACCTTGATTTTGAAATTCCCATCTCAAGACACTAAACGCCACATTCAGTAAGCTAGAACACGACATTTCGAGACTCCGAGAATAAGTTTTTATTTCAAAACTTGTATCACGATTTTAAAATGATATTCCGTTATTCAAGCTAAATGAGAAAAATTGAAACTCAGTAAGTTAGAGTACGATTTCCTCGGGTTTCTAAATACGAAATTTTGTTTTTATAAAAGACTTTATTTTGGGTAGAAAAACGGTTAATATAACATGAATTTGTAATAAGACGCTAAAAATAGGTTATGATGACAATATATACAAATGAAATAATATCAAAGACAAAAACGAGTGAATTAACTAGGATACGAACGAATTGCAGATTAGAAATAACGAAAGAAAATTGAAACATAAGTAAATGACATGTGCATAAATAAATAATGCAAACAATGGAAATATTAGAATATAATAAGATAATATTAAAATAATAATATTTACTATAAAAAGAAAATAATAAAAATAATACGCTAACAATATAGTGGGAATAATAATACAAATAAAAAAATAATACACATAAAAAAAATGTTAATAATTATGAAAAGAAAATAGTAATAGTTCACTACTAATACAATATTAATAGTAATATATTAGTAACAATAATAGGAAATAATAATATGTGTATATAAAAATATATTAAATGATGAAAAGAAAATAATATGTACAATATGATGATAATATACGCAAAGTATTTAAAATAATATATATATATATATATATATATATATAAAATAAAGTATTAGTATTTTAGAAGAATATAAGTAATTGAAATTTTCATATACGAAAGAACACATAAATATATAAGAAATGATTTAAAGAAAACCAAAGAAAGAAACATTTATGTGAATAACGAAATCGATACGATATAAATCAATAATACATAAAATAATCTAAAACATATTAAGTTAGTTTAAAAATAATAATCTATAAAAGATATTTAAATTGAAAACTTACAAATCTTGAAAATAACAAAGAATATAAAAAATGAAGTTTAAGAAAAATAAATAAATTATATCAAAACTATGATAACAAAAATAAAAAACTAAACGAATTAATTTAAACATCATATAGTTAGTAAAACAATTTGAAAATGTTTAAACAATTTCTAAAATTTGAATAATAAACAAGTTAAAAATAAAAGGTAAGATGAACTTGATTGAAATGTAAACTACGTTTAAAGAATAAATTAAAAAAAATTGAGACAAACAATAATTAAACAATTTAAAATAATGTGGTAAATTTTGAAAAGAAAAATATATACATGAGTTAGTTTCAAAGAAATTAAATATGCATAAATCGACTTAAAGGAATATATATATATATATATATATATATATATATATAAAATAATATGAAATCAATAATATATAATATAAAAAAGAAACTAGAATTTAAAAAAACTCAATTGAAATAAAATTAAAAGAAAAGTTTGTAAATCCACAGGATCATTAATATGACCTTAAGGACGAAAATACAAAGTGCACTAATGAATGAGGACTAAAAACGCAAATATTCCAAGCTTTGGAATGCAGCACTTAAGTATGGACTAAAATGAAATACCGAGTAAATTTCAGGGAAACATTAAAAAGTAAAGAAAAATATAAGCAGACTCTATTCAAATAATAGCGCAAAAGGAGAGGGACCAATCATGACAATATCCCCTCCATTTAAAAAAGCCAATACTTCCCTTAAAAGAAAAAGAGAAGCTGTCGGTCATTTAAAAAAAACAAAAAAATTCCTTAGCCCTTTCTTTGTCTTTCAAAAACAGCAGCAGTCACTCATCCCTCCCCCTTTGCCTCAGCCGATCAGACCTCACCGGAGGTGGCTGCGCTACCACCACGGCTCGGTGGCCAACAGCAAACAACACGGGCTGCCTTGCCCTCGTTGCAAGCACCCCTCGAAGGCTGACATCTCAACCAAGAGAGATCGAAAACAAGGGGACTTCAACCCCCATTTCGGGTCCAAATCCGACGACGGAGGAGGCCCTCCGACGACGAGCCACCGGGGTTCAGGTGAGGTTTACTTTCTCCTTTTTTCGTTTGTATTTGTTATTGTTTTCGAATATAAAATAAAAAAACGAAAATAAAGCTTCAAAATAAAAAATGAAACAAAGAAAGAATGAAAGAACCTTTCTCCAAAAAAAAATTTCTCTGATTTGTATTTTTTGAATCCCTTTTTTTTTGCAATAATCGGCTCTCCTCTTTACAGATTTTTTTCGATTACACTAATATTGGATCTGAAAAATCTCCTCCCCGGTTACAATGTGTTTTTTTTTTTTGAAAATAAAAAGAAATCCCCCCCTTTTACATATTGATTCCCATGGCTATATAGCCGATTAGATTACAAAAGTCCTATCACTGTCTATTGTTACTATTTCGTTACTGTTTTGCTGCGTTTCTGCTTTCGTGTTCTACCGTATTTATAGGTTTTGAGTAGAAGTGATGGGATGGAGGCAAGTTCGGCCATTTGGTGCCTCGAGCAACGTGTACCGGTGGAGGTCCCTAGGCAGCGGCGCACCTAGAGCTGCAAGGGTTTCTGACTGTTTTTGTGTAGTTGGGCTTTAAGGATTTCGGGCTTAGGGTTTGTATTTTGGGCCTAAGGGTAGTGGGTCTTTAGTTTAAGTGGGCTACCGGGTTTGGGTGTGTTGGGCTGTGGTATTGGGTTTGATGGCATGTAAATGGACATTTATTTTGGTTTTATTTTGTATTTCATAGGCCCGGGCAAAATTGCCCTATTACAATTATATTATCTCATCATTTTTGTTATTTTCTTTTTATTGTAATTATTCTAATTATCATTATTATTCCATTTTTTATATTGTATTCTAATATTTTCCATTAATTTTTATCATTGCTTATTCTGTTTATTTGTTTATTGCTTATACATACAACTTGATTGAGTAGCTTTTAGTATTGTTGTTGTTATCCTTGATCTATCATTAATTTGTGTGCTCGATAATTTATTTTGTTCTCGTCTTTCATATTGCTCTTTATTAATGCATTTATTTTATTTGTACATATTATGGTCATAATTTACTTTCGTATTTCCTTTCAAACTCATGATTTTATTAAACTTTATTCATACTCTTATAAAGGCAATGTTCGATACTTGAGAATTCGAAAATTCGTACCCTAACTCACTGGGTTTCGATTTTTTGTTTAACTTGTATAACCGAATAGCCTTTTGATTTCCAAATACAAAACACTCTCGTTTTCAAAGGCTTTAAACTTCGTATCCTAACTTACTAGACGCGACGTTCTATTGCTCCGAGACGAGAATGGTTTTTAAACACTCTTTTCAATTTATTCAAATGTTTTTAACAAAAGGGATCGTATTTAAAATTCTTTCCAAGTTTTCAAATATTCGACACCAAGACACAAATTAATCGGCTAGGTACCGATTTTGGGCGTATCGAGGGTGCTAATCCTTCCTCGTGCGTAACCGACTCCCGAACCTATCTTTCTGATTTTCGTAGACCAAAATCGTTGTTTTATAAACCAAATTGTTCAAAAAAACAACCATTTCATGAGGTGATCCGATAACACCTCGAAATAAAAAAAATCGGTGGCGACTCCCGTTTTAATTTTATTTTCAAAACCTCCAAGTCGATTCCCCTGTTTCAAAAAAAATGGTTTCGACAATACATATTCAACAATTAAATCCCAATCACATTCAATTCAATTCATATACCATTATTTTTCTAAATTTCATTTCCAAATAAATCTTTTCTATCACACTTTCGATTCAAAACCAAATATACTTTCTCATTTCCAAATCAATAAATATAACGTATATAAAAATTTAACAATACATAAATTTATTTAAACACAATAGTGCTTTATTTACATATAAACTTACCTGGCCAATTTACAGAAATTGTAAGAAATTCGGGAATTAATTAGCTATTTTCTCTTTTCCACGGCTTCCTTGAGTTCTTAATCTATAATATAAAATTTTCCATTCATTAGTGTCTAATTTAATTAACAATTTATGCCTTTCAATTTTTGAAATTACACTTTTACCCTAAATTTTATAGTTTTTACAATTTAGTCCCTGATCAATTAACCCATCAATTGAACTTATTTTTATCAATTAACACATTATTCTATCATTCTAAACTAATATGTTCTCTTTAGCATTCATAATTTCAGCTTCAACCTTAATTCTAAACTTTTTTCCACAATTTGATCCTAAAAATCAATTTTTATTAAAAATAACTTAATAAATTCATCATATAATGAATTTAAAGCTTAAAATCCATGATAATTTATCATAAACATACAGCACTCTTCCATGGCAACTTCCAATATCACCCACAAAATCAAAAACTAATGAATTCAATAAGTGGACCTAATTGTAAAAGTCACAAAAACATAAAAATTACAAAGAAAAAGCAAAGATTGAACTCACATGGTGCAAAAATGTGAAAAACCAGCTTTGGAGGTCTGCTATGGCGTGTTTGCTAAAGAGAAATGAAGAAAAATGAAGAATTATCTAGATATCCAATTACATCGCATTTTAACTATTCAATTTTTACTTCTTTTCCAATTTTACCCCTTGTTCACACCTAATTTCAATATTTCCTGCACACATAGCCGTTCAGCCCAATAATATATGTTTATTACCCTATTTAGTCCTCCTTTAATTATTACTTAAGCTATTTAATCACATTTCACAATTTTGTACTTAATTCAATTTAGTCCTTTTTACCCAATTAACTACCGAAACCTAAAAATTTCTTAACAAAACTTTAATACTAACTTATTAACACTCCATAAATATTTATAAAAATATTTATGACTCGGTTTATAATTTCGAGATATCAATACTCCGTTTTCAAAACTAATTATTCTAATAATTTTTCTAAAACACAAAATTCACTAATTTAAAAATATTTCTAAATTCATACTTAACTCATAAATTCTAATTAATAAATTTTTCAAACTTGATTGTCGGATTTAATGATCTTAAATCACTATTTCCGACACTACTGAAAATTGGGCTGTTACAAAACTAAAAAAATAGTCACTTTTGTTTACCTCAAATTACATTTTAGTCACTTATATTTGAAATGTTACGTTTTAGTCACTTATATTATCATTTTGCTACGAAGTGGTCACTCTACCGTTAAACTCCGTTACCTCTCTAACGGCAGTCCTATGTGGCAGTTCAAATGGGTTTTAAATGCCAACTTGGATGTATTAAACTTATTTTCACCCCAGTAACTAGGCATCCAAGTTGACATTTAAAATCCATTTGACTGTCACGTAGGACTGTCGTTAGGGAGGTAACAGAGTTTAACGGTAGAATAACCATTTCGTAACAGAATGATAACATAAGTGACTAAAACATAACATTTCAAATATAAGTGACTAAAATGTAATTGTAATAGGGCATTTTTGCCCGGAGCCCAATGCATAAATAAGCCCAAATTTTACAAAACCTTAAGCCCAAAACAACCAGACCTAAATCCAATTACAGTGGCCCAAAATTACCCGTTACAAACCCAAACCCTGAGCCCAACTACTCAGACCCGATACCAACACCCGGATCAACCCACAACACCAACCCTATGGTTAGGCTAGGGTTTCGAAAATTGAGACTCTCTGCCTCAGGCGCACCTAACCCTCCCCTCCGCGCCGCGTACCTAACCACCACCCACTCCTGCCCGTCACCTCCAGCAACCGTCAGCTACCTGCTCCCATCAACTCCAATACCTGCAAACACGCAAACAACAAACAACAGCAATTTCCATTTGGCTATAAAGCCACCGAAAGCAGTGTATTAAAAGAGGTTTTTTTTTAAACATTTCAAACACAGTGAAATCAAAAGGGGGAGATTTCATTACAAAAAAACGTGTAATCAAAAGGGGTTTTCTCAATATTGAAAAGGGGATTTTTTTTTTTTTTGAGAATCGAAAATATTTGTAAACAAGAAAACAGAGGAAAAGAAAAAGGAGAGAACAACAATAAGAAATAGAAGTATTTTCGCAGATCAAAAGGTGGCACCTGTGTTCTCTTTTATTTTTTTTTTTTTCGATCGATTAATGCTTTTAAGTTTTTTTACTTTCTCTCTTTTTAGTTTAGTCTTATTTTTCAAGGATAATAAAGGAAAGCGAACCTTACCTTTAGCCTTTCCCCCGATCGGAGAAGAGAGGGCCGAATCTTCAGATTGGTCTGAGGATCTTTCCGGGAAGACAAGGCGCCAACGTTTTCCTTTCATTTCTTTTCTTCCTTTTGATTTCAAACGCGGGCAAAGGGATTAGGGGTCGAATTTGGCTATCATCGCACGCCCTCAGCCACCACCTGCTGATTGCAGTGGCGGATCGGGGGTCAAACGACCCTGGCGCTTGGTTCCTTACTCGGCCGAATGGGGGGTTATGAAAGGGGGTTTAGGTTTTATTTTCTTTTGTCTCTACTGAAAGGGTAAGGAGCATCTGTTTTAGGTTTTTTTTAGACATTTAAAGAGTGTGTAAAACGGTGCCGCATTAGGCAATGGCCCGTGTAACCCGACCCAGGCGCAACCCAAGATCCGCGCGTTCTGGTTCTTTGGGGAAATTTGCGCGTTTAATCCTTTTGATTTGAATCGCCGTTTGATTGGATACTGTTTTACATTTCTTCTGTATTTCTAAATTTTCCCGGAGATTTGTATATGGTTGCAATTTAGCCCCCGTTTAAGCACTGCGTTTTGGGGTTGGGAACATTTGCGCTTCCAGTCCCTCCACGTTGCGCCCGCGTTGCAATTTGATCCCTCACTCTTTATTTCCCTTTAAATTTACCCCAAGACTTCGTTTTTTAGTCCAATCTTGTCCTTTTTCACCTCCTTTTCAGTATTTTCTTCCAATCTTAATGTTAGTCATTTTATTATTATTATTATTATTATTATTATTATTATTATTATTATTTATGTACATTAATACTAGTATTCTACCGTTTTTACTATATTATCAATGTAGTACACTTATTTACTTGTTGTTTCCATCATTATTTTTGCGTGATTATTTACAATATATATATATATACTTTTATACTCTTATTATGCATTTTTTCAATATTACTTCTTTTGCGTTCATTAGGTATATATATTAATATTATTAGTCGTATTCTTTTTATATCATTGTATTTTTTTTACCACTATATATATAAATGTTAATATATTACGTGTATATACGTATAATTTCTTTAATTTAAAAACTTTCTTAATGATATGTTGTTTATTTAAAACTTTTATCCGAATTCTTAGGGCTTTAAACTTTTTTCATGATTATTCTTTCACATTTGTTAAGAACTTGTCAAATTTCATTTGTCCTAAGTTGCCTTAAATTCCTTCTAAATTTGTTTTAGTCTTTAAATGTTAATATTATTATTTGTATATGATAATGTGTTGTGTAAATATTGTTATGATGTGCATCATTTTGTATTTATTAGTTATCATAATTTATCGATGAAATATGTTGTTTATGCATTATTGCTTTGCTTCGTATTTTATGATTCCCTATTCGTATTTCTATAAAAGTCATGTCTAACCCCATTTTATTAAATTTTTTTTAAAGCTTTCGAAAGAGTTACTCGTGTTTGGGTACTTCGAGGAAATCAAGCCTTAACTTACTAAGTTTTGATTTTTCTCATTAAACCCGAACTATCTAGCGTCGTTTTCAAAATCAAAATGTGTAAATTTTCAAATAAAACCTATTCTCGAAGCCTCGAAATGCTACATTCTAACTTACTGAATGTGGTATTCAGTGTCTCGAGATAGGAATTTCAAATTTAAGGTAATATTTATATTTTGGAACTTCGATAAATCGAGCCCTAACTTACTGGGTTTAGATTTTTCGTTCGACCCAAAAATAATTAAATATTCCTTTTAGATTTAAATATATGAATCTTTTTAATGAAAAGGATGAGCTTAATCTCGAGGAATTGATATATTGCACCCTAACTCACTGGATGCGACATTCTTATTTCATTGAGATGAGCGAGTCTCGTTTTTTTATTTCTACATATTCAAATGTTTTTAATAAAAGGGATCGTATTTTAAATTCTTTCGGATTTTCAAAACATTCGACACTGAGACATTAATTAATCAACATGGTACCAATTTTTGGGCGTATCGAGGGTGCTAATCCTTCCTCGTGCGTAACCGACTCCCGAATCCTTTTCTGATTTCGTAGGCCAAAATCGTTGTTTTGATAAATCAAAATATTTATTAAAAATAACCATTTTTCGAGGTGATCCGATCACACCTCAGTAAAAAGGGATCGGTGGCGACTCCTGTTCATTTTCAAAATCCAAAGTCGATTCCCACTATTTTCAAAAAAATGGTTTCGACAGCTTGGCGACTCCACTGGGGACCCAAGTTTGTGAGTCAAGCCACGAGTTGATTAACTTTTGTCTTTTTGTCGAAAATTGAAATTTTAATTTTAATTTACGATCCCTCCTTTGCGTTTCATCTGTTTTAAATTGCGGTTTTCGTTATTTCCTTTCTCTGTTTCAAGTTTTTCTATATACTTGTGCATGGCATTGCATGACCGCCGGGTCACACCCATTAAGTGGAAGCAAGAAGCTACTCCTTCGTGAGGTTTTCACCTCCGTGTAGGATAGTGAAACGCTTTCGGAACACGTCTGTACCTATGTGCTTCGTGAGATTTTCATCTCCGTGCAGCCTTAGGGAAATGTGTTCCCCTGAACTGAACTCGATCCATATGAGCCTATAATGGGTGAAGATCGAGGAATCTGCTGGTTCAGGTACCCTGCTCTAGATCCAAGCCGCATGTAGAGGACCCTTAGGAGCCCACCCGAGGTAGAACTACGTTCAATCCTAGTGGTTACCCTAATAGGTCCTTGATTGTTCTCTGCTTCTATGTATGCTTTGAATTTTATAATATATTGTACTGACACTTTGTGTTTTACTCTCCACGTATTGCACTAACATTTTGTGTTTCTGCTTTCTACATATTGCATTAAAAAGGTGTCGATTTGGGTTCGATTGCTAAAATAGGGAGCTCGACCATGGAAAACGAACGTCTTGATAAAGTAAAAGGCAATGCGACAATCCAAAACTGGTCAGAAACTACACAATTGGAAAAAGGGGATAGCCTAGCTGTGGAATATGTATCGGAGTTATGGGATTATACCCGCATCATTGTTACGCAAAATAGTCTTCAGGAATTGAGAGAAATTTGGTGTCAGTGGGATGATGAAACTAAAGGAATGTTCTACAACAAGTATGGAGATTTACCGTATCTGTTAGATGTTAAGGTGGACGAGAACTTATTTCGGGCCCTCGCGCAGTTTTGGAACCCAGCATATAGTTGCTTCACCTTCGGAGGAGTAGATTTGGTGCCTACTATAGAAGAGTATACTGCTCTACTGAATTGTCCAAGAGCGCAGGTTGATAAAATTTATTCACGAGCTGCTTATGTCCCAGCTTTCTGGAAAAAGTTGATGAGTATTACGGGAATGAGCGAGCAATAGATCACGGCTAAGATTAAGAAGAAAGGAGAATACAAGTGCATCCCATGGAAAAACCTAAGAGACCTAATTCTAGGTCACCCTGATACTGCAAAAAGGGTTGATGTATTAGCACTCAGCATTTATGGGTTAATGTTGTTCCCTAAGGCCTTGGGATATGTGGACGAGGCGGTCACTGACCTCTTCGATCGACTTGACAAGGGGATCACACCGGTGCCTGCGATCTTAGCGGAAACTTTCAGGTCCTTGAGCGCATGCAGAAGAGCCGGAGAGGGCAGGTTCATCGGATGTGCACAATTGCTGTTAGTTTGGTTTCATGGCCATTTTTGGAAGATGAGTAAGCCGTCTTATCGAGTCTTCTTGAATGATTATTCCCCGTTGAGAGAAATGGTCGCCACACCAAGAAGAGATGATGTGTCGGAGGAAAACTAGATCGCACTTCTCCAAAATCTGCAAGATGGGGACTTCGAGTGGAGGGCTCCTTGGTTTGTACTCGGGGAAATTCTATACCGATGTGGGGATTTCGATTGGGTCCCATTGCTTGGAATTTGGGGAGCCACTGGCTATGCTCCCTTAATGGTATTAAGGCAGTATTGGTCGAAGCAGTTTATACCGACGACGCATGGGTTGGCAGAATGCGAGTTTCCATACAAATGGGAGAATTATAAGAAAAAGATCAAAGAGGTTTCTATGGCCTGGAATCAAACTCGCCGAATGAAAAATCAAAACGTAGGATCGGTGACTCCCGAGTATAAGGTCTGGCTTAATAGAAGAGTCAATGATAATGTTCCGAGACCAAATTTAGGAGATGTAAGACCGCTAGAAGAATATCTACAGGTAGTCCCCTCCGAACTAGAAATTATCAGACAGGACTTTGAAAAGGAAAGTTCAGAAATGGGAAAACAGATAAAGCGGTTGGAGCAAGAAAAGATGTATCTGAGCATGGACGTCGATATCCAAAAAGCGGAAGCCGAGAGACTTAAGAAGGGGAAGAACAAAGTAGAAGAAGACTTGAATAGCCTAAAGACCGATTATAAGAAAGTGTGTTCATCCTTAAGGAAGGCTGGTCTAGGGAAAACCTCAGAAGAATGGCAGCAGGAAGTCCAGAGAGAAAGATTAAAGGCCACGCGATGGGAAACAAGATATAAAGAGGCCCAAGTACGAAATGAGGCCCTAGAAAGAGGAATGATAGAAAATCAGAAAGGGAAGGATGAGTTAACGGCTAGGGTGGCGGAGCTAGAGGAATCCCTTCGACGACATCGGAATCGCAACTCTGTAATAGAGCTAAGAGCTAGCTTAGCCAAAATTGAAGAAATGAAAAAGAAAATCGAAGAGTTAGAAATAACTTTGCAAAGCTGTCAAAGCTATATTAGGTCTTTGGAGGAAAATGAGGAATGATGGAAAGAGGAGTGTTGCTA
Source organism: Gossypium stocksii (assembly GCA_020496765.1). NCBI lineage: Eukaryota > Viridiplantae > Streptophyta > Magnoliopsida > Malvales > Malvaceae > Gossypium > Gossypium stocksii. Next base: position 102,084,341 of record CM035631.1, read on the forward strand.
TTCTCAAGAGCAAATCCAAAGAAGAGATTACGTTATGGAAGGAGCTGTAGCACAAATACGAGAGGCGGCTGAACACCTGCAATCCTTGGCTTTTCAAGCGGACATCCTTAGCATGAAGTTTGGGTCTAAGGAACAAGAGTTAGTTTCTTTGTTGGAAAAGATTAAGGCTCTAGGTGTTAAGATAAAGCCGTATCTGTAATTTACTTTATGTAAAGAGCTTTGTGTTCTAATAAAATTTCCTATATGGAATTGAGCTTGAATCGATACTCTTTTTGCACTCATGCATCTGCATTGCATCACATCATCATATGCATTAAATTTCATAGAAAGACTCTAACAAAAGGAAATTATTTCAGAAGGTTAACCTGGAATCTACCAATAACCCACCCACCCAGCACCGTTATAGCACTCGTTTTAAATCAAAAAGTATGGATCAAAGAATGGAGAGATTAGAGCAGCTCCAAAAGGAGATGCAGGACCAGATGCAAGAACAGATGGTTAAAATGCAACAAGACATGATGGATAGAATGCTGGAATCGCAAAAGAGCATGATGGATCAACTAACTCAGCTATTAGCCAAAGGACTAGACAAAGGAAAGGGACCCATGCAGAACCCAGAGGTTGTTAACCTTGATCAAGATCCACTTTACCCACCTGGATTCACCCCGCCCCATATAACGCAAAGAGTGCACACCCAAGCGGGATCCGCTGGGTTAGAACAACGACCTGCGCCGGTTACGCACCTAGGACAGGGGATATTTGTATTAGCTCCTGCTAACCCGCACGTCCCAGATTTAGATGATCCGGTGGAAATCGCCAGGTTGAGAGTGGAGGATCATGAGGCTCAAGAAAAATACAAGAGCTTAGAAGAAAGACTAAAAGCGATAGAAGGCACTGAGGTCTTCTCCGCCCTAAGCGCCAAAGAGCTCAGTTTAGTGCCCGATCTAGTTCTACCGCCCAAGTTTAAAGCGCCTGATTTCGAGAAGTATAATGGGACAAGGTGCCCGAAGGCGCACTTGGTCATGTTTTGCCGAAAAATGACCGGCCATGTAAATGAAGATAAATTACTCATACATTGCTTTCAAGATAGCCTTGTCGGGTCAGCTCTTCGCTGGTACAATCAGTTAAGCAGAGAAAAGATCCGAACATGGAAGGACTTAGCGTCGGCATTTTGCGAACAGTATAAGCACGTGTCTGACATGGTGCCCGATCGTATGACGCTGCAGATGATGGAGAAGAAGCCGTCAGAAACCTTTAGACAGTATGCGCAAAGGTGGAGGGACGTCTCAGCCCAAGTAGAACCTCCGTTGACCAAAACTGAGATAACTGTCCTCTTCATTAACACCTTGAAAGCACCATTTTATGACAAATTGGTGGGAAGCGCTACGAAAGACTTTGCAGATATTGTCATATCCGGCGAGCTTATTGAGAATGCTATAGAAAGCGGTAGAATGGAGGGGCAAGAAAGCTCGAGAGGGCAATGCCCATAAAGAAGAAAGACCCAGAAACCCACATGGTGGGAACAGGAAGCCGTTATGCCTCCAACTCGTATCCGAACCAACCTCGACCACGAAACTACCCACCCCCAAATTTCTACTATCCGCCTCAAACCCCTTACTACCAAGCGCCACCTCCATACCCTTCCTACCCCGTGTATACCACAAACGGCCCAAGACTAACTACCACATTCCCACAAAACACAACGCCCGTCCAAACCCAACCTAAAAACGAACCAAGGCCTGCGAGACCTAATCCGGAAAGACAACAATTCACCCCTGTCCCCGTGCCGTACGGAGAACTATATCAAAAACTCTTGGAAAAACAGTTGATATCTCCACATTACATGGCACCCTTGAAGCCTCCGTACCCGAAATGGTACGATCCTAACGCCAGCTGCGCTTATCATGCTGGGAATCAGGGTCATTCTACGGAAAACTGCCTCGCCTTCAAAAGAAGAGTTCAAGGACTCATTGATGCGGGTATTTTGAGATTTGATGGTTCAGGCAGTGCAACCGGGAACCCATTCCCAAATCACGCTGAAGGGAATGTGAGTGTAATTGAAGAAGAAAACAAACGGCAAGTTAGGAAATGGGTTTCTGAAATAAAAGTACCTCTGCAGAAAATCTGGGAGATATTGGCCGAAAATGGGTTACTCTGTTATCCTAGCAGAGTATTTGAAGAAAGTGGGCATGATCTTTGCAGTTTCCATGGTAATAAAGAGCACGATATCCAGTCTTGCGAAGAATTTAGGGAAGTACTCCAAGACATGATGGATAGTAAAAAGATTGAGATTTTCAAAAAAGGGGAAAAGTCGGATGAAGGAGAAGTGTGTGCCTCCGACAATCAATCACCAGGTTGCCCATACAGCGTTAACCGACCATTGATAATCTACTATGATGCCAAAAAAGAGCTCATGAAACCAAAAATGATAATAGAAGTGCCATCTCCTTTTCCCTATAAGGATGATAAAGCTGTGCCCTGGAAATATGACGTCAACATTGTCACACCAGAAAGTAAAAAGTCTGAGGTTACAACTGAGAGTGTTGGAGAAGTGGGCCATTTTACTCGTAGCGGGAGATGTTACTCCAAGGAGGTAGAGCCAATAAAGAAAATCAATGATTCGAAACAAAAAGGAAAGGCACCAGCGCGAGAGATTGAAGATGAACATGAAATTTTGCCTGAACCAGGAATTAAGAAGGCCGTGGATGAAGAGGAGGCGAAAGAATTTCTGAAGTTTATTAAGCACAGCGAGTACAACGTAGTGGAACAACTAAGCAAGCAGCCGGCAAAAATTTCTGTACTATCCCTACTACTAAATTCAGAGCCACACCGGAACGTATTGTTGAAAGTATTAAACCAAGCTTACGTAGCAAACAACATATCCGTGGAAAAACTTGACAAATGGGTAAACAATCTGAATGCGGTCAACTTCATATCCTTCAGCGATGATGAAATACCGCCCGGCGGTAGGGGCTTGGTGAAAGCGCTGCACATTACAACCCGCTGCAAGGGTTACATCGTACCTAATGTGCTCATTGATAATGGATCGGCACTCAATGTCATGCCATTGGCTACACTATCTCGAATTCCAATGGATTTGTCCTACCTAAGGCCCTGTCATTCCACGGTAAGGGCCTTCGATGGGACGAGGCGTGAAGTAATGGGAAAGATCGAGATCCCTTTAGAAGTAGGCCCCTACGTCTACGAGGTGGAATTTCAAGTCATGGATATCACACCATCGTACAACTGCCTCCTGGGAAGGCCTTGGATACATTCTACGGGTGCAGTTCCATCGTCTCTTCATCAAAAAGTGAAATTCATCATGGACGGCTGTCTGGTTACAGTCGAAGGCGAAGAAGATATTGTTGCATCCATCTCTGCCGATGCACCTTATGTCGAAGTAAGCCAAGATGCATTGGAGTGCTCCTTCCGATCCCTAGAGTTTGTCAACGCTACGTTTCTCGCGGAGGGAAATAAGATCCCCGTACCCAAGTTATCAAGGAACACAAAGATGGGGATTAAGTTGACGGTAGGAAAAGGAGCTAGAGCAAGGAAAGGTCTAGGGAAATTTCAGCAAGGAATAGTTAGGGCCCTGAAGCCAGTCCCTCACAAGGCTCGGTTTGGTCTGGGATTCCAACCGAAGGCGCGTCACTTAAAGAAACAATGGAAGAAAGAGCAAGAAAGAAGAATCGCAAGAACCCTGGGCCGAGAACCAGAATGGGAGCCCATCCAGTATCCTCCTTTGTCAAGAACATTTACGTCTGCGGGAAAGATATACCGGGGACAAAATAGCTCGCGAAACATACTGCTATAAATCGAAAAGGGTTTTTGAAATGTCAGCATAAATGTTATTGACAAAGGAGTTGATATGGCTACAGGCAAAGACGTCTCAAGAATACGCCCTTGCCCTCCTGGTTTCAAATTGAACAATTGGACCGCTGAAGATCTTCTTGTAGTTTTTAAGTCTTCAGAGTAATGCTCAATGTTAACCCTCTATTGTGTCCTTAGATATAATAGAATTCTTTTGTAAGAGCTTGCATTTGCTCTTGATCTATTAAATGAATATTAATGAAGAAGCATTTTGTCATAACCTTTTGCATTTGCATCTACTCCATAATTATTCTTTCATTTCATGGCCTGTTCTTGCACTTACCTCATACTATGCCATAATGTTTTGTTTGTTATTGCCAAAACTTGGATGTTCCTCTATAGCGTTCTCTTTCCCATTCAATTTTCAGGTGTTCAGATGCCAATGACATGAACGAACCCGTTACCAATCTTGAAATCGATTTTGAAAGGACCGTTTGTTTAGGAGAATTTGAGGATGAGGAAAATGCCGAAGACTATGTCTCGTCTCTTGACTTGCTAAGGTTGGTGGAACAAGAGGACAAACAGATTCTACCTCATCAAGAATCTGTTGAAACAATAAACCTAGGCACTAATGAAAATAAGCAAGAAGTGAAGATTGGGACCTCACTCTCAGAGGACACCAGGCATCATTTGATTGATTTGCTTCATGAGTACAAAGACGTGTTTGCATGGTCCTATCAGGATATGCCGGGATTGGATGGGAACATAATGGTTCATAAGCTCCCGCTGAGACCCGAATGTAAACCCATTCAACAGAAATTAAGGCGGATGAGGCCCGAAATGCTGCTGAAAATAAAAGAGGAAGTCAAGAGGCAATTCAATGCAGGCTTCCTACAAGCTTCCAGATATCCAGAATGGGTGGCTAATATTGTCCCAGTGCCAAAGAAGGATGGTAAAGTGCGAATGTGTGTGGATTATCGTGACCTGAACCGCGCAAGTCCTAAGGATAATTTTCCCTTACCACATATCGACACATTGGTGGACAATACGGCGAAGCATTCATTATTTTCTTTCATGGATGAATTTTCGGGGTATAATCAGATCAAAATGGCTCCCGAGGATATGGAGAAAACCACCTTTATAACGATGTGGGGGACGTTCTGCTACAAGGTAATGCCGTTTGGATTAAAGAATGCTGGGGCAACATATCAGAGGGCCATGGTAACATTGTTCCATGACATGATGCACAGAGAGATAGAAGTCTATGTCGATGATATGATTGCTAAGTCCCGAGGAGAAGAAGAGCATGTAGTCAACCTCAAAAAGTTGTTCGAAAGGCTAAGGAAATGTCAGCTAAAGCTTAATCCCGCCAAGTGCACATTTGGAGTTACCTCAGGAAAACTGCTAGGCTTCATTGTCAGTGAAAGAGGTATCGAGGTGGACCCAGATAAAATAAAAGCTATTCAGGAGTTACCACCTCCGCGCACGCAAAAAGAAGTCAGAGGATTTTTAGGGAGGTTAAACTATATCGCCCGATTCATCGCTCAACTTACCAATCAATGCGACCCAATCTTTCGGCTTCTTCGAAAACATAACCCGGGAGAATGGGATGAGGAATGTCAGGTGGCCTTCGATAAAATAAAACAGTATTTGTCAAGTCCTCCAGTGCTAGTGCCACCAACTCCAAGAAGACCTTTGATTTTGTATTTAACGGTGTTCGAAAACTCGATGGGTTGTGTACTCGGGCAACATGACGAGTCGGGAAAGAAGGAAAAGGCGATATACTACCTTAGCAAAAAGTTTACAGAATACGAAGCAAGGTATTCATCAATCGAAAAATTCTGTTGTGCTTTGGTTTGGGCAGCTCGGAGACTCAGGCAATACATGTTGTATCACACGACGTGGTTGATTTCAAAGCTAGACCCGATAAAATATATGATGGAATCACCCGCACTCTCGGGGAGAATGGCCCGATGGCAGATCCTGTTATCAGAATATGATATCATCTATGTGAACCAAAAATCGGTGAAAGGGAGCGCAATAGCTGATTTCTTGGCGGCTCGAACAACAGAAGAATATGAGCCCCTGAGATTTGATTTCCCGGATGAGGACTTGATGTGCATCACAGAGAAAGAATGTGAGTCATCAAAAGGGACGCCCTGGAAGATGAGCTTTGATGGTGCATCAAATGCCCTGGGGCACGGGATTGGGGCAGTCTTAGTATCACCGGAAGGAGATCATTATCCTTTCACTGCTAGACTCAATTTTTTCTGCACCAACAACATAGCCGAATATGAGGCTTGTATCATGGGACTACGGGCAGCCATTGAACGAAACATCGAGATCCTAGAGGTATACGGGGATTCAGCTTTAGTGATCTACCAAATCCGTGGAGATTGGGAAGTGAGAGACCCAAAGTTGATTAAGTACAGCTATCTGGTGGCTGAATTGATTAAAGATTTCAAAGAAATAACTTTTAATTACTTCCCGCGAGAAGATAACCAATTGGCTGACGCCTTGGCCACCCTAGCCTCAATGTTCAAAGCAAATAAAGAAGCAGAAATAATGCCCCTCAAGATGAGCATATACGAGGTCCCTGCACATTGCTATAGCATCGAGAAGGAGGCTGATGGACGACCATGGTACCATGATGTCTTGGAGTACATCAAGAATCAAATGTATCCTGAGCAAGCAAACGAGAATGACAAAAGAACAATCAGAAGAATGTCAGTGGGATTTGTTCTTGATGGGGACACCTTGTACAAGAAAGGTAAAGACCAGGTGCTTCTGAGATGCGTGGATGCTACTGAGGCCAAGAAAATACTTGAAGAAGTTCACGAAGGAATATGTGGGACCCACTCCAACGGCTTCACTATGTCCAGAAAAATTATGAGACTCGGGTATTACTGGTCAACGATGGAAAAGGATTGCATTAGCTACGCAAGAAAGTGCCACAAATGTCAAATTTATGGCGACAAAATTCATGTAGCTCCTTCTCCCCTTTACGTTATGACGTCTCCATGGCCCTTTTCAATGTGGGGCATGGACGTTATAGGGCCGATTTCTCCCAAAGCTTCTAATGGGCACCGATTCATTTTCGTGGTTATCGACTATTTCACAAAATGGGTAGAAGCTGCTTCATTTGCTAATGTGACAAGGGCCGCTGTCTGTAGGTTCTTGAAAAAGGAAATCATTTGTCGATATGGTTTGCCTGAAAGAATCATCTCAGATAACGCTTTGAATTTGAACAATAAAATGATGACAGAGGTGTGCAAGCAATTTCAAATAAAGCATCATAATTCCTCGCCTTATCGACCGAAGATGAACGGAGCTGTAGAGGCAGCTAATAAGAACATAAAGAAGATCATCGGCAAAATGACGGAGACCTACAAGGACTGGCACGAAAAGCTGCCATTCGCTCTGTTCGCATATCGCACATCCATACGTACATCTACAGGGGCAACTCCTTTCTCTTTAGTCTATGGGACGGAAGCCGTGCTACCTATTGAAGTTGAGATACCGTCCCTACGAGTCTTAATGGAATCGAAACTCGAGGAGGCAGAATGGGTCCAAGCTCGTTATGATCAGTTGAATCTCATCGAAGAAAAACGCTTGAAGGCAATCTGCCATGGACAGATGTACCAGAAACGGATGATCGCTGCCCATGACAAGAAGGTACGGCCAAGAGAATTCCACGAAGGGGAACTCGTTTTGAGAAAGATCCTCCCAATACAAAAAGATTTGCGAGGGAAATGGGCACCTAATTGGGAAGGACCGTATGTCGTGAAGAAGGCATTCTCTGGCGGGGCCTTGATCCTTACAGAAATGGATGGGAAGGAGTTACCAAATCCAGTAAACTCCGATGTTGTGAAGAAATACTACACTTAAAAAAAAAAAAAAAAAGGGAGATCAAGGTGAAAACCCTAAAAGGGCGCATTGGTCAAACACAGAACATTAGGATGAAAACCCAAAAGGGCGTCCTAATAAAGCAAGTTTGGGCCCAAGGGGGCAGAAGCAATTTTGAACAGAGGGCCAAGTGACCAGGCTATAGTATGAAGCATTTCTGAACACTCGAGATCTTTTACACAAGAGACCTTGCTCAGAAAGATTCGTGATTGAGAAACGTGGCAGAGTTCATGCATTGAATATCTAGAACATTTGTATCCACTAATATGGTTCCTTTTCTTCTATGGCACTTTCAATTATCCTTGGTGGACTTTGTTGGTTACCTTCGAAAATTATGTGAAGTCTCTCTCTTATGCCTACCTGACCATTTACATGCATCTTATTATGTTTATTTAATTGATAAATAGTAATATGACATGCTCTGTACAAAAGGAAATGTTAAGCATTACCTGAATGAAAATTGATAAGCACAAGAACCTCAAAGCAATAACAAAAGTTCAACCAGGAGCAAAAGAGTGGTATTAGAGAAATGTAGATAGCTCGGATGACTTGAAGACGGGTGCAAAGCCTGAAGAGAACCAAGAGTCAAAACGCTAAATACAAATCTTCAAAAATCATGACGAAAGGGCACATATGGCCAACGTAACTAAAGCGCATAACATAATCATATAGGCATGAATGCATTTAAGGCAAACAGGGGCATATCACGATAACATCATGCATGACATATACAGGCATTCCAAACAGAGCAAAAGGTTTTGGGAGAGCTATTCAAATCAAAGAAAAGATATTGGAACTCCACCATGTGAGAAATTCTGGGTGATTTTAATTTATGTTTCAAAATCAGCTCATATTGCGAGAGGTGAGCTGAGCCTCAAGACGCGTTGAGGTACATTCAATTTATGTTTTAAGATCAACTCATATTGCGAGAAGTGAGTTGAGCCTCAAGACACGTTGAGGTATTTTTAATTTCTGTCTTTCAAAAATCAACTCATATTGCGAGAAGTGAGTTGAGCCTCAAGACACGTTGAGGTATTTTTAATTTCTGTTTTTCAAAAATCAACTCATATTGCGAGAAGTGAGTTGAGCCTCAAGACACGTTGAGGTACTTTTAATTTCTGTCTTTCAAAAATCAACTCATATTGCGAGAAGTGAGTTGAGCCTCAAGACACGTTGAGGTATTTTTAATTTCTGTCTTTCAAAAATCAACTCATATTGCGAGAAGTGAGTTGAGCCTCAAGACACGCTGAGGTACTTGCAATTTATGTTTTCAAAGGTCAACTCGTATTGTGAAAAACGAGTTGCGCCTCAGGTTACAAGCTGAAGTATTTGCAATTTATGTTTTCAAAAGTCAACTCGTATTGCGAGAAACGAGTTGCACCTCAGATCACACGCTGAGAAACTTTAAATTTATATTTTCAAAATTCATCTCATATTGCGAAAGGTGAGTTGATCTGTTCCAATTCATGTTTTTTTCAATTTCTACTTTTTAAATTTCTGTTCATTCAACTCATAGTGCGAGAAGTGAGTTGATCTTTTTCAATTTCTGCTTCTTAAATTTCTGTTTATTCAACTCATAATGCGAGAAGTGAGTTGATCTTTTTCAATTTTTGCTTTTTAAATTTCTGTCCATTCAGCTCATGTTACGAGAGGTGAGTTAAGTCTCAAGTCACACACGGAAATACTTTCAATTTATGATCCAAAAATTAACCCATGTTGCAAGAATTCGCAGGTTGGGTTAGTTTCGATGTTTGTTTTTCAATAAAGGATGAAGGTTGGAGTTGATCGAAGATCAAGATTTATCTTCTTGAAGTTCTAGCAGAGCAGATCAAAGATACCAAGATTTCATCTCCGAAGACGCAGAAGAACCAGATCACTTTATACCTTGGAAGATGCGAATAGAACGAGGCTACAAGTCGAAGCTCAGAAGTCGCGATGGATTGAACAAAGCTAATTGAAGAGAAGAAGCACCAAAAGATCAAGACTCGGCAAGACCGGGCAAAATTGGCCCTCTTTAAGTCTTTGCTCTATTCTCGTTACACGACAATGAGCAAAGAGGGGCAGCTGTAATAGGGCATTTTTGCCCGGAGCCCAATGCATAAATAAGCCCAAATTTTACAAAACCTTAAGCCCAAAACAACCAGACCTAAATCCAATTACAGTGGCCCAAAATTACCCGTTACAAACCCAAACCCTGAGCCCAACTACTCAGACCCGATACCAACACCCGGATCAACCCACAACACCAACCCTATGGTTAGGCTAGGGTTTCAAAAATTGAGACTCTCTGCCTCAGGCGCACCTAACCCTCCCCTCCGCGCCGCGTACCTAACCACCACCCACTCCTGCCCGTCACCTCCAGCAACCGTCAGCTACCTGCTCCCATCAACTCCAATACCTGCAAACACGCAAACAACAAACAACAGCAATTTCCATTTGGCTATAAAGCCACCGAAAGCAGTGTATTAAAAGAGGTTTTTTTTTAAACATTTCAAACACAGTGAAATCAAAAGGGGGAGATTTCATTACAAAAAAACGTGTAATCAAAAGGGGTTTTCTCAATATTGAAAAGGGGATTTTTTTTTTGAGAATCGAAAATATTTGTAAACAAGAAAACAGAGGAAAAGAAAAAGGAGAGAACAACAATAAGAAATAGAAGTATTTTCGCAGATCAAAAGGTGGCACCTGTGTTCTCTTTTATTTTTTTTTTTTTCGATCGATTAATGCTTTTAAGTTTTTTTACTTTCTCTCTTTTTAGTTTAGTCTTATTTTTCAAGGATAATAAAGGAAAGCGAACCTTACCTTTAGCCTTTCCCCCGATCGGAGAAGAGAGGGCCGAATCTTCAGATTGGTCTGAGGATCTTTCCGGGAAGACAAGGCGCCAACGTTTTCCTTTCATTTCTTTTCTTCCTTTTGATTTCAAACGCGGGCAAAGGGACTAGGGGTCGAATTTGGCTATCATCGCACGCCCTCAGCCACCACCTGCTGATTGCAGTGGCGGATCGGGGGTCAAACGACCCTGGCGCTTGGTTCCTTACTCGGCCGAATGGGGGGTTATGAAAGGGGGTTTAGGTTTTATTTTCTTTTGTCTCTACTGAAAGGGTAAGGAGCATCTGTTTTAGGTTTTTTTTAGACATTTAAAGAGTGTGTAAAACGGTGCCGCATTAGGCAATGGCCCGTGTAACCCGACCCAGGCGCAACCCAAGATCCGCGCGTTCTGGTTCTTTGGGGAAATTTGCGCGTTTAATCCTTTTGATTTGAATCGCCGTTTGATTGGATACTGTTTTACATTTCTTCTGTATTTCTAAATTTTCCCGGAGATTTGTATATGGTTGCAATTTAGCCCCCGTTTAAGCACTGCGTTTTGGGGTTGGGAACATTTGCGCTTCCAGTCCCTCCACGTTGCGCCCGCGTTGCAATTTGATCCCTCACTCTTTATTTCCCTTTAAATTTACCCCAAGACTTCGTTTTTTAGTCCAATCTTGTCCTTTTTCACCTCCTTTTCAGTATTTTCTTCCAATCTTAATGTTAGTCATTTTATTATTATTATTATTATTATTATTATTATTATTATTATTATTTATGTACATTAATACTAGTATTCTACCGTTTTTACTATATTATCAATGTAGTACACTTATTTACTTGTTGTTTCCATCATTATTTTTGCATGATTATTTACAATATATATATATACTTTTATACTCTTATTATGCATTTTTTCAATATTACTTCTTTTGCGTTCATTAGGTATATATATTAATATTATTAGTCGTATTCTTTTTATATCATTGTATTTTTTTTACCACTATATATATAAATGTTAATATATTACGTGTATATACGTATAATTTCTTTAATTTAAAAACTTTCTTAATGATATGTTGTTTATTTAAAACTTTTATCCGAATTCTTAGGGCTTTAAACTTTTTTCATGATTATTCTTTCACATTTGTTAAGAACTTGTCAAATTTCATTTGTCCTAAGTTGCCTTAAATTCCTTCTAAATTTGTTTTAGTCTTTAAATGTTAATATTATTATTTGTATATGATAATGTGTTGTGTAAATATTGTTATGATGTGCATCATTTTGTATTTATTAGTTATCATAATTTATCGATGAAATATGTTGTTTATGCATTATTGCTTTGCTTCGTATTTTATGATTCCCTATTCGTATTTCTATAAAAGTCATGTCTAACCCCATTTTATTAAATTTTTTTTAAAGCTTTCGAAAGAGTTACTCGTGTTTGGGTACTTCGAGGAAATCAAGCCTTAACTTACTAAGTTTTGATTTTTCTCATTAAACCCGAACTATCTAGCGTCGTTTTCAAAATCAAAATGTGTAAATTTTCAAATAAAACCTATTCTCGAAGCCTCGAAATGCTACATTCTAACTTACTGAATGTGGTATTCAGTGTCTCGAGATAGGAATTTCAAATTTAAGGTAATATTTATATTTTGGAACTTCGATAAATCGAGCCCTAACTTACTGGGTTTAGATTTTTCGTTCGACCCAAAAATAATTAAATATTCCTTTTAGATTTAAATATATGAATCTTTTTAATGAAAAGGATGAGCTTAATCTCGAGGAATTGATATATTGCACCCTAACTCACTGAATGCGACATTCTTATTTCATTGAGATGAGCGAGTCTCGTTTTTTTATTTCTACATATTCAAATGTTTTTAATAAAAGGGATCGTATTTTAAATTCTTTCGGATTTTCAAAACATTCGACACTGAGACATTAATTAATCAACATGGTACCAATTTTTGGGCGTATCGAGGGTGCTAATCCTTCCTCGTGCGTAACCGACTCCCGAATCCTTTTCTGATTTCGTAGGCCAAAATCGTTGTTTTGATAAATCAAAATATTTATTAAAAATAACCATTTTTCGAGGTGATCCGATCACACCTCAGTAAAAAGGGATCGGTGGCGACTCCTGTTCATTTTCAAAATCCAAAGTCGATTCCCACTATTTTCAAAAAAATGGTTTCGACAGTAATATGATGCAAACAAAAGTGACAATTTTTATAGTTTACCCTTTTGTTTGTTGACCTCCTTTAGGCTTATTAATTATTTTTTGCACTATAATAAAAAAATAAAGAAAATGCAAAGTTAGAGCTAAGGAATCTTTGGAATTACATCCATCATGATTTCAGGCCAAGAAGTTTTAAAGAAGTAAATTGTTTGATTAAAAAAAGGAAAAGGTTGCATAGATGACAAATTAAAGGTTGTTCATTAGCAATAATAACCAATTAAAAATGAAAGACACATCCATTGTGGTTTTCCTTTCTTTTTGTTTGTTTTTTAATGTAATTGCCTCATTAATCCCAAATTTAATTAGTAAAAAATTTAGTATATTTGTAGTATTAAAATTTTTTTTATTTGGAGGTTTGGTGACTGTAGTTTTCAAAAGAATAATAATTATATAATAATATCATTATTTAAGAATATTAAATATATGTCATATGCTAAAAGAAAAACTTTAAAAACTTTTTTTTTCTCTAAGTCATTTGCTTCTTATCTTTTGTTTTGTTTAGCAGCGATGTCAGCTTTTTGTTTGCAGATCTATTTTGTGGGTATCTTTGTTGTCTTCACAAGTTCTGATAGACAGATGACGGTATTTGTCATTCACTAAAATTCCACCAGCCATTAATAATTTTTCTTAGAAAGTCGGTGACTTTTCGTCAACTTCTTAATCTGTTTTTGTTTTGAGAGTATTTTAGAATAATAAATGATTTCACATGTCAATTTAGACCCGTGTTCTCTTAAGTTTTATATGTTTTTTTTTATTTTTTTTCATTGTTTAATAAGTTTTTAATTTTAGAAGTTTTTAATAAATGATTTCAGAGATGATTTTATTGTCGTCCTCTCTAGTTTGGTGAATGCTTGATTCTTTTATCGATTTTTGCCCACCGCTTTGGACCATCCGGGCTGATTTTCTTATCGTATTAAGTGATTGCAATCACTTCAGATATGTCATGCTTGAATTGTGATAAAGCCAATTATCAACGTGTCATAATATTCTATTCATGCTGAGGCTAAAGTCTTTGTTATGTTGATAGAGCTTGTCCTTCACCATTTATGACGGGTGTTTACTATTTTTTTTCTAAATTGTATGGTTTCATTTGTTGAATGAATTAATTTACCTTTCAAAAAAAATTAAATACATATATCTATATCATCTTGACTTTAATCGAGCAGTGGTTAAAGTTCTTATTAGAGACCTGTTTGACACAAGTTTATAACTAATTAAGTAGTATCACGAATTAACCAAATTTCAAAAACTAAAAACTAATTTTCTTATAAAGTAACAAATATTATTATAAGGATATTTTTATTCTTTTAATGTAATTTAATTTTTAAATAAATTATTTATAAATAATATTTTCACATAAATGATGAATAATCAAATTTAAATAAAATATTATTTTTTTCTTAAAGTAATTATAGTAAAAACATTAATCTTTGATTTAATAGGTTTGGCCATTTTTGTGAAATCATTGGGTTCGTTTCCCACGAGCTGCAATTTAAAATCTGCAACATATTTTATTCTTTTTACTCTGCTTATGACGTATTACATGTTTCAATTATTTCAAAAATAAAATTAAAGAAATCATATAAATAATTTCTCAAAATTACTTTACTGCATAATCTTTTTTCTTCAAAAGGGACCTAATATGAATAATTTGGGCCATATTGGGCCTTGGCATATATTGTGATTGGACTTGGATCAAGTATACAGTTTTAAAACTTTCTAGTTGGGCTCGAAAATTGGTAAATATTCTCATAATTAATTTTAAATAAAAATATTTTTATTATTTAAGTCAAATTTGGGCTAGACTAGGTTGGTATGTGATGGAAAATCACAAAACATAACATAAAAAAGATATATGAATATCTCGAAATTCACATCTTTGACTGGGGCGACCCTCCATTGATCTTGGCTTGCTTCTTTGTTCTTGGCTACTGCTTGGTTAACTATTGCGAATTATTTAATGGTAGAAAGAAATCCTTCTTCCTTCCCGCATCGCATCCTAGAGGGGCCGCTCGGACGAATAAAGTAAAGTAGGGAATGGGATAGAGTTCGAGTGAGGCATCAACCATAGATTGCGGAACTTTCGAGATGCTTCCTTGCGAAAGCCAACGGAGTCTGTAACTCAACCTTCTCATCCATGGGAGGATTCCATATTCGATGATAAATGTCAATCGAGGGCAACCTCATTTCCAGAGATAGAATCAGGCTGCACAGAAGGGGAAAAGCCCTCCTACTGAGCAAGATCATTAATGAATAAGGAAGCACTTAACTTAGGGCAGCCAGTCTCACTTCACGCAGCATAGCGCCTTGCTATTTGCATTCATCCTTGTAACTTACCGAAGTGAGGAAAGCCACATTGGGGATCGCGAGTCGGGAGGGTGGCGAAGATATTGTGTGTGTCAGCGAAGTCTTTCCGGGGTTGAAAGCACGGGTTGGAAGCATGAGCGATGAGTTCCCCAATTACGGTAAAATTTTAAGCTCCTATTTAAAGTCAAATTATATTTAAATAAATTTAAAATATATTAATATTATGTATAAACTCAATTCAAAACTAATCTAACTTGATGAAATACCTCTCTATATATATTTGAACATGAGGTTAGATTGTGCAGATGACCCATTCCTATCAATTACAATTTGTGTTAATGCAAAACTGCACGCAAATATTATGTTCGTACCTGAAGAATATTTTTATCAATTTGGTACCTGAAGTTTCCAATCCTGTTTTTCTTATCTTTTCGTTGAGAGTGCGCCGCATCACCTTTTTTAACACCTTTTAACAGCTGGGGTCAAGTGATAATTAGGTGCAATTTTGGGGGCAAATAGTACATCAACCCTTAAAATTTTGTTGCAAAAGGTCATAATACTTCTAAAAGATATGAATAAGGATAGTAATAATATAGCCGAAAAGATTATAATATGTAGAATCTATGAAGAGAAAAAGAAAAATTAACAATTCCATCATTTTACACAATTCTAGGATTACACATTTGCTTTAATAGTAAGAAGAAAATAACAAAATACAAAGTAAATTACAAGGAGATGATGATGATGATGTGTATCTCCTTAGCTTTCGATACACTTATAAACTATGGGGGATTTTCAACTTCTACACTAATTTTTCTATCAGGCTTTTGACAAAGCCTTTTCATCATACTCTATATATATATATATATATATATATTATTAGGTGTTTGTCTAAGGGGAAGTTTTGGAAACATCCTTGCTTGACCTATTGTACTTCATATGGCTCTTAACTAGTTGCCCAGCTGCCAATGCTGACATGAGTGACAGCTCCCCTGCAAGGACTGCACCAGCTACTATGGTTGCAAGCCGACTTGATTTTGCACCTGGTGACTCTTGGCTAGCACCTTTCACCCCTAGCAGGTTCAAACATGCTGACTGAGATGCAAGTTGAGTTCCACCACCAACCGTGCCAACCTAATAGATAAATCACATAGCAAAACAAAGATAATTCAGCATTTACCTGAACACCACCAGAGTCCAGACTTGTCAATCGTGTCAATTCGGGTTTGAGGGGCAATTACGGGTTTTGGTCATTCAGGTCCAAGTCATTTCAATTTTGGATATATTTTTTTCTAAATTGTTTCAAGATTATTAACAAATAACTAGTTTTACTTTGATATGTAATTTGATAATCGGACAGTAACACTGTCAATTACCTCGATGGAAGGCATCGTAACAGAGATGTGAAGGTCATTGCCCTCGTTGACAGCTTCCATCATCGTGATGCAATGAGAGCTCTCGATGTTTTGAGCCGGATCTTGACCAGTGGCAATGTAAACTGCAGAGACAATGTTACTAGCATGGGCATTGAATCCACCCAAAGCTCCGGCCATGGCGGATCCTGTAAGGTTCTTAAGCATGTTAAGCTCCACAAGGGATTCCACACTAGTCTTCAAGACTTTCCTCACCACATCACCCTTAATGATGGCCTCGCAGACAACAGATTTGCCTCGTCCTTCAATCCAATTTACCGCCGCGGGCTTCTTGTCGGAACAGAAGTTTCCTATATCCATAATATTTTAATGGTCTAGCTCAAAGGATGAAAATGAAGAACTATATATAATTATCTGTTCATGGAAATGAAACTCACCAGAGATGCCCATGACATCCATGTCAGGGAAATCAGTTTGAAGGAAATCCAAAACATTTTGGACACCCTTTGAAACCATGTTCATCCCCATAGCATCGCCAGTACTGCAGGTGAATCTCAAATAAAGATTCTTCCCTGCAATGACACATTTAATACCTTGAAGCCTAGCAAATCTACTTGATCTGAAACAAAAAACCAGCACCCACATTAGCTCGAACTTAAATGCATCAACCAAGAAATGAAAAATATATAAAACAAACCTGTTAAAAACAACAGCCAAGGTCTCAAAATTTTCAGGATCCTCCAAATAAAACTTTAAATCAGCTGCCCTTTTGGCGGTGCCGAACCTTACAACAGGAGCTCTAGTCATCCCATCTTTAAATAGAACACTAGAAGCACCACCAGACAAAAGAATAGCCTTACATCCCCTATTAGTGCTAGCCACCACGCACCCCTCTGTGGTTGCCATAGGAACCGAGTACTCTTTTCCATTAAGCAACAACGGCCCAGCAATGCCCACGGGAATCTGTACGTACCCAATCGGCATCTCACAACACTGTCCTAAAATTGACTCATAATCGAATCCATCCAAGGGTAATCCCGATAACGACTTCCCGGTTATTCTCCCTAATGCCTCACGCCTGATGGCAGCCGCTCTCTTGCAATCACCTAATTTGGATTCCAAAGAATATGAAGGAGTTGTTCCCGCCACAATGGCTTTAATTATTTCTTCATCTTCCTCGGTTGCTAATTTCACAGGCTTTTCATCGACCACTTTCTGGGCAGATATAATTGGTGCCGAGGTTACCGGACAATCAAGAGCTTGGCCACAAGGGATTTTACGAGCATCTTCTTTACGAAGCAAAGCTTCATTTTCCTCTTCGTCCTCGGAATTCCACAGGTCAGCCGACGGTCGGAGGATCAAAGACTGAACGAAATCAATCCCGAAGAACCCCAAAAGATAAACAAACGAGGCGATGAAAGCGAAAATCGCGACAATCTCTGAAAGGTTGACGAGGTGAAGGGGCGTGGAAGTACGGATCTTTTCACGCCAACGGGAAAGAAGAAAATAAACCACAGAGAAAAACAGCGAGAAGAACACAGCATTCGTTAGATGTAAAGAGAGAGGCAATGCTTCGGAGGAGGAGGCTTTGCCGGAAACTTCCTCAAAAGAAACCGTTTTCGTTGTTTTCGGAGCTTGAACGGGTTTAGCCGACGATCGCCAGCGGGCCTCCATTTTCGGTGCTGGTAGCGGCGGAGGGTACGGAATCCGGCGGCGAAGAACGGGAAATAAAAGACGAATGAAACGATGGAGCCGGAGACGGTTCAGTTTGGTTCCAAAAACGGTTTTTTTTCCCGGGAAATTTGGATGAAGAAGCGGGAGTTGAAGAGAGTGAGTATATATAATGTTGTGGGGGGACACGTTTCGAGCAGTAATAGAATGTACAGTGAGAGCGCGTGAAAATTTGGCACTTTGTTACTCGACGACTTAAATGAGAGAAGAAGATTCAAAGATAAAAGTTCGTTGGATTATTATTTAAAAAATGGTACCAAAATTAATTTGGGTTTTTTTTCATCTTTTGAAAATTGAGAGAGTTTTTATAATATTATGAGGTTGAAGAATTAATCTAAATTAAATTTAAGGCTTATTTTTTATATGGGTTATACATTGGATAAGATTTTGTAGCCCGAGCTTAGTCTGTTCAAGTCGAATATATTATCTTATAAAAAATATTATATTAATTATATATGTTAAATAATAATTATATATTCATATTAAACTACTAATCCCAATAACAATAAAACCCATTATCCAAAGCTTAAAAAATAAAAAACTTATCCAACTAAATAGCCCAACTAAAAATATAAAATTTTAAAAATTATATATTTTTTAAATAATCTCATTATAAGTTCTGATTATATATGTTCTTTTTGACGTAATGCCTAAAATTACCCATAGCCCCTCCTAACCCATAAATAGAAGGATAATGCACTTCAACGCATTTGAACCCACATCCTCCTATATTGGCAATAATGCTTATGTCAATCAAGTTAAGACTCAATCGACTTTAAAATTTATATTTAATACAATAAAATATTTATCGTTTCTATTTTTATTTTTATTTTTCAATATAATAAAATATTTATTATATTTATGGTAGTGGTTTTTTATATAAAAGTTTTTAATGTATTTGTTAGAAAACTTTTATTTTAGCATTTAGTGTTTTATATTTTAAAAAAATATTTTTAAATAAAAACTAATTTAAAAATCAAATATGGTCGAGCCTGAGTTTACTTTTCTTAAATTGGATTGGGCTTGGGCAAAAAAGTAAGTTCATTTTTTGGGTTAGGCCCGGACTTGAAAAATTATGTAGATATCTTGCATTAACCTGGCTCAGCCATAAGCACATCTAAGTTAATTTCAACTGAAAAATAATTATATAAATGCATTCTATTGGCAAAAAACGATGTAAGATAAAAGTGTTATGAATATTTTATTAAGTGAATGTCCATTAAGATCTAGATAAGTTTTGATATACTTTAAATTCTAATAGTCATTAGAAGTAGAGTTCTATTTCATTTATACTTTTTATGTTTATAAATATAGACTTTGGAGAAGTATAGTAAAAATGCTTCCGATTTATCAAAAAAATACGCTCTCTCTTTACTCTCCCATTCTCTTTGTTCTTTATTCTCTGTATTTTATTTTATAACACATTATCAACATGGTTCTCTTTTAATCGTTTTTCTTCATAAGTCACAAAAATACCTCAAAATTTACTGTTGTCGGTTGCCTCTTATATAATCATTAGATTATTTCACCTAATGAATGTAAGATTAAGATTGAAATGGATGATTGTATGATATGAATGATAATTATGTTCTAAATGAGATGATCAAATGTAGTAAGTTAGCTTGAGTTGCTTAGGCAATGTAATATGATATCTTACATTCAGATCTGATGACCAAGTTAGGTGTGAGGTGTTATATTCTAAACTATATGTAGAATGAATAAGACAAAAATGTGTTCGGATTCAAATAAACGTGGATATTATTTGTTCTAGTTCATTCCAAACGTGCATTTTTTTAGGTTTTTTTTTAATTTTTATGATTTTAGCTTTTTTTTAATATATGGTATGTGACATGCCATGTCAGTATATTTGTCCAGGTGGTATGCCATGTGTTAGCTTCTCATTAATTTTATTAGTCCCGTAATGTAACACCCAAAATCCGACCTAGACGTTATGACCGAATCCAAAGATGTCACAAAGAATGGGTTTTGAAAACGGAGTATCTCGAAATCTTTTATAACCAAATCGAAAACGTTAATTAATTGTTTTCTTTGCCAAAACTTTTTTTATAGCAGAAGTTTAATAAAATCGATACATTTTAGAAACCTGATTTGTATTTTTAGAAAAATTTTATTTGTATTAAATCGTCATTATCATAAAATATTTTATCAAAGCATGTAAGTTAACAACCAATCTAAACCAAAACTAATGGTTAAAAGTCCAAATAGTCCAGAGAGTCTCAAAAATTACAAACTCTCAAAATAATCTGAAATTTAGTATAAAAATCATAAATTATTAAATTAAAATAGTTTACGGTTGAGTGGCCACCGCTGAGCCTCTGCCGCATCGATCCACCTAAGTTTGTGGATTACTTGAACAAAACAGACAAACAGAAGTGAGTTTTCATAAACTCAGTGTGTAACCCAATAGATTTAGACATGCAATACATACAGTAGTCTCATTTACAGTCAAATACAGATTCGAACCTAAGTCCATTTAGATACAGATACTAGAAACAGTTATGCAGATCAGTTAATTATAGTCCTACCCGCATCCTCTACACACCAACTCTGACTATCCCATCGCACCATGTGGGGTTAAAAACACCCACCCAACCCTACACGCCATATCATGTCATTACGACACATCACAGACAATGTGCAGCCACGCTGCCAAAATATAGGCGGTGATCACCATACAGAACACTTCCTCCTCATATACAAGTCCCACACCAATAACAGATGCAGAGATCAGATTCAGATATATTAGATGAAACAAGCTCAACATGCTTATATATAGGTAATAGATATACATATAACAATACAATTAGGCATACATTTAGTATCCTACTCAAATCAGTCTATCAGAATATCATAGTATACAAAATAGGGTTTAATTAACCCTTACCGACCCTACAATAGGCACACAGTCGATCGGAGTGACCCATGCGACCCTAGGGATAATTTTAGAAATATGGGCCTATATGTCCGCGTGGACCCACACGTCTGTGTAGCCCACATGCCCAGATTGGCCTTGCCTGTGTGGCCCACACGGCCTAGCCCAAAATCCACATGCCTATGTGAAATGCTCGTGTGTCCCACATGGCCACTCCTACACCATCACACGGTAGTGTCTTATGCATGGCCATGCCTTCGACAATCACACAATCATGTCCTCGCGCACGACCAACCACTCGGGTAACCACATGGCCGTGTAGCATCGACAGTTTGCAATTTCGATTTTTGCTGAAACTCGATTTTCAGAGCAATGGGTACACACCTGGTATCATTTTGATGCTACTGCAAACACGAACCTTTCAAAACCTAAAGATCGACACAGCTAACCCCCCAAATCAGTCTAAAACCAAGGTTAATCCAAAACTACGAACCTAACAAAAGTTTTAATACGTCCACTTATCACTTACCTCAAAACCCCGCACGATTTCAGCTACAGAATAGCATAAGAAGAGCCCTATTCTACATGATTCTCTGTTGCCAAAACAGAAAATATAAACCTCTAATCGATAATTCAGAAATCAAAACTACACTACACTTAAGCCACTTACCAACAATCGACGAAAATAGAGAAACGAATTTCAGATAAGCAACAATCGAATGAAACAAAATAGAGAGAAGCAACAATTGAAATCGAAGAGTAAAAGGAAAGGAAAAGGAAAAATTGACGTCAATTTCTTTTCTTGAAAGATGGGAAATATTTGCAAAAAGAATAAAATAAAAATAAAATATAAAGAAAAAATAAAAATAATCAAAGATTTACTCCCAAATCCCTCAAATCTCTCCCCACTAGCCCACTAACAACCAACCTTCTCAAAAACCCAATTCCACCGAAACTCTCACTTGCAACAAAGCAAAAATATCATCATTGCTTATGCAAGGATTCAAACACAAAACCTCCAACACCCCAACTCCCTTACCATTCGAATCAGCAGACTCTTTCTAATATAGGTTAACAGACAATTTTATATATACCCGCTTAACAAGGTAAGGCTTGGATCTAAAAATAACCAAAACTTGTTAAAGATAAGACTTGAACCCAACACCTCACACACACCCTCAAAACTCTTAACCACTAAAACAAATACACAATTATATTGAAAATTATAGAGACAAAAATAAATTTACCAGGACGGTACACGTAAGCATTTATTGACAATTAAATTAGTCATGTAAAATTTATGTTTATGTTATATACAATATTTCTATTAAAATAAAATATCTACATAAAATTTTTGTTTTATATGAAGCGAATTTATATCATGCTAGCATCATGCAAAAGTAAAATTAATTATTATGTTCGAAATATAATTTATAAAACTTCAAAATTATTTGAATTTGTTTAAGTCGCCCAATCAAAATTCAAAAAATCAAAATCCTTAAGAGCCTAAGTTCAAAATAAATCCAAGCTTGAAAATTTTGAATCCATAAGAGCCTCAATCTGAAAAAATCTAAGCGTGAAAAATTCAAACTAAAAAAAATCCTCTTTGTGAAATTAGAATATTGACTTTACTTAAATTGTATGATAGAGTTAATATTGTTTTTTATTGGAATATCCAAAATTAATATAGAGGTGTAAAATTGAATAATAGAGTTAAAATTTATTCTCTGTTATTTAGAAAGTAAAAAAATGTAAAATTATCGAATTGTTTAATTAATAAATGTTACTTTTTATTGAAAAAATGTAAAATTTAAATTAATTATATGTTAAGATAAAAATAAATATGATCTTGTTGAGGGGAGTCGATTTTTCGAGGGAAGTTTTTAAAGTGTCGTCTATCGAGAAACCAATCCAATCCCCCAAATATCGAAGATATTTTTCCCATGCCTATGTTTTGTCCCCACCCTCCGTAGAGAGCCATGTACAATTCACAAAAGGGGTGTCTTGGTTGGTAGTACTTGCAAGACTCGGGATGTTAGGATCTAGTGTCCTAAGTATATTATATTTGTCAATTTATATTTGTGATTTTTCAAATAGATTGGTTTAAAGAAAATTTCATTATACATTAATATCATTTATATATGTCCTCAACGATTTTTGCATGCAAAACAAAATGTAAAAAAAAATTAGCTCATTGATTATCTAATATTTAACTAATATTAAGTCTCATTATGTATTTAGATCACTATGCGAAAAGATAACTTATATTAGTAGATAATCTAAACAGTTCGTAGTCTAATCTAAATTGAGTAAATCAATTGAAACACTATTTTATTGTCTATCAAGTCTAATTAGAGAGATGTTTTGTCTTGAGTATTGGAACAATTGACTCCTAGAAGATAAATAATAAATGTCATTCTCTAGAGTAAGAATACATCAGGCAGGACCTAAGTTGGATCTATCACATCGGGCAGAACCTAAGTTGGATTTATCTTAGATCTGTTTATGGATTTATTCTCTTCTGATCTCTATAGTGTGAAATACCTTAATCTTAAGTGGATAATGGACTATGTACGCGTAACTCGTATAATTTGATGTAAATTAAAGCTTGAGCTCAAATAAATAAAGAGCCAAAAGCTAATGCATTAGGTACATAACTTTTGTATAATGTAGCATCATTCCACAACAATAGAATTCATAGTTCACTGAAGGTAAATGATATTCTCTCATTGGCATTACATGATTGATGAAAAAGTGAAGTGACCACGACTTATTTATCGTAATTTTATTTTAAAACCCTTTTTAATTTTAAAATTTTAAGAATCAAGGCTAAATTGATAGAATTTGTAAAGTTGAGGATTAAATTTGTTGATTTCTTTTTTTTAGAATTAGGACCAATTGATAGAATCTATATACATTCGAGGGCTAAATTTGTTATTATACTAATAAAAAACGGTCATGCCAACATTCCATTAGTAATTTAACAAATGAGTTACCAAAATATTAAATTTCGATAACACTAGTGATTAAAATAAAAAAAATTAAACATAGGTGACCAAAACAGAAACAAGCTAATAATTGGGTGACTATTTACATAGTTTAGCCTAAAAATTTAACAATAATAACAATTAAACCTAAATTTTGAAATTTAAAAAATTAAATTAAATTCCTAAAAATAAAAGTATAGTTAGTTAATATTAAAATTTAAGAATATACTTTTTAGGAGACTAAAGCTCTGCCTTTAGAAGGTCTCTAGTTATAGCCATTAAATAAGAAATTCAAAGTAAAAAAAATTTGGTAATGCCCTTAATTAATTTTAACCATTTAATTAATGGATCTTAACTGTTAATTAATTAGTTTGGAATCTTTAAACATTTAATTTTTTAGGAATTTTGGTTAAGTATTTAATTAATGGACCTTAACTGTTACCTTCTTTTTAGTTAAATTTGATCAATAATTTTTTTAAAAAAGATAAATTCATTTTTTAAAAGTAATATTGATTAAGATTTTAATTCTTTTTAATGATGCTAAAGTGGTGATTTGTGTGGTAATAGCACTATTTGTTTTATATGTTACGTCAACAAATAATTTAAAAAATTCTAAATTCAAAAAGTTTATAAAAGTATTAAAAAAATTAGTACAAAGTACACGTGTATTGCCATGCAAACTATCTTGTTTAGAAATTTAATGTTTTGTTCAGCATTTTTGTTAAAAATAATAACTCGACGCTTTTTGGAAGGTCAATGGTCAAATTCGACTTTTTTTTAAATGGCTGAAAGTCAAATTTAACTCAAAAAAAATAAGGACCAAATTAATAAAATATGTAAACATTAAAAATTGAATTTATCATTAACTATAATAATAATATTTATCAGGGACTGATTTTGCAATGTCAAATTTTATTCATTAATTAAAGACCGACAATATATTATGCCCAGCTTTAACATTTAAAATGGTTTTTTTATAGAAAAAAATATTGTATTAATAATCATATTAAATATATAGATACAAATAATTAGGCTAATATAATTTCTAAAAATTAATTTATTAAGCTCCAATTTGAGCTTAATATTTTGATTTATTAAATGAGCTCACCTTTTTGTTGAATTAATAAACTCGCCCGGATAGATGTTCATGAAATTCTTATTTGTTTCACCCTTTTAATAAAAGATTATACAATTTTTTTTTAATTTGGTTAAACTACTAACATCATTAAAATTATTTTATTAAATTCATGTTTATTACAATACTATTTTTCTCAGTTATGTAACTACCAAGTAAGCTTTATTATTATTATTATTATTATTATTATTTCAGGATGTCATGCAACAAATTTAATTGTCACCTAATTATTAGCATATTGATTGTTTCTAAATATATTTTACAAGCAAACTTCTTCATGTTTTTTTTCTCTTAAATTATTTTTTTATAAAATTATTATTTTAATAAATAAACCTCATGTTAGAAAATGAGAAAAATATATATTCATTTATTTATAAATATTTTTACAAATTTGCATGTATTTTTATCAAAATATGAACTTTTAAATAATTTTATTTTAAAACCCATTTTAATTTCTAAATTTTAATAATCAAGACTAAATTGATAGAATGTGTAAAGTTGAGGGCTAAATTTATTGTATTTTTTAAAATTAGGACCAACTGATAGAATCTGTAAACATTAGAAATCTAAATTTGTTATTATATTAATCAACGGAGGAGTAACTAAAATATTAAATTTCAATAATACTAGTGACTAAAATAAAAAAAATTTAAACATGAGTGACCAGAAACACACTAATAGTTGGGTAATTATTTATATAATTTGCCCTAAAACTTTAATAATATTAACAATTAAACCCTAATTTGAAATCTAAAAAATAAAATTAATTTTTTAAAAAATAAAAGTATAAAATTTAACCATTTAATTTAAAGCACAGCCTTGAGAAGGTGTATAGGTATAGCCATTAAATAAGAAATTCAAAGTAATAAAGAAAAATTGGTAATGAACTTTACGATACGATACGCATGCTGCATGCATTTGCACGCAAATAAACCAAGTCAACAATTCCATTTATTCCCTTTTTTTTCCCTTTTTTTACAAATAAAATTAAATTAATTAGGAAATTGAAATTTTGAATTTTTTTTCCTCTAAAAAATTTATAAAAAAATCAAAATGTTTGTAAAAATTTTTTCTAAATATATATCATGTAATAGGGCAATTCTGCCCGGCCCAATTAAACAAAATGAATACAAAAATAAATAAAACCAAAAACAAAATAATGCCCAATGTCTCTTTTACAAACTTTGGGGCCCAATATGAAACAGAGCCCAAATTTCTTTTACAAAACTACCAAAGCCCGATTGGCCCAGTACCCTAACTTGCAGCCCTAAACCCATTTCTAACCAACACCTCAACCCACAATAGCCCAATACCAATTAAAACCTAAATGAGGCCCAAGCACTAAACCTTAGCCCACACCAATCGGCAGAAGTGGGAAACAGCAAACCCTAGGCGCCGCACCTAGGTCCTCTGGCTCCTGAGCTCCCACTGGCACGGCCACATCAACCTTTTGACACTACCACCGAAGGCCACCGCCACTCAGCCCCGTCCCACCGCATTTATTGGCGCCGTCACCTGCAAATTCAAAATAGAGGAGTGAGCAGAGAACAGAGATGGAAATAGGGAAACAACGAATAAACAGTGATAAAATATTATTATATTCGGCTATAAAGCCATCAAAAACAAAAGCGGGGGCGTTCTTTCTTTTTTTTTTCTTTTTTTTTCTTTTCTATCAAGATCTAAATATTTGTAACAAAAAGAAAACAGAAGCAACAAAGAAATCAAACAAAAGGGCATTTGTAACAGAAACAGAAATCAATCGAAAGGCTTCTTTTTTAGGTGATTTTCATGGTTTTTTTTTTCGAATCCTCTGTTTGTGTGTGTAATGGCCTAAATTCAAGGTTATCGGAACAGTGATTTCGTAACCACAAATCTGATTTAAAGAAAAATTTATTTTAATATTTTTGCATAAATATTGATATGATAGGAAAATTTGTATGAAAATATCGAAAAAAAATTTTACCGATTTAGTGGTTAGTTAAGAAAAAGAAATTATTGAAGAAATTAGGTAAAGACAAGTTATCGAGATCTCGATCTCATAAAACCGAGTCAAAAATATTTTTATAAATATTTGTGAAATGTTAGTAATATTGTATTAAAATTTCGTTAGAAAATTTTAACGTTTGGGCAGTCAATTAAATGAAAAGGACTAAATTAGAAAAGTAGTAAAAGTTGTTAGGATGATTAAATAGCTTAAGTGTTTAATTAGAAAGGATTTAAAAAGCAAATAGACCCAAAATTTATTTGGGCTGGACGGCAAGGGCATAAAATTAGCAGAAAAATGGATGAATTAAGGGTAAAATTGGAATATTGCATTATTAACTAAATAAAACTAGGACTAATATGGAAATATCTAGATTTCTTGAGATTTCTCTTCATTCTCATCAGCAAAAACGCCATAGGAGGGGTTCTTTAAGCTGGTTGTTCATAATTTTTTTCACCAAATCCTGAAGACTCAAACACGAAGCTAGATCGAGGAAAGGAAAAAGTTTGGGATTAGTAGATTTTTATATACAAACAAGTATCGAGGTAAGTTCGTGTAACTTGAATTATATTCTTAAATGCTTAAAATGTTATTGATGTGAATATGAATTGAATGTTCATTGTATGAAAATTGATGAAACATTGATATACTTGATAAAAATGGGAAGAAATCCCGGTTGAATGAAAGGAAAATTTGATGGATTTCTGAAAAGGAATTGACGGTAAAAGGGGATCTAGCCCGGACGGGTGATCCAATCCTGATATAGCCCTCCCGAAGAATATGTGGAAAATGGATTTAGCCCGGACAGGTAATCCAAATTAGGGTCTGAATTTAGCCTGGACTGGTAATTCAGATCCAAGCTCATTAGAGTAATTGTCGTTGCAGGGGATTTAGCTTGGACTAGTAATCCCGCTGTAAGGATGAGGTTCGCGGGAGTGTGCTCTCTGAAATGGAAATGTGCGCACATGAATATGAATTGACGGACCCGGATTTGTACACTAAAGTGTACCCTGAAAATCCATCGAAATTCTGAGAAATTCAACGGGATAAATATGGGAAAATAATAATGGAATGGAAATCATGGTATTGATGAGCTCATCAATCTCAGTATATATTATTGATACATTGAAATTATTGTACTAACTTGAATGTTGAGTTTGTGCATGTTAAGGTAACAATGCATTGAATGGATGTATGTATGTTTATTGTATTGCATTGAAAATATTAGGTAAGTATAATTCTTGTTACATGAGCTTACTAAGCACAATGTGCTTACCCTGTTTTCTTTTTCCCTGTTTTGTAGTATTAAGAGCTCGGAGGTCGGATTCGGTCGGGGATACATCACACTATCAACCTCAATATTTTGGTATATCTAGAAACTTTATTTTGGAAATCAATGGCATGTATAAGTTAATAAAGTAAATGTTGATGCGAAATGAATGTAAAGTTAGCCATTGGTATGGCTAACAAACCTTGGTTTGGTATATGATGAGATTATCTTATGAATGTGAATGAATCTATTTTAAAAATATGTTGAATAGGATTGATTGATTTGGATTGGTCTCGGTTTAAGTTTTGCAGGGAAGGTTACATGGTTATAAAGGGGATATATTGAGTTTAAAAAAAAATATTGTTCGGTAAACTTCGGTAATGCCTCGTACCCTATATCAGCGACGAATACGGGTAGGGGGTGTTACATTTGTTGGTATCAGAGCTACGGTTTAGTCGGTTCTCGGATCGACGTAGTAAATACGGTATTAGCTATACATGCCATTTAAATTATTGTTGATAGTGTGATATCTCCTGACCATTTAAATATGTTTTTCTTATAGTAAATGTCTGCGACCGAGCTCAATCTGAGGAAGTCGGGAGTCATGCTCTGACCTCGGAAAGGGAACAAAGAGAAGTTGAAGCTGCTAGTAGTAGAAGGTCCGAGACAAGGGACCAAAGTGAAGAGGCTAAAATGGTCTTTTATCAAATGATGAATGATTGGTTTACTCAGTATATAAGAACTAACCCTGTAGTGCGGCAAACTCAAGCTCCTCCTCCTCTATCGGTTCCCGAGACTACACAGGGTATAGGTACTGAATCTACCAGAAAAGGAAAAGCTCCTGTTGATAAAATTAGAAAGTATGGGGCTAAAGAATTTCGAGCTGCAGTTGATGATGATTCTAAAAGGGCTGAGTTTTGGTTAGAGAATACTATCCGGGTTTTAAAAGAATTATCATGTACACCAAAAGAATGTCTGAAATGTGCTATCTCACTATTAAAAGACACGGCTTATCATTGGTGGAAGACTAAAGCTTTAGTGGTTCTGAAAGAAGATATTACTTGGGAGTTCTTTCAGAATGAATTTAAAAAGAAAAGAATTTCTTGAGCTGAAACAGGGTAACAGATCGGTATCTGAGTATGAAAGAAAATTTGTTCGGCTGAGTAAATATGCTCGGGAATGGGTACAATCAGAAGCCGAAATGTGTAAACGATTTAAAGAGGGGCTAAATAAAGACATTAAATTGTTGATTGGAATTCTTGAAATCCGTGAGTTTGCTACACTGATAGAGTGAGCTTATAAAGCAGAAGAGCTGAGTAAAGAGAAGAAACAAGCCGAAAGGGAAGCTCGGAATGCTAGTAAGAGAACGATGAACAAATCACAGTTTTCTGCTTCAAAGAAATTGAAAAAGTATCAAGATCGTTTCACTTCAGTCACTGGATATTCAAGTAGAGAACGAGGCTCTCAACATTCTAATCCAAGAACATCTACTCCATCAGTGACCAGTGTGGGCAGTGTCAGTACTCCTAAGCCGAGATGCCAGTATTGTAATAAAGCTCATTTTGGAGAATGTCGGCTGAAAAGTGAGGCTTGTTATCGATGTGGTTCATTTGATCATTTTCTCAGGGATTGTTCAGAAAGGGGTGAAAAAGAAGCTGAACAGATATCGAAGCCGAGTAATCCAGTTTCGAGAGGCAGACCACCACGGCCATCCGGAAATGTCAGTAGTAGCCAAGGAGCCACGAAAGAATCTGCAGGCAGGTCTGAGGCACGAGCACCTGCTAGGGCATATGCCATCCGTACCAAAGAATATGCCTCAGCACCCGATGTTATTACTGGTATATTTTCTTTACTTGGCACTAATATTACTGCATTAATTGATCCTGGTTCTACGCATTCATATATATGTATAAAGCTTGCATGTGTTAAAAATTTATCTGTTGAACCAACTGAATTTGTGGTTAAAGTCTCGAACCCCCTAGGCCAGTCTGTGTTGGTGGATAAAATTTGTAAAGATTGTCCACTAATGGTAAGAGGTTATTGTTTCTCGGCTGATTTGATGTTACTTCCTTTTGATGAGTTCGATGTGATATTGGGCATGGATTGGCTAACCCAGCATGATGCGGTAGTAAATTGTAGACAGAAATATATTTTGTTAAAATGTCAGAACGGTGAATTGCTTCGGGTTAAATCTGATCAGACAGAGGGGTTATCTGATGTCATTTCAGTTATTACTACTCAAAGGTATATCAAAAAGGGGTATGATGCTTTTCTTGCTTATGTATTAGACACTAAGGTATCTAAGTCGAAAATTCAGGCAGTGCCAGTGGTATGTGAATTTTCTAATGTGTTTCCAGAGGAATTACCAGGGTTGCCACCAGAAAGAGAAGTGGAATTTTCTATAGATTTGGTTCCAGGAACTACTCTAATTTCTATAGCTCCGTACCGGATGGCTCCTACAGAATTAAAAGAGTTAAAGATACATTACAGGAACTTATTGATAAGGGTTTTATTCGACCGAGTCATTCACCTTGGGGTGCCCCGGTTTTGTTTGTGAAAAAGAAAGACGGATCTTTGAGACTGTGCATCGATTACCGACAGCTTAATAAGGTAACCATAAAGAATAAGTACCCGTTACCCCGGATTGATAATTTATTTGATCAGTTGAAAGGTGCCACAGTGTTTTCAAAGATTGATCTTCGATCGGGTTATTATCAGTTACGGGTAAAGGAATCAGATGTGCCAAAGACAGCTTTCAGAACCAGGTACGGGCATTATGAGTTTTTGGTTATGCCATTTGGGCTAACTAATGCACCTGCAGTATTTATGGATCTGATGAACCGGATATTCAAACCGTATTTAGACAGATTTGTGGTAGTATTCATTGATGATATTTTAGTTTATTCCCGAGATGAAAATGAACATGCAGAACATTTGAGAATAGTGTTGCAAATTTTACGTGAAAAACAGCTTTATGCTAAATTCAGTAAATGTGAATTCTGGCTTCGAGAAGTGGGTTTTCTTGGACATATTGTATCTGCTGAAGGCATTAGGGTAGACCCGAATAAAATCTCAGCTATTGTAAATTGGAATCCACCGAAAAATGTATCTGAAGTTAGAAGTTTCTTGGGCTTAGCTGGGTATTATCGGAGATTTGTACAGGGGTTCTCTATGATAGCTTCTCCAATGACTCGTCTACTGTAGAAAGATGTAAAGTTTGAATGGACCGATGAATGCCAGCAGAGTTTCGACTGTTTAAAAGATTTGTTAACGAAAGCACCTGTACTAGTGCAGCCTGAACCGGGTAAGGAATTTGTTATTTACAGTTATGCCTCATTAAATGGTTTAGGTTGTGTTTTGATACAAGAAGGTAAAGTTATAGCCTATGCTTCAAGACAACTTAAACCTCATGAAAGAAATTACCCAGTACATGATCTTGAATTAGCTGCTATTGTATTTGCGTTGAAGATATGGCGGCATTACTTGTACGGTGAGAAATGCTATGTTTATACTGATCATAAAAGCTTGAAATATTTGATGACGCAGAAAGATTTGAATTTAAGACAGCGTAGGTGGCTTGAACTGATAAAGGATTATGATTTGACTAGTGATTACCATCCGGGTAAGGCTAATGTTGTAGCTGATGCTTTGAGCCGAAAATCTTTATTTGCTTTGCGAGCTATGAATACCCGGTTATCATTATCTGGAGATGGTTCAATTATAGTTGAAATGAAAGCTAGACCAGTGTTTCTACCGTAGATCTGTGAGGCTCAGAAAAATGATGAAAAGTTACAAGCTAAACGGGTACAATGTTAGTCGAACACTGATTCTGAATTTCAGGTTGGGATCGATGGTTGTTTGTTATTCAGAGACAGGGTATGTGTACCTCAGAATTCAGAGCTCATACAGAAAATTCTACACGAGGCTCACAGCAGTACTATGTCTGTACATCCAGGGGGTAATAAAATGTATAATGATTTGAAAAAGTTGTACTGGTGGCCAGGTATGAAACGTGATATCTCTGAGTTTGTATCAAGATGTTTGGTATGTCAGCAAGTTAAAGCTGAACATCAGGTACCTTCGGGGTTACTTCAGCCAATCACTATACCAGAATGGAAATGGGAAAGAATTACAATGGATTTTGTATCTGGATTACCGTTGTCTCCGAGAAAGAAAGATGCTATTTGGGTGATCGTTGACCGATTGACGAAGTCAGCACACTTTGTTCCAGTACGTATGGATTATTCTTTAGATAAATTGGCTGAATTGTATATATCTGAGATTGTCAGGCTACATGGAGTGCCTGTCTCTATTATATCATATAGGGATCCCCGATTTACATCTCGTTTCTGGAACAAATTGCAAGAAGCTTTAGGTACTCAATTATATTTCAGCACTGCATTTCATCCTCAAACAGATGGCCAATTTGAACGTGTAATTCAGGTATTGGAAGATATGCTCCGATGTTGTATATTAGAGTTTGAAGGTAATTGGGAGAGGTATCTACCTTTGATTGAATTTGCTTACAATAACAGTTATCAGTCCAGTATTAAAATGGCTCCGTATGAAGCCTTGTATGGTAGAAAATGTAGAACACTGTTATATTGGGCAGAGCTTAGTGAAAAGAAGATATATGGGGTTGATTTGATTCGGGAAACAGAAGAAAAAGTAAAGGTGATTCGGGATAGTCTAAAAGCAGCTTCCGATCGTCAAAAGTCATATGCTGATCTTAAACGAAAAGAGATTGAATTTCAGGTTGGTGACAAGGTATTCCTAAAAGTGTCTCATTGGAAGAAAGTTCTCCGGTTCGGTCGAAAGGGTAAATTGAGTCCAAGATTTATCGGGCCATATGAAATCCTAGAAAGAATTGGACCAGTCGCTTATCGATTGGCATTACCACCGGAACTTGATAGAATCCATAACGTTTTTCATGTGTCTATGCTACGACGGTATCGATCGGATCCTTCACATGTTATTTCTCCGACAGAAGTGGAGATTCAGCCAGATATGAGTTACAGTGAAGAACCAATTAAGATTTTGGCACGAGAGACAAAGGAGCTCAGAAATAAAAAGATAAATTTGGTAAAAGTATTATGGCAAAAGCACGGGATTGAGGAAGTGACATGGGAACCGGAGGAGGCAATGAGGAAACAATACCCGAACCTCTTTACTGGTAAGATTTTCGAGGACGAAAATCCTTAAAGGGGGGAGAGTTGTAATGGCCTAAATTCAAGGTTATCGGAACAGTGGTTTCGTAACCACAAATCCAATTTAAAGAAAAATTTATTTTAATATTTTTGCATAAATATTGATATGATAGGAAAATTTGTATGAAAATATCGAAAAATATATTTACCGATTTAGTGGTTAGTTAAGAAAAAGAAATTATTGAAGAAATTAGGTAAAGACAAGTTATCGAGATCTCGATCTCATAAAACCGAGTCAAAAATATTTTTATAAATATTTGTGAAATGTTAGTAATATTGTATTAAAATTTCGTTAGAAAATTTTAACGTTTGGGCAGTCAATTAAATGAAAAGGACTAAATTAGAAAAGGAGTAAAAGTTGTTAGGATGATTAAATAGCTTAAGTGTTTAATTAGAAAGGATTTAAAAAGCAAATAGACCCAAAATTTATTTGGGCTAGACGGCAAGGGCATAAAATTAGCAGAAAAATGGATGAATTAAGGGTAAAATTGGAATATTGCATTATTAACTAAATAAAACTAGGACTAATATGGAAATATCTAGATTTCTTGAGATTTCTCTTCATTCTCATCAGCAAAAACGCCATAGGAGGGGTTCTTTAAGCTGGTTGTTCATAATTTTTTTCACCAAATCCTGAAGACTCAAACACGAAGCTAGATCGAGGAAAGGAAAAAGTTTGGGATTAGTAGATTTTTATATACAAACAAGTATCGAGGTAAGTTCGTGTAACTTGAATTATATTCTTAAATGCTTAAAATATATGTTATTGATGTGAATATAAATTGAATGTTCATTGTATGAAAATTGATGAAACATTGATATATTTGATAAAAATGAGAAGAAATCCCGGTTGAATGAAAGGAAAATTCAATGGATTTCTGAAAAGGAATTGATGGTAAAAGGGGATCTAGCCCGGACGGGTGATCCAATCCTGATATAGCCCTCCAGAAGAATATGTGGAAAATGGATTTAGCCCGGACGGGTAATCCAAATTAGGGTCTGAATTTAGCCTGGACTGGTAATTCAGATCCAAGCTCATTAGAGTAATTGTCGTTGCAGGGGATTAAGCCTGGACTGGTAATCCCGACAAT
Source organism: Gossypium stocksii (assembly GCA_020496765.1). Lineage (NCBI taxonomy): Eukaryota > Viridiplantae > Streptophyta > Magnoliopsida > Malvales > Malvaceae > Gossypium > Gossypium stocksii. The sequence continues at coordinate 102,119,079 of CM035631.1, forward strand.
ACTCTATGAGTTTATATTACAGGGGATTTAGCCTGGACTGGTAATCCCGCTGTAAGGATGAGGTTCGCGGGAGTGTGCTCTCTGAAATGGAAATGTGCGCACATGAATATGAATTGACGGACCCGGATTTGTACACTAAAGTGTACCCCTGAAAATCCGTCGAAATTTCGAGAAATTCAACGGGATAAATATGGGAAAATAATAATGGAATGGAAATCATGGTATTGATAAGCTCATCAATCTCAGTATATATTATTGATACATTGAAATTATTGTACTAACTTGAATGTTGAGTTTGTGCATGTTAAGGTAACAATGCATTGAATGGATGTATGTATGTTTATTGTATTGCATTGAAAATATTAGGTAAGTATAATTCTTGTTACATGAGCTTACTAAGCACAATGTGCTTACCCTGTTTTCTTTTTCCCTGTTTTGTAGTATTGAGAGCTCGGAGGTCAGATTCGGTCGGGGATACATCACACTATCAACCTTAATATTTTGGTATATCTAGAAACTTTATTTTGGAAATCAATGGCATGTATAAGTTAATAAAGTAAATGTTAATGCGAAATGAATGTAAAGTTAGCCATTGGTATGGCTAACAAACCTTGGTTTGGTATATGATGAGATTATCTTATGAATGTGAATGAATCTATTTTAAAAATATGTTGAATAGGATTGATTGATTTGGATTGGTCTCGGTTTAAGTTTTGCAGGGAAGGTTACATGGTTATAAAGGGGATATATTGAGTTTAAAAAAAAAAAACTATTGTTCGGTAAACTTCGGTAATGCCTCGTACCCTATTTCAGCGACGAATACGGGTAGGGGGTGTTACAGTGTGTATATATTTAAATAAAGATAAGGGTTTGAGATCTAACCATTTTCTTGCGGTCCTATGTCGAAATCGGGTTTCTCTGAGGATCCCGAACGTTGTGAAACCCTTTGGGGCTCCAACGAGGGTAAGAGGCAACGATTCAGCTCTCTTCTTCTCCGTCCCCGTGGGCCTTTGCATGTATTTAGACCCTAGGGTTAGTTCTAGAAAATAAAGAAAGGGATTGAGGATGGAACCCCCGAATGCCTCGAAAAGGGGGTCGAAAAACCCCTTAGCCACCATCTACGGTGAGGGTTCGTAAACCCTAGCAGAGAGGCGCCGCAAGCAATCAAAAAGGGGGGATCCTTCTGTTTTTTTATTTGAAACGAATTTAGGGTTTAAAATTTGGCTTTATAGGGAGCTAAACGGCACCATTTAGGGCCCTTTCCTATGGTCTAAAACGGTGCGTATTAATGACCCAATTCCGACCTGATGACCCGACCCAGGCATGGTGAGACCCACGTGTTTTGGCGTCTGAGGGTGTATTTAGGCCTTTGGTCCCTCGATTTCGCGGTAGCTTTCGATTGGGTCCTTCATACGTTCTATTTTCCTTTCAAATTCGCCCATGAAATTTGAGTATCGTTGCAATTTGACCCGCATCTAAACGCAGCACTTAGAGGGCTGGTTTATTTCCGGCATTGGTCCCTGCCCTTTGTGCCCACATTTCACTTGGGTCCAGGGGCCGTTTTTATTTTTCAATTTGGGCTCTAGATTCTGTTTCGATTTAAAATTTGGTCCTCAATTCTGCTTCCATGGTCTACCTATTTATTTATTAGTCCTTTTATTTTTTATTTTCATTCGCTCTACTTATTTATTTATTTTATTTTATAGTTTGATTTTGAATTCTTGTTATTTATTTTAACATGTTGTGCATTCATATGATGCTTAATTTTTAAAATATTCTTTATGTTGTTATTTTTATTCATATGTGTACAATATGTATTGAAATTATTCTTACCCTATATGTATATATTATTGGTCCCATATTTTATATATATATATATATATATATATATTTTCTTTTTAGTTTATTGATGAATACAAGTATTTTTATTTTAAGAATCACTTATGTATAAAGTTTATTTCCTATAAAAACCCTATTCTTCTTTTTTTTTTATTTCAAATTGTTTATATATTTTCATATATATATATATATATATATATATATTTTATATTTTTATATTTTCATTAGTGTATATATATATATATATACATAGAGTCATATGACTTATTTATTTTCCACCTTCATATTTTTTCATTCAAAGACTTGTCTAGTATTCAATTTAAATATATATATTGCTCATTTTTACATACATATATAGTTTTTATTAAAATTAGTTTATCTATGTAAATATAATTGATTTCATGTTATTTTATTATATAAAAGATATTATGCATGTATTTTTTTTTCTACTTCAAAAAGGTATATAATTAATTTTCTTGAAAGGCCTTACTTATTATTATATACATACGTCACTTGTACAAAATTTTTAGTTGAATTCTTATAATTCTAAACTCGCTTTCATAATTAGTCATTCTCATTTATTAAAAAACTCTTTAAAGTTCATCTATTTTAATTTGCTTTGTACTTTTCTTGGATTTGTTTTAATTTTCGAGTGTTAATACTATTGTTAGTATATTATGATGTTATAATTTTTGTTATTATGTGCACCATTTAGTATTCATTGATTATCATGGTTCATTAATTATTTCTTTGCTTTGTTCGTTGTTATTCTATGCTTGTATTCTAAAAAAATCGTATTTTATATCATTTTAATAAAATTTTTCATCCAAAGGTATTTTCCAAAAACATAACTCGTGCTTGGGAACTTCTAGAAAATCGAGCCTTAACTCACTAGGTTCCGATTTTCCTCATTAAACCTAAGCTATCGAGTGTCCATTTCGAAATCAAAATACTCAAATTTTCAAATAAAACTTATTCTCGAGACCTTGAAATGCTACATCCTAACTTACTGAATGTGGCGTTCATTGTCTCGAGATAGGAATTTCAAAATCAAGGTAATATTTGATGTTTTGGAACTTCGATAAATCGACCCCTAACTTACTGGGTTCTGGTTTTTCGTTCGATCCAAAATAATTAAATATCCCTTTTCGATTTAAACACATGAGTCTCTTTAAAACAAAAAAGGCGAACTTAATTCCAAAAAAATTGAGATGTTGCATCCTAACTTACTGGGTACAGCATTCTTATTTCTAGGAGATAAGTGAGCCTCGATTTTCACTTCGATATATTCAAATGCTCTTTTAAACAAAAGGATCGTATTTTAAAATCTTTTCAATCGTTTGATGATGGGACATTAAGTAATCAATTAGGTGCCAAATTTGGGTGTCACGAGGGTGCTAACCCTTCCTCATGCGTAACCGACTCCCGAGCCCGTTTTTCAAATTTCATAGACCAAAAAATTAATCGTTTTAATAAATCGAAATGTTTTATTAAAATAATTTAAGGTGACCCGATTGCGCCTTGAGAAAGGTCGGTGGCAACTCCATTTTTAAATTTTAAAGTCGATCCCCTATTTTTCAAAACCATGGAAAAAAATGGTTTCGACATATCATTTAAAATTTAAATTTAATAAAAAATCTTAAAAATATAAAATTTTAAATTATAATTTAAAAAAAAAATCCAAAATGATAAATTTGATGCCTTAAAAACAGGGGCGAAGCCAAAAACTTTTTTTAGGGGGTGAAATAAAATTTTAATTTTTAAGTAGTCTATAACTTTATAATTTTTAAAGGATTAAATCAAATTTTTATCATTTTAGGGGACAAAGTGCAATTTTACCTTTACTAATTAAAATTTTAAAAATTTCTAAAAGACCCCTACTAGCCCCCCTAAATTTGCCTTGCTTAAACAAATAAATTATCAAATCAAGTTTATCATACAAATTATCTGGTTTTAAAATAGTTTTCAAATATATATGGTATTTATATTCTTTAACTTGGAATTTATTGTCGACAAGATTTCAATATGACCGGTTTATTCTTTTTTAATTAACTCAAACAAATTTATTTGATTCAACTCGTGTAACACCTCTAACCCATATTCGTCACTGGAACAGGGTTACGGAGCATTACCGGGGTTTACGGATCAAACAAAATTTCAAACGTTTCATAACATATCAATATTCATAATAAAACCAATCAAAATCATATATACTGTCCCTTATACGAACCCTCAATGCCCTAAATACGCATTAAAAACAAGTCGGGACAAAATCAGAAACTCAGAAAATTTTCGAAAAACATAGAAAAATTTCAAAGCTGCAGGGGTCACACGGCTGTGTGACTCACATAGTTGAGAGAGATGCCCGTCTCCTAGGTCATGTAATTCTTTGACTTGGTCACACGGCCAAGTCACACGCTCGTGTGCTAGGCCATCTACCCTTCGAAGTAACCTCACACGCCCGTGTGCCAAGCCGTGTGCTAGGCCATGTAACAGCCTGACTTGTAACCCTTTAAAAACTATAGAGGACACACGGCTGTGTCACTTGGCCGTGTGTCACACACGGCTGAGACACACACCCCTGTCTTAAGCCGTGTGGACAAGAAAATGACCACTTCCAAGATATTTCTTTCACCATTTCAAGCATAAACCTATAAAAATTTGTACATGTATACAAGGCCTTTAAACATACTCAAATTATGCAAAGAATGACTAATCTCAATACCAAATGTTCATACAACCAATATACCAAAAGGCACCTCAATCATCAAGCATCAACTTGGCCATATTGATACCATTTATACCATTTACCAACTGACTTGTTTTCATACCAATACATAACATAATTGACACATACCAAACATAATTGACACATACCAACCTTATCATATTAGGCATACCATATTTCAATCATGCACATCTATTCAACACTTTTCCAAAACATACCATGTCTTGGCCATATTGAGTTCGATACAACATATACCAACTTTGGTTATTTCTAAATATGCATCAATTTGACCATATTAATCTACTCAAAAATTCATATTGATGTTAAATTCTAGCCGTACGAACTTACCTGGCTAAATTGCAGAAATGTCAAAGTATAGGGGCATTTTGGTAATTTTTTATTTTCTTCGATTTTCCACTCAACTTGATCTTAATTAATAATTTCATTAAATTTAGTAATTCAAACAATAGAACAATTTTTTTTATGAAATTTAGAATTTTTTACAATTTTACAAAATTATCCCTAACATTTTACTTTTATTTAATTTAGTCCCTGAGCCTAAAACATGCAAATTAACCATTTTTAATGCAAGCCCATGCTAGCCGAATATTCATGGCATTCATTACAGCCCATTTTTGCAATAATTTCATAACAAACCCTTATATTTTTACTATTTCAACAATTTAGTCCTTAATAAGAAAATTCATCAAAATTACTTAACAAAATACTTTTAAATATCAACCAACATTTCAAATTCATAATTTAATAACTAAAATCATATAGATTCGTGAATGGAAACATTCACAATCTTTAACAGTTTCAAAATCGAAGGTATGGGCCAGTTGGACCTAGTTGCAACGGTCTCAAAAACATAAAAATTATTGAAAACGGGGCTAAATTGAATTTTCATGCACCATCAAAAGAATGGCTGAAACTTGAAGCTTCCATGGTTTCTTTTTTTCTTTTTCATCCGTGAAGAAGAAGACCCTAAAATGAATATAAAACATTTTGATTTTATTTTAATTTAATTTAATTATCAAATTACCATTTTACTCTTGGTTAAATAAATAAATAAAACACCAAAGTCATGTCCATATTTGTCCATCACATAAATATATGTCATAATTACCATCAAAGGAAGGTTTAATCTCACAATTGGTCCTTCAATTTAATTAAATTCTAACTAAATAAACTTATTTACAATTTAATCCCAAACTAAGTAGGACTAAAAGAACAATTAATCCAAAAGCTAGTGGATTCAATCATAACACCATCGCTTGGAAACTTTGACCATCGTTTAATTAACCATTTAATCACTCAAATTAAATAGTGATTAAATTTTTTATCTTTTACAATTTAATTCTTTTTAATTAATTAACTATCGAAACGTTAAAATTTTTCAACGAAACTTTAATACCACCTTAATGATACTCCGTAAATATTTTTATAAATATTTACGACTCAGTTTATGGAAACGAGATCCCGATATCTCATTTTCTAGAACCACTTGACCTTACGGTCTTACCACTTAAACTTAATTAATCATTCAAATAGCATAAATTACCATATCAAAAATCTTTTTAAAATGATATTTGACTCATAAATATTAAATAATAATATTTACGAACTCACTCGTCGGATTTAGTGGCACCTAAACCACAGTTTTCGACACCACTTAAAAACGGGCTGTTACAACTCGACTCAACTCAAGTCTCATTTCACTCGACTTGGTTAGAAAAAATTTTAAATCGAGTTAGGATGATAAAATAGGACTCGATAACTCGAATAACTCGAAATTCTTCACTTGATTCGACTCGATTCAATCGAATGTTCACTCTTAGGTAAAAAAACAAAATTATGTAATAAATATAGTTATAAAAATTTGACATGAATAACAAATGTGAACGTTAAAAAACATAGAGGCTTGTGTTCAAATCTTTTTATGTGTATATATTTTTCTATATAAAAGATATAAAATGGCAAAAATACCCTCAAAATAATACAATTTACCTTGTGTAGCGACGTAAATTTTTTGCTTTGTTCGCTAATTGGAGTGATTGATCGAAAAATTTGAAAATTGAAGTTCGATTTTTAAAAAAAGGAAAAGGGAGTCGCCACCAATCCTTTTTCTTAGGATTTTGAACACATAAATTGAAAAACAGAAATTAAAAATACCTCAACGTATTTTGAGGCTCAACTCACCTCTCGCAATATGAGTTGATTTTTTTGAAAAACAGAAATTAAAAACAGAATTTGAAAATAGGATTTGAAATTACCTTGGCGTGTGACTAGAGATTCAACTCACCTCTCGCAATATGAGTTGATTTTTGAAAAACAGAAATTAAAGACAGTATTTGAAGAACAGAATTTGAAACTACCTTGACGTGTGAGCCAAGGCTCAACTCACCTCTCGCAATATGAGTTGATTTTTTAAAAAGCAGAATTTAAAAAATATACCCAAAATCTCTTATCTGGTGGAATTCGGGTGTCTTCTTCCTCGATTCAGTACAATTATCATTGCATCCTCTTGCTCTGCTGGAGTACCTGAATATGTCATGCATGATGTTATCATGATATGCACATGTTTGTCTTAAATGTCTTTATGCCTACATGATTATGCTATGCTCTTTGGGCTTTTTGTCACATATCCCTTTTCGTCACGACTTTTGATGATCTGCGTTCATTGCTTTGACTCTTGACTTTCTCTTCAGGCTTTGTACCTGTCCCCAAGTTTCACGAGTAATCTGTGTTTCTCAAATATCACTCTTTTGCCCCCTGTTGAACTTTGTTCTTGCTTTGAGGCTCTTGTACTTATCAAATTCTCATCCAGGTAATACTTAAGGTGTCGTCACTTATTGCTCATCAGGGCTCTATCGCTAACGTAGTACGCTGTCGCATTGCTCGGCTAGTATTTCGACCCAAAACCTAAGGAATAATTACATTTTGCTCAACCAGCTTGCCCCACTGTAACTCAAAGGTATAGGATCTGTAACTTGTTCCATCAACTGACCATTCCCTGAGTGACCTGACCAGATATTTATGCGTGATATTTGCATTGATGCAGAATATCATTTTTTCTCGAGAATGATCCTCGTTTTATGCTTAGTGACATTGCCTGTTTTCATCAGGATTATATCACCGACGCGATATCTTGTTTCTGTTCAGCTAATATCTTTGACAGAAAATCTCGAAGAGATAAATTCAATTTAAGCTCAAATATTTCTAACTCTTACACTTGGTGAGCTCTTAAACAACAGTCGTGTTTCAGGTTCCTGTACTATTTAGAAGCTTTCAGAGTAATATGCGAAACTCCTTTTATAAAAGTATGATTAATCCATTAATCATTATTTCAATACGAAATGCTTGAAAAGGATCAAACTAATAGACAAGAAGAAAATTGATTAAGAGCATAACTCGAAACAAACAAGTTGAACAATGAGAGCAAATGCAAGTTTATTGGAAGCGCATTTTGAAAAGAGTAAGATAATCAAAGATAAATTTAAAAATAGGTAAAATGTGTTTAGGGGATTTGGAGTACTTTGTCGATGCCCCAAGACACAGCATCAATTCAAGTATAGCAAGACTACCATATGTCCCGTTTTATCAAAATTTGGGTAGCCCTTTTTTAGTTTTTCAACTCAAAACCCCTTTGGTCTCAATGCGCCCTTTGCGGGTTTTCACCTTAGCCCCTCATTTTTCTTTTCTTTCCTTTTTCTTTCTTTCTTTTTTTGGTTTTTGAATGAATGAAGGTCTCAAAGCGCCCTTTGCGGGTTTTTACCTTGGCCTCTCCTTTTTGGGTATCTCTGGACTGAATCCGAATTTAGGATTGAATCAGTGCTCTTCTGGGGGAAGCCTCATTTACCTCATAAAGTTCTTAAGCGCTCATTTTCCTTTGAAATCCTTTTGTATAGAAAGGATCTTCTACAATACCAGGTTCCCATCATGAAATTCCTTTGGGTGAACCCTTTTCGTCATAACTTAGCATCATCCATTTCTCGCATATTTGACTATGATGAATACTTTCAAACCTTTTCTGCAGTCAAGTTTACTGAAGACATTTTACTTCATCCAATTCTTGATTCAATCGAAGCTTGGAGAAAAAGAATCTTAATTTTCATGGGCAGAACTACCTCTAATTCCCCAGCGATCACTTTAATAATCACAAAGAGTAAAAGGTAGCTTCTTATGCCAATATTTACAAGTCTCGGTCACATTCGATCACTTTTCTTTATTTTTGTATTTTTTCTTTTGGCAGCCTTTGTTGCATTGGGACATGGCGCATAATCTTTGAACAAATTGTAATCTTTTGACATTGTACAGTTGCGCACTATAAAACATGATTCTTTTTTTTATCTTTTTTTGATGACTGTCAACTTTATAATATTGGCATATGAAATAACATTCGCTTTCCTAACGAAGCGATTGACGACCACGACGATGATGTCAACTAGAAGCTTTTGACGAGATCGTCCCCAAAACATCTATGCCCCACGTATTGAAAAGTTTGTGAAGAAACGGAAGAAGCACGTGAGTCTTGTTGACATAACTGATGCCATTCCCTTCCCTTGGTGGACCAACAATATCCTATCCTTATGATTAGACTGGCTATTGTAAAACCATTGTCATGTGTTCCTTAGACACCCTTAAGGACCTCATTCAAGATGTTCCCAAGCACATCTTAATATGATCGTGTGAAAACATCCTTGAATTCTTAGAAATAATTCAATTGTCTTGCCTTATTTCTGCGGTGAGCTAGGTTTTGATCTTCATCATTTTCCCAAGCTTGCAATGTCAACTGTTTTTTTGTAAGTTAGGATTTGTCTTTCATCTCACTCTGCCATCCTTAACGAATCGGAAGATAGGTACAATCTCTGTCATCTTCGAAGTCCTGAGATCCTTCTAGACACATATCTTACTCCAAAGAGAGTCAGTAACAGCATCGCTCATGACATTGATATTTGGGGACCTATTGTGGGCATAAAGGCATATTCCAAAGAATAAATGATTTTTAAGATGATTATTTGCATGGTATGATCATGAATGAAGAGTGAAAAAATATTTGAATAAAAGTTCAAAGAATAAAGGAATCATATAGAATGAATAAAGAATATCTGCTCAAATAGATGCATTTTATTAAAATAAAAATCTTGGACCCATTCCTATTTCACAAAAGGAAACTTATCGCCTCTAGGCTTAAGGCAATAAGTATGTTCTGAATATTACTCTAGATTAGCTTTAAAAGTACACGGATCTCTTCCACAGTCCCATTGTTCAAAACACCCTCAAGTATATGAAGTTTGGAGGTGGGTGATATCGAGGTCATAGTTGAATTAGGTACAAATTAGAATTATAGTGGCTTCCTGTTCCCACCATATGGGTTTCTGGCTCTTTTTCTTCATGGGTGCTGCCCCCTCTTTTTTAGCTCTCGGGGACTTCCATCCTTCCACTTTTGATGGTATTCTCTACAAGTTCCCCGGATATCACAATATCCGCGAAGTCCTTCGTGGCACTCCCTACCAACTTGTCATAAAATGGCGCTTTCAACGTGTTGATGAAAAGAATCGCTATTTCAGTTTTGGTTAAAAGTGGTTCTACTTGTGCCGAGATATCCCCCCATCTCTGTGCGTACTGCCTAAAAGTTTTCGTTGGCTTCTTTTCCGTCCCCTGCAGAGTCAATCGATCAAGCATCATGTCAGACACATGCTTGTACTGTTCACAAAATGCTGATGCTAAGTCTTTCCATGATCGGATCCTTTCTCTGCTAAGTTGATTATACCATCGAAGAGCCGATCCGACCAAGCTGTCTTGGAAACAGTGTATTAGCAATTTTTCCTCATTCACATAACCAGCCATCTTCCGGCAAAACATGATAAGATGCCCCTTTGGACAACTCGTTCCATCATATTTTTCAAAGTCTGGTACTTTAAACTTTGGAGGCAGAACCAGATCGGGTACCAAACTGAGCTCTTTGGCACTCAATGCAGAGAAGACTTCAGTGCATTCTATCGCCTTGAGCCTTTCCTCCAAGCTCCTATACTTCTCCTGAACTTCATGATCATCTATTTTCAATCTGGCTATTTTCATTGGATCATCTAAATTTGGAACAAGAGGATTGGCAGGAGTAACTCCGGGATTCGACACAAATATACCTTGCCCTAGGTGAGCAGATGGTACAGGTCGTTGCTCTAGGCTTGCGGATTCCCCTTGAGTGTACCCTCTTTGTGTTGTATGGGCGTGGGGTGGAGTGAATCCTGGGGGATAGAGTGGATCCTGATCGTGATTAACTCTCGACGGAGGTTCCATAACTTCAGGGCTCTGTATAGGTCCATTTCCTTTGACCCAAGCTGACATCATTTCCATTATTTTGGCTATTTGGTCCTTTTGTTTGAGTGATTCCTCTCGAGATCTCACCATCAGATCTCTTGTCTCCTGCTGCGACTTAGCCAACTGCTCTTGTAATTCCCTTTGGATTCTTTCCATCCTTTCTCTGAATTCAGCCTCCATTACTTTAGCTTGTCGGTGCGTCCTATACGAATGACGTGATTCCAGTATTACAACTTCGAATTATACGATTTTAATCTTAGTGAATGATTATGGGATATGCAATGAATAAACGAATGGATGAATGTTAGTCATGGATGAATGTGCAATAATTTAGTGTTGATTTCAAGATAACCCCATACTTAGGCATTTTCTTAATCAAAAGAGTCTATTACACAACGTTTCGGTCACTTGTGTAATTGACTCCTCCATCAAAAACTCATTTTTGGCAACCAATCTCTAATCAACACCTTCCTAACAAGATGCCTATAATGCATGATAGAAAATAAAAAATAAAGACAAACAACCTTGGTTAGTACAACAAATATGAACAGAGGAAAACTGTGGAAAATCTAACAAATTGAGCTACTTGGTCCAATGGACCCGATTCCTTTGCATAACAAGCGTAAATGTAAAAGAAACAAGAGGTATGAGGTGTTTCTCCTATACTTATTTTGGTGACTATTAAACGGACGAAGGTTCGGCATGGCTCTAATTAGGTGACTCGTATGGTTCACTATATGCGGTTTTGGTTCTAGATAGATACTCGAATTGTCCGTTCTGTAATCTACTAAGATTAGTACAGAGCCTCGGTCATGGCCCATCATAGGCTTACGAGTCCAATTCGAGGGATTACATTTACTTATTCCTATGCGGAGGGACAAGTTAACTCACGAAAGCATAAGTCGTATGTAACCCAAAAGTATTCACTAGTCTATGCGGAGGGACGAGTTAACTCACGAAGGCGTAACGTTTACTTTCACTTAAAAGGACGGAGCCCAAGTATAGAGCTCATGTTATGCAAAAATGCACGTGCACGGTGGGTGGGGAAAAACTCACAAACCTTCCATTTTATTTTAAAACTACAACACTAAAACTATAAAATCTTAGAGCTGAAAAGCAAAAAGATAAAACAAATTAAAAAAATATTTACAACATAATATGAATGCAAGATTTTTTGGAAAACAAAATTTGAGAATCACGACTAAATGTTTACTTGAACAAGAAATTTTAAAAATTTGACAACACATGTTTAATTCGACTCGACTCTCAAAAATAGTCCCCAGTAGAGTCGCCAGCTGTAGCGACGTAAATATTTTACTTTGTTCGCTAATTGGGGTGATTGATCGAAAAATTTGAAAATTGAAGTTCGATTTTTAAAAAAAGGAAAAGGGAGTCGCCACCGATCCTTTTTCTTAGGTGTGATTGGGCACCTAATAAACCCCTTTTTTTTTGAAATATTTTCAATACAAAAGAAGGCCGGGTTTAGGTCTACGTTAAAAATCAGAGAAAAATAGGGTTTGGGAGTCGGTTACGTGCGGGGAAGGTATTAGCACCCCCACAACGCCCAAAATTGATATCTCATTAAACACGTGTTGTCTTGATTTTCAAAAACAAGAGTTCAATGTAACATTTAATCGTGATCCGATTGAAAAGACGAAAATTTTTAAATTTTGATTTGTTAGAAGGGCGTTCCATTTTTAACACGAGCCGATATGATTCACCCAACATAGCGATGAAATCAACGACTTAGTGTTAAACCGGTACGTTGCCTCATGTATTGAAATTAATTAGAAAACAAGAATAAGATTTTCGAAGTAATGCAAAGCAAATTGATATGAAATAAAAATAAGTAAAAGAAAGAGTTAGGAATATTGAAACAAATAATAAATGTGACAATAATATTAAAAACGATAAAGATGTATGCGATATTAAACGTAATAATAGTGTTAAACTCGAAATAATGACGGATATATATATACATAAACATATGATAATAATAAGTGAGGTAATGAAAACATAATACTAAAAATACTTATAATGCTATATATATACACATATACATATTAAATTATACACGTAATAATAGGAATGGAAAATATGTACATAATATATGTAAAATATACACATAATATAGTAAAAAAAATACATAAGATAATATAATATATATATAAATAATATAATATTAAAAATATATACATGAAAAGATATACCTAACATAGTATTAAAAATATACATAATATATACATACATATATTAAAAATATATGCACCATAGTAATATTAAAAGTAAATATGTAAAACATATGTTAGAATTAATAATATTAAAAGTATATCCATAATATATAAAGTATTAAAAATATAATATTAAAAAACATAATATATACAAGTATTAAGTAAAAAATAATACTAATACTAATAATAGTAAAATACTAATAAATAATAGATATGATAATAATAATAATAATAATAAATAATATCGAGAAAAAGATGAAAAAGGATGGAAATTGAAATGGAAACGAAATTTTGGGGTGAATTTAAAAAGAAATAAAGAAAAAGGATCAAATTGAATGTGCTAAAACACTGAAAGGGGCCGAAAGCGCAATAAACCCCAATGGCCTAAAACGCACAGCAGTACAGGGGATTGAATTGAAAACCGAGGAGAAATTTGAGGGCCGAATTAAAATAAAAGAAAATTAGCACTGGGCCTAATTGAAACATACCGCAAAAGCGGAGGTCCCTTTAGCGCAAATAACCCAAATGAAGAGAAACACGCAGATCCCCTGTTAGAAGGGTTGGGTCGGAGTCGGGTGACCCCTATCCCCGTTGAAACGACGTCGTTTGACGTCTATCCTTCAGGCACAAAAACGGTGCCGTTTTATGAAGGTATAAAGGGCCCAAAACTTTTTGAAATCACATTTTAACCTAATCAAAAAAAAAAAAAATACAGCAGCTACTCAAAATCCTCCCCTCCCCTATTGTTCCGGTCGGTCAGGTTCCTTTAACACCCACCATACCTCCACCGTGCGCGGTGGCTAATGGTACGCGAAGAGGGGCTTTTGAAGGCCATACTCAGCCGAGGGAGAACGTGAAAGTGAAGGGATCCCATTCCTTTTGGGGTATAACCCCGTCGACAGCGAAAACCTCCAGTGACTCGACCGCAAGGCGTTCCGGTAAGGCCTCTTTCCTTCTCTTTTTTGATTTTTTTTATGAAAATAGAAAAAATAAAATCTGAATAAGATACGAAAAAAACCTCAAAGTTTCGAATATTTGGTATTTTGCTGAAATATTCTTTTTTGATTTTTCTTTTGTTTTTTTATTGTCTTTTAAAATCCTTCCCCCTTTACAATGGTTGCTTTCGGTTTTTATATAGCCAAGTAAAAATAAAAATAAAAAGAAAATACAAAGTCCTTTTTTTGTTCTTTTGTCACTGTTATTTTGTATATATCCTTTTATTTCTGTTTACTGCTTGGTGCTTATCTGCTCTCTGTTTACTACTGTCGTTTCTTTGCTGTCTTTTTTGTAGGCTTAGGGAGGTCAACGGAGGCAAGACTTTGCCATTTCGGTGCTAGTGTGCCAGCGAGATGAACCTCGGGACGAGAGTTCTCGGGACGAGGTGTAGGCTGCATGACCGAGGCACATGGGGACGAACGGCGCAAGGGAAACTAGGGTTTCCTAGTTGGCTGACATTGGTTAAGGTTTTGGGCCTATTGGGCCGATTGGGTTAGGTGGGTCTGATGGGTAGGTTTAGGGGTTTAATTGGGTTTTAATTCGGGCATTTTTGTAATTGGATTTTGGGTTTAAAGGATTTGTTGTAGTTTGGGTTTTTTAATTTTTGTAATTTGGACTTTAAAACTTGGACATTTGGATTTTTATTAATATTTTCTAATCTTGGTTTTTATATTTTGGTTTAAATTAGGGTAATGGGCAGGGCAATTTGGGGTTCATAAACCTTGGTATTCACTTCTCTGATTTTGAGATAGATAAGATCGTCTTTTAATATTGTTGTTGGTGTCATTCTAAGAAGGGCCCTTATTTGATGCTTGGAATAATCTATTGTTCATCAAAATAATTTGACCGGTAATTGTCATCTTATTTTAATCAAAGAATAAATTAGCATGGTTCGATTGGTTATGCAATCAGGTTATGCTATGAAATTAAGTGATTTAATTTAAATGAGTTCATTTATTAGAGTTGGGTCTTTCTTATTCACAAGACTATCAAGGAATAAATCGTAGGATTTACTCTTAAGATTATTCGATTGACAATAATTAATTATTGAATTTTTCCCACAATTAATTTACAACTAAGGAAGGATTGACAGTCTGAAGCTATTTCTTAATCACTTTAACTGACTTATTATCTAGTGAGAAAGTATTTGAAGTCCATAATCAATTTTGAAATTGAAGTTGATGTTGGTTTACTTTAATTTATTTCAAATTAGTATTTTGCTTTCTAGTTTTGTAACACCCCAAACTCGACCTAAACATTATGGCCGAATCCGGAAATGTCACATAGAAAGGGTTTTAGAAAACGAAGTTCATACAACAAAAATAAATAAGTTATTCAACTATTACTCAATGCAAAATGTTTATGAAATTAATCAGTTTGCTTTAAACGAATTTTAATGCGGAAGCTTTCAAAAAACTAAAGTTTTTAAGTAAAACGGTCTGATTTGAAGAAAACATTTGTTTTAGGAAAAACCGAGTTTTAAGCGAACTGTCCAACAAATAAATAGTCAACAGGAAACTAAACTCTACCAAAAAGTCCGGAGAGTCCAATTATTGCAACCCTCTCAAAAAGAAATTTAAAACCTTAAATAAAATCATAAATCGCAAAAGTAAAATAGTTTATGGTCGAGTGGTCATCGTTGAGTCCTCCGCTGCACCAATCTGCCTAAGTCTATCGGTTACCTATACAGAATAGACACAAAAGGAGTGAGTTTACATAAACTCAGTTTGTAACCCAACAGAGTTAAGCATGCACACATACAGTATATCATATAACAGATAGATACAAATTCGGGCTTAAGCCCATTTCAGATACAGAATCAGATACGGATATGTAGATCAAATAACAGAATCCTACCCCCATCTTTTACACACTATCTCTAACCATCCCTACACACCATTTGGGGTTAAAAACACCCACCCAACCCTATATACCAAATTGTGCCGTTATGACACATAACAGAAAAAGTGCAGCCCTATTGCTAGAGTATAGGCAAAAATCGCCTTTCAGAATACTTCATCCATATATACATCATCCCACCCCTAATAGCAGATACAAAATATTCAGATACAAACATACAGTTTAAACATGCTTGTAGCGACGTAAAATTTTTAGCTTGGTCGCTAATTATGGCGATTTATTGCAAAATTGGAGAAAACCGAATTTCGATTTTATTAAAAAGGGAGTCGCCACCGATCTCTTTTCTAGGTGTGATCGGATACCTATAAAATCTATATTTTTAGAGAAAGAAGGCCGGGTTTAGGTTTACGTTTAAAATCCAGAGAAAAATAAGGTTCGAGAGTCGGTTACGTGCGGGGAAGGTATTAGCACCCCCGCGACGCCCAAAATTGGTATCTCATTAAACACGTGTCTTGATTTTCAAAAATACGAGTTCAATGTAACATTTAATCATGATCCGATTGAAAAGACGAAAAATTTTTAAAATTTGATTTGTTAGAAGGGCGTTTCGTTTTCAACACGAGCCGATGCGATTCACCCAACATAGCGATGAAATCGACGACTTAGTTTTAAATCGGTACGTTGCCTCGTATATTAAAATTAATTAAAAACAAGAATGGGGTTTTGAAATAACAAAATAAAAAAACACAAATTGATATGAAGTAAAAATAATAAAAGATCAGAAATGCACCAAGATAAATAATGAACGTGACAATAATAAAAACAACAACAATGTATATGATATTAAACGTGATAATAATCAAGCATGAAATAGAAACTACGAATGTACATGTATACACGCATGAACATAGAATAATAGAACATAAGGTGACAAAGACACAACATAAAAAAAACACAAATAATATTACTTATATGCGTACGTATTAAAATATGTACACAATGATAATATTTAAAAGTATATAATAGTATTGAAAATCTGTACAAAATATATGTAAAATATACACATAATATAGTATAAAAAAATACATAAGATAATATATAAAAAGATATACACATATATATAAATCGTGCAAAACTAAAATACATATACATGTAAAGGTATATCTAATATAGTATTAAAAATATACAGGGTATATGATAAATAATAATAACGTTAAAAACCAACTATTAATAAAACTACATAAATATATACACCTTTATATTAAAAATATATACACAATGATAATATTAAAGTATATACGTAAATATATATTAGAAAATAATAATAGTATTAAAACGGTATATACATAGGTATAAAAGATGTATAAAACAATTTAAATAAGTGATAAAAGTGATTTTGAATAAGTAGCACATGAAAATAAGTTGAGATAAATAAATAATATAAGATAATTTAAAGCGGTTCGTGTATAACAATTTAAAGCAAAATAATTCACGAAAATAAATCCAAAAACATACCAAATAATTTTAATAGAATAATACGAAATCTAAAATGAATAATAATAGGGATGTTTATAATACAAAAGGTTTAAAAGGTGTAAAATAGGCTTAAAATGCACAACGATAGAATGCTTTACGTATATAATATATGAAAACAAACTTAATAAAAATAAAACAGTTTCTAAAACAATCTGAATAAATAAATAAATAGATGAATTAACAGTACAGGACTAGGTCGGGATCGAATTAGGAATTTAGGGCAAAATTTGTAAATAACGAAAAATAGGCGGTCAAGGACCTGTACGAAACACGCTAAAATAGATAAGGGACCGATTAGGAAATATTCCCAGCCCTTATACGCATCGTTTCAGCATGGAGTCGAACGTAATTAAAAATAAATTATGTGGTTAAATTTATAAAAATAAACAAAGTGAATGAAAGGACCAAATTGAGCGCACACAAAGGCGGAGGGGTCGAGTGGGTAAATAACCCACTCAACGGAAACACGTGGACCTCCTGAAGCGGGCCGGGTCACGCGCGGATTCCCTCTTTAGCCAAACGACGTCATTTTACTTTTAATATAAAAGACCAAATTTTTTTAAAATCCCATTTTCCCTTCTCATTTTAAAAAACAATATTAAACTTTTCTCTCTCAAATATCTCCTCTCTGCTAGGGTTTAGAAATCAACCCTTACCGCCGCCCGTCACACCACCGTACCACCACTGTATTCGGTGGTCGGTGGCGCTAAAAATGGGTTTTTCGGCCTTGATTCGAGTGAGTTCAAAGAGAATGAAGGAAAAAGGCTCTGTTTCACTCTTTTTTTGCCCGATTCGGTCACGGAGGGGAGTCCTCCTCCGACGGAACCTTGGAGTGACGACGTGGCCGCGTCGGAACTCCGGTAAGTCTTTCCTTCCCTCTTTTCCCTTTTATTATTCGGAAATATAAAATAACAATAAGGAAAACAAAAATAAAAGTCTTCAAAATAAAAGAACGAAACGAGGAAAAATAAAATAAACCTTTGAAATTTCGGATCTTTTTATTACTATTCCTTTCTTGTATTTGAACCCCCCTTTATACAATGATTTTCTCGGCTCTTATATAGCCGATTTGAACATACAAATGAGAAATAAAAATAAATCTTCTTTTGATTCCTGTATTTGCTGTTGTATTCTGCTTCTGTGCCTTGTCCCTGTTTTTTGTTTTCTTTTCTGTTTCCGTTTTTGCAGGTCGGGGAGGTCAACGAGAAGAAGATTTCTTCTTTGGTGCAAAGAGCGGACAGAGAGGCAAGCCTCGGGGCTATTCTGGTGCTAGGCTGCAAGCGGTGCGCTCGAGGCACATGGGTGGTGGCAGAGGTAGCTGGTACGGCGCACATGGTTAGCGGCGCCTAGGGTTTGCTGAGTTGAAAATGTTGTGGGCTAGGGTTTAGTTTGGGCCAAGGGGTAGTTAGGCTATGGGTTTCTGTTATTTGGGTTTTAATTTGCAAATGGACTGTTTTGTAATTTGGACTTTTTAATATTTTTATTTGGTTTTTTTAATACTAATTGGTTTATTTGGTTTCAAACGGGTGCAAAACTGGGCTACAACAGCTGCCCCTCTTTGCTCATTGTCGTGTAACAAGAATAGAGTAAAGACATAAAGAAAGGCCAATTTTGCCTGGTCTTGCCGAATCTTGACCTCTTTGGTGCTCTTCTTGTTAAGGTAGTCCCTTTCCAGTCCCCCGCATCTTGTAGCTTTGGTTCAATCTACCGCAACTTCAGAGATAAGACTTGCAACTTTGACCTGCTCCACTGCAACTTCAGGAAGGCAAAATCTGGTGTCTCAATCAGCTCCAATCTTTGTTCTTTACTAGGCATGTGACCCTAGGCTCAACTCAACTCTCGTAATATGAGTTGACTTGTTCAAAAAACCGACATTAAACAAAAAAAAATTTGAAAATACTTCGACATGTGGCCTGAGGTTCAACTCTCCTCTCGAAATATAAGTTAATTTTTGATAAAAACAGAATTTGAAAAACAGAATTTGAGAAATAGAATTTGAAAATACCTCAACATGTGAGCCGAGGCTCAACTCACCTCTCGCAATATGAGTTGATTTTTTTGAAACATAAATTGAAAAACAGGAATTGAAAATACCTCAGTGTGCCTTGAGGCTCAACTCACCTCTCGCAATATGAGTTGATTTTTGAAAATATAAATTGAAAAACATAAATTAAAAAAAATGAAATTGAAAATACCTCAGCGTGCCTTGAGGCTCAACTCACCTCTCGCAATATGAGTTGATTTTTGAAAATATAAATTGAAAAACAGAAATTGATAATACCTCAGGGTGCTTTGAGGCTCAACTCACCTCTCGCAATATGAGTTGATTTTTGAAAATATAAATTGAAAAACAAAAATTGAAAATACCTCAGCGTGTCCTGAGGCTCAACTCACCTCTCGCAATATGAGTTGACTTTTGAAAAACATAAATTGAAAAACAGAAATGGAAAATACCTCAACGTGTCCTGAGGCTCAACTCACCTCTCGCAATATGAGTTGACTTTTGAAAAACATAAATTGAAAAATAGAAATGGAAAATATCTCAACGTGTCTTGAGGCTCAACTCACCTCTCGCAATATGAGTTGATTTTTGAAAACATAAATTGAAGATACCTCAGGGTGTCCTGAGGCTGAACTCACCTCTCGCAATATGAGTTGATTTTTTTGAAACATAAATTGAAAAATAGAAATTGAAAATACCTCAGTGTGCCTTGAGGCTCAACTCACCTCTCGCAATATGAGTTGATTTTTAAAAATATAAATTGAAAAACATAAATTAAAAAAAAAAAGAAATTGAAAATACCTCAGTGTACCTTGAGGCTCAACTCACCTCTCACAATATGAGTTGATTTTTGAAAATATAAATTGAAAAACAGAAATTAAAAAAAAAAAAAGAAATTGAAAATACCTCAGCATGCCTTGAGAGTCAACTCACCTCTCGCAATATGAGTTGATTTTTGAAAATATAAATTGAACAACAGAAATTGACAAACAGAAATTGAAAATACCTCAGCGTGCCTTGAGGGTCAACTCACCTCTCGCAATATGAATTAATTTTTGAAAATATAAATTGAAAAACAGAAATTGAAAATACCTCAGCGTGCCTTGAGGCTCAACTTACCTCTCGCAATATGAGTTGATTTTTGAAAATATAAATTGAAAAACAAAAATTGAAAATATCTCAGCGTGTCCTGAGGCTCAACTCACCTCTTGCAATATGAGTTGACTTTTGAAAAACATAAATTGAAAAACAGAAATGGAAAATACCTCAACGTGTCCTGAGGCTCAACTCACCTCTCGCAATATGAGTTGACTTTTGAAAAACATAAATTGAAAAACAGAAATGGAAAATATCTCAACGTGTCTTGAGGCTCAACTCACCTCTCGCAATATGAGTTGATTTTTGAAAACATAAATTGAAGATACCTCAGGGTGTCCTGAGGCTCAACTCACTTCTCGCAATATGAGTTGGTTTTTGAAAAATAAATTGAAATTGAAAAAAAAAAGCAATTAAAATTACCTTAGCGTGTCCTGAGGCTCAACTCACCTTCTCGCAATATGAGTTAATTTTTGAAACATAAATTGAAAAACTGAAACTGGAAATACCTCAACGTGTCTTGAGGCTCAACTCACCTCTCGCAACGTGAGTTAATTTTCGAAATATAAATTGAAAAACTGAAACTGGAAATGCCTCAACGTGTCTTGAGGCTCAACTCACCTCTCGCAATATGAGTTGATTTTTGAAAATAAAATATACCCAAAATCTCACATCTGGTGGAACTCAGGTGTCTTTTCCTTGATCCAGTATAACTATCATCAAAACTTCTTGCTCTGCTGGAGTACCTGTATATGTCATGCGTGATGTTATCATGATATGCACATGTTTGTCCTAAATGCCTTTATGCCTACATGATTATGCTATGTGCCTTGGGCTTGTTTGTCACATGTCCCTTTTCGTCATAATTTTGTGATGACCTGCATTCATTGTTTCGATTCTTGACTTTCTTTCAGGCATTGTACTCGTTTTTCAGCTTTACGAGTAATCTGCGTTTCTCAGATATCACTCTTTTGTCCTCTGTTGAACTTTGTCCTTGCTTTGAGGCTCTTGTGCTTATCCAATTCTCATTTGGGTAATGCTCAACATTTTTTTTGGAGTATGTCATTTCAAAATGCTTTAGATCTTCAACGCATGAACTCTTCCACGTTTCTCAATCAATAATCTTTTCGAGCATGGCTTCTTGCATAGAAAATTTCGAGCTTCTGAAAATGCTTCAAATACTGTAGTCTTGCTGTTTGACTCACTTCTTGAATCATTTTACTCCTTGGGCCCAAATCTGCTTCATTAGGATGCCCTTTCGGGTTTTCATCCTAATTTTGATTATCAAGAGGCCCTTTTCATCTTTTTTTTTAAAGAACTTAAGGCGTCATCACTCCTTGCCCATCAGGGCTCTAACATTGACGTAATACACTGCTCTATTGCTCGGCTGGTATTCTGACCCGAGGAAATAATCGCGTTTTGCTCAACCAGCTTGCCCCACTGTAACTTCAGAGTCCATTCCACTGTAACTCAGAGGTATAAGATCTGTAACTTGTTCCATCAAGATTACATCACTGACGCGATATCTTATTTTTGTTCAGCTAATATCTTTGACAGAAAATCTGAAGAGATAAACTCAATTTAAGCTCAAATATTTCCAACTCTTACACTTGGTGAGCTCTTAAACAACAATCCTGTTTCAGGTTCTTGTACTATTTAGAAGCTTTCAGAGTAATACGCAAAACTCCTTTTATGAAAGTATGATTAGTCCATTAATCATTATTTCAATACGAAATGCTTGGAAAGGATCATACTAATGGACAAGAAGAAAATTGATTAAGAGCATAGCTTGAAACAAACAAGTCGAACAATGAGAGCAAATGCATTTTTATTGGAAGCGCATTTTGAAAAGAATAAGATAATCAAAGATAAATTCAAAAATGGGTAAAATGGAAAGCTAGGTTCCCCAGATATCGTAGCCCGAGCTTCTCCGTACAAACTACTTTGAGATCATTTTGAGCTCAACATGTGTTTATGGGATTCAGAGTACTTTTTCGATGCCCCAAGACGTAGCATACTTCTTCATTGTCAATTCAAGCATAGAAAGATTATCGTATGCCCCATCTTTGAACAAAATTTGAGCCGCCTTTTTCAGGTTTTCAACTCAAAACCCCTTTGGTCTCAAGGTGCCCTTTGCGAGTTTTCACCTTGACCTCTCCATTTTTCTTTGTAACCCAACAGAGTTAAGCATGCATACATACAGTATATCATATAACAGATAGATAAAAATTCGGGCTTAAGCCTATTTTAAATACAGAATCATATACGGATATGCAAATCAAATAACAGAATCCTACCCCCATCCTTTACACACTATCTCTGACCATCCCTACACACCATTTGGGGTTAAAAACACCCACCCAAACCTATATACCAAATTGTGCCGTTATGACACATAACAGAAAAAGTGCAGCCCTATTGCCAGAGCATAAGCAAAAATCGCCTTTCAGAATACTTCCTCCATATATACATCATCCCACACCCAATAGCAGATACAAAATATTCAGATACAAACATATAGTTTAAACATGCTCACATGTTTTTATACAAATATAGAATACAGATACAGATATAGATACAGATACAGATACAGATACAGATAACATATAAAGAATTAACAGATCACACATGCTTATCATACACGGCCTGGGCCAAAAACCTACACGCTTGTGTGGCCCACATGCCCAACTTTGCCTAGCTTGTGTGGCTCACATGGCCACACTCCGGCCACTACACGGTCGTGTCTAGCGCACGACCATGCCTTCGTCGATCACACGGTCGTGTCTTCGCACACGGCCATCCACATGGGCGACCACACACCCGTGTGGTATCCATAGATTTATTTTTTGGCTTTTGTCGAAGCCTCGTTTTCTACGTTTCGGGTACACACCTGATACGATTTCTGATGCGTAAACAATCCCAAGTCCTTCAATTCTAAAAATACCATTCAAACAGTTAAAACCAAGTACCGACAAACCAATCTATCGAACCCCAAAGAACATACTTGAGAACTTATTCAATCGACGTACTTGAACACTTACCAAAATAATATCGAAACTTCAAACACACTACAAGAAAGAAGCCAAATTCTGGTCCCCTTGGTTAATACCTATACAAAGATTCATCACAATAACACATCCGAAACAGATTCCCAAATATTCAAACTTCAAGAAGACTTACCTTCAACAGACAGGAATAACAAGACATAGAAGTTTAACCACAAATAATAAGATAGAACAATATCACTAGTAAAGAGAGGAAGGAGAAACGACAGAGGCAAAAGAGAAGAAGAATTAGCGTCAAAAATTTTTTGGTGGGGGAGAGAAAACTGAATTTTGGAAGAAAAAAATCAAATAAACTATTTTGATAACTCTACACTATCCTCTCACCCCCTCAATATCCCACTACATCTTAACCACCTCACTACTCAGAATTTTGGATTCCATCGAAACACTGACACAAAACCGAGAAAAAAATAACACACACGCTTGCGCATGGATTCAAATACAAGACCTCTAACACACAGACTCCCTTACCACTCGAACCAGCAAGCTCATTCTGATATGAATTTACAGACGATATAATATAAGCCCATTGAACATAGATAAGGCTTAGATAAAAAAAAACAACAAAATTTGCCATCATACCAACTGCCAAGCTGCCAAAATATAGGCGATAATCGCCATACAGAACACTTCCTCCACATATACAATCCCTAACCCAAATATAATTAAAGATTACAAATACAAAAATATCATGCTTAACATGCTTAGAGACAGATATCAGATATATATATATATATATATATATATATATATAGTAGAATAATCAGACATGCATAACAGAGTCCTACTCAAAGCAAACTATCAAAATATCATATCACATATTCTAGGGTTTGGTTAGCCCTAACCGACCCTACGGTAGGCCCACAGTCAATTGGAACGACCTGTGTGACCCAAGAAAAATTTCAAAAGTATGGGCCCATATGCTCGCATGGCCCACACAGCCTGACCCAAAACTTACATGCATGTGAGGCCCACACACCCAACTTGGCCTAGCTTGTGTGGCCTACATAGCCACATCACACCACTACACAGCAGCGTCCTAGGCACAGTCACCCTTTCGTCGATCACACAGTCGTGTTTCACACACGGCCAACCACATAGCCAAGCACACGCCAGTGTGGAAAAATTTTAGAATTATTGGCCCACATGCTCGTGTGGCCCACACAACCTAGCCCAAAACCCACACATCCGTGTGGCCCACATACCTAACTTGGCCTTGCCCGTGTGGCCCACATGGTCGTGTCCTACACACGGCCACGCCTTCGTTGATCACACGGCCTTGTCTTATACACGACCAACTACACGGCCAGGCACACGTCCGTGTGACGTCGATAGAATGCTTTTTCGGCTTTCACTGAAACTCGATTTCGTGATTTGGGTACACACTTAGTATAATTTTGATGCGAAAACACTCCCGAGCCTTCGATAACCTAAAAATAGAATACCCATTACCAATTTAAGAATTTGATTAACGTATTTGCCAACAAAAACCAAACATAAAATCAACTTACCGCTAACGACAACCACCTCTAACTCACACCACTTGCAGGGATGAAAGTCTCCGCCTCACAACCTTCACCTAATCATAGAATCCGCCAATTATCACTACATTCCAACATCGCTAAACCCACAACAAAAGAAAAAGGGATGCAAAATTTACCTACCAGCCGAATAAAGAACCAGAAAACCGCAACAACGATGCTTGAATGAAGGTTTCACAATCTGAGTCAAAAGAACACAAGAAAGTCTACCAAAAAGAGAGAAAAAAAAGCCAAAAGAGGAGAAAAGGAAAAATTTTGACGTCAAAAATTAGGGAAGAAAATAAAATTTTGAAAAAAAAAAAGAAAAAATAATAGATATGCCAACATATCCCTTATTGTTCTCCCACTAACCCACTAACTCTTAACTCCCATAGAATTTCGGCCATACCGAAACTCTATCAGACAATAGAGCAAAAATTAACACCCTTGCTCACGCAGGGATTCAAACACAAGACCTTTAACACTCTAACTCATTGCCACTCGAACTAACAGGCTCATTCTAATATGAATCAATGAACAATTTAACATAAGCCTATTCAATAAAAGTAAGGCTTGGATCAAAAATAACAAAATTAATCAACAAGGAGACTTGAACCTAAGACCTCATATACACATCCAAAACACTTACCACTAAAGCAAATACACATTCATGTGTTAAATATTTACAGAAATAGAAATAAATTATTCAGGACGTTACACGTTGACCACAAATTTTAAAACTATTTCATCCCCAATATAAAGATCGAACCTTCAATTATTAATTAAAGTAGAAAAATATTTACTATCTTTCCTAATCCCTGTGATTGAAGATAATCATCTTCTTTAAACGAAAATAAGAAAAAAAATCAAATATTCATCAAATCCTTCATTTGATATGGCAATTGGTTGCACACGCATTTTATATTCTTTAGAGTGATACAATGAGTGAAGTACCATCAGTTCGAAATAGGGAACATTTTTAGTTCCTTTATTTATTTAATTTTAACTTTCACATTCTAAGAGTGCTATCTGCCTTTTGCATGAAGGGTGTAAAGTGGAGAATAAATGCATCTATACCGTATGATATTACTCTTGTTGATAGATTGGGTTATTTGTTTAAACTTAAAAGTTTGTCTGAAATTTGGGAAGATTTGGATAAAAAAATTAAGTTCGTTTAAAATATGATTCGGGCTTAAGTTTGAACATTCAAGGCTCGATCTGAGCTCGGGCAAGGCTCTACCGAGCTCGTCTGGCCTAATTTTAAGTTTATAATATTTTATATTTTGTAATTTATAACACATAAAAAATTAAATCTATGTTAAATATATAATACTACTCTAATGTAAACATTAAAATAATGTTAAGATGACTATATAAAAAATTTCAATAAATAAAAAATATTAAATTAAAATATTATAAAAAATAATATTGGCAGGTATAAAATGGGCTTGAGTTAATCTTTTGCAAATATGGATAGATTTAAGTAAAATTTTAGGCCCATATTTCTGACTGGACCAAGCTTGGGCAAAGAGAAAATACGTTAATATCATGTTTAGACCCAATCCAACCCATAAACACCTCTAGTTATTATCAAATGATATGTTAAGAATTTGTATTGTAGATTCATTCACTAAGTAAGACTTTACATAATTAGTAAGTTATTTAGCCAAACCACACGAACAATTTCTTATCGATCTCTCTTCCACCATTCTTGATTGGAGAAGCAAATTATGCTAATAAAGAGGAGAGCATTTGATCAAATAAGAAGCATGGAGATGAAATGTTAATGGCTAGACACAACCAACAACAACCAATGAAGTTGACATAACTCCTAAAGAATAAACAACATTCAATTATAATTCAATGGCAGTAAATGCAACGTTTAATTAGTTAGATGAAGAACTTAAAGTAATCTCTATGTATCCGATAAAGATGTGTGAATGATTCTTCAAAATCAACATAATGTCTATATGTTCATACTTCATTGGTTTGAAAATTGAAAATGAATAAAATTAAGTTGGTAAACTCTCTATTTCTCAAAATCAAATTAATTCGTAAAACACTATATTATTTTTATTAAAAAGATTTTTTTATTTTTTAAATTATACAATGATGAAACCTAAAGACATCACTGTTGAAAATAATCTCCAAAAATATCGAAGTTGAAAATGTTAGGTATTAGTGTGAAAGATGTTGTTGCATCAATTACTCAAACTTATCCTCAATAGTAATCAAAATCTAATCTTTATCTTCTTTGTATTAAATGCATAATAAATGTATTTATTAGTTTCTGGCCACATCATTGGGTTTTTTTGGAAGAAATTTCTATATCAAATTGCATAATTCAATTGGTTTAAATAATTATAAAGTTGAACTTCGTGTATTGACTTTAATTAGTGTTCATCAATTCAAGTATGGTCTAGATTCAAGTCTTGCTAATTACGTTGCTGTTAAAATTTTATCCTCCTCTTAATAAAAATTTTATATGTTTTTGATAAAAAAAATTTAAGTGTTAAACTTAAATTTTAATCCATTTAGTATATTATTTACTGAATATAATATAAAAAGTAAAGTTTTAAATGGCTTTGAATATAAATAAAAAATTTTGGAATAAATTATATTATTAAATATAAAGTATTATAAATTTTTTAAAATATATTATAATTATAAAATTTAAGAAAATCACATAAAAATATAAAAATAATTATTGAATAAAAGAAGAGAAGTGTGTGTTTAAATAAGAGATTTGGGAAAGAATTTTATTTGTATTGAGATTTTCAAATTTTCAAAAATAAATTTACTTATTTGAGGTAAAAATAAGAATTTCAAATTTTTCGAGAAATTTTAAGAATAGATTTAAGTAACTCAATATCTTTTTCTTTTCAAATTGTTAGGTTCTTCCATGTATTTCAAAAAATTGCACATATCCCACATCCTTTAGATACACATATTAAATTATTTTTATATAGTTTTTGTTTACCATGAGCTTATAGGAGTTAAAATAAAAGTTGAGCATGTGTGCATGATAAAAGACCCAGTTTGATTTTGCTTTTTACATTTTTATTTTAATCTTACTATTTTAGTAAAAAAAGGCTATTTGATTTCCTAATTAAGGGTGTGTTTGATAAATTAGAAAATTATTTGCTGAATTTTTATTACTAAATTTTATAAGTGTTGAATGTATATTAGAAAATTGTTTGGTAAATTAGTAAATATAAGTATTGAATATAATTATATTATTTAATAAAACAAATATTAATTTTTAAAAAATTATTTATTTTTAAATTTTAATGTTATTAATATAATATTTTATATTATTTTAGATAGTTTTGGATGAAAGATAAATATATTAATTTGAATATTTCATTTTGTAAATAACTTATTTCAAGTTTTTAATAAATAAAAATCAATTTAATGTTTTCTATATTAAGTGATAAGTAGTTACCTACCTACTTAAGTAAAAATTAAAATGATTATCAAACACGTTTAAAATATTAAATGTTGGAAATTTTCAATAGTTTATCAAAGATGCTTTAAGTTAAAATTTTGTTAACTGAATCAAATATTTTTAAACATATCAAATATTTTCTTAACCGTTATATTTTCTATTTTTGGTATGTATGGTTCCTATAAATGCCATGCATAACCGCCTTCAAAGTTACTTATTAATTTTCACGTTCTCTTCCAAATTTTCTCTATATTCTCTTTAGAAAAAGCTTTCGTCTTACAATCTGAGTTGAGTGTTTAACTGGTTCACTCTTCTTTATTCTCTATTTTCCTACCATTTAATAGAAGTGCTTGTTGAATCCTGAAAGATACATATACCCGTGAAATATCCTTAAAAATAATAAAATTTACGCCTCAAACAATTTCATCTAAAAAAGGTGGTTTTAAAAAAAAAATTGTAATTTCATTTCATTTAATACATATAGTTAGTCTCATTATAAAATAAAAATATTTATATTTTTTATAAATCTAATTATATCCCTATTGAATATTTTTATATCATTTATTTTTAATACCATTATTTTTATAATTATTTTTAATTTTTAAAATTCCAAAAACCTAATTTTTGCAAAAACAATAATTTATGCAAACAAAACTGTTATATTAGCTACCACTTTGACTTGATCAACTCTAAAGAAATAAAATATAACCAATGACATTCTTTGTTAAATGATAGTTGACTTTTTATTTACTTATTTACTTTTATATATATTAATAGGTTAAAACATTTCATAAGTTTCTGTACTTTTTATAAATTTGAAATTTAATCTTTTTTATTTTAAATTTAGTCTCGTTTCTTTTTAGATTTCAAAATTTAAGTATAACCATTAATATTGTTAAATTTAAATTAATTACAATGCTATTTTTTAAGTTGCATTACTATTAAGTGAGTTTCTTTTATATATTTAAAAATGTCAAACCAACAAATTTAGCAAAATAATTTTTATTAATGTTAAGAATCAAACCTAAATTTTGAAATTTAAAAAATAGAAAGACTAAATTCTAAGGTTAGGTTTGGATGGGCGGTGCGTTTACTTGCGGTTAGGGTAAAAATAGCAGTGGTGGTGAGATTAAATACTGTAGCGATATTATAGCGTGAAACAAAAAGTAAACTAAACACACTACACCACATCCCACTACCCATCCAAACTCACCCTAAATTCCTGAAGAATATATGAATCTACAACATATTTTAACCATATTAACCATATATAATAGAAGGAAACATAATTATATGTTTACTTTGCATTAGTATCATTTAATGTGATTTAAAATTTGCAAATCAAAGTTAGTCAAAAGTGGATGAGTATCACCATCAAATATTGAACATTTAAGAAAAGTTATGGAGTCAAAGACCCTAAAGCACAACTTCATGATGAACTACTCAACTTGAATTAATAAATTAATTTTTTGACTGTTAACTTGTAAATTTCTTCCGATGGCCACTATTTAATGCATTGGTCTTGAAATGGAAAACATGAACTTTATTAAACCCTAAAATCCTCCCCACCTACTATGTGAATCACCCCACCCCCCCCCCCCTCAAGTCTATGTTATAATGGTTAAAACCTAAAATATTGTCGGTAGTGGATGCAAACCTTGCAAGTTCGACCACAAAATAAAGCCATTCTTAAAGATAAAAAGTAGTTGAATTATTGGTAAAGAAACTGTCATTGGGTCTAAATTACATCTAGGGTCGAGTTCGGCTTAGGCTAATGTAAAAATTTTAAGTTCATTTTCTAGGTCTAAGTTTGACCCGAAATATGGGTCTAAAATTTTGTTCAAGACTGGCCGTGATAAAAAAATGCTAAACTCGAGCCCGGTCTGGTCCACCTGTATTAATTTTTTATATAAAAATAAATTAAAAATATAATACATCAATTACACTAAAAATATTAAAATAAATTTTTCCCAAAAAATTGAAAATACATTAAAAAAATCTTTATACTTAAATAACACAAAGATAATTGCAACTTAGTGAGCAAATGCCTCTAACATAATAGCAAAAATAATAAAACAAGAGTTATATAATATCCAAATAATAACAACAAAATAGTAATAATATAATAGCAAAATGGCAGCAAAACAACATCAAAATGGCAACAAAAAATCAACGAAAAAAAGTTAACAAATTCAGGTTGGGCTCGAGTAAAAAAAACTTACCTGTGGCTCAACCTATTTAGAAAATGGATCTTATATTTTTGTCCCAGCCCATTTTTCAGGCACATATTTTTTTCCAAACCCTTTCACTTTTCAAATGGGCCTTCGTGTAACACTCCTTACTTAGTCCGATCGCTAGACCCGAGCTACAAGATATTGCTATTGTAATCAGAATTGAAAACATTAAAATAAATCACGAAATAATCTTTTGTATCTTAATCGTGATCATATGATGTCATTCAAATATAAATCGAGACTAAATCAAGCTTACAGAAGCTCTATTGATGACTCCGACATGAATTAGGACCAAATTGCAAAGTTTGGAAAACTTGAACTCCACATTGTGATGAGTCATTTCCACATCATGATGTTGTCAGATAGTGAGTCATGTCATGACGTCGGGCTACTTGACATCAGGACGTCACAGGCTGTTGGTCAACGTTGCGACAAGAAGAATTCTACGTTGTGACTAGGACTCTGTTTTTGGTAAAATATGGCCATTTTGTACCTAATTCGAGCCAAGCCAAACAATTTGCTCAAATAGTGCATATTTGGCCATTCAAACCTGCACAAAACCAATTTAAACACATACCAACACATCCCTTTAACCAATCATAAGACCATTCAAGTAATTCTATATGAAATGGACACTTTATTAAACATAACAACCTAAGTAATTTTCACAACTTGTAAACCTGATCAAAACATACCAATTTCAATCCAAAACATACATATATCAACCTACTAAGTAACTAACCAATATGCCACAATGGCACCATTACAACAATAAGAATATAATAACATTACAAGTCATTCAACTCAATTGATACCATTAATACCATTCATCCAAATAAAATATGCAATTTAACATATGTTACCATCACATGTTCATACCAAATCATTCCTACCATTTACATCACAATACAAAATCTTTTTCGCATTCAAAATTGACCATTCAATAGCTTCAAACACTTAAGAAGACATATATACATATCATATAACCATCAAGAACAAGTATTACATGCATATTATAACCATTTACATCCAAGATGACAGTTATACATATCAAGCCTATATACATGCCAAAAAATCGAGTTTCGAACAATTAAAAGTCTACTGAGACTGAAGCTGGATAGTGTCAGCTCAAGGGTGATTTGGTTGCCGAGTTCTGTAAAACGTCAACTACAGAAAATGAAACAGAGTAAGCATTTACATGCTTAGTAAGTTAACAAATATTTAAACGGTAAACTCACCTCATTTTATAATTAGACAAATTGAAACAACTAGTTTAACAAAGTTCCTATCACAATAATTCACATTCACAAGGTGTGTATTTCTTATACAACTGTATAGCTATTAGTTCATTTAGTACAATTCAATTCAATCCTATTTCATCAGAACTATCAAACATGTATATCATTCATATAAACACATCAATTTCCATTCATCACATAAAATCAGTCAATATATTCTCTTTTAAACAAGTAGCTCGATGAACCAAATAAATAGATACGAATACACGGGTAACTACACCACACTAGTAGGCACCAAATTTCTTAAACAGCAGGGACCGAAGTGCTAAACAATAGGCACCATAGTGCAAATCAATAGCCACTGAAGTGCAAAAGTGGCACCAAAGTGCAATCTCGTACAAGCGCGTGACTAACCCTATTGGCATGTCAATTGTATCCTATCATATATTCATCCAGACTCTCATCCCTTTTGTACCATTTTGAATACATTTCAAAATACAATTTATAAAACAAAAACTCATGATTTAAGCACATTTAATTCATTTATAAACATAATTACACGATATGAACTTACTAGGTATAGAAAACAACAATCGAAGTGTTAGGGACTAATTTGCAATTTTTCTTTTTCCTCAATTATCTACTGGTTGATTCAATTCTTAATCTATACCGTAATTCATTTCAAAATATCAGCTCCAATTACCTTATAACATCTTATTTAAGGCAAATGAAAACTTAATTTCATTTTACACAATTTCTCTAAAGTTTTGAATTTTATTCAATTTAGTCCCTAAAACCAAAACTATCATATCTTTCACATTTAAACCTCATTTTACAATCCAATTTCAAATAAACTCTTCTACAGCCCTTTGATTTCACTAATTATAGAAGTTTCATGTCAAATTCGAAATATTTTCATTTTAGTCCCTATACTCAAAATTAACAAATTTTACTTTACAAATTAGTCATTAATCAAATCTAAGCTTACAATCAAGCTATTTAACATAAAAAAACCATCAATAGAAACATTTCAAAACTTTAAATTTTCTATGATTTAGTACATGGATTAACTAAATTAAGCTACAACGATCTCAAAAATATAAAATTTACAAAAAGGGGCCTCAAAAGTACTTAAATGCAAGATCGAAAGCTTGGTCGAATTTCCTAATTTTCAAAAAGTATTGGTTTCGGCAATGGAGAGAAGAAGAGATGAAGATGGCTTTGGTGTTTTAATAGACATATTTTTATTTAACATAATTTTTAACTACGATTTTAACATATAAACAATTAAAAACTAAGCACTAACCGTCCAAGACAATTCATTATGGTATAATTATCACATAGACCCTTGAAAAATTATTAAATAAGCATTTTATCTAATAAAAATCAATAGTGATTAATTTTTACAGTTTTTACGATTTTGTCCTTGTACCTTAATTAGTCACTAATTCGACAAAATTACCTATCCAAAATTCAGTTTACGGAAATTACCTATATAATAACTCTGTAAATATTTACTAAAAATATTTACGGTCTCAGTTGACGGAAACAAGGTCTTGATACCTCATTTTCCAAAACTATAGACTTTAAAGTCAAACTACTTGTACTTTAACTAACTTTCCAATTAACAAATTCATCATATCAAGATTCAATGTACCACTATAATTGACTTGTAAATATTAATTAATAATATTTACTAACTCGATCATCGAAAAATTAAATTTCGAAACTACCGTTTTCGGTTCCACACCATGATTAAGTCTAAGTTTAATATGGAATTGTTATAGTATATTGTGCTCGTAGAGGTATTATTTACTTTTTTTTTTTAAGCTTAATATTATTTCTTTTCACTTTGGTATATATTTAAATTTCTTTTCAAGTAATTGAAGTATCCACACGTTAAAGTTTGGTTCAAATTTAAGTAGACGTTAAAGAAAACAACAGGCCAATTACACGATGTCACGTCAAGGCTTTTATATTTTACATTAAATAATTAACTTAATATATCATCTGGTACTCGAGTTTGACACTTTTTTCTAATGTGGTACCTATGTTATTTTTTGGTTCAATTTGGCAAGGTAATGGTATTAACCTTTTAGTGTCTAACTCAAGTTTTAGAGTAGATTTGATGAAAGTTAATTGCTAATATTATTGTATTTGAATTTTTGTTAATAGAATAAATTTAGTGTTAATTGCGAATATGTTTAATTTTACATCTAATTTGTCAAATGCAATTAGACAAATGTTATTTAATTCGGGTTTTAAAGTTGATTTGATAAAAGTTAATTGCTAATATTATTAGTTAATTATGT
The DNA here is from genome assembly GCA_020496765.1 of Gossypium stocksii. Lineage (NCBI taxonomy): Eukaryota > Viridiplantae > Streptophyta > Magnoliopsida > Malvales > Malvaceae > Gossypium > Gossypium stocksii. The sequence continues at coordinate 102,153,507 of CM035631.1, forward strand.
AATTTTACTAAATCAATTGTAAAACCTAAATTAAACATTCAAAAGTTAACACAATTATTTTCAAGTACCAAAATATATAACTTTTGTCAACTATATGTATTAGATTGGATAAACAAATAACACAAATACCACATTAGAAAATTATGTCAAACTTAAATACCAAATTATGTATTAAGCCTGAATAATTTTGCTTAAATCCATTTTAACTTAAAAATATATTTATTAAATTAAATTAATAACGTACCCGTCATCTCTCCTAGGGGTGAGTACTTGATCGAGTCTAGTCGAATTGAGTTAGTCGAGTTAACGAATCTTATTTTAGCAACCGAACTCAATTTGAAATTTTTTCAAATCGAATCAAGTCAAAAAATTTCGAGTCAAATTGAGTCGAGCTAATGAATCCTATTATTTATACTCAATGTTGTGTTTACATGGACCGATTATTTAACTAGTAGATGAAGTACAAGATAACTATATAAATAATATAATGGTTTTGTCTTTTAACTTGATGGTTAAATACTTATCAAAACGAAGTAGTTTTGCTTTTTAACTTAATGGTTTTGACTTTTAACTTTAAAAAAAGTAAACATTTATCAAAATAACGTAATTTTGTCCTTTCTTATTTAGATTTTCAGATAACTCTAATTATGTAATTCATATTCGAGTTAAATCGAAAATTTTAATTTTTTATTTGAGTTGATCTAGATAACTCGAATAACTCGAACTATTATTTTAATACTAGAATTCATACCACCCACTGAAAAATAGAAATTTTAATTAGCAATAGTTTTTTAAAATTATTTTTATGTGAATTTTAATAATTATATATTAACAAATTAAATACAAAATAAGTAATTCTTTAAGTAATGATTTTCTGTTGAGATATTTATTATTAGGGTGAACTATTAAAATAGTTACTTTTGTTTTTCTCAGGTTACATTTTAGTTATTTATGTTTGAAATTTACGTTTTAGTCACGTTAATGCGTTATAACATTTTAGTCACTAAGCCATTACTTATCGTTAACGGTGTAAAGGTATGCTAACATAACACGTTAAATTATTATTTCAAACAAAAATTTTAGGTTAAATTATATAATTAGTCACCATATTTTTTCATTTTGAGCAAATTTTTTTCCTTTTATGTTATTTTAACTTTTTCTTTTTTTTTTTTCATTCTCTTCTGCTTATCCCTGTATTTTTCTCCCTTCTCCATCTTTTTAAGCGTAAAAGAAAAAAATTAAATTGCTCAAGAAAAAGGACCAATTATATAATTTAATTTAAAATTTTCATTTGAAATGATTATTTAACGTGCCACGTCAGCTTACTGTTATACCGTTAATCGCAATTAACACTTAGTGACCGAAATGTTACAACACGATAATGTAAGTGACTAAAATGTAACATTTCAAATATAAATGACTAAAATGTAACCTAAGGGAAACAAAAATGACTATTTTAGTAGTTTACCCTTATCATTATAGATAAAAAAAAAAAAAAGGAAGAAAGTATTTTAGAGGATAAGTTTGTTTTAAAATAAATCGCTTATATATAATGCCACTAATAGTATATATAAACAATAGTATATTGATAAATTATTTATACAAATATTAGTTTAAACTAAAAAAGATATGTATGATTAATAGTGTGACGAGGTAGTTACTCATTTTACCCCTTAATTATGTGATCAAAAGTTCAATTTTTGTTCATGAAAATGAAACACATTTAATAACCAGTCATTTATCTCTTCAAAAAATATTCATAAAGAGAGAATTAGTCATTGCTACCGATGATGGATAGCTTGATTTCAACCAAATAAACCAAATAAAAAAAAATTTAATGAAAACGGTTGAGAAAAACACTACAAAAGATTGCAGGCCCAATTTTAAATCGAATGACACAGACCTTCAAAAGTCAACGTCTTTCACTAGCTTTCCGGCTACTGCCACTGCTAAGCCTGCCATCTTAAAAATGACCATTAAATTCATGAACGAACTCATAATATGCTACAAAAATAGATACCATAAGGACAACTTCCAATTTGAACAGTACATAAAACCAGGACGTAAATTTAACATTATACACTCATCTTCTTTTTAAAAAAAAAATTCAAAAAGAGAAAGGCAAAACTCAGAATATGGTACAAAACTGTTATATAATGATGACATATACGTATACATATATATATATGTATTTGCAGGTGTTATTGCTCTATTATTGGACCTATAGATGACTGGAATAAGTCGCTTAGAACACGTTGAACTTCGCTGGAGCTATGCTCGCACCGTATCAGAGCGACTAACAGATGAAAGAAACTTGCAATGTATTTTCTAAAGCGATCCTTCTCCAAACCACTCAATGTCTTCAATGCTGACACAAGTAAAGATGTTCTTGCTGCCAATTCTTCCCTTTTGGCTGAACCTAATGGTAGTACCCAACGGGATGTTGGCTTGTCAACTGATATCTGTACCGTATTCTGGTTAACAGTACAGTTGAGGTATATCTGCAATATTTTTTCACACACTGCCACGAGTTGTGATTCTAGGTTCATCTTCTCGACAACGGATGGATTGTTTTTGATTAAATCTTGGAGGAAATTGAGGTAATTTTGATAAGCCTCATTTTCGAAGTGAACCAAAGGAGGATCCGAGAGCTCTAAGATTGAACACGCTTTCTGTATTTTCTTCCGCAGGGCAGTCTCAGAGTTCAATTCCCGAGCATGGGATGCAACGGAAGACACTATGTCGACAATGATGTTGATGTTGGCAGCTGACAAGAATTGTAGATTTGTTTTGTACATGTCAATTATAACCTGAAATCATGAAAAGACAACAATTATGATTGTTTTGTATGTTCCAATGGCATCATATCGAAGCATTATTTGAGTACGAGAATATAGCGTGTAATGGGAGGACCTGCATAATGAGCAGCTGTATGGCAATATGACTCTTCATTTTTGAAACCACATAAGCCGCAGTTTGCAGATTAACGTCCTCAAGCTCATGATCGGTAAATCCATGACCAGTACTTGCTTCAGTACTAGAACGGGATGGAGAATTGTCAGGCACCTCGATGTCATCCATGGTTCTCAAAAGCTTCATAAACCCTGGGAACATTGATATGGCTGCTTCTTTTATAGCTAGACAGATTTCTCGCCATTCCTCTTCTGAGAGCCTGCTTCCTAATTCTCCTATCAAACGGAACATTGCCACGACCCCAGTGCTTGCTGGACCCTGTATTGTGCTTCTCAAGTATCCTGTCAGTACTGATAACACATTTGATAGCTGGGGCCTCAATACACTGTAAAAACCTATATATAGATCCACTAGACACTGTGCTGCCACGGTGGAAGTTTCAGCGTCCCATGTACTTCCATCACGATGAGAAGATCTTAAAGTCGGTGAATTTTGCTCATCTTTTACAGGCATAACTCTCCTTCCACATACACCATCAAATATGGGGAGAACAACAGAATTAAAAATGCCAACCCAGAATACTCGTGAGAAAAGATGACCGTGATCCTTCAGGATGTTGAAAAGCACTTCCACTGAACTCTTTTGGATATCTAATCTTGAGTCAGATGTTAGTTTTGATAAACCTGTAACAACAATAGACAATCATTCATCTGTATTGCATAACAGTGTCAATGAGGCTATAGGATTCTCAAGAAACTAAACTAGCAGGTTACCTGTTAGCAAAGGAAGCCAATATGATCCATGATCGTCTATATAAGCGAAACTTTTTACATCTGGATCATCCTTATTTATACTTGAAACAGATGAACCATCATCTGAGCTCTTATTAGTGCAAACAAATCCACCCTCAGCAAGTTTGACAGCACAAAACCGGAGAAATGCAATAGCATTGAGGCTAGCATCATTGTTAAACCTGCTATTTGTGAACTTGATGAGGCATCTTACGCAATCAGTAAAAACGGTCGCATCCGTCTCAGTTATATGAGGAAAGTATTCTCGCACTATTTTTTCCATTGTCTCAAAAGCCAACAAGACAATATTCTTCCGCTCATCAGCAGCAGCAGCTGTGAACACCTGAGAGAGAAAGAAAAAGAGTTTTGTGAAATGAAAGGTTATCAAAGTTTGCATGACAACTTAAAACTCACGAGACTTATCATACCATAAAAACACTTTTCCATCCAGATTTCACATTAGTGACACGGCTAAGGACCATCTGGGAAATGCATCGAACTATTAATTCCCTTATTTCTGCAGAGTTGCTTTTCTGCATGATAATCACAAATGGCCTCAAAAATTGATTCTGAAAATTATAGTTTGCCAATTCCTCACGTTCTAAGAACTTCATAGCAAGCTGCCGCAATGAATCCATCACAAAAATTGCTACAGATAAATTCTCAGACAATCCAACTGAAACAAAGAAATCGGAAAGAACATTCCACATTCGAGACCAAACTAATCTGATGCGGTTCATATTGTAATGCCTGCAATATAACATTCCAGAATAAGTACTTTCCATAGGTGCATAAAGGGGGAGGGGGAGAGATAGAGAGCTGCTGGAGAGAGCAATAACAAATTGATCAATGAGGCTAAAAACTTGAGGATCTGTTGGAGATGGAAGTATAGGAAATTTTCTAAAAGAAAAATATCAGAATCTTACGCAATTTCAACTAGCTTTATGAGGCTAAAAACACGAGGGTCTGTTGGAGACTGCAACTCTGACATAGAAACTTTGCAGAGGGCTTTCACAAATGCCACTATTGCTTCACTGTTTAACCTTTGGCTATGTGCAAAAACATGGTTCAACTCGAAATTTCCTATCTGGTCCAATAAATTCAAGTTTGCAATGAAGTGGTTAATCTGCTCCGGAGTTACAAGTCTTGAACTATTAACTCCAACAGTGGTGCTATCATATGAACCCCCTAGGACGACTGCCATCACAGCTGGATTCTGAAGAGTTCCTTTTTTCATCAGAGATTGTTCAGTGTTAGACACAGATAAAAAGGATGCATCAGTTGTTGCACCTTCTCCCAACAGTTGCAAATGCTCAATTCTGGACAGGCATGTCAATATATGCTCCCAGGCTTCCTGAAGATGGTTACCATCTTCAATGGCTATAGATATTATTGCCTGTAAAAAGGTAAATGTTTCAAAAAGTGAGATATAAAGAAGAACACAAAACAGAAAGAAACTTGTACCATATCAAAGCAAATCCCAAGAAAAAGGAAGCAAAAAGCATCAAAAAGTATAATGCTTAACAAACACATTTTCTGGCATTTGTGGTGGGAGGATGCATGTGCAAGCATTCAGATGCAGCAATTCTAATTCTTCCCACGATATAGCATATGAGAAATCCAGGGGGAAGATTCCGTTCTTTGTTGTTATATGCAAAACCATTACTTACCTTTACAGCATCAACATTCTTTTGTTTCATATCTGCAGCACAATGGAGAAAAGTGAATTTCGCCACAGATGTGACAAAAGCATCTCTCTGCGTCTGCATGCCCATTACTGCAGTTACATGCACAGCATATCGAAAGCCCAGTATGCACTGAGTGGTAGTGAGTCTATCATCACTCTGGTCAAGTGTGACACTAAATGCAGCCAGCATGGGTCCCCAGCAGACCTCCACCATAAACCTCAAGATTGCTATATCTGAAACAGCATGATAAACAGACCTGCAACAGCAAAAGAGGGAAAAAGACTATCATTACCAAACATTACGCAGTTAGTCTTTGGGGAAACTTTGGGATGATAAAAGAATAAAGATCAATTTAATACAAAAGCAGGATGGAGAGAATAGAGGAAGGTAGAAGAAAAGAATCCTCTTTGTTTAATAATGTGAGTTGTTAATATCAACTAAATATCAAATGACTTCATTTTCCAACCAACATATCACAAGCCATGGCAACCATATGGAAGAACATGTGAAAAATTCATCTTAAGCTCACAGAAATGGTATGAAGGAAGCATACATGGTTAAAACTATCAAACTGTGACTAAGATTCAAGACGTAACTGATATCTGACCCATAGAGATGCCAAACTTCTACTATTCCTTCCCCACCACTCATTTTGGAAATAGCAAACCTTGTAAATGCATTAGACTAGAACTTACTCTGATTTTCCCGACTTTGCCTTAAACTGCTCTTGGATATGTCTAATAAGAAGCCCATTTGCACCCAATGGCTTTTCTTCAGTTTGCTTCCAACTGACAAGATTGAGTATACCATCTAAACCCAATAACTTATTTAAGCTGTTCGCCTGCTTGCTTTGAGGAACAGAAGAATCAGCATTCATCTTAATTTCATTTTTCACAATCTGATCATAAAGAGCACCAAGATACTCCTCAGGTAAATCCTTGCCATCATCTATTCCTCGGTTGTTTCGGATGAAATCAGACTTGGTCATCTGTATACAGAAGCAAATATATAATAGAAATAACAACAGAATCAAATCTACTGTAAACTTATCTTATGTAAAACTAAAAACATAATTCGCGAGAGTACAAGCAAAATTCCATATTTTTGTCGGTAGAATTTAAAGCATCAGAGTGGCTTACGAGCCCCACAATAGATCATTAAGGTTCTCTGAAAAACAAGTACATACATAAGCAAGCAAGCGAAGCAAAAGCCCGCAATTAAGTGACATGCTAAAGAAACAACGTATTTCATAAACAAACCTTATCTTTGACCATGCTATTATGGGCATCAGTGTTGAGCATTATGACAGAGTATGCCAGTACATAAGCAGTATCTGCACTAGTAAATGAGTTTGGATTGCATTTACAATAGCGCTCGGCAAACTTTTCCATGATGCGGTCAATTTTCTGTGCCTCTCCTGGCAACCTGAAGCCACTTAGGAAGAACCTTATTGCTTCGCCAAAATCTATAGATTTGAAATTAAGGGAATCTACGTAGGCATGCATGACTCTCAAAGCAAATTCCTCCCTTTCACCAAAATAATCACCAATCATGGTTTCATTCAGCCCAGCAGTGTTTTTCTTAAGAAAAGAAGCCACTTCCTCGGGAGAGTTGCCAACTTTTTTGGTTTTTATAAGAAACTCGATGCCTTTGGATGGCTTCTTGTTAAACAATTGGACTCCTTTCTGCAAGTAACCCAGTAAAGCTGTCACTAAAACCAAGCTTGTGAAGGAAAGGAGAGAACTAAATATATAATGAAGCTACATAAAAATACATGAAAGAACAAAAGCCAGTAGAAATATGGAAAATTATCATGATATATCAAGGCAACCCTCTCTTAAAAATTATTAACTAAATAACTACAACATGAAGGTACATTCATGCTCTATCTCCCCACTTAAAGCAATAACTAACCTGGAGTTCAATCTTGTAAGCCCGGCGTTGCTCAAGAGTAGCAGAATCTGACAATTCAGAATTTAATTCCAAATGTAATTCATAATCAGGGACAACTCCATCTTCTGCACTTGGGGTTAAATGGCTCTCTGCTGAAGTTTCACTCTCAGAGCCACTAGGCAAATCAGAATCACCTATCTTCAGCTGTTGGTCCATCCAAGCTCCCATTGACTTGATGATGCCAACTAAGCACTTCACTGATTCATGCCGGAAAGTAATATCCTGTACTGCAGACAAAGTTGTGGTTGAACCCGGTGGTGGCCCTAGAGCAGTTTTCAGAAGGCCATTGACAATCCTGCAAATATCTGATGGGATTATAAGAGCTTTAATACATTTTACTAAAGTGTGCATCTAAGAAATAAAAGAATGAGAAATTAAAAAAATACATTAGAAAATGAGATAAAGCCAGCTCTGAGAACATCATGAGATGACTGGTGCTTCAGTTAATTCCTAAGTTGACGTACAATCCTTTTGCAAAATTTGAGAAAAGGTATCAAATTCATAAATGGTTTCACCATATGATTTGATAAAAGGAGGCATTTTATTGAAGTACAATATTAAGAAATAACAAAGAATGAGAACTTAAAAGAACTACATTAGAAACAAAGCAAAAAGCATGCCCTGAGAACATTAGCCAAAAATTGGTGTTTAAGTGAGTTCCTATATTGAACTACCTTCCTAAGCAAAATTTTGAGAACATGTTCAATTTCATATAGGATTTCACATATGATTTGCTGGATACTTCTATTGAAAATTTGGTATGACAAACACACAAGATGACAAGAGAACAGCACTCATGTTAAACATTTGCATGGACAATTATTAGGAAAAGAGATACCTTTCAAATATATTAGGTGAATCCACATCACAGTCATAGTTCACAAATATATCAATGATAATCTGTGAATCACCAGCAATCTTTTCCAACATATTAAGGACGGTCATTTTCTGTACAAAACTTGGCTGGAGAACATTCTCTAGAACTCGTAGGATTAGCATGGGAAAGAATATTCCAATTTCAGCTTTCAGCCCTGATCTATATTTTGTCAACAAGCTCATAAAAATAGAACACTGGAGCTGGAAAACGGACATCACTGACAAAGCACTGTTTTTTAACAATGATAAGCAGAGAAATTGCTTAATTGCATTAAGAAACCTGCATGATGTGCCACATGATATAGGAAGATTAGAACAAACTTAACAGAAGATCACAAGAAAACAAGCGAGCTATTTATTGTATATGCTACATGACATTCAAAACTTGCAAGAAAAAAAATAAATCATATAAAAAACACTAATAATGATTTTGGAGCATTTTCATTTTATTTCGAATAACTACTAGCTAAAAGATGATTCTTCAGATAATTCATGAAAAATCCACCAAGTATGACAGAATTTGAAAGCAAATGGTTATTTTGGGAGTCACCATGCCAAGAACTGGGGATGACTATTTGAACCAGCTACATGTCTGACAGGTTTGTTCAGTGTTTTCTAAATTTTCCCTCATATTTGGAGACTCAAGACCGTCCAATTTCAGAATATGAACCTAAATGCCTTTTTATGCTTTATCTGGCTGTAGAAATTAAACTTCAATTACCTACTCTCCCAGCCTCCCCCCCCCACCCCAAACAGAACTTATAATTTACTGAATCATATAACACTGACATCAGAATTAGGTTAGCAAACACGCAAAATCTAAAGATTCATTACCACTCTAAAGTTCTTAAAACAACAATAATATTACTAGTAGACCAACTACTATATGAAAAATCTAATAACTATCGAAGATAGTGCCTAAAGTAATATAACAACATGCAAGCAACCTTATTAACTAATTATATTAATAATAAGTGCATATATCAAGGAATAACATAGAACAACTTGCCTCTCATTTGAGCACCAAATTGAACCCCCATTATCCATAACAACCTTGAGAAGTTCCAAAGATAATGTCTTCCCTCTCAAAAGAACCTGATCATCAGGATTCTCCTGGGATGAAAATTTCATTGATAACTTGCACAAATTCTTAAAAGCAATAAATCCATCCTCCCTAATTTTACTACTAATCCCACCAGGACACAATTCCACCTCGTCCTTCATCTTTTCCAACCCAATTTCCTCCCCCTCGTCCTTAGACTCACCATTTTGCGACACTGGAACCGGCTGCGAAAGCTTCAAATCTGGTACCCCTTCACTAGCACTCATAACCTCACTAACGAAATTCTGACAAAAATAGATTGAATTCCCTTCATTTAAGTTCTTATCAGTAAACTCTAAAAGCTCACTAACTGACACTGTTGAAATAGAAACATCCATGGAATCTTCGTCAGCACGGGCGAATATGATGAGCATAATTTGAGCTAAAACGGACTTAGCACAGATCTGATTGGTTCCATTTAAACCACCTAAATATATGTTGTACAAAGTTCTAACTAACTGAAGCAAGCAATCCCCACGGATCAAAACACAGGGACATCGAACGGCGGAAAGTAAAGCTCGAAGCACAGCGAGCTCGACTGCTTCCTCGCCAATGCCGCCGACTTTGCATACACTATCGACAATCTTGTACATGATCGAATCGAAGTTTTTCCCGTCGATCTCGCCGCGAACGACGCCGGCAGAGAACAATTTGAAGACACATTCGAGGGCGGGATCGGCGACTTTGGCATAATTGGAGTCGAGAGCGAGTAGGATAGGATTGAGAACGAAGTCAGCGTCGGAAGAGGAAAGGCCGAGCAAAGGAGAAGCCGGATCAGGTAAGGCGGTGTCAGGGAGAGTCTCAAGCTTGTCTAGAACGGATTTGCATGAGGAAACAAGGTGAGAGTGTTTCCGCCAGGCGGCATTTTTGATGATCTTGTCGAGAGATGGGCCAAGCACGCGGCCGCACCGCGACGGGCCGCCGAGTGTTTGGGAAGCTGACATCAAAGTCCTTCTTCTTAGGGTTTTTCAGATCTGTGAAATGCGATGTCTGTGTTTGGTTGAAATCAATGCGAAGTCATGAGAATTTGAAATACTTTGGAAATTAGTATCAATCGAGATCTGCTTATGCTTGTGTTCCTTCTAAAAGTTTAATTTTCGGCTTAATATGTGATTCCATACCTGAGTTTAGCTTTAATATTCAATTTAGTACTTAAATTTTTTTACTTCAAAATGGTACCTAAGTTTGATTTTAATATTCAAATTGCATCATGTAGCCCAATAGTTGTTTGACATGTATTTTCTAGTAAAAAATATCGATTCTGAGCAGTGCCACTTTATAACCCTTCTTAGAACCAAAAGGGGACTATACTGTTATGGTATTTTCCGTTATCGATGCGAAACCCAAACATAACTCCTAACTATTGACCCACAACCCGAGTAAATGTAAAGGAACCTGGGTCCCACAAGTTAGAGATATTAAGGGCTCGCTGGGATAGCTTGCGAGCCAAGTTCGCATGCATGTTATTGGGTGTTCGCAGGCAAAGGATGTGAAGTCAAGTGCGTGATACGATAAACAATTGTTAAGTCTAGAGCAGTATACATGTTGGCATGCATAAAACCTACTTAAGATGTCATTTCAATAAATAGTAACTGTATCTTATAAATACTCGATTCCCCTCTCCTAGGGGACACATAACAAAAACACTCAATAGTGTTTTAATTAAATCAAAGAAAAAACTCAGATACCAAATTGATTTAGTTTCAAATTGAGAAAGCTAAGTATTAAAATGAACATTAAAATCAAACTCAAGTACCAAATTAAACATTAAAACTAAAACAGATACTAAATAATATATTAACCCTTTTTCTTAATTTGCGTTAATAAATTTTACTGTCTGAATGTCACGTGAACATTAAGAATGAGATAAATCTATTTTAATATTTTTTTTTGTTGTTTAGTCCATTTTAATTGTGACACGTGACTTCTATGTTTTATTCAATTGATTGAAACTGTGTAATTGAATTAAATAATTAAACTTCAATTGAATAATAAATATTATAAATAATTCATAACATATGTTTGATTTATATCATTTTTCTTATTTTTTAAAGATAAACTATAAAAATAGTCACTTTTATTTTCTTCAGATTATATTTTAGTCACTTATGCTTTAAATATTATGTTTTAGTTACTCACGTTATCGATTTGTTATGTAGTAGTCACTCTACCGTTAAACTCCATTACCTTTCTAAATGCAATCCTACATGAAAGTTCAAATGGGTTTCAAATGTCAACTTTAATGTTCTACATGATAGTCTAAAATAAATTTATTTAATTAAAAACCAATTTTCATCTTAGCATCTGGACATCAAATTTGGTATTTAAAACCGATTTAGACTGTCACATAGGACTACCATTAGGGAGGTAATAGAGTTTAACGGTAGAGTGACCACTTCATAATAAAACGATAATGTAAATAACTAAAATGTAACATTTCAAACATAAATAACTAAGATGTAATCTGAAGCAAACAAAAGTTACTATTTTTAAAGTTTACCATTTTTTAATTCTCAAAATAAAATTAGATTAATGTTTTATAAAACCATAAAAATATTTACAAATAATAAATAGAAATTAAATTCGGTTTTATTAAAAAGGAGGTGTGGAAAAGGTTTTGGAAGGATGGCAGAGAAGAAAAGTAAAAAGGGGGAGAAGTGAATTGTGGTCAAGGCAGGTGATGCTGGCGAGATTAGCTCAACTGAGGGTCCATTACCATTGTTGTACTTCTACTCAACGGTTACCTAACTTCAACTATTATAAGTCTTGCTTTCTCATTTATTTTGTATTGATTTTAAAAAGTGTTTTTAAAAATAAAAAATATTTTAAAAAGTTTTTTTAAAAATTTTAATTTAAGATTTGAGTGTGTAGTATTATTTAAAAAATATTTTTTAAAAATAAAATGTCCATTTATTAGATAATGTATTTAAATAATATTTAAACTAATTAATATTATTATATTTTAGTAATAATATAAAAAATAATTTATTATAAGTTGTTGTTAATATTTTAATATATTAAATATAAATTTTAAATATTTTTAAGCAATAAATATTAAATATTTATAAATTTTAATTAGAATATATAAATTATATTTTAAATAATTAAATATTTGTAATTAGATATTAACACATTTGTATTATTTTAAAAAATATTTTTTTATTTTTAATTAATTATTTTAATACGTTTGTAATTAAGAACAAATAAGAAAATGAAAAGTATCATGTTGAAGGGGGTGAAAAAGTAATTAAGCACCAAAAGTACTTTTGAAAGCTAAAAATTTTAACCAAAAGTAACTTTTTTAGCACAGTTTTTTTTTTTCCAAAAATGTCTTTTTTAAGCAATACTAAACAAGGCCTGATATAGCTCACGAGTAGACCTGATCATAATCAGGTATCTATTCAGGGTTGAAAATCCGTCTAAAAAGGGACTTGGATGAAAAAATAAGACCCATTGTATAAATGGGCTGAGCCTCAGATAGAATTTTTTAGTTCGGACTTAGTTCTGCCCAAATCAGCCTAAACTTTCATTTTTGTTGTTGTTTTGCTGCCATTTGCAATTATATTACTACTATTTTATCATTATTGTTTTGATATTATATAACTCATGTTTTATTGTTAATTTTACTACTATTTTAGAGGTATTTATTTGCTACTATCTTAGTGTTATTGAAGTATAAATTTTTTTAATATATTTTTAATTTGTTGGGAAATAGTTATTTTAATGATTTTAGTATATTTAATGTATTATATTTTTTAATTTTGTTTTTATAAAAAAAATCTAATACGAGTGAGTTAGATTAAGCTTGGTTTAGTATTTTTATCTAAGATGGATTTGAATAGAATTTTAAACTCATTTTTCAAGCTAGACTTGAGCCAAGAAACTAAGTCTAAAATTTTACATTGGGTTTAATTTGGCCTAACTCATTGTCAGGTCTACCCATAAGGATATATTTTGAAATAAGATTACAATATTTTGATTGTTAATATTTTAGTTATTTTGTAATTTCATTTCTCGGAATAGTATCAAAATGTCAGAATATAGAGTAAAACAAAAAAAAAATTATTTTTCTTAATAATTAACGACTTGATATCATGCATTACAATTATGATTATTATATTATATTTAATAATTTATTTATTAATATATTAATTATGGTTTCATGCATTGTTATAATTAAGGTTTATAAATTTATTTCGGCATCATATAATTACTTATTAACATATATATTGTAATAAAAAGTATAATATAAAAATTTATCATAATTTTATGAAAATTAAGACTAGAAAATATTGAAGGAACTAAATTTGTTAAAAAAAAACAAATTCTATAACAAAGATAATTGAGTAAAAAGTATTTCTAAGTAATTTTACATTCTTTCAACTAAACACTTAATATTACATTCTAACCAAATGAACTAAACAAGTTAATCTTGCATTCTATTTGTAATCTTACATTCCCATAATCCTATTACGAAACGTAATCTAAGATAACCGAGCACAAAATTTTAAAAACATATTGTCGTGGCATTACTCAAAAATCAGCACCAAATCAAAGATAATTCGAGTAGTGAGTAAAGAAGTTGAACCGTAGCTACAACGATAATGTGAATAGGATACTGGATCAAGATATCTAGGCTGATTGTAAGACTCTTAGATGCTCTCCTGGGGTGACATACTCAACTTTTATAATGCAAAATCATTATGTAGCAACCACGATCAATTTCATTGCAGTAAAAACCTACAGATCTTTTTGCTATAGTCTTAATTGCAATGTTGTATCCATAGTTTATCTAGTTTCATGAGTTTTTGATGCAGAGAATTCATCAAAGTGGCAACTACAAAGCATATGAGTCGTGTTATTGATTATTATAAGTGACAGATAAAATTTTAGCTAAGAACGAAGAGAAAGCAACCAAAGAGAAATTTAGAAACTCATATTCACCAATTGGTGCAATGGGATTATTGACACTTTAATTTGAGTGAAATAAAATGTACTTTTTTCTGAAAGTTTCACTTAGTACAACTACAATTACAAGTACAAATTGTAAGAGACTGCTAATAACTTGTTTAGAGCTCGCTCAGAGGAATATTATCCCATCTAACACTTGCTACTGCCCATTGTGTGGTTCAGAGGAAGAGAACAAATCACTTGTTTTTTAGTTGTCTTGAGTGTTGGGCTATTTGGCAGCATTGTGCTTCGTTATGGGAGATCCTGCAGTTGGTCCCAAACAATCCTGTGATATGTTTTTCATGACATGGATTTGTGCTATTAACCCTAATTGTTGCAACAAGATATGCTCTGTGCTATTCTTTATTGTTGTTTGGTCCATTTGGTCTCACAGAAAAGAGATGATCAATAATAAAATATGGGATAGGGTTCAAGTTATTGATGTTATATTTGCTAGGGTTGCTTGGTGTTTCAAAGCTAAGTGGCCTGACTCTTAAGGCCTCATTCGATGACATTTTACACTTCCCTCTTTTTATTCAATCTCCTATTGGTAAGAAGCTTGCTAGATCATCCAAAAGATGGCACCCTCCGCAGTCTAGTTTCCTTAAATTCAACATTGATGGTGCTGCATCAGGGAGGGATGGCCTCGCTGGTATTGGAGGTGTTCTTATTAACGAACTTGGTGAAGTTTTGATGTCTTTCTCAAGAGCAGTCGGTGAATCTTATTCCATCACGGCAGAACTGCTTGCAATATGAGTTACGGTTATTTCTTTCACTGAATAGAGATGGTTCATCTCACATAAACTTATCATCGAACCAGATAGTTTGAATTCTGTCAATTAGATAAAAAAATCCCGTTTTAACACATCATCATTAAAAGGTAAGGTGGACTCCACTCTTATATTTAAAAATTCTGATTATATTTGAGATATAGTTCACATCAATAGGGAAGCCAACAAATTTGCAGGCAAGTTGGTGCACTTAGTGAGACTATCTTGAGCTTATTTCACCTATTGCTTTGAGCATTGAGTTGCTATTGCTTTGTGCATTGAGTTGCTATTGAAGGGAGTGCTTAGAAGCTGGCTTGTTTTTTTTTTGTTTTGCGCCTTTCTGACTTGAGTATTTATCGGATGATTTTATGCTTTGTCTTGATTTGTTTTATCTCTGGAGTTGACTTGCTAGTTTGTTCTGTGTTATGTTTCATTTTGTTGTAATCGCATCTTGATTAACATAAGACATTTTCCTTTCAAAAACATTCACAAACTATAAATATAAACACATGTTCAGTCACTACAATAGTATGTAAAATCAACCAATACATCGCATGAAAAACGAATCAAATAAAGCCGAAACAAGAGAAAAAGAAAAAACCAATCATCACAAATGCAGATAGTGATAAACCTCAATCTAACAATAAATGTCATTTTCTTTTTTTAATATAAAATAATAAGTGTTTTTAAATTTTAAATGAATTTTATTCACATTTATTGAAATATAAATTTAAAAAAGAAATTAGAAAACCCTTAAATATTTACTTAAATTTATTATATTTTTAACATTTTATTATTTAAATGATAAAACGGATAAAAAAATTAACGTACCTAATTAGGGTTTTAGCATGAAACTTTTTTTTGAAACCAAGAATAAACCACAGACAGACAACGCCATGTGAGAGCCACAGAGACCACGCTGCAAGTTACATAAAACACACAGCCATTGCATGGGAGTAATCTATTTCTTTCAGTTTCTCAACATCTCTGTGTGTTTTTTTCTTTCTAAATTCTTCATCTCTCTTAATGATGATAAAAGGAACCACTGTTTCAAAAAAAACAACTGTACGTGGAACCATGCATGTCAAAACTGAGAGATAACCTTTGAAGGTCATACTATAATGTCTTTCAATGGAACAAAACAGCTGCTAACAGTAGCATTGTTGTTGTTCCCTTTGTCTCGTATAACTATAGAACTGTAACCATTGTAGCTGGTGTTTGTCTTGTTGAAATGATACAAAGTATATGTTGTTTGCTCTAGTGTGCCTTCCCTGTAAACGAACACACTATCGTCTTCTTCCATACATCTCCATTTCCGGCTCCGATCGTGATTCCGGTAAAGCGGCATTCCCCTAAACACGAAGCACAGAAAGTTAGCTTATATTTGCTCCGACTCTTCATTTTTCTCCGAATGTATTTAAGAAGTATTCTTATCGAACTAATATCCAAACATGGGTACAAAGATATAAAGATGGGAACATCGAGACCGAAACTCATCCAGCTAGAAATTTATTTAATACCAAGGATTTAATTTGCCAACCATAGATATTCAATCTCAGTTTTCTCGTTTTCAGTACTAGAAAAAGACTTAAATTCTACAAGAAGTTTAACTTTGTATCTGAGACGTACTTGGATATGAATGTGGAATAATAAGCCTTCGAACATCCTCAAAATACATGAAAAAACATATAAACAAAATAAACTAACCCCTACACGCATACATCACACAAACACCAAAATTCAAGTGACAGAAAATATTTGGATTCAAATTCAAGACATGTTAAGATTTCAGAGGATTTTGAATTCAAGAGATATCAAGATTCCAGCTAAATTAACTATATATGCCAAAAAAAAGTTAATTGCTCAAATAGGTTGGTTTTTTAAAAATTTAGGGAAATAGACACAGTTACCAGGAAAGCTGTCCAACTAGATGAGATTTCTGCTGCACGTTAGAGAAAGTGTGTCTAAAGGCTTTTTCTTTAAAATTTTCAAAGACTTCCAACTGAGTGCACTTTCTCAACCTGCCAGCAAAAAACTTATCCAGCTAGACGAGCTTTTACACACTCTCTCTAAAAGTGATTTATTTTCCTAAATTTTCAAAAATTCAATCTATTTCCTCGATTAACAAATTATTTGTTGCTGCATATATAGCATATTTAACCTAAGATTCCACATTAAGAGAGCTAAAGAATTGAACCATGCCAATTATGTTACTCGGATTTGGGTGTCCGTTGAATACAAATATGATTAGATTTTGTTTATAACATTCAAGCAGCATCCTCGACCAAACACAAATATTAAACTTCAAAGATATGAACATCATCCTAATACAAATTGCATTGGAAACTATAGTCTTTGTCTATTTGCTTTTATTGTTTTTAGCTAAAATCATCACAGAATTTAAGAATGAATTAACACAACAAATGTGGAGCAAATATTTAAACCTTGATTTCCCAACAAACAAGCTTTAAGAGTGTAAAAAGAAAAAGGCAATCCGTACCTAATGTGGAAGAGTTCAGAAATATCGCACATCTCGAGATAAAAGTTAACGGCGTCTAGGAAAGCGCGGTAAGTGTAAATGTGAAGCCCATCAATCCTTGGGTAAGGCAATTTCGGTCTAGGCGGCTCCGTCGTCGGCGGTTCACCCAGACAAGACGAAGACTTCGTCGACCACCGCCATAAAAACCCCGGAGACGCCCGATAGACATATTCCTTCCAAACAACCGGCGAAGTTCCGTGGTCCGGCGGGAGGCCGACGAAACCCATGGTGGCCATAATGGGTTCGAGCTCGTCGTGGGTCATGAGGGGCTTGAACGTCTTGGTGTACCAAAGCGCTAGCTTTCTCATGCAGAGTCTCATGCAATCCTCCATTGTTAATGGGTTATTGGGAGAGGATCGAGAAATGAGATTTTCCGGGAAATTTTATTTTTCTGAGCTTTTTGATTGTCGTAAAATGTGAGGGAAGAAAGGGAGTTTGATTGTTGAATAAGAAAAAGTGCAGATTTTTTTGGAGCGTGAAGTTTTGAAATGGGTTTCTTAATTTGACACCTTAATTACAGCTAATTTACCAAATTACATCCTAATTTCTGGTTTTTCTTAATCAAAATATGGAAACTTTCATTAAACCTTTGTTGGTAAAAACACCTTTTTGGTCCTTCTCGATATCGATATTGAAGTAAATTGGTCCCTCTAAAAGACGTAGAATAATTTAATCCTTATCAAATTTTGAAAATGAGCAACTAAAAATAATTAATCGTGGCTTTAATATTTTGTACATATTTTTTATTGGTTTAATAACAATTTTGGTCTTCAAAATTTACATATTCTATCAATTTAGTCTTGATTTAATAAATTTAACCTGGAATGTTTACACATTGTCAACATTTGTACATAATATATAAACATCAAGGGCTAAATTTACTATCATACCAAAATTGAGAGGGCTTAATTGCCCCCATTGTTTTTTGAGAGTCACTAATTTGTTCAATATTGAAATTGAGAATGATGGAAGAGGTGTTTATACCAATGTTTTTTATATCGGGCCGATGGTTGAAACAGCCAAGCCACCAGTTCGCTAGTCCTATTAGTCTCATCAGTCCGACTAAAAACTTAATAAAAATTTTAAAAATTAAAAAAATATCGATTCATATCAGATTCGAATCTAACTTATTCAAAATCATTATCTTAACCAATATCCTAATCGATTCCTAATCCAACTAGTTATAACTAGACCAATTATGTGATTTCAAACTCATGAACAAGTTTACTGGAGGCTAATTCTAAACTTTTTCACGCTCAAGCTTCCAAACGACAACTCCGCTTAGGGACAACAACAACCTTCAATGGTATGTGTTCAATTTAGCCAGGTTTGTATTTTAATTTGTTGTAAAATGTTTATTTTAATATTTTTAATATATGTAATATATTATATTTTTAAATTTTTTATATAAAAAATAATTTAAAAATATTTATTTCAGTCAAGCCAGATTGAACTCAAATTTAATATTTTTAATAAATAAAATTTTAAGTTTATTTTTTAACTTTCGCTAAATCCAAGCTTAAAAAATGGAACTAAAATACTTGCATTGGCGGAGCTAGACTCATGATATATATACCAAATATATGCACCGTTATAATTAATGAGCATTTAAGTATAACTTGTTGTGTGGTTGGTTGAGCATAATGATGTTAGTTTCGTTCTTTTCTTGTACGTTCAATGATGTTAAATGGTCATTGCTTATATCAAATGTGGATATTTTACGCTTTATATCTTTGGGTTTACATATTCATCCATAAAAATTTGTGAATAATTTTTTAATGCATATCACAACCTTAAAAAATAAAGTTGATTATGAACCCCATGTGATGATTTAGTGATTAAGAGTATTCACCGTCGTAAGTATGGTCCGAATTAGAATCATGTTGGTTGTTTAGGTTTTATTTAAATATTGTAATTCACAAAAAAATAATAATAATGTTCATTATATTCAAAATTTTAATTAATACATACATATTCAAAATTTTACAGGACCATGATTAACCATCAAATTCAAACTTATGATTTTCAGAATTACAAAGTAATGTGTAATTAATAAGGTACTAATTTCTAGAGGTATGATGGCGTTATAATTTTCTTCAAAAGTAACCAATTCCCATCTTAATTTTTCTCTAAGCTTCAACATAGACTAAAAATTATATTTAAAAAAAAGTATTGTAAAATGTTTATTTTTTTAAAAGGTAATTTATAGATGATCGATCACCAAGCTAAAAAAAATGATGGCGACTCCTATGTTCTTAATAAAACTCAATATTTTAAGAATTAAAATTATCATGTTTTTTCTCAAATATTGCCAAGCTAATTTTTATTCAAAAAATGGTTTCAACTTTGATAATGATATGCTTGTGGCCCCTTTCTCTGCTCTTTTTTTTCAAAAATTCTAGCCTATATTGAGTCGGATGTTGCTTCCTAGTGCATTTCATGGCTTGATGCTTGTAAGTTTCAGCCTGGTCCCAATGATACTAATGCAAGTCTGATTCTGTGAAGGATCTTCGTCCAATTGCATTGTGTAATGTTGTCTATAAAATTCTTGCAAAAACTCTTGTCTCTGCCTAAGATTATTTCATCTTTGCAACTTGCAATCAGCCTTTGTTCCTGGACGACTTATCACCGATAGCAGATTTTGAGATCATTAACTATTTGAAAGGTTGCTATAAAGTTTGATATTAGTAAGGATGTGATACAGTTAACCGGGATGTCTTCTGCTTTGTTATGTCTAAGCTAGGGTTTACTGGTAAATGGATCAATTGAGTAAGGCTATTTGTATCCTCTAGTTAGATATTTGGTTGTTTTCACCGGTAACCAGATTTGATCACATTGTTCCACCTCGGCCAGATGTTGTTCATCATTGTAGCTCTTCTCGGTTAGGCACGTAAAGATGAGTTACATCCTAGCTCCATCTCCTGCATTCTATGGCGTAATTTTACTGGACAAAAATCATCACCATGGCCTAAACAACCACATAGGAAGCAAAAAAGGGTTAACTTTGATGAAGAGATCATAATTTTCTTTTTTCGTTTTAGCGGCTTACGAATGACCAACTCTACCCAAATACGGAGAAAGTTCCAAAAGCCCCGAGATAGTTGCTTCGTATCATACTCCAATAATTTTCCTACTATAATCTGTATATAATAAAGAGACAATCGATTTACACTTTAGACTTTAGACTTTAAAGTATACTGTTTTTTCTTTTACTTTAATCTTTAAAGTTTGTTTTAGTACATTTCAATTTCTAACATTATCAAATGTTGGTTGTTATGTTTTTATTCAGTCCTTTAAACCTTAAAAAAATCGATTGGAATATTTAGCCAATCATAAAATTACTACATGTCGTACACTAACGTCACAATAACATCATAATCTAGGAAAAAATTTAAAAATATTTTAAAATACAAAAAATATTTAAAAATATATATATATAATTTTCAAAATAAAAATAAAAATATGTTAGAATTTTTAAAATTTGTAAAAAAATAAAAATTTATATATAGAAAATATATAAAAATTATTAGAAAATGTAAAATATTGTAAACATTATTAAAAATTTATAAATAGTTGTATCTTGAAATAAAATATATATTCGCTAATCACATTTAAAATATTAAAATTTTTATATAAAAATTATATTTAGTTAGAAATACAATCAATTTTTATTAAAAATGCATTTTAAAATTATTTTAATAAAAATAGAATTAATTTTTATATAACTTTTTTAATGTTTTAAAATACGTCAATTTTTAATATTTTTTTAGTGTTACTGATAGCATGCTTATTTGACTCAATTATCTATTTAATGTCTAGAGTAAGCTTCTTCCATCTATCACAGTGCTAATGCTCTTTTATTTTAACACTGATGGATTTATGGAGAATGATGACATATTTATATATTTACGTGCACTTAATTTATAATTGTGATCATAAATATTGAGAATTTAAAAAAAATTTGAATTCAAATATTTTAAGGCAATATATGCATATATTAATATTTAAATATCTACCTCACTTTAAAAAAAAATTTGTTTGCCAATTAAGATATTGGTTTAGAGGCAAATAATTTTTCTTGAGATAATAAAAAAATATTTGAAAAACATTTTTCCAAATTTATCACAGATCTACCAATTATAAATGACTTAATTCACAAACTGGTACCTAAATTATACTCTTTTTTCCATCTTGGTATCTAAAATTTTATTTGGTCACAAGTGGTACCTAAACTACTTATTTTTCCAAGTTGGTACTTTTGTTGGTCAAACTGTTAAATCTATTTTAAAATGGTCCTAACCCACAAATCAGTACTTAAATTATATTAATTTCCCCAAGTCGGTATCTCAACTTTTTTTTGTTCACAAGTGGTACCTAAACTATTATTATGTTACCCAATTTACACTAAAATGTTATATTCGTCAAAGAAACTTTCTAACCAATAATAAACCACCATATCATATAAACTTAAAAAAATATTTTTTTATTTTTTTTATTTTTATTTTTTTCTACATTTCTTTCTTTTCTTTTATAATGTCTAACAATATTAATAATGCTTGAAATTTGCCCTTCGGAGGCCAAGACGCTGACTATTAATTATATTTTTGAACTTCACCACCTACATGATCTACCTGACTACCTGACAAGATAAAAAAAAAGTTATTTCATAAATCAAAATTAGTGTAAAGGTCCGGAGAAAGGGGTTGAACTGCTTAATTCGCCAACTGATACAAACCGATTGAATCAAGCTAAAAATTCAATTGAATCAATTTCTCTATTTTAAAATATTTATATTTTTATAAATTTTAAATAACATATTTGATCGATTCAAACCAACTAATCAAATCGGAAATTGATGACTTGATTGGCAACCACCATAGTTTGCATTTAAGGTTGAAACTTTTGATAAACCTCTCAAACATTGTCACACCACCTCTGTTTTCCCTTTGTTTTTTTCATTGTCGCCCCACATCTCTGTTTTCCCTTTGGTTTTTTTCCCTGCAATTTTCATATTTCTTGGCACGTTTGGTTGCTTCGCCTGCAAAGAAGACAAATATTTTACTTTAAGTTTGAAACAGATCTAAAATTTTTCTTTCTTTTTTTTTAGTTTTTTTTGGCTTTTTTATAAAACTAATTCCAAAAAATTAATTATTTAAATAACTTATTTTTTTAATAAAATATGAAAATAACTTAAAATCTACAGTAAAAATTGATAGAGTCAAAATGTTTGGCACCATTAACATGTCACGTCAGTAATCTGGATAAAAAAATTAATTTTTTTGATGGAGCCATATAGAATAACGTCAATTGTATAAATACTAAAAAAAATATTTTGATTCTTAAAAAAATGGAGAGTTTATGCAATTTTACTTTTTTTTTAGTAGAGCCAAATAATTTGGCACCACCTATTCTACCTATTCTACTGCCTAGTCAAACACCTTGACTTTTTTATTTGTTTTTCATTTGTTCCTTTTCTTGATTTTTTTATTTTTTTTTCATTTTTTGTTTTTATTTTTTTTTCTTTATTTACTTTTTTTAGTTATTTATTTGTCTTTTATTTGTTTTTTTTTGTTTTATAATATTTTTAATGTATATTTTAAATATTTTATAATATTATTTTTAAAAATTTTAAATATAATTTTTTAAAATATTATAAAACATTTAAAATATATTATTTTTAAAAATATGAGCTTTTAAATTTATTATTTATTTTATAATATTTTAAATGTATATTTTAAAATTTTTAAATATTATTTTTTTTAAATCACTTTTAAAGATATTCAATCTTTTAAAAAAATTTATATTTAAAATTTTTAAAAATAATATTTTATTTGGTGGAGCCATTCACTTTATTACAAGTGTAATTTTTTTAAAATATATTTTTAATATAAAAATTTACAATTTGATATTTTATTTTAACTCCACCTCTTGGTTCTCTAACATATATAGAATGATGAAATTGTTGTGTTTAGTAAGAGAGTTCAAAAATTCTGTTGAAGATGAATAACGAGATGTTTTTGGTATATGTTCTTTTTTATGGTAAAATTCTAGAAGGTGATGTTGGTTGTGTATTTCAAGGTCGGCAAAGAGTAGGATTGCGATTCAAAAAAATGTGAAGTTGGCAAAAATGAAAAGGAAGATTAGTGCGAAAATAGCTATCCATTCTAGAAGGGCAATGTCCTGATTATTTTACAAGTTTTCAATCTCTACAAATCCGTTGAAATTTTGTAAGATACAACTGATAGATGATAATGACTTGGGCACTATGATGGAAATATAATGGTCGACTGGGAGTGAGAACCCCCAACCAGTTGAGTTATTTGCTGAGTTAACGGACTTAGAGCATGTTGAGAATGTTAGTCCAATAAGACAACATCGTGGATTTGACTTTGATATTAATGTCGAATGGACAGGCCAATTAGAATGCGAAGGGATATCATAGATACCCGAAAATCCAAATTATTGTGGGAGTTTGTATAACAATCCTACCCCTAGTCCCCGTTTACAAATACATCCAGAGGTGATAATAAGCACATAGACAGACGTCGGAGAAAGGACCAATAATGGTGAAGATTCTGGTCAGGACGTTGAAGAGTTCAGTGACCCCAATGTTGATGAGGTTTCAGACGATATCGATGATGAAGGCTTGGAAGAGGTTGAAGATGTTCACGGCCTTCATTCAGTAACCCAAGTCATGGCATTATTTTACGAAATAAAGTTAGGGGCGATATGTTGAGTGTAGATCCAGATGCAGCGCATGCATTCGAGTCCCCTGAGCACACCGATATAGTACTTGCTCATAGATTGGCATCAAATTTGCAATTGAAAGAGTTGTTCGTTGGGCAACGGTTTGAGAACAATGTGGACTGTGTGTTTGCAATCAAACAGTACAACATGAAATTGTCCATTGATTACAAGGTTGCCAAGTCTACACCAACATTATATGTTGGGGAATGTATAAAAGATGGTAATGAGTGTGGTTGATGGGTTCGAGCTGTATTTATAAAGAGGACTCAACAGTGGCATATACGAAAATTAGAAGGGTGTCATACATGCACTATCACACATATATTTCAAGACCACCGAAAATTGAATGCCAAAAGTATTTGCAACTGCATCATGCCACTAGTGAAAGATAGCCCAATCATTCATGTGACGAAATTGATTGCGGACATGCAAGCCCGATTTCAATACAAAGTGTCATACAGGAAAGCGTGGTGGGCGAAACAAATGACCATGCAACAATTATACGGTGACTAGAATGAGTCATATAATAAACTTCAGGGCTGGATTTCAACGATGGTGGGGTACATCCCAGGAACTGTCGTGGACTTGTAAACGTTGCCTTATAGAATCCCAAATGGACAATTGGAAGTGGGGAGAAAAGTTTTCTGTCGACTAGTTAATCTTCACAGACTGAAGGAAATTAAATGTTGTACTCGATGTTTGCATTTTATGGTCTTTTGGAAATAAAATTTGTATTGTTTAGTGTTAAGCTTTTATTTAAAATTAACTGTTGTAACTTTTAATACTTTAAAAGATATTATAAATTATACAAAAAAGACTAATACATAAGTTGGGGAATTATAAACCAATTCAACAAATATTACATGACACTTGAAATTTACATAACTCAAAATTAGAAAGAACTGATAGTGGTATCGTCGTTTGAGGTATAGCAATTTATGGGCCTTCATTAATGGGGTGGACGTTGGGGTATACTATACACATCAGGAGGATCGGTAGTTGGATCGAACGTGGCCTGAGGCGAGGTGAAGTACATGTTATTACCAAACATATCAAATGATATCAGTGGTTGCTCTAGGTTATATGAACTCGAACCGCCTATGTCCAAGTGATATGAACTGCTCTGCGACCCATCACAAAAAGCGTCAACCCATTGATCCGATATGTTCAAAGGTTGGTCCTTCGAGTCAGGCTCCGCCATATATTGATCCTCTGGCTCCCCCATAGGTTGACTCCCACGTCTTTACCTGTGATTCGGTACTACCGTAAGTTGCCCACCATATAAATAAACAAGCCATCGAGTCATGTACCACTGTATGTATTCAGTCGAGGGTCTAAAGTCAAACATGTAGGAGTGCATCTCAAGTCGCCTGTTGTATCGGGCATTCTATAGTGCTACATAACATTAATGCTCCACGCTCCAATCTATTGTATGTTTCCCCCTCATGGTCTTACCGTGGAAATAAGCAAATTGTTGTGGCTCGATCAGTAGAAATTGTCTACACGTAAACTATCGCATAACGCGATCGGTGTTGTACCACTCAATGGTTGAGAAGTTGAGCATCGACATGTTAATGCACCACACATTAAGTAGACCCTATTAGACGTGTGGTCCTGTAACACCCCTAACCTGTATCCGTCGCCAGAATAAGGTTACGGAGCATTATCGAAAATAACAGATCAAATACAGACATTTCATATTATTTAACATTCATGTCAGTTACTATTCATAAAGCCCCTTATATTAGCCCTGGAGGCCCAAAATATGCATTAAAAATAAGTCGGGACTAAACTGGGTACTCAGGGAATTTTTCACGAATTTCAAAATTTTTCCTAGGTGCACAGTACACACACCCGTGTGGTCAGGCCGTGTGAGTCATGCCTGTGTCTCAAGCTGGTAGGCATTCGAAACGAGGCACACAGCTGTGTCCCAACCTGTGTCTGTACCCATGTAACTCTCTAACTTGTGCCACATGGCCAAGTTACACGTTTGTGGGTTAGGCCGTGTGTAGATGCAAGGGTCACACGGCCAAGCCATATGCCCGTGTACCAGGCTATGTAATCAATTCTGAGTATTCTGTTTTGAATTTTTAAGATGCAGAGGACACACGGCCATATCACACACCCATCTGTTAGGCCATGTGTTACACACGGTTGAGACACACGCCCTTGTCTCTGCTTGTGTCTTTGTCCGTGTGGACAAAATAAGACCATTTCTAAGCATTATTTCTCACCCAAACTTGTCTTCCACCTACATAAACACTTAAACATATTCCCAAACCAACATAAAACATTTAAATCAAGTCATAATTAAGTTTTATGCATATCATATTATCATATATAACCAACTCAAATCATGTTATCATTTTGCCTATTAATTAACCATTAATCAGTTATACCAAAACACATATCAACTATGATAAGATGATATACTTATTTATATATCAAAATGTATCAAACATAAGCTATTCAAATGGCTATTCACAACAAAATATTTATATGCCAATATTGGCCAATTAACCTATACATGCTATTATAACCAAAATTAGTTTTATATTTATATCGAAATAGATCGATGGATAGTGTAATATGTCTCTGACCAGCTTCCAACCTTAACGAGCTTTCGAGTACTATAAAACAGAGGAAATAAAATAGAGTAAGCATTTAATGCTTAGTAAGTTTGTATAACAGAAAATTAACTTACCATTATTTTACACATAAAGTAAGCATACAAATATTTATCCAAAGAAATTTATCAATTAGCCTAAACACACATAATCTCAAGAAACATGTTAATCATGTACTTCATATGAATATCAAGAAAACCAAGATGAGCTTATTATGTAACAATTTTCATATATATATATATATATATATATATATGTTTCTCCACATAATATATTCATATAACATACATTTCCATAATAATTCATTTCAAGTTCGGATTATCTCATGTCAGAACTTTGCCTGTTGAATTTATTTGAAATATTGATGGATACACCGGTAGTACACTTGAAGTGTACAAAACTGTAATTCGTCAATACATAATCTATGGTGCTCATTAAAGCACATAATCGAAAAGTCCTCTCTCGAGCCATATATGTAACACCCCCTAACCCTAAACTGTTGCTGGAACAGGGTTACAAAGCATTACCGAACTTTTCAGACAAATTACAAACAATATACAAATAAATAGTATACATATTATAAAAGATTCATGATGTCCCTTTATGGACCTTTAAGGCCCAAATACATATTAGAAATGGAACGGGACTTGTTCAAGTACTCTGGAAATTTTTTGTAAATTTTTTTTTGTATAAACTCAATATAACCCATTTATAAATATCTAACATTCCCTGTAATTTCAAACCGCAACAAATTCAAAACCAATATCACAATCCATACAATTTCCATCTTCAACATACTTAATTATGCCTACAACATTGATTTAACAATTTGACATATGAACCTCCATAATATCAAACAAAATTAATTAATAAACTTCATTCATCTTTCCACTTAACTTGGTGTCAAAGTACCAAAACATTTTATAAAGTTTCGTACCATTTCATTTAACCATTTAAACATTGTAAACAACGCTTTACAACCAAAATCACAAGACAGATCTAGTGACCTTTACAACTCCTAAGTGTAACACCCCAAACCCGGCCTAGACGTTATGGCTGAATCTGGTGCCATTACATGAGAGTGCTTTTGGAAAAGCTTTAGCAAGTTTAAATCGTTCCGGTTATTATCTTTACTTAAGTCTAAAAATCGCTAATCAAGTTATTTGCTTAAACCCATTTCCTTTATGCGAAAGCTCTTAGTTAGTTTTAGAAAAAAAAAACGAAACCTTTATGACGTTTGCTTTTTAAAATAAATCCATAAATATCAATTTAAAAACCCAAACAAAACCAAAACAGTCCGAGTCCAAATTTACATAAATACTCCAAAAGTAATTAAAACGATAAATGTAACATCCCGAAAATTTCTACAGTGAAATATTATCCTTGATATAGTAAAATAAGCTAATAAAGTGTCGAGAAGAGGAAATTTGAGTTATGTTATTGCGAAATATATTATGACATACTAATTCAAGAAATGACTAAATTGTAAAAGTGAGAAAAGTTTTGTTGCCCAAGAGTAAATACTCAAAATTTGAGGGGTTAAAAGTGTAAATATGAAAATTTGAAGGACCAATAGTGCAAATATTTTAAGGGTAGAATAATCTGGAAACTAAGCAAAATTGATGAATTAGGACTAAATTGAATAGGTGAAGAATTATGAGGGACTAAATTGTAATTTTACTAAATTAAGTGATGACTCAAGGATGGAATTTTAAAAGATCATAAAGGGTAAAATGGTCAATTGGAAGAGAGAGAAATCTAGAAAGTAATGATTACATTGATGATATTTTATAATTATATAATTAAATAATTATTATTTTATTAATATTTTAATAAGATATTTTATTATTTTATTATTTTATTCAGTCTATATATATGAATGTGTGTGGAAAAAAGAGAGGAAGAAACCACCACCCTTTTTCCATGCAATTCACGTTGGGAGAGAAGAGGGGAGAAAGAAAGTTTTGTTTTCTTTACAATTTGGTCCTTTTAAGAAAAATTCACCAATTTCACCTAGAAATCCAAAGAATTTCCATAGCTACCGAAAGAGAAAAATGTTAAGGACACTATGGGGAGTTAGAATAGCAAGTTAGACTCAAGAAATAGAAGCTGAAGGAGAAAGAAAATCAAGTTAAAGATTGAAATCAATGGGACAAGGTAAGTACATCAAGATTTCAATATATTTTTAAGTTTGATATTATAGAAAAAGCATGGAAATGATGTTAATGTAGAGCTTTCTTATATATAGATTTATGTTCTTGATATGTTAATGAAGGGAAATAAGAGAAAGTGATGGAAAACATAGTAGAGAAAAGAAATAAGGGTGTCATAAACTTAGTAATTAATATCTTGCACTAAAACAGTTTGGACAGCAGCAGTAATCTAATTTTGTAAAATCACCAAAAATAATAGAAATTGAATTAGATGTTGAGTGACATATGGAATTAAAGCTTATTGAGTCTATTTTCATATAAAAGAAACAAAGAAAGTAAAGGAATTCTGTATTCTAAGATATTTATATTTTTATAAGACTAGTTTAGAATGATTTCGAGATCCCCTGTTCTGATTTTGAAAAATCATTAAAATTTATTAAAAAATGATTTTGGGACATAATTTATATGGTTGGATTCCTTAATGAGTCTATTTTTATAAGAAATAAACGGGAACATTATTTGAATTCTTTACAAAGAGATAATTAAATTTTACCAAAGAGTGGTCAGAACTGTCGAACAACAAAATAGGGGAGATTTTAATGAATAAACTGTACTAATTGGCTAAACCAAAAATTCTGAAAATTTTATGGTAAGGATATATTTGAGTCTAGTTTCAGGGAAAATTAACAGATCTTAATTTGGATTTCTGTAGCTCAAGATAAAAATAATTCAGTGACTATGACGCAGGTGGACAGCTTGAATATTCATATATAAGTAAATAGTGAAATTATTGATAATGTTACTTATAGCATGTTATATAAATTAAGGATGTGGAATGGAGAGGAGGAGGAGGAAAATATGTATGAATATTCAGCTATCATGGCTAATTTGCATGTTTTAGGCTCAAGGACTAAATTGAATAAAAGTATAACTTTATGGGCAATTTTGTAAAAATGTTAGAAATGGACAATTTGCATGAAATAGATTATTTTATTATTTAAAATTTCAAAATTGAATGAAATTATTAATTTAGTTCAAGATTGGGGAAAAATATATTTTAAGGATTAAATTGAAGTGTTGAAATTATGGAAAATTCTGATATTTTATAGAATTCACGGGTTGTTATCAATTTGTATGAGAATAACGGCTGGAAATAAGGATTTAATTGCAATAAATTTATTTATTTGAATCTAAGGATGAAATTATCATTAATTAAAAGTTTAGGGGTAAAATGGTAATTTTGTTTAAGAGCATTAATTGAATGTATTAGAACATGAAATAAGTGAAAATGATGATCAAATTTATTTATAAAGATCCGAATGACTCAAATACGAGACTTGAACGTTGAAAAGAAATGATATTCATTATGATGTGTAAATATGTGATTCTTTGACACGCTAATACAAGTAAATTAAGTATGTTGAGACGAATAATAAATCCAAGTAAAACATGTCTGGAAAAAAAATAAATACGTTTGAGGGACAATATGTTTAATTTTAATTGGTTCCAAATATAAATGTTAGATGAAATAAAATATTTGATAAATAAATCAGTAACTCCAGTATTACTCCGTAACTCTATTTCGGTGACGGATTGGAGTTAAGGGCGTTACAATAAAGCAATAAATAATCAATAAAACCGTGAAAATCTAGAAAGTATCTAGTAGTGGTCACCATCGAGCCCTCCACTGCACTGATCCATCTACTGCTGGGGATTACCTGACAGATAAAATAATAAAGGGGTGAGTTTTCGCAAACTCAGTGTGTACATCCCCACAATATAACATGTATGTAAGTAGATATCAGTTAATCAGCCATAAATCGAGCCTGAGCTCTTAACAGAATCAGTGTGGACCGTAGCCCACTCAGTACAGAATCAGATCAGATATAATCGGGCCTTAGCCCGTACAGATAACGCATGCATATCAAATCAGAAACAGATCATGCCCACCAACCCTGCACACCATCACTGTCCACCCTACACACCATGTGGGGATAAAATCGACCCACCCAGCCTTACACACTAAGTATGGGGTTAAAATCGACCCATCCAACCCTACACACCACGAGGTACTATAAAACGGCACATAACAAGTAAAGGCAGCAAGGCTGCCAGATAATCGGCTAAAAGCCTTTCAGTCTTCCTTCTCTTCCATATCAAACCCACCCCAATGCAATGCAGCATAAATAATGTCATGGCATGCTTTTATACAGTAAAAAGATCATACATATATATATAACACAGAACCAGTACACATGCTATCTATAACATGCTATCTTATACATTTCATTGTCACATCACAAAATAGAGGTCTACGTATCGCTTATCGACCTTATAACAGGTCAAAGTCGACTTGGGCGACTCGTGCAACCTTTCAGAATAGTTCAAAATAAGGGCTCACAGGCCCATGTGGCCTGCCTGTGTAGGTCCACACGCCCGTGTGGCCCACACGACCCAACTTGGCCTTACCTATACGGATCACATAGCCTGGCCCAGAATCCCACACGCCTTTGTGGTTCACTTATGTGGGCTCACACGCCCATGTGGCCCATACGGCCCAATTGGCCTAGCCTGTGCCTCACGCACGTCCTAGCCAGCCTTACACGCCCGTGTTAGTCGTGCCCGCGTGGCACACGCACAGCCTGGCTTGTCAATCACACGGCCGTGTCTATCCACACGACCTCCACATGAGCAGTCCACACGCCCATGTGGCGTCAACAGCATCGTTTTTAGCTTTCACTGAAACGCAATTTCAGTGAAATCGGAATACACACCTGGTTCGTTTTCGATGCCTAAGCACTCATGAGCACTTCCAAACCTATATTCGGCAATCCCGAGTCCAAAAATTAGTTACTTATATCGAATATTTATGAAACGATAAATCCCGAAACTAATGATAGCCTTACCTTTAAAAACGACGACGCTTCCTCGCCGAAAAGAACGCCATCTAGCAATCCCCTGAATTTAGATTGTCTCCTAACAGTAACAATCACCCTTAGAACACCGTTACTTAGCAGCAAGAAACAAAAAGAAGACTTCTAAACTTACTGAAATCTTACTAACGCGGCAATGTGATATAACAAGAGGAAAAGGCAGAAAACCAAGTTTGAAAGCCAAGAAAATCAAAGATAAAAATCGACAGCATGAAGAGAAAATTCGGCTGAAGCAAAAAGGGAGAAAAAGAATGTGAAGAAGGAAAATTTGCAAAGGAATTCCGCAGAGAGTTTGGAGAAGAATGAATTTTCAGCAATGGGAAACAGAATCCCGATAACTACCAAATCCCCAAATTCACTCCCCCACTACTCAATTTCCTAAACTAACTCTAACTCATTAGAGTGAATGAGCATAAAAATAATGCCCACACCACAAATCGAACATAGGACCTCAAGCATAATCCCTCACCACTTAACCACCAGACCAACAAGCCCATTCTATCATTCTTTTACACATAAATTCTTCTAAGCCTATTAATCAAAGGTTAGGTTTTAGTTAATAAAAACCCAAAATTTTTTCTAAAGCCAAGGCTTGAACCCAAGACTTCTCAGACACTCTCAGAACATATAACCACTCAAGCAGTCAACTATCTGTGTCAAAATCATGTAAATACATATTTAGAAGATTTTTTTCCTGCCATAAATTCACAAAAACCGAAAATAAGAAATTTTGGGGCGTTACACTAAGTACATGCCACTTTTACCAAAAGAGAAAATTACATCACCAAGTTTATGCTGAAATCAGGATTGATCTGGATGCTGAACCGGGATCTTTGACTTCTACTGACCTACGCACGGAAACAACTGTACGCTGAGTACGTCTATACTCAGTGGTATTACCATAATTCAAATTATAAAAACTATAATAAATAATAAACATCAAACATGTAACAATATAAGTCATATGTGTTAATTTATATTTTAATTTCATATATCAACAATAGTCTTTTATCAATTGGCATCACATATCATCTATTAAAACTTTAATCAAATCATGAACCTTTGATTCAAGCTTTCAATCTCATGTCTCAATTTCAATTCACATTTAAATTCGTAAATCCGCTTTCTCATACTTTCAATAGTTCAATCAATCAAATTCATTCGATTTTCTTATTTCATTTATTCAACCCTATTAACAAGACTCGGACCTTGGCGGATACACGAATTCCAATCAAACACACCAGAATGATCCACCCAAACACACCAGAATGACCAAATCAAACACACCAAAATAATCCAACCAAACACACCAGAATGGCACCCAGTACCTTATCGGCAAAGTCGAAGAATCGCTAAACTCTTCCAATCTTATGGCATACCAACTATATCCGATTCAGTCCAACTAGTTAATAGGGTATTCCAATTCTCAATTCAATTTCACTTTCAATTCAATATACAATTCAACTCAATACATTTTCCATTTAAATCCACATGCAATTCAATTTCAATACATATTAATCATTTAACTCAATTTCATACAATTTAATAATAGACTTACCTCATAATTTACTTACCAACTACATAATTTAAATATAACATTTAATAGTAAATAATTGAATTATAGTAATACAAACTCGAATTTTCTCATTTCAGTCCTCAATAATCTTTTCTTTTCCCTTCTATGCCGATGCCTCTGGTTCTTTGCTAGCTACGAAAATTAAAATAATTTACACTATTAATACAATACTAATTTATATTAAATAATTGAATTTCTATTCAATTTCTACCTTAATTTCAATTTGGTCCTAATCAAATTCACTTACTTTTCTATCTCAATTCATACTTTATTTCTACTCAATTTCCTACCAAATTCAACTTAACTATCTAATGTTCATGAATAAACCCTAATTTCAAATTTCTTTCAATTTAGTCCTTCTAACACAAAACTTATATCTTACTTTACAATTTAATCCTTTAATCAATTCTAACTAGAAATTCTATCAATTAAACCCCTAATTCATCAAATTGTTCAACATGAATCATGTTAAAAAATCTAAGAACTTCTAAGATTTCAACTTAAATTCAACAAAACTTTGTTCTAAGACTTCTAAAACATCAAAATTAAAATAAAAGGACTTAATTGACTTACCAAATTAAACTCCAAGCTTTAAAAACCCTATTTCTTCCTTTTCTTTTCTTTTCTTCTTTCCTTTCTCTGTTTCAAATGGTTCTGTTCTTTTCTTTGCTTTGTTTCCCTTTTATTTTATTTTATTATATGCTTTATTTATTTATTAATTATAATATAATATAATAATTATTATAATGAATATCTATTTAGTAAACAAATATATATTACAAATGTACACTTATATATTATTACATTTGTATATCATCATCACCATCCATTTGTTACAATTTAATTTATTTCATAATATAATAATTAATAGATAAATATCTTTTACTTATTATTTAAGAAAATATATAAATATTTTACAAGTGTATAAATATAAATATTACACATGTACAATTTTATCATCATACATTTGTCTTTATTTTAATTTATTTAATAATAACAATAATAATAATAAATTAACAATAAAAATCTTAATATTTTTATCCATTTAATCGCCTCAATTCCATGTTAATGGCTTAATTGCCTTTCTAACCCTTATTATTTTCTATTAATTTATAATTCAACTTTTATTCTTTATTCAATTTAGTCTTTTTTTACTAATTACTCTTAATTAAGCTTAATTCACTTAATCACAACCTAATTAGACACACTTCTAATAATTATTTACGAACCCATTTCTCTAAGACGGAGGCCCGATAATGTACTTTTTCGATGCCCGTGAATTTTGGGTCATTACAATATAACAGGAAGCTCATGTGAGCTATATAACGGGAAGCTTATCCAAGTTGCATAATGAGAAGCTCATAAGAGCCATAATCGGGAAACTTATACGAGCCATTAACGGGTAGCTCCGAAGAGCCATTAATCAGGAAGCTCCGGATAGCCATATAATGGGAAGTTCAAACGAGCCATGACGAGAAGCTCACAAAGAGCATTTAATCGAGAAGCTTGCGAAGAGCCATATATCAGGACGCTCATAAGAGCTATGGTGTGTCTACAACACATGCAGAATCACAACCAAGTCGGGATGCTCCGAAGAGCTATTAATAAGAAGCTCGCAAGAACCATATAATGGGAAGCTCAAGAGCGCCATATATCGGTATGCTAATGAGAGCTAATAACAGGACTCTCTTTCGAGTTATGGTGTATTCACAACATATGCAGTACCACAACCAATTCGGGAACTCTGTAACTATCGAATTTCATTTATTCAAACGGGATTTAACATTTATCAGGCTTTATCGGATATGTAATCAATTGCATATATATATATAATCAATTGCATATATATATATATATGGCATTTACACAATTCACATATACAACATTCAATTCAAACATAAAAATATACAAAATTTAGTTACACAAACTTATCTCAACAAGTGTTTGTGTATTTGTAATCTACTAATTCGATACATTCTCTTTTCCTTGTTCTAATTTCGTATTTGGTCTATCCGAATCTATATAAATAAATTTGACATCAATTTAATACAATTCATATTCAATTCAATTCACATCTTAGGAAAAATTACCATTTTGCCCCTATTCTTTTAATTAATGACGATTTCGTCCCTAGCTCAGAAATTGAAATTCATGCAATATAATCCTTATTCCAAACCTAACCGATTTTCCTATATCACAATAGCAGCCCATGTATTTCACAAAAATTAGAATTTTTCCATACATTTCACATCTTTTCAATTTAGTCCCAAAATCATGTTTTCATTAAAATTTCCTTAACAAAATTTGTTTATTTATCAACAACCTTTCATTTTCTACCATAAAACTTCATAATTCATACATAGTCATCCATGGAAAAACTTTAATACTTTGATAACTTTATAAAATAATCCCCGAGATAGCTAACTTAAGTTATTACGACTCGGAAATAGAAAAATTACTACAAGTAGGACAAGATTACTTACCCAATTAAGCCAAGTAAGCTTGCTTGAGTTCTCTTCTCTTAGCTAGGGTTTCCATGAAAAATTTTGGGAAAGATGATGAAAATGATGAAATTTTATGTTATTTTATTATTTATCATCTTTTCATCTTTTTCCTTTCCAATTTCATCATTTTCTTTATTTAATTTTCCATAGATGACTAAGCATACTTATCTACTAACCCCTCTTAATGGTCTATTTGCCATATAAGGACCTCAAAATTTTGAATTCCATAGTTATTTGATATTTTTAGCTACTATAATTCAACTTTTGCTTTTTATGCAATTTGTTCCTTTTATTAATTAAACATGAAATCAGTAAAATTTCTTTACAAAATTCTCATACAATATTTCTATCATAATTTAGACCATGAAATAATATTAAAATAATTTTCTTTTCGGACTCAGATTTGTGATCTCGAAACATTATTCTGATTTTACTGAAAACGAGCTGTTACAGATTCAGCATAAGTAACCCTTCGATTCGTTGCATAATATAGGCTCAAGCAGCACACATCACCTCGTACTTAGTGGCAGTGCTTGATAACTCCTTAAAATTTGCTCTCAACCATGCCTATATCAAGCATGTGAAATTATTTTCCCCATCACTGGGGGACCGTCTAGGAAGTCTGTGGCATAGTATTGAAGGTTCCAACACTTTGCTTCGGCCCGTGACCACAACACTGTCAATTTGTAACCCAAGTTGCATAACGACGTCTTCCAATGTGATAGTGCACTCCCCTCACGACATAATGAAGGTGTGGGTCTTCGTACACCACCGCTCAACCAAGGCGAATATTAAGTTTGCCTTCAAGTCAAACCTTTAGATCAATGCAACGTCCCCAAATCTTGCCAACTGCAAGTATGGCATGATTCGCTCGTCCAAATCGTACTTGGGAAAATGAAATCGTGACCTCAAAACCCGATACTCATCCTGTATGGTAAAATTTTTATAAAAATATGATAAATCAATTATCTATATAATTTAAACATAAAATTATATATTGAAGAGTAAAACTGAAAGGTTGAAAAACAAAAACATCACACTTATACTATACCAACATAGCCATTCTAAGTATTTTTTTTGTTTAAGTTAAATTAAATAAGTAATAAAATATTAATAATAGAATGAAGATTTGTTATAAAATATTAATAATAACACATAGAGATCAAATGTGATTATTATGTCCTAATCAGAGTCAAGCATTAAAACAAAAGGCAGCCATATAACTACAAAAAGTACATCAAAAAAAAATAATGTCCTAAAAAAACATAGGCCATTTATTTTGAACAACAAAGAACGATTAATCAAGTCCGACAACGGGTTTTCCAACAAGCTTTAAGGAACTCTAGGAACTCTGAATGGTTCTTTAAACAACGAGTTACATTTACGCACCATTAGCATTAATATTGGCTTGTTTGGGGTAATGAAAGAAATAACTGATTAGCCCTTTTTTTTACCTTTTACTTTATGGTAGATTATAGGCATTATTTTTTTTCTTCCAAAAAATAATTAGGAAATACTCATGGTAACTATTAGAGCCGACAAAATTAGTAATATTATCCGTGAACGTATTGAGCAATATAATAGATAAGTAAAGATTGTAAATACTGGTACCTCCTTCAAGTGGGCGACGACATTACTCATATTCATGGTCTTGATGAGTAAATATAAAAATAAAAAGAGACTTATTTTTATTGAATCGATATCTATAATAATACATAGAGTTTTACATGTAATATAAACCAGACATATTCAAACTCGAAATTTTATCTTACATATGAGAACTTTTGTAAAAATATATATATTCACTCATTAAAGATAAATTTAATCGTAACTCTAATAATTTTGAGCTTGATTCAATTTAATTTGAACACTTAGAATATGATATATAGATTAGTTGAAGCCAAATTAATATAGTTGTAGGCCAATTTTGACCCAATGCACCCCATATACATATAACCCAAAACCCATGTTATAACCAGCCCAAATTTTATCCAATTCAACCCAAATTCCAAAACCCCTAAACCCATTACAAACCTAAGACCAAACAACATCTCATCAGCCCAAATTTTAACTACACTAGCCCAAAATTAGAAAAAAAAAAAAGAAAACCTAACCCTAGCCCCTATGTTCGGTGCCACAACCACCCTCTGCCACCGCCGCCATAGCTTGCTGCCCACTTGCCCATCGCCGATCACGTCTCCACAGCCTTTCCAGACCACTTGCGCCGTCACCTGCAAGGAAATTAAGTAGAAGAGATAGAAAATAATAGAAAAATAACATGTAATGGCTATAAAATGCCAAACCAAAATCCGTTGTAGGATTCGGCATTTTTTTATCAAATACAAACCATATTCAAACAAAAATAGCAATTGTAGCAATACCAAAAAAAAAAAAAAACCCAAAGCAGAGAAAGCAAGATACTTAACATTCAGAACCGAAAGCCCTAAAGTGATTTTCTTTTTTTTCTCTTCTTAACGAACTGTTTTGTACATATATATATATATATATATATTTATATATGTATAATATACTATAAATAAAAGGAAATAAATAACCAAAAATAAAAAATAAAAAAAAAAGAGAAATTTTTACCTTTCCGGCCACCGTACACGGTGGCCGGCGACGACGGAGCTAGCGGCGGAGGATGGTCGGACCGACCACCAGAAATCGCAAGCGAGGGGAGAGGGAGAGAACTCTCTCAGTTTTTTTTAAAACACAAGTTAAAAATGAGTTTTTTTTTTAATTTTTTGGGGTATTTATATTATACAAAAACGGTGCCGTTTTGGTCTTAGGATCCAGGGCATAAAATGACGTCGTTTTGCCCTGGATCGAGTCGACCCGACCCCTACCCGCCTCAAGATCCACATGTTTTTATCAAATGGGTTATTTACCCTTTTGGTCCTTCCGCTTTTTCTATGCTTTGTAATCAAGTCTTTTGTTTTTTTTTAATTTTGCCCCAAAATTCGTCGCGCTTTAATGTTTGGTCCCCCATGCTGCGCTGCGTTTTGAGGGGAAGGAATAATTGCTATTTCGGTCCTTCCAGGTTACGCGCATGTTGCATTTTGATCCTTTTCCCTTTATTTCTTTTTAAATTTGCCCAAAAACTCTGTTTTTAATTCAATTTTAGTCCTTATTTTTGTCATTTTGTTTTTAAATTAATTATTTTGCTATTATTATTATTATTATTACCACCATTATATTATTATTATTATTATTATTGTTATTATTATTATTATTACTACCATCATATTTATTATTAATATTAGTATTATTATTACTACTATTATTATTATTTTATATTATTATTATGTTATATTTAGTATTATTTTTAATATTACCTTTTTTACTACTATATTTATTATTTTCACTATTATTATTTATTACTTTATTTTTAATATTATTATTATATTATATTTGCTTTTTGTATTCTATTATTATTATTATTATTATTATTATTATTATTATCATTATTAAATTATATGTATACATATATACATTTTTATGTACATATTATTATTTTATATTATTGTTGTAAATATATTATTTTTTCTTATTATATTATTATGTACATTATTTTTTTATTATTTTCTTTTTATTGTAAATATTATTATTCTAATATCCTAATATTATACTTCAATGTTTTTTCATTAATCGTATCATTATTTGCAATTTTTACAATAATCTTACTAGTTTTTTTATCATTTTAAAAATATTTTTTTATGTTTTTTAATTAATTTCAATAAATAAGGTAACGTACCGATTTAACATTAAGTTATCGATTTCATCACTATGTTGGGTGAAATTCGTCCGCTCGTGTTAAAAACGGGACGTCCTTTTAAAAAAAACCAAAAACATAAGATTTCTCATTTCTTTCAATTGGATCACGATTAAATATCAAATTGAACTTGTATTTTTGAAAATTAAGACAACATGTGTTTAATAATATACCAATTTTGGGCGTCACAAGGGTGCTAATACCTTCCTCGTGCGTAACCGACTCTCGAACCCTATTTTTCTCTGAATTTTGACGTAGACCTAAAATCGGCCTTCTTTTTACCCAAAAATAAATTTTTTCTGTTCAAAAGAGGTTTTATTAGGTATCCGATCACACCTAAAAAAAAAGATCGGTGGCAACTCCCCTTTTCTTTAAAATCAAAATTCGGTTTTCAAATTTTCAAATAATCACCTCAATTAGCGACCAAGGCAAATTTTACGTTGCTACAATATATATTCCTAGTTTTCTCATGTGAATGCGATTTTTAGTTTCTATTTAGGTGATGTCAAATTAGTGGAAGACAAATGTAACTTTTTTGTGTCCCACAAATAGAACCAAAGCACAACAACAATGCAAAAGTAAGCAAAAATGTTGTTATATTAAAAAAAATTAATATATAAATTTACGAATGTGTCATAAATTAAAAAAATTATTAACACGTAGAGATTAGGTTCATGCAATCAAAACACATTAAACGAAGTAGTGCTTAGCAAGAAAAAACAAGAAACTAAAACGAATTTTTTATTTAATTTATAATTAATTTACTATTTCATTGATCATCGATGAAGTGTAATCCGTATTTGCTCCAGAAGACATTTTGATATCTGCATAATTTTAAAAAAATTACATAAATTAAATATTATTAATTATTATATTAAAATAATTATAAAATATAAAACACAGACCATAAATAACTTACTGGTTTTTTTTTTTTTCTCTTCTCTTCCTTCTTTTCTTCTATAAAATATTTGAAGGGAGAACCAAAACCCTACCTTCTTAAATAGGGATATTCTTCTTCTCCTCTTCTTTTTTTTTTTTTTTAAAAATTAACAATTATTAACCATTATAAACCTATTAACTAGTCACATCGCTGACATCAATGATACGATGTGATCAGTCATAATATATATTTTTAATTTTTAATTATATATATTTTTAAAAAGCCATAGTTTTTTTCTCAATTTTTTCAAATATTTTTTTATTTTTTAGTCACTTGTTTTTTTATTTCTATTAAAAATGTCCCTTTAATTTTCTTAATTTCACATTATAGAAATTATTTACAGGCTTTTTTTATAAAACTAACCAAAAAAATAATTAATTATATAAATTACCTTTTATTTAATAAAGTAAATCTACAATCTATATATATAAATATATATAAAATATTATAAGACAAACAAATAATAATAATAAACAAATAAAAAAAACAGAATAAACAAATAAAAAACAAACAAAGGATAAATAAATAAATAATTGAACAAGTAAATAAAGAAAAACATATAAAAGAATCAGAAAAGGGAACAAATGAAAAACAAATAAAAAAAATCAGGGTGTTGGAAATTGGAATAGGCACGGGCTAAATTATTTTGTTCTACTAGAAAAAGGTAAAATTACTTAAGGCTCTCTTTTTTTTTAAAAAATCGTAATGTTTCTTTAATATTTATACAGGTGGCGCTATTTTACATGGCTTTACTAAAAAAATAATTTTTTAATCTAGATTGTTGATGTAGCATGTTGGTGGCGCCAAACACTTTAGCTCCACCAACTTTTACTGTAGATTTTAGGTTATTTTAGTATTTTATCAAAGTAAATAATTATTTTTTTGGGGTTAGTTTTATAAAAAAAACCCACTTTTTTTCTTTCTTCCATTTCTGCCTACCATTGTTTCTTGGCTTTTTTATAAACCTAACCTACAAATTTCAATTAATTACGTAAATAACCTATTTTTTAATTAAACATGTAAATAACTTAAAATCTACAGTGAAAGCTAGTGAAGCTAAAGAGTTTGGCGCCACCAACACGCCACGTCAGCAACCGGGTTAAAAAAATTATTTTTTTAGTGGAGCCATGTAGAATGACGCTACTTATATAAATATTAGGAAAATACTATAATTTTTAAAAAAATGAGGGGCTTTAAAAAAATTTTCCTCTTCCTAATGGTGTAAATAAATTGATGTCACTAATTTTCAAGCTACTTATGTTATCCATTTTTGCAATGAGGTTTTTTTTTTCTTTAAAGTTTTTAAAATTTTTAAACGCATTAAAAAAATCTTTTTTATCTTCACTTATTAAAAATATATTAAAATTTTAAAATTGGTTATACTTCAAATTTTAATATATTTTAATATATTTAAATATATTAAGTATATTAAAATTTTAAAATTAGTTATACTTAATATTTTTTAATATATTTAATTTTTTAAAATATATTATATATATATTAAAATTGGTTATACTTAACAAATTTAATATATTTAAAATTTTAAAAAATTTAAAAAAATTTAAATTTTTAAAATTTTAAATATTAAAGAAAATCTTTTTTGTCTTTACCTATTAAAAATATATATTAAGTATATTAAAATTTTAAATATATTAAAATTTTAAAATTGATTATAGTTTACAATTTTAAATATATTTAAAATTTTAAAAAGTTTAAAAAAAATCTATTGCAAAAAGGAATGACTAAAAGTTTTAGAAATTGGTCTCCTTTTGTCATAAATTGTAGTATT
Source organism: Gossypium stocksii (assembly GCA_020496765.1). Classification (NCBI taxonomy): domain Eukaryota; kingdom Viridiplantae; phylum Streptophyta; class Magnoliopsida; order Malvales; family Malvaceae; genus Gossypium; species Gossypium stocksii. Next base: position 102,196,133 of record CM035631.1, read on the forward strand.
TCTCTTATATTTATATAGGTAACTTCATTTTACATGACTCTATTAAAATAATAATTTTTTTATCCTAATTGCTGACATGTATGTTGTGGTGCCAAACTCTTTTACTCCACAAACTTTCACACTAAATTTTAAATTATTTATGTGTTTAATTAAAAAAATAAATCATTTATGTAATTAATTAAAATTTTTGAGTTAATTTTATAAAAAAAAAAAAGCCTTGTGTCTTTGTTTCTTTTCTGTAAATTCCACTTTCAGCAAAGTTTAAAAACACCATTGACAGCTTCGAGCTTTTTTAAAGACAAACTTTCCACATCTCCTTTCATGAGATAATTTTTTTACAATATAGATTATAATAATAAGTACAGTGTGAATGTGACTGAGCTACCACAGAATTACCCATAATCTATCAAAATACAAGAAGTAATCTCAGTTCACTACTGCCAGTGATTGAATTGTTGAAAATCAATGGAAAAAGCTTGCAATTCCCATTACCATAATCAATCTCTCCTGCTTCTTCTTCCACTGTTACTTTCATTGCTTGTTGCAGGTCTGGCATGTCCAACCCAAGATGAGCAATCCCAAATCATATCGAGATTCCAACAATACCTTCAAATCAACACAACCCAACCTTCCCCAGACTATCAAAGCTCGACCCAGTTCCTTCTATCCCAAGCCAATTCCCTTTCTTTAGAATCCCAAGTCATTGAATTCGTCAAAGGCAAACCAGTAATTCTCCTCAAATGGCCAGGCTCCGACCTTTCCCTTCCTTCTATCCTCTTAAACTCTCACATGGACGTGGTTCCATTCGAACCTTCGAAATGGACCCATCCGCCTCTTGGGGCTTATATTGATGAAGGAGTTAATATCTTTGGTAGAGGCTCACAAGATATGAAAAGCGTTGGGATGCAATACCTTGAGGCCATTCGTAGGTTGAAGCTTTCTGGGTTTCAGCCAAAACGGTCTCTTTACTTATCGTTTGTACCTGATGAAGAGATCGGTGGCTATGATGGTGCTAAGCAGCTAGCTTACTCTGATGTTTTCAAGCATATGAATGTTGAAATAGTGCTTGATGAAGGTAATGAATGGATAATAAATTGGAAAATATATAATAGTTGGGTCTTTGAAGCTTATGTGTTTGATAATATGTGTTTTTGAAAAAAAGGATTACCTTCTACCGACGAGAATTATAGGCTATTCTATGCGGAGACGGCTCCATGGTGGCTGGTGATAAAGAGTAACGGTGCCCCTGGACATGGGGCAAAGCTCTATGACAATAGTGCAATGGAGAACCTTTTGAAGAGCATTGAGAGCATAAGGAGGTTCCGGGCTTCACAATTCGATTTGCTTAAGGCTGGTTTGAAGTCTAAAGGGGATGTCATTTCGGTTAACATGGTCTTTCTCAAGGCTGGCACAACTTCTCCCACTGTAAGTCCACAAGTTTAGATCATCAGTTGCTGAAGGAACCTTCACGAGGTTATGTTTTTCAGTCAGAATATATTGCTGTGTGCTCAAGCTAGAGTTGTTTTCCTTGATAGTTTAGCTTCGTATTTCGGTTTTGCAACCGCATATTGTTGTAGTGAAATCCATAACTGGAATCGCGAGTTTTCTGAGTAGAGCAGGTTTTGGTACATTAAAACCTTAATAGCTGTGATGCTTTAGAAAGCTGAAGCAAACTAGTATTGTTTCATCGATGATATCTTACAATGTGCACTACTAACCTTTGTCTGATAGTCCCTCAAAGCACTGGACTTCCTAAAGGAAAGAATCAAACTTTTATGCTAAAAATGTTCAATCATTTAAAGCATTGTCTGTTGGGCCTTTTCACCTGTATTTCTTTCCCACCATTGTGATCTTTCTGTCGATCTTGTGTGTCATGATGAGCCATACATACTCTTTAATTACATCCTCTAACTTGTACATATTCTTTATCGGTCTGCTAGGGTTTCGTCATGAACTTGCAGCCATCTGAAGCAGAAGCTGGTTTTGATATTCGAGTACCACCAACAGCTGACATAGAATCGTTGGAGAAACGGATAGAAGAGGAATGGGCACCTGCTTCAAGAAACATGACATTTGAGGTAGAGACACTGAAATATTGACACTGATCCATTTTTATCAATGTGACATCATATTTGCCGCAGTCTAAATCCTATTGGTGCATTCCTTTAGGAAAAGAGGTGATAAAAAAAGTTTAGGACAAGAAAAGGATTACAAAGCTAACCACTTTTGCTAGTGTCACATGGTGATTTGCCATTTGCATTGCACAGAGTTGTTTTCTGAACTAATTATTACTGTTTCCAGTTTAGGCAAAAGGCTACTCCACATGATGATCTTGGAAGGCCACTCATAACTGCCACTGATGGTTCTAATCCATGGTGGACTCTAATAGAAGAAGCTATCAAGAAAGCTAATGGAAAGATCGGGAAGCCGGAGATTCTTACCGGTGCAACAGATGCTCGCTATTTCCGGCAACTAGGCCTTACAGCTATTGGCTTTTTACCAATGACCAACACTCCTTTTTTGCTTCACGACCATAATGAGGTCCATCTTTTAATATTATTGTCATATACTGATGATGTGTATGCTTGTATATATATGCCATTTGCTTCCTGATGCTTGTTTTCTCTCTCTTTTCTTTTGAGTGTGGGTTAGGACTTAGGAGTTCTGTATCATAGAAAATTGATTTGGCTGAATGATGCATGTAGTACAATTGCAAATAGGATTGAACCTGGAGTAGTGGTAGCCAGGAATGGTTCTTTGTCCAGAATTCTAAAAGATATACAATTGGAACTTTGTTGCATTGTGTTACTCAGACTTGGGTGTATGCCAAATACGAGTATGTGTTGGACATGAGCATATTTGATTCAGTTTAAGATTTTTCATGTACTTGGAAGGTCCTTAGAGGGTCATATCTCATTATTCATGTTTAGGTATGCATCGAACATGGGTATCGCAGAGGGGTATTTTCAAGAAAAAGAGTAGCCAACCTAACTTCCATTTTATTATTCTGATTAGTGGAGCATTGTCTTTGATCTTCTGCCAGGCAAGTGAATCTGATGAATATGCCCTTGGCAACTTAGGATGCTAGTGCTAGGAAATTGCAGCTTTGTAATCTGATTGTTGTGTTTTCTACCTTATTGCAGTTTCTAAACAAAGCGGAGTACTTTAAAGGAATTAATGTTTACGAGTCCATTGTTAAAGCTTATACATCATACATCCCACCTGGAAGAGATGGAGTTTCAAGAGATGAGTTGTAAGGAGCCAAAGAGGCACCTCTTCACGTTCTTAGCTTCCCTTGCTTCCTTGTTTGTACCATTTCACAAAGGAGGTTGAGGATGTTCCCAGTAATGTATCAATAAAGGAAGCACTTTCACCACTTATCTATGCTGAAGAGAGCTGACTCATCATGTAACTGCTTGGATTATCGGGTAATTGAATGAGCCTTAATGTTATGCGTTCATGTTTCCTTCTTGTCATAGTATATAATTTTCCTGGTTCTAAATTGTCGAAGTTCTGCTCGGTGGTTAAACAATGTCTACAATGAAATGACATTTAATAAATCGCTAGATTACGATCTTAGAAGAGCATTTGATGTTTGATCCTCATAATATTCTTTATTCTTTTGCATGGTTGAAGCTCAATAGCTACATTGAAGATTACAAACAAAAAAGAATGCTAGTAATTCTTGTGATCAAGTTACAAAGACTCTTAACTATTTCACTCTTTGGATGCTCCATTGCTCTTCTTCCCCTTCCCCTCCCCTTTTCCTTTCTTTTCGTTTTTACTGTGAAGGATTACTCTATGCTTTCAAGAAAGCGTATACCGGTAAACAAACCGTATCGTATAGTTGGAGAATCTTCCTTAAAAGGAAACTTGTACCTGTATTTGTAGTTTGAACGAAATTTGAACTCATGATCGTATGGCATCACTTGCTACCAATAGTCGCCACAGGAACATACTCCGTTCTGAAAATGATGGTAACGAATAGGATCTCTGATGACGATAACTTGACACTCCATCTTTGCGACAAGTTTTGCGAAGGTATGACAGTCTCCACAGATTCTAAGGTTTTTCCTAATCCTAATAACACTACCACTTGACAAAGTCATTAAACCAAATACAATTGCCAACTTCTCACTATGATACCAAAGTGAGTCACCTCTTTGTTCCTCCTCAAGATCTTGCAGAACAAAATTTGTGTCTGGAACATAACCGATTCCCATTAGTTTGTGAATCAACTGATTTAGCCGCCTGTTGATTTCGTAAATCTCCGGATGAGCAGTATCCCCTACAATAAAAGCATGAATTTGTTTGTTCACTTCAATCCAGCTGCAACCTGGCTCCTTTGTAATGCCTTTCTCTCTCATTTGCCTCCTAATTTCAGAGACATCTTCCCATCTCTGAGAATTTGCATAAATATTGGACAACAATACATACGTCCCTGCATCTTCAGGATCGAGTTTTAGAACTTGTTTAGCTGCGTATATCGCTAAATCCACATTACGATGAACCTTGCATGCACCAAGCAAAGTTCTCCATGTCACAGCATCTGGTTCACACTCCATTTCCTGAACCAAACTCACTGCTTCATCAACCTTACCGGCCCTTCCAAGAAGATCAATAATGCAACCATAGTGTTCCCTTCCAGGATCAATCCCGTAAAGTCTCTTCATTGATCGAAAATAATACAACCCATCATCCACAAGCCCGGCATGACTACAAGCAAAAAGAACCCCAAGGACGGTGATATAATTTGGTTTGATACCTGAAGCTTTCATTAAATCAAAGAGCTTTAATGCCTCTTGGCTGAAGCCATTTTGAGCTAACCCTGCAATCATTGTACTCCATGAAATCACATCCTTATGAAACATCCGTTCAAAAACCGACTTGGCATCCTCTAGGCTGCCACTCTTACAATACATATCCAAAAGTGCATTATTGAGTATCAAATCCACATCAAACTTCAACACATGAACATGAACTTGCCTCCCTACTTCTAAAAGAGCTAAACCAGTACATGCTCTCAAAACGCTTGTTAGTGTCGCTTGATCAGCTGTAAAGCCAGCTCTTTTCATCCTCTTAAACTGATCCAAAGCTTCATCCCCATCACTATTCTGCGCCAACCCTCCAATAATGGAGTTCCAAACAACCAAGTCCTTAGTTTCCATTTCATTGAAAACGCAAATTGCATCTTTTAACTCATCTAACTTCGAATAAACATCAATAAGAGCACTCCTAACAAAAACATCAGATTCTAACCCAAGCTTAACCATACCACAATGAAGCTGCCTAACGTTGAATAGCCCATTACAGGCTCTCAAAACCGAGGAGAAAGTAAACATATTAGGCAACACTCCTTCTCTAAGCATTAAAACGAAGAATTCCAACGCCTTGTCACTTAGCTTGGCATTAGCATAAGCAGATATCATCGTCGTCCACGAAACAACATTTCTTTCAGGCATTTGGTCGAACAATGCCTGCGCTTCATCTAATAATTTAAACTTAACATACATACTGATCAGAATGTTGATGAGAAACGTTTTTGGCTGATACCCGTTTGAGAAAACGTGCTTGTGAACGAGTTTCCCTTGTTCAATAGCGTTGCGAGCTAGGCAGCACTTGATCAAGTCAGAGTAGTTGATAGAATCAGCATAAATCCCGTGTCTTTCCATGGCAGCCATGGCATTCATAGCCTTAGGAAGGTCCCTTTGGTAGCAGAAGTTCACGAATTCATTTAGAAGAGTCGGTGAAGGCGGGTTTCTGGGTTTACCATGGGAGGAGGCAAGAGGAGTTAGAGAATAAGGACGTGATGATGAAGAAAGCGAAGTTCCTATGTGTTTTAGCTTTGCTGATACGGTTCTCATTGCTTCGTTTTAGCAGTTTCCCATTCTCTTTCTTCAAGAATTTCGATGGCTAACATACTCGTTAAAATTCCTTTGGTGTCTCCATGTATTTCCTCAGCCCTGCAAATGACGAGAAATAATAGAGCAAAGAGAGGACTGAGAGCCTCTATGAAGTGGAATCAATGGCGGGCTGTGTTCTAACAATTTTCTGAACATTTTATACTAGTTCAAAATGGGCCGGGCTTTGACGGTTTCGGTAGCCATATTTATTATTTAAAACTGGTTAAATTCTGCCAGTAGTCCTTGTACTTTTTAAATTTTAAAATTTCAGATCTCATCAAATAGTATCTATTAAATTCAACTATTCTAAAGTTTGATGTGTTAAACATATTATCATATGTGTAATAAGATGTTAGCTTATTATTTCTACATATTACTTACTAAAAATCAAATTATTTTATTAAAGATTGTCATTTGCATTAAGATTGAATTTTCAAAATTCGAAAAGTATAGAGACTTAGAATGATCTAATTGGAGAAAATGGACTAAATCTATAATTGCACACATAGTACAAGACTAGTAATTGAATTTAACCAAATAGATCTATTGTCACTGTTTGGGTTAGGACTAAATTTTAAATTTTAAAAAGTACAGTAACTAAAAATGATCAATTCAAAAAGCATAAAGACTAAATTTGATCAAATAGAAGTATAGAGACTAAATTTACAATTTTTGTAAAGTACAAGGACTAATATTATAATTTAACCTTTAAAAATTAATAAAAATAGAATTTGCTTTTTAAAGAAATTTGATGCAAAATACACTTATTTTTTTATAATTTGAAAAATACTCATTTATCCACTCACCTTTCAAGAAAATCACATAAACCCGTTCACTTTCTAAAATATAATTATATTATTATTTATTTATGTATTTTTATTTAATTTCATTTTTCTTAGTTTTTACCTTGTTATTTATTTATTTTATCTAAAAGTAACTATTTACAACATGATAAAAAAAAGTTTTTTATTTAAATAATATAAAAAAAGTTAATTACTAAAATGGATTTGCCTTGCTATTATTTAGGCAAAAGTAACTATAATACCACAGTGCCGTTTGAGCAATCGGCGGCACCACACTTCTCTAATAGCAATTGTTTACACAATGATTAGATTTTAAAAATATATATATTTTTGGCGCCACCTGGGCAATTGGTGGCATCGGTATGTAGTTACCAAAAAAATACGATGTATTTTATATTGTTAGACCCAAAACAAATAAATCAGTTTATATTTTTTTATTTTTTAATCATTAACTTAACAAATAAACAATATAAAAATAATGAAAATTACAAATAAAAGAGAGATGAATTAAAATAAAAAAATTGAAAATAATATATTTATTAATTAGAAATATTAATTAAAAATAATAAAAAAGCTTGAAATAACATGAAATAAAAATTATATATATAAATGCTTATAAGAAGAATCAAACTTAGAACTCAATGATATAATCACAATTATTTAACCATCTAACTAAAAGAGCTAATGTGTCAAAAAATATTAATTAAAAATAATAAAAGCTTAAAACAACATGAAATAAAAAAGAAAAATGTGAGTAGGAGAGGAATCAAACCCGAGACTAAGGACAAAAGCACTAACATTTAACCATCTGACCAAAATAACTAAATTGTCAATATTCAGTGAAAGCATGACTGAACATGTTTTCACTGGCACGACGGTGAAAACACATCCTACTTTTCTTTCTCTCTCCAGAAACAGCATACATCAATAAATTTTAAAAATTCCAGCACACTTCCTCAAATTTTTTTTTTTTAGCATATACATATAAACCACCCTATTTTAATACTGTAAAATTAATATATATTATTTTTCGACCACATATTTTATAATCAGGGGTGAAACCAGAATTTTTTTTTTAATGGGATCAAAATTAAATTGTATATTTTTAATGTAGTAAAAAAACAATTTCACCATTTTAATATCTATATCTTTGTAACAAGCCAATATGGCCCGAGTAAGAAACAAAAATAAATAAACAAAATAAAAATCAAATAAAAAATCTAAAGTCCAATTACAATGATTGTCCAAATACAAAAAAAAACTCTAAAGGCCCAATGCCCCAATAACCTAGACTATTTTTTCAGAAAGTCAAAAACCCTAGGGTTTCTGGCGCCGCTCCTCCCTCGCAGGCATCCCACCCGAGGCCCCTCGTCCCGAGACCTGACGCGCTTCTGTCACCATTTGCACCCAAATGGCAAAGGTGTTTTCCGTCGTCGCTGTTGACCGTCCACGAATACCTGCAAAAAGAATGAAAAAGGACAAAAGTAGAAACGCAAAAACAACAAAAAAACAAAAGCAAACAATAGAAAAGACAAAAAAAAGGGGATAAACAATTTTGTAATATAGCTATAAAAGTCATAACAACCACCATGTATTTTTTTACAGATACAAAAGCAATAAAAAAAGACAAAAATCGGATATAAACTTTAAGCAAAAAAGTAGGTGATTTATTTTGTTTTATTTTTAGATTTGAAAGCAAAAACAAATAAAATATAAAAAAAAGCCTCTTACTTTGTTTCGCGCCATCATCGGGGCCTCATCTCCTCCGATCCTGAAAGCCGTTGAACTCATTAGGGTTCCATTCTGGGCTTCAATATACGGGAACACGAAAAAGGCAAACAAAAAAGGGAAAAATCAAAAAAATTTCGTTCTTTTTACTTTTTTAGGCTTTTGGCCTTTAGATTCGGGCTCTAGGAGCAAAAAAGGCTAAAAAATGAGCAATTTTATTTACTCCGATATAGGAGGTGACGGTTGCCATCGCCGATGATCGATGGCCATGGCGGTGCACCATCAGCCCTATGGTTGGATATGGAGGCGACCTCAGAGAAAAAAAAAGGGAATGAAACTTTTTTTTTAAACAGTTTAAAAGTGACTTTTTTCTGATTTTTCACTTATATAGGGTCATGATACGACACCATTTTGAGCTTAACCTTCAGACATTTGATGCTTAACCCGACAACCCAACCCGAACTGCTCAGGATCCGCATGTTTTTTTATGCGGTCTATTTATTTTCTTGGTCCTTCTACTTTTTAATTATTTTTCAATCCAGTCCTTTTTCTTTTTTTTCTTTTTTCTTTTTTAAATTTTTACCACGTAGTTTTGGTTTTGTTTCATTTTGGTCCCTCATGGAATGGCATGTTTAATGGGGCTGGGAATATTTTCCCATTCGCCCTTGCTCTTTCCGCCCGGTATATTTTAGTCCTTCATTTAGGAATATTTTCCTATTCAGCCCCTGTTCTTCTTCGAGTGTTACATTTTAGTCCTTATTAATTAATTTTTTTATTTTTTACAATTTATGCTTTTTAATTTCATTTAAATTTCAATTCAATCCTTTATTTATTTAAATTCAACCTTTTTACAAACTGTTTTTATTTATTTATTTATTACTTCATTACTTTTTATATACTTAAAAATTAGATTGTTTACATTCTTTTATTTGTGCATTTTTTGCTCATTTATTATTATTTTCGTTATTATTTTATTATTATTTTTTGTTCTTGTTGTTTTATTATTTCTTTTATCATTTTTGGCACTTTCATGTCATGTTTATTTATCTTTTTAGTCATGCATCTTCCATTTTATTTTTATTTTAAGTTACCTTATTTATTTTATTATTGTTATGATATGATTAATAATATTATTATTACATTATTATTATTATTATTATTATAGTATTCTTTTATTTATTATTTATTTATCATTTTAATATTCTACCCACATAGTCATTTTATATTATTTCATTATCACTATATCATACATTATGTTTAAACATACTTGTCCCTTTCATACTATGCCTGAATAAACTAAATATACATCATTTTAATTAGTGTCACATTAATTTTTATTTGATGCATAAAAAAGGGAATTTCAAAACCGAGACAATGTTATTATTTAAAGATTCGAGAAATCATACCCTAACTTACGGGGTTTGATTTTCACTTTGAACCTAAATAACTGAACGCCCTTTTAAAACTAAAAACAAATAAGATTTAAACAATAATTAAATAAGGAGCAATTTTATTTTCGAGAATTTGGGATGTCGTCTCCTAACTTACGGGACATGACCTTTTCGTTTTAGTTTTCTCGAAATAAGAAGGTTTCTTATATAAATTTTGATTTAACTAAATGATTTTAATAAAAAAAAATCGTGCAAAGAAGGATCATATTTAAATTTTCAAATTTTTAACTTTCGACACTAAGACACCAAGTAATCATTTTGGTACCAACTTTGGGCGTTATGAGGGTGCTAATCCTTCCTCGTACATAACTGACTCCCAAACCTTTTTTTTTCGGATTTTTGTAGAACAAAAATAATTTTAACATTTTAGTAACATAATAAAACTTTGAGGTGATCCGATCACACCTAAATAAAAAATAATTGATGGCGACTTCATTTTAGTTCTTTTAAAAATAAAAAGTTGATTTAAAAAATGGTTTTGACAATCTTTATAATTTTTAAAAGGTTAAATCAATTTTTTATCATTTGTAGTAGGGTTAAAGTGCAATTTTACCTTTACTAATTTAAATTTTTATAAATTTTAAAGAGACCTAAATGGAGAATTTTCCATTTTAAGAGGCTACACTCTTGTTTATAATCTAGATCAAATATATTCTAGTTATTATTTCAAAGGTGCATTATAATAATTAACTCAAATTATGATTCTACTCATATACTCAAAATTCGGGGTGAGTAAAATCCGATTCGATTTAAAAAACTTGATAAAAAATTTAAATTTTGAATTAAATTGTTTGAGGTATTCGAGTTAATCGGATCAACTCGAATAAAAAATCAAATTTTTTAGTTAAGTTAATCAGATCAACTTGAATAAAATATTAAATTTTTTAGTTAACTCGAATATGAATTGCACAATTTGAGTTATCCGAAAATCCAAATAAAGAAAGACAAAACTACGTCGTTTTGATAAGTATTTTCATTTTCTAGAGTTAGAAGAAAAAGTTATTTCGTTTTGATAAATATTTACCCATTAACTTCAAATTCAAAACCATTATATTATTTATGTAGTTAAATAATATATACTTTTGTCTACTAGTTAAATAACTGATCGTAAACGCAACATTGAGTATAAATAATAAGATTCGTCAATTCAACTTGATTTAACTTGAAAATTTTTAACTCAATTCGATTAAATACTCACCACTCTCAAAATAATAATAATAACAAAGTATTTAAAACGAAATCATGAGGAATTTTTATTATAACCAAAGGGACATTGGGCAGCAAATTTTGTGAACATAGAAAAAGAAAAGCTTAAAAAGAGGAAGAAATAAAAGTTGTTGATCAGTTTTTCTTGGTGGGATAAGAAGCCATTTTGTTGATACCACAAAGGCCTTCAGCTTTGCCGGTGTTCCTCTTCATCCGTATGAACCCTTTTTCTCCCCATTTGGCTCCCCACGAGTTCTTCACTATTATGTAATCTGACCCCTTTGTTGTTCCGTACCCTACGGCTGCCACCCCATGATCCAGCTCTGTTCCACATGGCCCGTTGAATACGCCCTAACATTTTTGTCAATACAAAGGTCAATTTCTTGTTTTGGTCCCTATGTTAGGACATTAGTTATTGTATTTTAATTTCCCATCATTTTTATGTATTTCTCTTAAAAACAATTTTTTTTTTTAAATTTTCTTTTCTTTTTTATTTTGTTTTTGGGATGAGCTAATATTATTATAAAGGTTTTATTCATGATTTCACCTCTTAACTATATTTGTTTTCCTATTTTAGTACTTAACGAAAACAATACTTCAAAGTAATAAGGTGAGACTAAAAAAATGAAGAACCGAAATCAGAAAACATGTATAATTTAGAAGCCAAAATCGTGAGATAACCATCAAATTATGCCAAATTTAACCAAAATTGAGGGACTAAAACTGCAATTTGACCTTGATAAAAATAAAAGGTGAATAAATAAGCATTTAACTTACCCCACTGTAGAACTGGAAATCTCTGCCGGAAGCTTCAATGGCGACACTGAGCGGTTGATGAGCCAAAGCTTTCAACAGACTTTGCTCGTCGTTTTCAGGGACGTCATGGTAACCAGTGATGGTCACCACTTCCATTTCTTCCTTCTTTTCTTCGCAGGTGCCTTCTTCCATTAGGTAAGGATAGTCTTGTTCTTTATGGAGTCCGCCATTGGCGATGATGAACTGGAATGCGTAGTCCATCAGACCTCCGTTGCACCCATTGTTGAACGATGTGTCGCAGTCGATCAGCTCTTGCTCCGATAACGACGTTAAGTTGCCGGTCACAATCTTGTTTATGCCCTCCACCGCTGCTACTGTTGAAAATGCCCAACAGCTACCTGCATATTCATGCTTTCCAATGTTACCATCAAATTTTCCAACTCCATAAATATATATATTAGGTTGACGGTAAAAGAAATTATATAACAAATTTATAAAAATATATAAAATTCAATCATATTTGTTATTCTCTTAACAAAAAGGAATAGGGATATATGTCACACTATTCTTTCTCTTGCGTCCTCGACTAGTTATATTTTAATAAAAGTATGGTAAATTATTTATTTTAAACCCTTGAAAATTTTAAAATTAAAATTTAATCCTTAAAAAAAAAAAAAACTTTGATAATTTTATATTTTCATGCATGCATACCGCAAGAGCCTTGGTTCTTGACCGGAGTGACAACTCCTTTCTTTCGCCAATCAACAGATTTGGGCAACTCAACCACATCGCCGTAACTAAAGTCTTTAGTCGACTGGGATTTTGGTCTAACATCTGGTCTGAGTCCCAAATACATTTTCTTGAACTCATCATGACTCAAATCAGCGAACTCATTCAACCCCAGCCAGTAGCTACTGATTTCCTTGTTCCTCTTATCGATGTGTTTAAGATTATCCTTAAAAACCTCGAACCTCATTAGCTTCTCCTCGATGGACTCGTAGATTTTTCCGTGCTTCGATATCCATGACTCGAAGAGCTCGATGAGTTTATCGGCAGAACCCAAATCTTCCGGCGAATAGCCCACGATGGAGAAATCGTGACCCAGAGCTGAAACTACGAAAATGGATGCAATGAGTAGGGTTTGAGTGGAGAATTTGGAAAGCAAAGAGATAGCCATTGTTGATGAACACTCAAAGAAGAAGAAGAAGAAGAGATGGGTGGATTTTGAGGAGGGGGCATTAGGGTTATTTATATATGGATTTGTATATTTTTTTAAAGCTTTGAATGTTGCTTTCAAGTGAAGGTGGAGAAAATGAACAATGGAGGGGTAGAAAACTGAATCTTTACGATTGGATCTTTATTGACTGACTTTTGTTCTAAGCATACTCATTAGGGTTTAAGTTTCTTCCAAGATTAAATTATTCTTTTTATCATATTAATTTAATGTAAAAAATATTTCTAAGAATTTGCTTTTACCTGTTGAGTATTAAAGTAGTTATTGTTAGGATGACTTCTATGCTCAGTTTGAATCTAAGTTGTTGTTTTGAGTGACTCTCTTTGAAGTAAAAAATAAAAATTTAAGACTAAAATCGAATATAAACACCTTGAAGTGAATAACATTTGGAATCTACTAAAAAAACAATCTTTCCTACCAAAAGAAGTAGTTTTATTTTCAAACCTCAAACCAATCTAATATAGGAAATACATTTAGTCAGAAAAGTGGGGCAAGGAAGCAATTATTGCATATACATGTGCCATTTCAAAAGTTTGTATATATTTCAATAGAAAGACAAAATGATGGCTTTTAAATTTAATTGATATTTTGGATTTATACAAGTAAGTGATTATTTGTCTAAATTAAAAATATATAGAAAAAAAATTATATATAACTATAATTTCATGTCATCTTTATTCATTTTCAATAAAAAAAATGATAAATCAGATTTTTATTACTTAATCAAAATAGTATAATATTGATAACACAAAACTATTGTTTTTGGTTGAGAGCTATAAGTAATATATCTCAAGGTTTTGGTTTCAACTTTGAATACCTGAATAAAAGAAACCATGACCGCTGAAAAACTGTGTAAGAGATAAGAATCCATGATGTCTAAAATACATAGGTCAAGTGGGTAAATGTAGTATTACTTACTTAATAGGCCGGCTAGGGCAATTCATTTAGTATCGATTTTGTAAATTTACATAAGTGAATTTACACTTTAACACCAAAAATTTATAATTTATTTTTAGTTTTTAACATAAGTTTCTAGCTTCATCCCTATTCGGAAGATTCAATTGCATTGTCGTTGACTAGATCCGTAATATTGAGTAGTCTTGTCAACATTTAAAAGAATATATATTATTATCAATGTCACTAAATTTGAGAGCATAAAAAATACAGACAATTGTGGAGGACATATAAGATTGTCTCTGGACCTGATTATGGGTTGGATTGATGTTAAATTGTAGATTCATTTTTTAGGTTCGGGTTTGGCCCCAAAAATGAGTCTAAATTTTTGTCTAAGTCCAATCGAGATAAAAAATGTTGAACTTGAGTCCGATCCAATTTACCTGTATTAAATTTTTTTATATTACAAAATTAAAAATATAATACATCAAAAACACTAAAAATATTAAAATAATTTTTTTCCACCAAATTGAAAATACACTAAAAAAAATCTTTATACAACATTAAGATGGTTGCAACTTAGCAAGCAAATGCCTCTAAAATAGTAGCAAAAATTAACAAAACAAAAGTTATAAAATATCTAAACAATAACAATAAAATAGTAACAATACAATAGCAAAAACAACATCAAATTGACAACAAACAACAGTAGGGAAAATTTTTTTAGATAGATTCAATCCAAGCTCAAGCTAACTCAAAACCCAGCCCGTTTAAAAAATAAACCTTATATTTTTATTCAAATTCTCCAATTTTTTAAACTTATATTTTTGTCTAATCCCTCCTGCTGAAGATCAAGTTTAATTGACTCTTTAAATACTCACCTCATTGCTTTAACAAAAACCATTCTAATATACAATATATACTATTATTCTTTTATAATATGTAATTTATTTTATATAAATTTAGATATATAATAATTCAAATAAACATTAACAAATATGTTGGATTATTTATGGGTTATTTCGTCGGCTGTTTATGTTTAAGAACTTAATAAATATATATAATTATTATAAATAAATAAAAACAATATTTTTAAAAATCAAATAACATAATTGGACAAAATAGGTTCATATTATTTATAAATATAAACGAATCTTAAATGAATTGAAGTATATATATCAACTTAAAAAGATTTAAATGATGTTCTCAATCCTATCAAATCGTAATCATTTAAAAATATCTTTAATATGTTAATAATTTTATTAATATAAATGATTAAAGATCATTAATTTTACAAATAATTATAAAAGTTCTAAACACCAGCTTAAACCCCTCAACTATGTAACTGCTGAAAAATAAATAAAGGTTAAACAATGAATAGAAAATCTGGGTACTTACCACCTTTAACAATGTTGAACTAAATGAACCACAATTTCAACAAAACTTATCTATGACTATTTCCACTTTGGCTATGAGATTATAAGGTAATAGCATAACTATGTTGCTCGGATTCTTGCTTGAAGTAACTGCACCCGACCCATGTTAAGCACATATCCATATCTAGCATTCACACTCGAGTCCAAGTAGCATAGTGATTGAAGAAGTGGGAACAAATATGAAATGAAATGAAACAACCTCAGTGCACAAGACTTTACAATGTCGGGCTAACATAGCGCAGGAAGTCACTATCTTTGCAGCTTCCCAGCGGAGTGCAAGTATACTGATACCGATACAACACTGCAATAACAAGAGAAATACAGAAATTATACATAGTTGCTACATGTTTTGATCCAGACGAAATGCTATACTCCCTAGATGTATGTGCAGGACCAAGTACCAGGAGGTGATGCTCTAAATTATGCTAGATGCCAGATTTGAAGCTTCAATGCAAGAGAGACTATCTATTGTATGGATATTAAAATGTGGCCAGAGATAACTTACGTAGCACCGAGGAAGAAAGCAAGGGTAAGATTGAACCCGAACAGAAACACTGAAACAACGGCAGTGAGAAGCATTGCCACTGAAGTAGAATAGACCTGCACCACATTGAATAGACAACGGAACTTCAACTGAAGGATTCAAAATGGTTACTAATATGCTATGAATGTACCATTTGATCCCTTTTATCACTTCTCTGAATAGGCTGATGTTTACTTTATGTTAAAAAGTTAATTTGCATAAGGTTTGATCCATCGAAATAACTTTAGTTTCGAGTGTGGTTAAATAATTCACTGGACACTTGGAGTATATCATTAGGAAGCCACAAAGTCATTCCTTAGCTTCAATTTCTTTCGAGGAGGCTTCTAGTATGCAGCTAAAGATTCTTAACATATTATTAAACCACATACCACTTAGCTTGGGTTGCAGCAACGTTGTAAATAGTTTAATCAAAAGACAGAAGATGACCTTCTTGCTCATTAAAATAAAGCACCTTACTTACAGGTTTCAGCAGCAAGAAAACCGGATATTACATATAGTGGAAGCAGAGGAATAAACAAGTAACCCAATCAACTTAAGAAAGACAAGCAACTTCCTTCATTATGCCATGCAAATGCATGAACATTACTGATAACCATGACATGCCTAACAAGTTTCTTAAAAAATCTGAGAGATGGATGTAAATGCAGACAAATCAAGGATTGACTAACATGAAATTTTGGGTCATATCTTACCTTCACAATATTGTCTGCATATTTCATTACCATTGATACAGCAATTCCACTGCAAATGAAACAAATATAAGCATATTTCAGAAAGCAAAATATGGAAATTAAAAGGTCTTTAAAAATAGTACTTCACTAGGAAAAGGAAAATGATCATACAAATCTAAGCTCTCATTGCAAAATGAAGATATACTTTGGCAGAAACCAGAGATTCTTCTTAGATCTAGCTATAGTTAATTTGTTGAACATCAGAACTTCCATTTCTTGAAGTATTGAAGGGGCAGATCAGAAGCGAAGAGTTAGTCACCCCTTGATTGCTAGTAGTATAGCTCATTGCCTATTAAATATGTTATTCCGAGTTCTGATAGTTATAAAATTGCAATCTGAACATTTTCTTGAGGTTCACAGTGTTTTCCAATAACAAACAAACTTTAATTCCATATATCGGTCTGAAAAGATTGCAATATCTTCCTAAATACAATGTCAACAGCAAAACTGGAAATGGAGTCAGAAACTAGCTGCTAGCAAGCTTCCTTGAGCCAGAAAGGAGAATGTAATACCTTAGTGCATGATTAAGGATCATGAGAGTGGTAATTATAGAGTATCCATGGAAGAAGCCCCTGAGCAAACAAAACAAATTTCAAAATATAACTGAAAGAACTACCACGGAACTATGAAGTTATTAAAACAGAAGTCTATTTTAAGATGATTGTTCCTTTTGTAAGACATATAGCATATGCATCTACAAGTAATGAGTCGCATACATGCACGATGACATGCAGAGTAAATAATAATGTTTCTAAGATAAGAGACAGCAACAAATTTAAAGGCTCGGATTACTTGTTCATGACAGCATCAAAATCTTGTATCAGTATTGCTATAGCATTGAAGGCCATTCCGAAAATATACAACCAGAAATTCTGCACATTTATATTCCTTGATGGGCGCTTCTTAATTATGGCCTGCCAGCAGAAGTAAATAATCAACATGAATTTCTATGTCACAGTCAAGAAATTTGCTAGTTGAACTCAGCAGAAACTCTGTATGTTTTTAACTGAATTAAGACTTTTTCATTGATTGAGAATAATTATAAATCAATTAATTCAACCAGAATCAGAATGGTCACCATTGGCAAAACACCTTAACTATCATCCAAAAACAATTTTCAGCTTAGAAAAGAAGAAATGGAACAAGTATCTAAAAAAGCTAACCTCGGTGTACACTCCAGCAAATCCACTCAAAAGGGCCATCACCTGCAAAGGAAATAAAGATAAATGATTAACAATTTTGATTCTGAAGCAATAAATCAATTTCACTTTTCTCCTTTATTGGACTAAAATACAAATATTTTGGCAACTTACAATTGCCATTATCCAACCTGGCAGAGATGTTTGAAGTACATGATCAGAACTGCAAAGTGTAATGGAAATTGAATAAGGCACGGCCAAGTGATAAATCTTATAAATATTTCAAACTGAGATCAGCATGTCCCCATTTCAAATACTCTACTCATAACCATATAAAATATAAAGTACAAATGGTTCAATCATTAGAAAGCAATTTTAGGCATTCATCATCCATGTAAACCATCAGAAAACAGCAGTAAGACAATCTCCAAGGTCAATAAGTTTCCATCAAAGTAACAAGCATGTGCTCAGAAACAAACTGTGGATCCATCCAATCAAGGGAACAATTAGAAAGGTTTTATGATTCTTACCGAGAATTCAGTTGTGCTGTGGTGCAGCCAGCACATAGAAGAATAAAAGCTGCCCATTGAATATCACTTAACCTGAATCAAAGTAAATAAGAGCAAAATGAATGGAATCCAAAATGTTCAGAATATATGTTTAGTTAAGCATATTTTCCACTTGAATGTATATTAAGGTTTATTTCATAGAACTTATTGCGAAGTTCCATTGCTATGCTAAGCTATACTGAACAATCAGCAGATGTTATCCATCAACTCTTTTCTATGAAAAACATTAACATGCATGGTTTTAAGAAGCTTACTTTTTCTTAAGGATGATACGATACAAAACACCAGTACTGATAATATTCAGGTTCTTTAGTATCTGATAACCCGGTGCATCAACATAGGCAAAGATATAATACTGCAACATAAAATTGAAAAGCACATACAATTACAATGTGGAAAATAAGAACTTCGTAACATTACTTACAAGAAAAACAAACAATAAAAGAAATCCACCTGCAGCAAATTCTTGACAAGATAAAGTAAAGCAGGAATGGGATAAACAATAACTTCATCAAGGGTTGTACTCAACCTGGTTCAATGAAAATGAAGGAAAAAAATATGTCAATCATCTCCATAGTCCATATTAAAAAAAAAAAAAAAAAGATTTAAGCAATCTCAAGTAAACTTACCTGTTATCTTCTGTAACACCTTCACTTTTCCATATTCTTGCCAAGGCTGCAAGTGACAAAGCACATTTCAAAGTCTCCACCTGTATCCCAAAATAAAAGTTGATGGTCAATCCCATGAGTATCATGTCAAGTGGAAACACAAGATGACCATTCCACTCACCAAAAAGTTGGCTGTGGTAACACTATACTCGTACTTCCCAGCTCTCTTCGACCAGACAATAAGTATTGCTTGTGAACTTGTAAGAAAAGTCAATGCAACTGTAACAACTGTCCTACTCAAGAGAAAAAAGAAACCATCAGAACTTATATTTTCTGTTTTTTTTTTTTTCTTGTTTGAAGCTAATATTAGTAAAAACAAAACAGATCATGTACGCAGATCTTACTTGCGTTTCCACTTGGCCTGTTCCCTTGGAGGAACGTTACTTACAGAAGCTGCATATCAGTGGAAATCATAACAGAAACGAAAAAACAAAGTCAGGATAAAATTCGGAAAATTGAAATTGCACAGCAATCGAATTGCACTTTAACCAAAACATACCAACCCCCGAAAACCCTATGCCTCGTAGATTCTCAATGTCATTACTTACTGTTCCTCCATCATTATCCTACAAGTCAAAATTCATTCAAAACCATAATAAAAGATCGGATTAAGCCACTTAATCTTGAACAAATTCCACAAATCAGCAAGTAAACAAAATTCCTTTATTTTTACGAGATTAAAAATTAACGAGATCGCAAAACTAAATTTACTATAATCGGAAACACTCTAAATTAACATTTCTTCACTCCAGTAAACAAAACAAAACAATCACATCAAAATTTTGAGGAATTCAAGGAGAAAAATAGCCACTAGATTCACATAATAAACTAAAGGAAAAAATAAAGTATAATGCCGTTAAATAAAACAAACTAGAATTGTAGCCAAAATCAACCTAAAAATATCAGTGACGACGGATTCAATTTGGCATCCAGATATGATAATGAAGAACGTTGCGAGGTACGATTGATGAGAAAAAAGTTATAAAGAAAAAAAAAAAGAATACCTCATCTTTGATTTTGCGATACTCCATTCCCGAATCAGCTAGTAGCAGATCTCACTGTTTTTTTTTTTTTTTTTTTGCTAAGGACTGTTTTGTTTTTGGGTGAAGGGAAACTAAGGAAAAGAACAATGGCCAGATTTGAACCGTACTTTGAGCTCAGTTCATGGGCTTTTTTGATTGGGCTTTTTTGTAATCTAACGGCCAAAGATGAGATTCAGCCCATTATTCAATTTTACCGTTATCATTGTTTTTAACATTATCAAAAATAAACACATCGCTCATCCAAAGATACCCTAAAATCAAATCGAGGTACAATTGAGAACTTTTGAAAATAAAGCCGGATTAAGGGGCAGTTGTGAAAAATCAAAGCTATTTGAGGCTATTGTTTGGCAGCTCCTTTTTAAAAAATTAATTTAGTGAAATATTTGATATTTTGTGTATAAAATCTCATGTAATAATTAAAGGTGAATAATGCTTTAAAAAAATTAAAGGTGTATAATTGGTTTATTTGATCGATTGAAACACATAATCAACCGGCCCTCAACAATAATTAAGTCAACTAATTTTGGTTTTAATTGATTTAACTAAACTACTTTGACGTTAATCAAGTGTATCGGTGAAATTATCTATACTATACTTAAAACCTTTTATTAAATTAGTTTAATGAGTTATTCGAAAATCATACTTTTTTTATATATATAAAATGGGTAAAAATCCATGCATTTACTTAATCAAAATTTCATTTGGTTTTTACATAAATTTTTTTATAGATATAAATAATGAACATATTAAAAATAAATTAAATTTATAAATATAATTCAAAAATTTTAATCAAAGACATTGCTAATAATAACTTGGTAGTAAAATTTACAAAGTTTACGATTGGTCATACTTTATATTGAACCAATAGCATTTCAGTAAAAATGTTC
Source organism: Gossypium stocksii (assembly GCA_020496765.1). Classification (NCBI taxonomy): domain Eukaryota; kingdom Viridiplantae; phylum Streptophyta; class Magnoliopsida; order Malvales; family Malvaceae; genus Gossypium; species Gossypium stocksii. Next base: position 102,217,125 of record CM035631.1, read on the forward strand.
AACACAAAGAACTTCGAATAACCATCAATTTCTTGTGGGTCAGAAAAAAGTCCCTCAACACCATAGCCTAGTTTGCTTCAAAGCTTTATCACCAACCATCTTCTTCTTTGCTTTGCTGTACAATCTGCCAAACACCAAGCAAAACCTTCAGTTTTCTGGATTGGGTTATTACCTATTAGCAAATGGTTAAAAACTCCAGCTACCAAATACGAGGACCGGGAAAAAATTTGACAACCCTACGGATTTATGGTTGCCAGTGTTATGGTATCTAAATGCACAGCTATATAATGCAACACTAACATGAAAATATCGAATCGGTTCATTATCATTCTATACAATTTATCGACTTCTCTATTTGTGTATTACTCCGATTTATATCGTAAATAGATTAAACCGCAAGCTGTTTCTTTTACTTGAGCTTCAACTATCCGGAAACAGAAAAAAAAAAAAATGATGCTTCTGGAAACCAGAAAGAGGATATAACGAGACAGTTCAAAGATACCTGTACATGATGTGCGCGGCTGGAAATTATTGAGAATCGTGTGAATTTCTCATGCTAATATTCAGACTGTTTCGCATGGTTTGTCTACCGATCCATCCATTGCCTTTTTTCATCATGTCAACAAATTCACCATAATCAATTCTTCCGTCCTGAAATAAGGCAGAAAGTAGTAAAATTTGACACTTTGTCAACAAAATTTGCACAAACACCACTTTTTAGGCTAATGTAAACAAAGATCAATGAATAAATTAGCTATGCCAATCCAGTCATGCTGGCGAAATGACATACATTATCTTGATCAACTTCTCTAATAATATCCTCGAACAAAACATCTGTCAAGTTATATTCATCCCAAGCTTGTTGAAGCTCATCAACCGTAATATAGCCACTTCTATCCTTGTCGAAGTATTGGAACGCAGCAACAAGATGTTCCTCGTGCTCTAGTTTATTAAGGTGAACTGTTGCAGCTATAAATTCTCCATAATCAATGGTCCCACTATTGTCGATATCAGCCTAAGAACAAATAAAACAAGCTCAGATTATTAGTAACTTATGGCAAAAGAACATGAAGCTAATATTTAGATATCTGCTTCATAACAAACTTACGGCATCCATAAGGGCCCTTATCTCTGCATCTTTCAAGGTTGAACCATATCTTTGCAAACCAGCTTTGAGTTCATCGAATGTGATTGCACCACTGTTATCAGTATCCATTGTTTTAAACATTTCTCTCAAACCAGCAATCTCCTCCTCTGATAGACTTTCGGCTATTACCTGATTGCACAGATACATTAACTCTAAACCGGAGCATGTTTAAATCGAATATGAAGCTCAATGTGCTTGAAACTAAACTCTTATGATATTAAGTGCAAAGACGAGCCAGAAATATTAAGAAAAAGCCATTGTACACAGATGCAGCCTTGAGAATCTTACCCGTAAAGCCAGCTTCTTTAGTTTATTCATCGCCGAGAATTGTTTAAGACGAGAAAGGATAGCTGGATCCAGTGCCTTATTGGGGGCAACCCCATTTTCACAAATCCAAGGATGACCTAATCAAATAAAAGGAGGCAAAAGATATCACAATTTGATATTTATTTATTTATTAAGTATGAAATGATACTACGTACATAATACTTTGTGAGCAGTGAGCCGCTCTGAAGGTTGAGAGCATAACATCTTCCGGATTAGGTCCTTTGCGCTATCAGATATTAGGGGCCATGGTTCTGAATCAAAGTCAATAAACCCTTTCAACACGGCATCGAATATTCCTTGCTGTGTTTCTAAAGAACATACGAAGAAAAACTTATAAGTACAGATTTACTTGAAAACTCGTAATAATACAATACCACGAAACATCATAAATACCGCCCCAAAATGGTGGAACGCCACTTAGCAATATATAGAGTATAACTCCTGCAGTCCATACGTCTGCTTCTGGTCCATAATGTTTTTGGAGAACTTCAGGCGCGACATAATATGGGCTTCCGACCACATCAGTAAAAACTTGTCCTAAAGTAGCAAACAACACATTATGTCAATCAACTCGATTCTAGCTAAAGGGGCTTAATTACTCCATGTTAATCAACACATTGTGCTTAACAGGCGTTCACAATATAGAATATACCGCATAATGTCGTACTCATATGCATTCAGTAGAAATATAAGATTGCAAAACTCAGAATATTTCATTTCGTACCTGGTTTAAAGAATACAGAGAGTCCAAAATCAATCGCCTTGAGAGAGAAATCATCGTCCTTGTTAACTAACAAGAAATTCTCCGGCTTTAAATCTCTATGCATAACCCCGAGGGAATGACAAGCCTCGACGACCCCAACAATGATCCTAGTCAATTCGGCTGCCTTCCTCTCGGTGTAATGCCCCCTCTGGATAATCCGGTCAAACAACTCCCCTCCAGAGCAAAGCTCCATCACAATATGCACGTACAAAGAATCCTCGTATGTGCCTTTAATCGTCACAATATTCTTATGACCGGCTAAATGATACATTATCTGAATCTCCCTCCTAACATCATCGACATCCTCTTTGGCAACCAACTTCCTCTTCGATATCGACTTACAAGCATACTCGATCCCCGTGGAAAGCTCGGTACACAAATACGTAGTCCCAAACTGTCCTTGTCCTAACTTAGGACCTAAAGTGTAAAGGTCACGAATGTTGGGAGTCTTATGACCCATAACAAAATAGGTCTGGTTATCATTCCCAAGTTTCATGATGCTTTCTTGTTCGCTGGCGCTAATGGAAGCTGAGTGATTATCGTTTTCGCTGGTTTCTTTGCCGGATTCTCGGGAAATTAATGTCTTAGAAGGGAGATTATTGTTATTAGAACTAGAACGATGTGAAGAAGTGTTGTAACCCTTATAAAGATTCCCCTTGGAAGGTCCACGGCATGTATTGCCCATGAAACAATCAAAGTTTCCCCCACAACAACACTGTTTTCCTCATCCAAGCATATATATATAAATAATCATCAAAATCCCACACTGAAACAATAAAAATGGAATAGAAAATAAGAAAATTTGGGACGAACCCATCATTGGGAACTCCATTACCATCATAAAAAATGAGCTTTAAATCTAAACATTGAAACAATCCCACATCGGATCAGAGCTTCAAACATGCAAAGCTACCATCTTTCTAACATAACATCAATCAAAAAGGAAAAGTAAGAAAAGAAATCCAGAAAAAGAAAATATGAAAGAGAAAATCAAGCTAGAAACATGTAAAAACACAACACAAGAATCAAAAAAAAAAAAAAAAAGAATCCAGAGATAGGAAGAATTACCAGTTTGGAGTAAAAGAAAAAGAGAAAAAGAGATGACAGAAGGAGAGACGAAGAAGGAAATGGCTATGGTGGGGTGATGGATTGTTTTTAATGTTTGAATTTTGATTCCGTTTTTCTTGTTTGTTTATTTTTGGGTTGCTGTTTTGAGAAACATCGGTTCAACTGACTGACTGAATGTGCATTTTTAATTTTTTTTATTTTTTTTATGTTTAGACATTAATTCAATATATAAAAAAAATTAATATTTTGTTTTGTGGAATTTCTTTTAGGTAAAAGTACCGTCTCGGTCCCTCCTAATCTTGATATTAAGCAAATTGGTTCCCTTAAAAAATTGAAACAATTTAATCCATGTCAATTTCGAAAATGAGTAATTAAGGACAATTGATCACAATATTAATGTTTTCCATATAATTTTGGTTGGTATAATAATTAATTTAACTCTCGATTTTTATATATTTTGCGTAAGTTAGAGGCAGAGGTGAGCATAGGCGGGGTCGAGCCGGCCCAAAAATGGGCCTAAAAATTTACCCAAGCCTAATCGGGATAAAAATATTAAAATCCGAGCCCAACCCGGCCCGCCCATATTAAATTTTATATTTTTTATATAATATTAAAATATATAATACATCAAAAATATTAAAAATATCAAAATAAATACTTCCCAACAAATTGAAAATAAATTTTAAAAAATATGTATACTTAAATAAACTAATATAAATACAACTTAATAAGCAAATGTCTCTAAAATAATAACAAAATTAACAAATGTGTTTAAAATAATAACAAAATTAATAATAAAATAAGTTTTATACAATATCCAAACAACAACAACAAAATAGTAGCAACATAATAGTAAAATGGTAGAAAAATAGGGAGAAAATAACAAGAAAATAATATTAAAAAAATCATTTTTTTGTCATTTAGTGATTCGGGCTGGGTCGGGCTCGGGCCAAAAATGTCTTACCCGAGGCCCAACCCTTTTTTAAACAGGCTTTTTATTTGTCTAAGCCCATTTTCCGGGCCTATATTTTTGCCCAAATCCTCCCACATTTCAGACGGGCCTTGGGGCCGGGTCAGGTGACCCGGCCCATGCTCACTTCTAGTTAGAGGTAATATTGGTTTGGTTTGGTCGGGTTTTTTGGATTTTATGAACTGTCTATAGTAATTTGGTTCAGTTTGGTTTTATTCTCGATTTTTTCATATTAATTTTTGGTTTAAGATTTTTAGACTTATGTTGACAAAATGAGTTTTGTTTTGACTTTTAAATATTATTTGACAAAATTTCAAAGTATTTTTCATAAATATACTAGAAAACAATAATTTTTTAAGATTTCTTAAATTATTTTCACTATTTTAAATAAAAATATCTATTTCTATATCATAAAAATTAAAATTAATTATATATTAAATAAAAAATAGAATTTGATTTGGTTTCGCATAACCATGGTTTTTTAACTTGTATTCCATAAACCGTTCGAACAACTCAATTCGAATCAATTTTCATTTTTTCTTGCTCAACCCTGGCATAAATATTGCAAGACATGTAGATGTTGCAAGTTAAATTTATTAAATTAATACCAAGTTGACAAAATATACAAATTTTGAGAGCTAAATTTATTATTATATCAAAAAAATATACAATTGATGAAAACGTTAGCATTTATGATTAATTATTCTTAGTTTACTCACCTTCGAATTTGGCAAAGATTAAATTACTCTAATTTTGTTTTTTTAAGGGATCAATTTACTTAATATTAAAATTAAAAAAAAAAGAGATTTTTTTATTTTTTATTATATAAAATTTGTTAAGTTATCATACTTATTTTAAAGAATATTTATGTATATAATTTACCAAAAACAAACAAACTCATTTTTCTTTGGCTTAAATTAAAATTAGAATTTTTTTTCTTTCTCATGAAAATTAGTAATCTTAGTAATATATTTTGGAAAACATTAATAAATATTTAAATAATTATTCTAGAAAAAAAATAGGATTATTTGTAGTCCTCCCCAACCCATAAATAAGAAGATAATAAGTTTCAACGCACTTAAACTCATATCCTCTTGCATTGATAACAATGCTCATGTTAATTGAGCTATGCTCATGTTAATCGAGCTAAAACTCAATTAACGCTTATTTAGTAATTTTAAATGCATGTCAAAAATTTTATCTTTTTAATGAATATAAAAATAATAAATATTTACATTTATAGGTTTAATCTTTTTTTTTCATGTGATTTATATTGATTTGATTTTATTTTATAATTATTTAAATTTGTATTTGTAATTATATTATATTTATACTTATAATATTAAATATTTTCAGAAAAAGACATAACTAATATTTTTTTTCGGTGAATAAAACCTAACCTAATTTCCTAACAACACTAACATGTAGCTATCCTACCATTCCAATAATTACTTAAAGGAGCACTTATAATCAAAATTACGTTCGCTGTATTGATCCGTCCTATGTTGTATTGTATCGCCTAACATACGGATGTCTTAATAATTTTTAAAAAGCTCAGACCAAAAAGAGCAGGCTAAGAAACCCCATTCATCATGACAAGCCATTCTATTTTTCTATATACGACAAGCCATTCTATTTTTCCAAAATATATCCACCCTAGACCTGTTCATGGGTCGGGCCATCCGGCCCGTCCGAAATGTGAGAGAGTTTGGGTAAAAATATAGGCCGAGAAATGAGTTTGGACAAAAAATAAGACCCATTTAAAAAAAGGTCAAGCCTCGGGTAAGGCATTTTTTGCCTGGGCCTGGCCCGGCCCGGATTCACTAAAGGACAAAAAAATATATTTCTTTTAATATTATTTTCTTATTATTTTCTCCCTATTTTGCTATCTTTTACTATTATGTTGCTACTATTTTGTTGTTATTGTTTGGATATTGCATAAAACTTATTTTATTGTTAATTTTGTTATTATTTTATAGACATTCATTAATTTTGTTATTATTTTAGTGGCATTTGCTTGTTAAGTTGCATCTATCTTAATGTTATTTAAGTATACATATTTTTCAATGTTGTAGGCCAATTTTGGCCAGACCCAAATCAAACAAAAACAAATAAAGATAAAAAAACCAAATAACTAATAATGTCCAGTCCTTTTACAAATTTCAAATTAAAACCCACTACTCATTTCCCTTAACCCAACCTAAACTAAAAATAAATCCAAACCCGGTAGCCCACTTAAACTAAGGCCCAATACTCATTTCCCATAACCCAAAACCTTACACTACCCAAACCCTTTACAAACTAAACCCGTATAGCCCAAGCAGTGATCCAAAACTTGACCCGCTAACCTACCCTAGCCCACACCAACCGGCAGAAACAGGTACGCCTAGGGTCCTTCAGCCGCTCCTCCTCGGGTGCACCACCCGCGCTTCGTCCCGAGGCCTGGCTCTCTTCCTGCCCCCGTCCCATCACCCGTAGCCTCCATTAACCTGCAAGAAGTGCTGAAAGCAACAATACAGAAGCAGAGAAGCAATGACAGAAACACAGTAACAAACAGTAACAAATATTATGTCAATCTCGGCTATTAAAGCCAAAGAGAACCGATTGTAATAAAAGGGGGGATTTTTGGAAGAGTTCTACCGAGTTCGGCTAGAATAAAAATACTTGTAAGACCGAATCCCCAACGCTTGTACAAAACAGACATCAGAAATCAACAAAAAGGGCAGTTTTGAGAAGGTTGATTGGAACTCTTTTAATTTTTCTGATTTTTTTGGTTCATTCCAATTTTGTTTTTTTATTACTTTTTAATCTATTTCAAAAGAAAAGGAAAGAGAATAAGGGGAAGGAAACTTACACCGAGCCCTCCGGTGACCCGCATGTCACGATTTCCCTTCGGATTCGGAAAGGGTAGGGGCGGATGATGGTTCGACCCTTTCTTTTCCCGATTTTAGCATCTTTTGGCTTGCATCTATACACCATTTGGGATTAAGTTTAAAAATGAGAAAACAAGAAGAAAAAAGAAAGGGCTCAACTCATTTCCCTTGTGCCACGGTCGGAGATCCGTTCTCTGCCGTTGCAGTTGCACGGATGGGATTGAGAGCCTTCGTCCTTCGTTTATTCAGTGCTGGGGTTTGAGCTTCAAAAGGGATCCGAATGGGATTAGAAAACCCCTTATTTTGGCATATCTCCGGCCACCAAACCGATAGTGGTGCGATGGTGCAAGGGTCAGGCGTGGTGGTCATTTTGAAACCCTAGCAGAGGGTTATCGGAACCCTTTTCCTTTTTCTTTTGTTTTCATTTTATTAATTTTTTTTTTAAGAAAAAACGGGGCTTTACAACTGATTAGAAACGGCACTGTTTAGTGGTGCATGACCCGCGCTTATGCCCGACGTGCAACCCGGGTCCGCGCGCCTTGGCCTTAAGTGGCCTATTTCCGCTGTTGGTCCCTCGAGTTCATAGTGGCCTTCAATAGGGTCCTTCGTGTGTTTTACGTTTTTTGTCAAAATTACCCCTAAATCTCGAAGCCGCTTTGCAATTTAGCCCACCCCCAAATGCAGTGCTCAAAGGGCTGGTCTTTTTCCAGTTCTGGTCCTTGTCCTTGGAACCCGTATTCGCCTAGGTCCTTTGACCCTTTTTCACTTTTTTAAATTCGACCCTAAGTTGTTATTTTGTTCTGATTTGGTTCTTATTTCATTGTTTTGGCATATTGATGCTTAAATTATCTTCAGCATCATTACCGTCATACCATATGTTTTTAAATACTACTTTTTATGTTCATCGCATTAATATATTTTAATATTGTATTTTGTATACTATATCCTACTATATGTTATATATGTATTTTTCATTCTAATATTTGCATGTATTTTTATACCATTTCGTGTACACATTTCCAATATTTTATTTTGTATATTCCTAATTATTTTAATACTATTATTATCTCTATATGTACGTATTTATATGATGTATTAATAATTATTTTTGTATGTCATTTCTACTCCTTAATATATGTATTATGTGTACATTTCTATATCATACTAGTTATTTTGTTATTTTACGTATACACTTTAATATTATTATGTATAGGTATTTTCGTGTATTATATATGTATATTCGAATATCTTATGCATATTATTTTTTTACATTATGTATTTGTTTTTTATATATATCGCATTATGTAAATATTTTAGTGTATCATGTATATATATATTTTAACATTTTTGTTTTTATACCTTATGTGTATTTTTTATACTACATATTATGTGCATACATTTCATATTATTATATGTTTTCTTGACATCCTTATAGTATTGTTTAATATCGTTCGTATTATTAATGTCGCGTATTATCATGTTTATGTTTTTGTATATTCGCATTTTATTGTTTGCATGCTTTTGAATTGAATATGTATGTGAATTGCTTTTAATTACAATCTTGTCGCGAATTTTTATCATTTTAAAAAGTTTTTTCATATTCTTGATTAAATTTCATAAATGAGGCAATGTACCGATTTTGACGTTAAGCCGGTGATTTCATCGCTATGTTGGGTGAATCACCATCGGCTCGTGTCGAAAGCGGGATATCCTTTTCAAAGAAGATTCAAAGATTCTTGTTTTTCGATCGGATTACGACTAAATGTCAAATTGGACTTGCATTTTTGAGAGTCAAGACAACACCTGTTTATGAGATACCAATTTTGGGCGTCGCGGGGGTGCTAATACCTTCCCCGCGCGTAACTGACTCCCGAACCCTACTTTTTCTCTGGATTTTGAAGTAGACCTAAACTCAGCCTTCTTTTACCGGAAGATAAACTTTGTTAAAAGTGGTTTTATTAGGTGTCCGATCACACCTAGAAAACAAGATCGGTGGCGACTCCCCTTGTTTTAATAAAATCAAAGATCCAAACTTTCAAAATTTTCACAAAATCGCCACAATTAGCGACCGAAGCAAATTTTACGTCGCTACAGCTGGCGACTCCACTGGGGACTTCTTTCTGAGAGTCGAGTCGAATCAAGCGCGCGTTGTCGAGATTTTCAAAATTCCTTGTTCAAGAAAATATTTAGTCGTGATCCGGAAACTTCGTTTTTGAAAAATCATGCATTTGCATCTATTGTAAATATTCTTTTGACATGTTTTATCTTTTTGTTTTAAGCTCTAAGTTTTTACGATTCTAGTTTAGTTTTGAATAAAACGAAAGGTTTGTAAGTTTCTCCCCACACACTGTGCACGTGCATTTCTACATAACATGAGCGCCATATCCGGGCTCTGTCCATTTAAGTGAAAGTAAACGCTACGCCTTCGTGAGTTAACTCGTCCCTCCGCACAGGCTAGTGAATACTTTCGGGTTACATACGACTTATGCTTTCGTGAGTTAACTCGTCCCTCCGCATAAGCACAAGTAAATGTAACCCCTCGAATTGATCTCGTTAGCCTATGGTGGGTCATGACTGAGGCTCCGTACTAATCTTAGTAGATGACAGTACGGACAATTCAAGTACCCATCTAGAACCAAAACCACATGTAGTGAAACATACGAACCGCCCAATTAGAGCCATGCCGAACCCCTGTCCATTTAGTAGTTACCAAAATAAGTACACGGGAGAAGCGTCTCGTATCTTTTACTTTTTTATCTTCTATGCAAGGGAATCGGGTTTGCTTAATAGATTAGTTCGGGTAGCTTAATTTGCCAAATTCTTCTTTTTTTTTTACCTATGTTACTAACCATGATTTGTTTGTTGTTGTCTTATTTGTCATCATGCATTTTAGGCATCACATTAGGAAGGTGTTGATTAGAGATCGGTTGCCGAAAAACGGGTTTCTAATGGAGGAGTCGATTACACAAACAACCGAAAGGAATGTCACAGTTCGGGACTGGTCTGTAAAAACTCAAAGAGAAAGAGGGGATAGCTTAATGGAAGGATGTGTTGCCGATTTACCGGGGCACGTAATGGTGAATGTTCGTCAAAATAATCTTGAGGATTTGGTTCAGATTTGGAATCGATGGGACTCGGATACTAGGGAAATCTTCATTGAGAGGTATGGTGATATAGCTAACCTAGTCGCTGTCAAGGTAGACGAGCAGTTGATACAAGCTTTAGTCAAATTTTGGGATCCCGCCTATCAATGCTTCACTTTTAATGGAGAAGATATGACTCCCACTATCGAGGAATACTTGGCCTTACTTCGCATTAGTAATGTACAGCCCTACAAGATCTATGTAAAAGAACCTAAACCAATGACCTTCAAAAAGAAAATAATGAGATTGACGGATATGACCGACACATGGGCCGAGAAGCAGATAAAGAAGAAGAATGAAACTATTTGTATTCCGTGGTCCTCTATACGAGATTTGGTCTCGAGCCATCCTGACACCTTGAAGAGGGTAAATCTGTTTGCTTTGGCCGTCTACGGGTTGGTTGTCTTTCCGAAAGTCCTCGGGCACATTGAAGTCGCGGTGGTAGATTTCTTCGAAAGGTTAAAACAAGGAGTCAACCCTGTCCCGACAATCCTAGCCGAAACTTTCAGGTCCTTGAATAGTTGTCGGAAGAGAGGGGAAGGACGATTTATTGGATGTGCGCAATTGCTCAACGTTTGGATCATGAGTCGCTTTTGGAAAGAGGAACGCACGCCGTATCACATGTTTTCAAAAAAGTTTTCCCCTTTAGAAGCCTATTGTAAGAGGGAATGGCCTAAGGAAATTACTGAACAATATTGGGTTTCGGTCTTTCAGAATCTCCGCACTAAGGATGTGACATGGAGGGCGCCATGGATACGCCCGTCAGTCTTATTATATAAGATCGGAAGTCAGGATTGGGTACCACTGATAGGTCTGTGGGGAGGAGTCAGATACGCCCCGCTATTGGTCCAAAGACAGTTTTCTTCGCGACAATTCGTACCCGCCACTGGAGGTTTAGCGCAATCCGAGTTCTCTTTCGTGGGCGAGGGCTACATGAAGAAGGTTCGAGACATCGCTAAGTCTTGGAAAAGAATTTATCTGATGGAGTTGGCGTTGTATGCCGATGCTTTCACCCAAGACTATGATGTATGGAGAAAGCAACGAGTAAAAAGCCAGCAAATATCGTCGACAAGTTATGCTGCTCAGAACCCTTTCATAGAGGAAGTACCATCCGAGCTTGAAATAGCTAGAGGAGAATTTGAACGCGAGAAATCCAAGATGTTGCGGGATCTCGGCGTCCTTCAAGAAGAAAATTACCAATTAAAGATTGACGTTCAAATTGAAAGATCTAGGACTGAAAAAGTACAAAAAGAGGCCGAAATCGTGAGGAACGACTTAAGAGACCTTCACTTGGAAAATAAGAAGCTAAGAGCCATTATCAAGAATAGCGGACTAGGCAAGTCACCTGAAGAATGGAAGGAAGAATTGAGCAACGTAAAAGGCGGAATGGAATTTTGGAAAGGGAAGGCGAAGAAAGAGGAGGAAAAGACTGCTCGGGCCATGATAGAATTGAGAAAGAAAAATGCTGAATGTGAGACTGCGTCTAATGAACTGATGACTAGCCGATCTGAATGTCAGGGGTTAAGAGAAAGAATAAGAGATTTGGAAGACGCGATGCAAGCTCGCCAACAACAATTAGACACTCTCTTAAAGGCTTTGGAGGAAAAAAATGATCAATACGATAGAGATATCCACGCTTATAAAACGGACCTCCAAGAAAGGGAAATGCAACTTGGCTTATTGAGTAATGAAATCCGTGGAGTAGCAATATACATGGTCCAATTATCAGATGAAGCAGAAGATCTCAGTTGTCGATTCCCACCAAGTCAACGATCGGGCATATCAGAATTCCTAGAGCGAGTAAAGAAATATAGTGATATAGCTAGGAAGTTCGTGTAATGGCCAAATAAGATGGCAAAATATTTTGTAACGAACTCTTTTGAATGAATGAAATGCCTAGATAGGGGCTATCTTGAAATCAACACCAAACTCATACATTTGCATTACATTACATCGCATCATCATAGAAAAGAGGTGTTGATCCGTATTCAATTCCTAAATAGGGGAGTTCGTCATAAGGGGACGAATTTCTTGATAAAGTGGATTACCATGCGGTTGCCCATGTATGATCCAAGTGAGCACAAGGGAAGAAGGATGATAGCTCACAAAGGAACGCCAGATTTTCCCGAAAAACTCAAAGTGATGAAGATTATGCGGGAGCCGTCACTTCTCTACTTTCCTAAAGGAGCAAGCAAGCATCACGAGGGAGTAGTGAGCAAAGAGTCACGGCCCGGACCAAACAAAAGGCGCGAATGAAGACACCTTTGGCAAGTTTACGAGAGTCGACCATAGTATTCAGATATGAAGAGAAAAAATAGGCATCTTCGCTTGGACTGTGAGGGCAAGACCGCATATGTGATCCATTTTATGTGAAGAAATCTGTTCCCTAGAAAAAATTCTCTTAATGGAACTGAATATAAGGTCGACGCTTCTTTTCTTGCATTCATTTGCATTTGCATTTCATGCATTTGCATTGCATCATTTGCATTGCATTATTTACATTGCATCAGTTGCACTAGATTTTTACGAAACGACCCTAATTAGATAAAATTATTTCAGTTAACCTAAGAGCCATGGAGCGAAGGTTAGAACGGATAGAGCATAGGCAAATACAAATGCAAGAGCAGTTATCCAGAATTCAGCAGGATATGCAGAACCAGATGGCAGAGCTCCAAAGACAGATGATTAGCCAGCTTAAACAGCTGTTAGCCGAAGGGCTCAAAAGGAGAAAAGAATCAGTGGACAACAGCGAGGATGAGAATGAAGACATCGTTTATTCCCCTCCAATAAACGGCCAGACTCAACCAGATGCACCTTCGCGAGGGATGCCCGTTATCTCTGGACTCCGACAGTATCAGGCCAGTATAGAATGCCCGAAACAGTGCGAGGCTTTTGAAAAGCGAGAGTGGAACTCGCAAGAGGGTACTTCGAGGGTAATAAAGGGAAAGGAAAGTAAAGTGAGGCCGGTTACTATAGGCCAGTCAAGAGTGACAACCCCTAGCCATCAGGGTCCTCAAAAGCAAGGATCCAATGCTAGATCAAGAACTGAAAAACTCCCTTTTACGCCAATTCCAATGTCGTATAAGGAGCTGCATCAAAGGCTATATGATGCGCAAGTGGTGTCCCCAGTTTATATAAAACCATTGCAGCCTCCATATCCCAAGTGGTACGATTCGAACGCTCGATGCGAATACCACGCGGGAAATACAGGACATTCGATCGAGAACTGCCTCGCCTTTAAAAGACGGGTCCAAGGACTCATTGATACGGGCATTCTGCGATTTGATAATGCTGGCAATGCGACCAAGAATCCATTCCCTGACCACGTTAAAGGGAATGTGAATGAAGTGGTGAAGGAATGAAATTTACCAAGCATTTGCCCTTGCATGCCTGGGAATGTTGTGGACAATAGGACTGTGGAAGAAGTCTCTATCTTTTTAAGAGCTAACTTAGGGTAATACCCAGAACACGCTTACTGCTTTAAAGCCTAGGGGCAGTAAGAATCCTTTTGTGAAAATAGGCTGTTGTCTAGGATCTTTATTTCAATAAGAATGCATCTTTTGAGTAAATTTTCATTTATTTCTCATACTACAACGATTATTCTTAGATTTTCTTATTCTTTTCATAACCATACTGCATAATTGTTCTTAGATTCTAGTGTTCTTTGAACTCTTTCAAAAAACTTCTTTCTTCATGATCATGACACATAAATAATCATTCATAAATCCATTTATTCTTTGTATCCTTTCTCTGTACCCTCAAAAAGGTCTCCAGATATCAATAACATGAGCAACACTGTTACTAAACTGGAATCTCCTTTGGAGCGAAATGTGTGCTTAGGGGAATCTCAAGACTTCGTAGATGACAAAGATTGTGGCCTATCTTCCGATTTGTTAAGGATGGTAGAACAAGATGAAAACGAATCCCACAAGGACAGTGGACATCGTGAGCAAACAAGGATTGAAGCCTAGCTCACTGCCAAAAGGCGAGACATCATTGGGTGATTTCAAAACTCAAACATCTTCACATAACCATATCAAGACGGGCCTAGGCTACTGAGATACGGGCACACTAAAATTTCAAAAGAAGTCCGCAAGGATAGTCGTAGGATACATGCCAGTGGTTTTACAATAGCCAGACTGATCTTAAAACCGAGATATTGCCAGCTCGCCATGAAAGAAGACTACATCAACGTGTTGTAGAGGTCAAATCGAGGGAAATAAGATTCATATTGCTTTGAAGACTCTCCATGTGGGGCACAGACATCAATGGGCCAGCTTCACCTGCTTCAAGTCACCTTCACGATGATCAATTACTTCACCAAGAGAGTAAGGACACTTCGGGTGCCAAAGTTACCAAGTAACGGTCATCAAATCCAAAAAAAAAAAAAAAAAAGAGAAGAAAAGAAAAGAAGAGATCGTATCCAACTGCAAAATGTCAAAAGTTGGCAGTCTATTCAAAGATAAGACACCACACAACAAAGGTTGCCAAAAAAAAAGAAAAAAAAAGAAGAAGAAATAAATTGAAGAAGATAACCGAGACTGGTAAAAATTGGTATAAGAATCTACCATTTACTCTCTATGCTGACGCTGAAGCAATCGCCTTCAAATCTCCACGATCTCAAAGGCATCAGTCCGTACACAGTCTCTGAAGCTTGAAATGATAGATTTTCCTTTCAAACCAGTGGATGAAGGTATCATGAGGGAAGACTCTATACAAATTCAGGGAAGAGGAAGCTTGATCAGCTCATTATTTCTAAGGATCGAGTTAGCAAGTCTCAGCTCAATCAAGTTTTGAACAAAGAATGTGATCAAGTTCCTTGGCAAAATGGGAACCCCAAGTTCATGGTCATTATGGCATAGAAAAACCATCATACTAAGTTTTGCCAGCAGAGATTTCCTGACAATGTCCCGCCTGGAACCGTTACAGACAACGAAGTCTGTCATCCTAAGAACAATGACTTCTATCCTTGAGCCCATGATGGAATGATTGGAACCATGAGACGTATTCATTATCATGTTCTCATGGATCAGATGGGGCTTTTGGCTGATGATTCGTAGGAGATAGTCCACTCTCTGGTGTATGTGCATCAAATGAACACCACTACCGTACCTGTGGTTGTTCCTATTTGTAGCCTCACAGTTGGAGAAATTTATGAGATCTGAGGATGCTTCAGAGACATCATCGAGCCATGGTGGGACGGCTGCTCTGGGAGCAACTTGTGTACCTCAGCTTTCCAAGATGAAGGACAATGGCAGCAACTTCGTTCTTATCTGTTGGGAATCATTGAACCATCTTTTTGTATAGAGCGAGTCAAACTACAGCTAGGATCGCTGCTGGGGCAACCCCTTCTCATGGGTTTATGAATCGATATCTCTCCCTTCAAGCCTCGATAGAATCAAGATTTGTTGAGAGTATCCATCCTAATCAAACGTGTCAAAATGGGTGATACAAACTTATGTCGAGAAGAATTCGTCCACAAGAATTTCTCAAAGAAATCAAGAGGAAAACTCGCAAAGGGCGTCTTGAGACCTTCTAAAAAGTTGATTAAGAAAAGAAAAGAAAAGAAAAAAAAAAGAAAAAGAAGAAAAACACAAAAAAAAAGAAAAAAAGAAAAAAGGAAGAAAAAGAGAAATGAAAAAAGAAAAGAAAAGAACAAAAAAAAAGAGGAGAAAAAGGAGAGGCCAAAGTGAAAACCCGCAAAGGGCGCTTTGAGTCCAAAGGGCATTTGAGTTGAAAACCCAAAAAGGGCGGCTCAAATTCTGATCAAAAGTGGGGCACGCGGTAGCCTTATCATGCTTGAATTGACAATGAGGAAGTATGACACGTCTTGGGGCATCGACAGAGTACTCCGAATCCCCTAGGCACACATTGAGCTTGGAGGAGTTCTTAAGAAATGGAACAGAGAAGCTTAGGTTGCGATATCTGGGGCACCTAGCTTTCATCTTTCTTAGCATATTTGCTATCTTCGAATCATGACGGGTTGTTGTCCCGATCAATTTCCTTTTTATTTGATTAATTTATTCGTGTCGAGCTATGCTCCCAATAAATTCTTTCTTGATCGCTTTCGCTTAACTTGCTTGTTTCGAGTTATGCCTGCGTTTAATTTCCTTCTTGTTTATTGTCATGATCCTTTTTCAAGCATTTTGCATTGAAATAATGATTAGTGGACTAATAACACTTTTATGAAAGGAGTTTTGTGTATTACCTCGGAAGTTTCTAAATAGTACAGAAACCTAAAACAGGACTATTGTTTAAGACCTTCCACGCTTAAGGGTTGGAAATCTCCAAATCCAAATTGAAATCGTCTCCTCAGATTTTCTCAAAGGTATTAGCTGAACAGAAACTAGATATCGCGTCAGTGATATAATCTTGATGAAACAAGTTACAGATCATATACCTTTGAGATACAATGGAAGGGACCCTGAGGTCGCAGTGGGGCAAGCTGGGTGAGCAAAACATTTCCTCGAGTTTTGGGTCGAAATACCAGTCAAATAATAAGGCGTCCCAAGTTGAAAAAGGAGAAGAAGATCAAGATGATAACTGAAAAGGACATCTTAATAAACAAGAAAAGGATTAAGATAAAAACCTGAGAAGGCAGCCTAATGAAATGGATCTGGGCCCAAGAAGTAAAGACAATCCGAGCAATGAGTCAAACGGCAAGACTACAGTATTCGAAACATTTTCAGAAGCCTGAGATTTTCTATGCAAGAAGCCATGCTCAAGAAGATTCTTGATCGAGAAACATGGAAGAGTTCATGCGTTGAGTATCTAGGGCATTTTGAAATAATATACTCGAACCGAAAGAAATGTCGAGTATTACACAGATGAGAATCGGATGAATACAAGAGCCTCAAAAGCAAGGACAAAGTTCAATCAGGGGCAAAAGAGTGATGTCCGAAAAACACAGATTACTCACAAAGATGGAAGACGAGTACAAAGCTTGAAAAAAAAAAAGTCAAGAATTGAAGCAATAAATGCAAATCGTCACAAGAAATCTCGATGAAAAGCAACATATGACAAACATGTCTAGAGCGCATGGCATAATCATGTAGGCACACATACATTAAAGACAAACACATGCATATCATGACAACATCATTCACGACATTTTCAGGTGCTCTAACAGAGCAAGAAGATGCGATGATAGTTGTACTAAATCAAGAGAAACACCAGAATTTCGCCAGAAGATATGTTCGGTACCATGTTTAAATTTCATTTTCAAAAAAAAAGTCAACTCGTATTGCGAGAAACGAGTTGCGCCTCAGGTCACACGCTGAGGTATTTGCAATTTATGTTTTCAAAAGTCAACTCGTATTGCGAGAAACGAGTTGCGCCTCAGGTCACATGCTGAGGTATTTGCAATTTATGTTTTCAAAAGTCAACTCGTATTGCGAGAAACGAGTTGCGCCTCAGGTCACACACTGAGGTATTTGCAATTTATGTTTTCAAAAGTCAACTCGTATTGCGAGAAACGAGTTGCGCCTTAGGTCACAAGCTGAGGTATTTGCAATTTATGTTTTCAAAAGTCAACTCGAAACGAGTTGCGCCTCAGGTCACACGCTGAGGTATTTGCAATTTATGTTTTCAAAAGTCAACTCGAAACGAGTTGCGCCTCAGGTCACACGCTGAGGTATTTGCAATTTATGTTTTCAAAAGTCAACTCGTATTGCGAGAAACGAGTTGCGCCTTAGGTCACAAGCTGAGGTATTTGCAATTTATGTTTTCAAAAGTCAACTCGAAACGAGTTGCGCCTCAGGTCACACGCTGAGGTATTTGCAATTTATGTTTTCAAAAGTCAACTCGTATTGCGAGAAACGAGTTGCGCCTTAGGTCACAAGCTGAGGTATTTGCAATTTATGTTTTCAAAAGTCAACTCGTATTGCGAGAAACGAGTTGCACCTCAGGTCACACGCTGAGGTATTTGCAATTTATGTTTTCAAAAGCCAACTCGTATTGCGAGAAACGAGTTGAGCCTCAGTTTGCACACTGAGGTACTTGCAATTTATGGATCAAAAATTAACTCATATTACGAGAATGCGCAGGTCGAGCAATTTTTGATTTCATCTCAATAAAGGATAAAGTTGCAAGAGAGACAATTGAAGATGCAAAATTTGCCTCTTTGAAGTTACAAAGGACCCAATCAAAGATATAGACCTTGCATCCCCAGTGAAGTCGCAGAGGCGCAGATTGAAGATACCAGACCTAATCCATGAAGTTGCAGAAGATCAAATCGCGACGAATTTTATATCTTTGAAGAGATGACAGATCGAGGTTACAAGACATATCTCTGAAGTTGCGGTGAAATGAACCAAGGTGACAAGATACGGTGGGTTAAAAGGAGAGCTGAAAAAGAAAAGTACCAAAGAAGTCCAAACTTGGCAAGACCGGGCAAAATTAGCCTTCATTATGTCTTTGCTCTATTCCCGTTACACGACAATGAGCAAAGAGGGGCAGCTGTTGTAGGCCAATTTTGGCCAGACCCAAATCAAACAAAAACAAATAAAGATAAAAAAACCAAATAACTAATAATGTCCAGTCCTTTTACAAATTTCAAATTAAAACCCACTACTCATTTCCCTTAACCCAACCTAAACTAAAAATAAATCCAAACCCGGTAGCCCACTTAAACTAAGGCCCAATACTCATTTCCCATAACCCAAAACCTTACACTACCCAAACCCTTTACAAACTAAACCCGTATAGCCCAAGCAGTGATCCAAAACTTGACCCGCTAACCTACCCTAGCCCACACCAACCGGCAGAAACAGGTACGCCTAGGGTCCTTCAGCCGCTCCTCCTCGGGTGCACCACCCGCGCTTCGTCCCGAGGCCTGGCTCTCTTCCTGCCCCCGTCCCATCACCCGTAGCCTCCATTAACCTGCAAGAAGTGCTGAAAGCAACAATACAGAAGCAGAGAAGCAATGACAGAAACACAGTAACAAACAGTAACAAATATTATGTCAATCTCGGCTATTAAAGCCAAAGAGAACCGATTGTAATAAAAGGGGGGATTTTTGGAAGAGTTCTACCGAGTTCGGCTAGAATAAAAATACTTGTAAGACCGAATCCCCAACGCTTGTACAAAACAGACATCAGAAATCAACAAAAAGGGCAGTTTTGAGAAGGTTGATTGGAACTCTTTTAATTTTTCTGATTTTTTTGGTTCATTCCAATTTTGTTTTTTTATTACTTTTTAATCTATTTCAAAAGAAAAGGAAAGAGAATAAGGGGAAGGAAACTTACCCCGAGCCCTCCGGTGACCCGCATGTCACGATTTCCCTTCGGATTCGGAAAGGGTAGGGGCGGATGATGGTTCGACCCTTTCTTTTCCCGATTTTAGCATCTTTTGGCTTGCATCTATACACCATTTGGGATTAAGTTTAAAAATGAGAAAACAAGAAGAAAAAAGAAATGGCTCAACTCATTTCCCTTGTGCCACGGTCGGAGATCCGTTCTCTGCCGTTGCAGTTGCACGGATGGGATTGAGAGCCCTCGTCCTTTGTTTATTCAGTGCTGGGGTTTGAGCTTCAAAAGGGATCCGAATGGGATTAGAAAACCCCTTATTTCGGCATATCTCCGGCCACCAAACCGATAGTGGTGCGATGGTGCAAGGGTCAGGCGTGGTGGTCATTTTGAAACCCTAGCAGAGGGTTATCGGAACCCTTTTCCTTTTTCTTTTGTTTTCATTTTATTAAATTTTTTTTTTAAGAAAAAACGGGGCTTTACAACTGATTAGAAACGGCACTGTTTAGTGGTGCATGACCCGCGCTTATGCCCGACGTGCAACCCGGGTCCGCGCGCCTTGGCCTTAAGTGGCCTATTTCCGCTGTTGGTCCCTCGAGTTCATAGTGGCCTTCAATAGGGTCCTTCGTGTGTTTTACGTTTTTTGTCAAAATTACCCCTAAATCTCGAAGCCGCTTTGCAATTTAGCCCACCCCCAAATGCAGTGCTCAAAGGGCTGGTCTTTTTCCAGTTCTGGTCCTTGTCCTTGGAACCCGTATTCGCCTAGGTCCTTTGACCCTTTTTCACTTTTTTAAATTCGACCCTAAGTTGTTATTTTGTTCTGATTTGGTTCTTATTTCATTGTTTTGGCATATTGATGCTTAAATTATCTTCAGCATCATTACCGTCATACCATATGTTTTTAAATACTACTTTTTATGTTCATCGCATTAATATATTTTAATATTGTATTTTGTATACTATATCCTACTATATGTTATATATGTATTTTTCATTCTAATATTTGCATGTATTTTTATACCATTTCGTGTACACATTTCCAATATTTTATTTTGTATATTCCTAATTATTTTAATACTATTATTATCTCTATATGTACGTATTTATATGATGTATTAATAATTATTTTTGTATGTCATTTCTACTCCTTAATATATGTATTATGTGTACATTTCTATATCATACTAGTTATTTTGTTATTTTACGTATACACTTTAATATTATTATGTATAGGTATTTTCGTGTATTATATATGTATATTCGAATATCTTATGCATATTATTTTTTTACATTATGTATTTGTTTTTTATATATATCGCATTATGTAAATATTTTAGTGTATCATGTATATATATATTTTAACATTTTTGTTTTTATACCTTATGTATATTTTTTATACTACATATTATGTGCATACATTTCATATTATTATATGTTTTCTTGACATCCTTATAGTATTGTTTAATATCGTTCGTATTATTAATGTCGCGTATTATCATGTTTATGTTTTTGTATATTCGCATTTTATTGTTTGCATGCTTTTGAATTGAATATGTATGTGAATTGCTTTTAATTACAATCTTGTCGCGAATTTTTATCATTTTAAAAAGTTTTTTCATATTCTTGATTAAATTTCATAAATGAGGCAATGTACCGATTTTGACGTTAAGCCGGTGATTTCATCGCTATGTTGGGTGAATCACCATCGGCTCGTGTCGAAAGCGGGATATCCTTTTCAAAGAAGATTCAAAGATTCTTGTTTTTCGATCGGATTACGACTAAATGTCAAATTGGACTTGCATTTTTGAGAGTCAAGACAACACCTGTTTATGAGATACCAATTTTGGGCGTCGCGGGGGTGCTAATACCTTCCCCGCGCGTAACTGACTCCCGAACCCTACTTTTTCTCTGGATTTTGAAGTAGACCTAAACTCAGCCTTCTTTTACCGGAAGATAAACTTTGTTAAAAGTGGTTTTATTAGGTGTCCGATCACACCTAGAAAACAAGATCGGTGGCGACTCCCCTTGTTTTAATAAAATCAAAGATCCAAACTTTCAAAATTTTCACAAAATCGCCACAATTAGCGACCGAAGCAAATTTTACGTCGCTACATTCAATATTTATTTTCAATTTGTTGGGAAATATTTATTTTGATGTTTTTAGCATTTTTGATGTATTATATATATATTTTAAAATTATATAAAAATAATAGAAAAATTAATATGGGCAGGCCAAGTCAGGCCCGGGTTTTAACATTTTTATCCGGGTCGGGCTTGTGTAAAATAGGCCTATTTTTCGGGCCGGACCGGGCCTACCAAACGAGTCTAAATTTTTAGTTGAGCTCGGCCCGAACCAGTCGATGCACACCTCTAATCCACCCTGAATTCCTCAAGTTTATCCTAATCCAATCTAAGAGATTCCCTGAGAAAAATTGGGGTTGGTAATCTTCTTGCATAAAGTATTTCCAAATATCTTTAGTAACCAGGCAATTTCAAAGGACGTGCAAGATATATTGTCTCATGGTGACAAAGCATAACATACTTTGTCCAATACCCCTACATATACATTTCAAATACATGTATACAATATCAACTATGATAATAATGAAGTTTTGTTTTTTCTTTTATATATAAATAAAATATTATCACATGATTTTTATTTTTTTTACATTTTAAATATAAAAATATATGACAATTTATACTTATTTATATCTCATAATAATTAAAAATTCCAAAAAAATCTCATAATAATTAACTTGTATATTGTATCATGTTTATATTTAATTTTTATATATTTAGTAATAATATTTATTATGTTTTTTGTACTTTACATAATAAAATATATGTTATTATGATAATAAAAAAAAACACACACACACACAGAGAAATACGATAGGGTTGATGTTTCTCAAAATGGGAGAATACGACGAGGTAGGAGGTTTGTACCTATATGTATTTGGTCAATAATTTCTACCTAATTTGGCACGTAAATAGAAAATAAGAATCTAAAATCTAATTTTAGACTTATTTGTTTCATGTTCTCGAACTTGTTTGATTTTTTTCAACTTTCATATTTTTTAGCTTTGAAAATTTGTATTTAATTTTTATTTTTATGTATTTATAGATTCCATAGATTTTTAAATTTTCTATTTATTTTTTAGAATTCTCTAATTTTTAAAGAATTTTGATTTTTTTAAATAATTTTTACATAGAATAAGGTTAAATTGATAGAAAATATAAAAATTAAGGACTAAATTTGAAATTACACCAATTAGAAAAATGCCACTATTACTTAACAATTAGGTGAAATAAAAAACTAATTTTGAAAACATTAGTTACCAAATAGTTACTTTTCAAAGTTAAGTGACCAAAACGAAAAGTTATGCATAGTTAAGTGATCATTGCTATACTTTACCCTAAAAAATAAAACTTATAATTAAAAGGGTAAACTATGCTTAAGGTCACTAAACAATTAGTAAATTTGCGTTTTGGTCATTCAACTTCAAAATGTTACAAAATGATCATTAAACTATTCGAAAGTTTTCATTCAAGTTACTGAACTATTAGAAAGTTTTTATCTAAATCACTGGGTTGTTAAGTTTTTTTTAAAATAATTTGGCTAGGGAGTTCTAATCAATGATTTGACGACTGGTTCAGTAGATCAATACCATTGGCGAGTAAAATAATATACCTTATATCTGAGTTAATTTGATAGTTAATGTCAAAGACTATATAAGAAAGTTGTTTGAATTTTAGTTCGCAAATTCATGACATATTTCAAAGTTATTTTCATGAAAAAAGATTTCACTGTAGAAGAGAAGAGGAATAAGAGCTTTTAATTGGTGCAAACAGAGAGTACAAAGGCCACACAATAATGATTTTAACATCCTGACGATTTAAATGAAAACATTTGAATAATTCAATTATTATTTTATAACTTTTTAAAATTAAATGACCAAAACGTAAACTTACTAATAGTTTAATGACTTTAAATGCAGTTTACCCTAAAAATAAAACTTATAACTAAAATTATTTTTAAAAAACACTAACCTTAACAAAGTTACGTGGATTTTGATCGATCTTATCGGTTTAGACCGTGGACTCGCATATCTATGCCAAATCTACGAATGAAGTTTCCCTGCAATGACAACTTGTGGTTGACTAATAGATCCTCTTCATTCTACTCATTGTTTCGTTGACTGTAACCCATGCCCAAACTATATGTATTGGAATCAATTTCCAACATCTCTTTTCAGGTTTCTAAGCATTTCCCTCCAAAAAAAGTCAACGGCTCAAAACCTTCACTAAGATAAAAGAAAGTAATTTTTTAATAATATTAAATAAGTAATTTGATTTTTATTCCCAATTGTGTAATCAATAATATATATTTATGTTTAAGTGCTAGAGAAATAAAGCTAGATTAATTATGAATTGTTTAGGTTTTGAAGTTTGATTTAAACTTTAAATAAATTTGCGAGAGGAAAGTGAATAAAGAGAGCAAGAGTTGACATTCTAAATCGTTCTCGATGTATAAATTAGTGAGGGCTCAAGGACAATAGAAGACGATGGGGGGAAATAAAGTTGAATAATAACTAAATGAAAAAGGTAATGAGGAGAATAAATACCTAATATTATGCTGTGGAAGCTAACCAGGGCGCAACCCTAAAATGAAATATTGAAGCTTTAGACCTAAAAATTCATAAAATCTCAAGGTAATATATGATAAAATTATAGTTTGGCATCCCAAAAATGTTAGAATTTCAAATGTGTCCTTTTGAAAATCATAAAGATAAAAGTTAAAACAATGACAAAATTACATTTTAACTTTCATAACAATACATAACTTAATCTCACCCCTAAAAAAAAAATTTTGCTTTGCCCCAAAAAATTAACCTAAGGTCCAAGGAAGTATGGGGATTGGTTTATTTCTTTTGTCTTTAACTGGACACTTAATGAGGAGAATGTGCACTCCTGACACTACAAGTTAGTTTAGCATTACTTCTTAGAAACACTTTTGGGCTAAAAAATATTTTTGAGATAAAAATATTGTTAAACATGATGCTTTTGAGCATTTAAAAGTGCTTTTGAGACAAAAAAAATATTATTTGCAAAAGCACTTTTTTAGCCAAAAGCAGAAAATTTTAATTTTTGCTCAAAAGTATTTTTTTAGCCCAAAAATACTTTTGAAAAATAATGCTGAACTAACCCTACGTCAGTCATTAGTGTGAACTTTTATGACCTTCAAGGAACATGAGGATTGGCTAATTCCTTTTGTCTTTAGTTAACTTCTATGACGTGTCAATATCATAGGCTTCCACTTCGATTCTACACACCTATGATCTATTCATTTAATCTTCTTGTTGATATACGAGATTACCTTTATGTGAAGCTCCTTCATTCGCTTAAATCACATCCAATGTACTTATGAAAGTCTTGACACTTTACTCTCGTATTTCAAATAAACATCTTAACTTTTAAGGGTTAAGAAATACTTTAATACCAGTGACACATTTATCCAGACCATCTCTTACTTGAAAGGCCTTAGCTTTGAATGAATTGATTGTTATAGTGTTCAACTACTACAGACTTGTTTTAGGACCCATCGTAAATGGCAATAAACTAATGTTTTTAGAATCGGATCGGTGGTTAACTTGATCAAGTCTTCAAATTATTAATTCAAAAAAATAAAAAAATAAAAATATAAATAAAAAACTCAATTCAACTATTAATTTAACTATTTTTAACTAATTCAATCAGTTCATACCAGCTCACACCATTTTTTACTTAATAAAATATGAGCTCAATTTTCATGATCAACTTCAAACTTAATTATATATACTTAAACCTATATTCAAAATCACATTAATTAAAATAAAAAATATTATAAAAATAAAAATTTCGGATTAACTTTACAAGTTACTTAAATACTTAAATTTAATTAACTCAAACTTGATTCGATAATAACAAAAACTGAATAACGTGAATTACACCAATTAAAGGGAAAATGTAAGCCTCTCTTTGTATTGGGCTTTGGATTTCTCCTATAAATTAAGCTTTCCTTGTTAGCCTAGGCCCAACTATATTATTGGTACCTTTTCTTTATGATAATGTTATTTTTTCTTTGTATAATTAATTAATAGTCCAAGGCCTCCTTTGATCAATGGTGGCTGTGGCGTGCAGGCTTAGCTTTTGGGTTGTTTGAGAGTATAACCGTCTAAATTTTAAAGTTGAAAGAGATTTTTAAAAATAATTTTTAATTTTTAATGTGAGAAAAAATATTTTCAAGCAAAAATAGATTAATTAAATGTAAAAACCTTTCAATTTTTCATCATAAATGCTTTATCTCTTAAGACCCTAAAATTCTTTTAGTGCTTATCGTATTACATTTTATAAATCTTCTAAAAAGGGCTCTAATTTATTATTTCGTCTAGGGCTTAAAAATATCAAGAATAGATTTTATAGTGCGATAGAATATTTTACATAATTTTAAAGTGCAATTAAATATTTTACCTAATTTCTTCGTTAACCCTACTAGAAATAAACACACCGCCATCCGAACTAACCTTAAGTAATTATTTGAGTATATTTCCTCTTATATCAGCTAATTATATTTAAGTAGTTTTATATTTTAATAATTTTTTATATGTTCATAATTTGTGTAACATAAATTTTAGTACGTTTGTGTATTTATATCATATTAATATATTTTTTTGTGCTTTTCGTATAATGTTTTTAGTTTCTTAGGCATAATGATAAACTTCAATATTTACATTTTTTTTATTTTAATTCTTATTAATTTTTGAAGTTAAATTTCATAGTTAAATCTTTAAAAAAATAAAATTATTTTTTAATATAAATATTTATTAAAATATTGATCTATTAACGATGGTATGGCAACTCACATGAGAGTTTACGTGTACTTTATGCTGACATGACAATATTTGTCTTATATACCACTACATCAACAAATAATTTAAAAAACAAATTCAAAATTTAAAAAATTGAAAAAAAAAAAGAGCACATGTGAAATGCCATGCGAGCTACCATATTTAAAAATTTAACGTTTTAGTTAACACTTCCGTTAAAAAAACTACAGTTCAATTTTTTTTTAAATTCTGATGGTAAAATTCAACTCATTTTAAAATATTGAGAGCCAAATTTAACAAAAAAAATTATTATCATATATATTTTTTTTGACACAATACCTAAAACTATTCATAACTCATCTCTAACCTTTAAATAGGAAGATAATGCACTTCAGCGTACTCAAACTCACGTCCTTCTGCACTCTGATAATAATATCAATACTAATTGAGATAACTCAATCATCATATAATATTTCTTTTTTACCCATTACAACAATTATAAATTAAACATAAAATTTAAATTTAATTCAATTAAATCATACAAATATTTTTAAAATGTCACATTCATAATAAATTACCATAAACTTTATTTTTATTTAAAATTATATTTCATTTATCTCTAACCCCACCATAATCCTTTTTCCCTTTACTATATAATCAATGATTAATCTAAAAGCCAAATGACACACCAACAACTGGGCGATACGCTTTTTATTTGATTTTAAATTATCAATGAAAAGACTACTTACGTGTTTTTTTTGCTAAGAAATAGGACATTTCACTTTTAAAAATAGGTTAAAGTAATAAAAATTAATTTGAAAATCAACTGATTTTTTTTTTTAAATTATAATCAATTTAACCCTTAATTCAAAAAAAATTTTGAGTCATCTGAATTATCATTTCTGTTAAGACTCTTGACGGAAGTGCTTATATGGCAGATGACATTGAGGTTGACATAAAAATTTTGACAATGTAATGTCTAACGTGAAAAAATGCT
Organism: Gossypium stocksii; assembly: GCA_020496765.1. Classification (NCBI taxonomy): domain Eukaryota; kingdom Viridiplantae; phylum Streptophyta; class Magnoliopsida; order Malvales; family Malvaceae; genus Gossypium; species Gossypium stocksii. Next base: position 102,244,524 of record CM035631.1, read on the forward strand.
GACTTGGGAACTTAAATTTTTTTTTTTTACAAGGGTTTAATAATTTTTATAATTTTTATATAATCCCTAAAAAACAATTAAACCCTCGTAAAATTTTAAAAAATTTAAGCCTTCCATGTTAACTGTTATATTATCAAAATTTTCATTCATCACATCAGCACTTAATTGCTCATTAGCGTCTTAATAGAAGTGGCAATTCAAAGAGCCCAATTGACTGTAATTTTTAAATTAAGGATCCAATTGATTACACTTTTCAACTAGGGCTCAATTGATTTTCGAATTATTTTCAAGTTTCATTTGGAGGCCTTAAAAATATTTCATGTTTGGATCATACAATCTCATTTTGAGTATATATTATCTTTAAATAAACCTGATTAAAAGCAATCTCATTTAAGTAAACTCGAATATTTAGGTACAATAATAAATCACATTGTACTCTCAAAGAGAGAATATAAGTTCAAACTTTAAAGACGACATTGTTAAAGATGTAACCCTAAACCTCAAACATGAATCATAAATCAACATAAAAGATACTAAAAAACCCAAATTAGTAAGTGCCTTTCGAGAGAGGTTTTTGAAGTGTTATCCATCGAGCAGCCAATTAAACCTTCAAGCAATAGAGTTATTATGTTCGAGTTTTATCTTTTAACTTCGAAAAAAACTTAAATGGGTACATAACTACGATACCTTCACCATATAAAAATTTAATCATTTACTCAATATACGATATTTCAAAATTTTTTTCCGAAAACAATCAATCCCTCAATTAAAAAGAAGCAGCTATTATGAAATTGAAATTTAATGGTATTGAACACCTTTTATAATGACAAATGATTATAATAAGCCTTGTAAGGTCATAGTGGATGGCTGGGTGCAATCATTAGTAATAGAATTATTCTTTCTTTTTATTATATTATTATTATTATTACCATCATCATCATCATTATTATTAAGTTGAAGGTTTTTTTTCCTTAAAATTATTATTCACAAATTTCAATCAGAGATTAAAATTAAAATTAGTACGAATATTTTTTATAATTAATATGTAAATTTTAATATAATGAAATATAATTAATAATAAATAAGTGTATAAATTAATATAAGAGAAAAAACTGTATAAAATTGTAATTTCATGTCATTTTTGTTCGGAAGAATGACAAATCAGATTTTTGCTTATGATTTTTAATTTTTTCAGGAGGAAAAAAATTAAAATTTAAAAAGAAAAATCTCATTTGTCATTCTCCTATTAAAAAAATAAAAATAAATAAAATCACAATTTCATATAATTATTTATAGTTAACTAAAGCTACTTTTATGTTATTCCAAAAAAAAAATATTTTTAAATTGAAATTTTAAATATTATAGTACAAATATAATAAGGTAAAGGTTGGAAAAAAAAAGTCAATTATTCCTTCTTTGAGGCCATTCTAGTTTCCCATTAAAGGAAGCTTTAATTGCGTCCTCTGCTTCTATTCTCCTTAAATATTTTAATTTTAATTCTCTTATATTTAATTTTAGGAATTTATTCTCTCTATTTTTTATTTAATAATTAAATCAATTTTTATTTTGAAATAATGTTATATCAACTAGACTTTTGAATATTAAAATGTGACTGTAATTTTTAAATAAACAAGCAGATAAACTCAGTTACTAAAAATAAAATAAAAGGAATTAATGCTATGTTTGGTTTATGAAAATACTTTTTTTTAATTTAAAAAATATATGTTAAATTAGCAAAATATTTTTTTTTCACTTTTTAAGAAATATTTTTATATTTATTTTTTAATTTTAGAAAGCATTTTTAAGAAAAGCAATTATTTTTTAATTTTCACCCATTTCATTTTTATTTTCTAAAAATAAGTTTTGAAATTTTTAACTAAATTTGTTTCCTATGTATTTTCCACTTAAAAAAAAAATAAAATGAAAGTTATTTTTTTTAACGGTCTCATTGTAATTTTAATTATATCTGTTCTTTCCGATACAATGTCTAGAACTATTTAAAATCCTTCTCAAACCCATAAGTAGGAAGAAAATGTGATTCAGCGCATTTAAAACCCACGTTCTATTGCATTGGCATCAATGCATCTGCTAACTCAATTGACAAGTCATCTTATTTTTTTAAACTAAGTAAATTTTAAAAATAAAAAAGTAAAATGATGAACAATTACGGCTAAATTAACTAAATATGTTGAAAAAAATATTAATTGAAAAACATGACGATTTTTTTTGAATTTTAGAGAAATAGGTCGTTTTTAAAGAGAGTGTGTGAAAGTGTGTTTAGCTTAGCAAGCTTTCCTGCTGACATGTCAGGAAAAACACATCCAACTGGACGTGTTTTCATTGTAATTATAGAAAAACGCATCTAGTTAGTCATGTTTTCCTTGACATGACAGCAAAAAAACTCGTCCAACTAAATACATTTTCACACACACTCTAAAAAAACGACTTATTTCTCTAAATTTTAAAAAAATTTAATTTATTTCATCAATTAATATATATTTTTTTCAAATATATTCAGTCAACAAATACAACTAAAAAAACCTCTAAAAAGTTGAAAACCAGTGAAACAACTCTAGAATAAGATAGAAAAATGGTGGTGGTTTTTTCCCTAAAGAAAGAAAGCATCAAACTTATTTTCAAACTCGGCGACCTCTCTATTTGTCTTGTTCGTAATGAAATTTGCATAATGACGGCAAATCAGATCAAGACAATTAGTTCGTAAAAACTAATAATATATATATATATATTATTAATTATGTGAAAATGCCAGAAGATTCCCATGTTAAATGTTTTTTTCGACTCTTCCCCATTATTCTTCATCAAGTAAACAATTTCTGTATAACTACTACTATGGGTTCCATTTAGGTTTCTCCTCCAGTTATTATTGGTAAAAATATTCTGCGTTAAATTATATTTTATTTTCTTTATTCGAAAATAAATAAATAAATTAATTTTTGTATATTAGATTTAAGAAGAGATTTGTTCTTTCTGTTAAAATTTGTATCTATTTGTATTGTTAAAAACTGATATAACTAACAAAATAACTAGACAATGACACGGGACATGCTACGTATACCTCATGCTAATTTATAATGACCAATTTTTAACTAAAAAATAGATACAATTTTTAACTGGAGGACAAGTTTGTTCTTTGATCTAATATATAAAGGCAAAATTGTCTATTTTAGAGTAAAGGGAGGCAAAATGTAATCTCACTCCTAGCAAATGATTAATTTTTAATTGGAGGACAAGTTCATACTTTGATCTAATGTACAACGACAAATTTGTCCATTTTTAATAGAGGGAGACAAAATGCAACCCTACTCCTACTATAGTGTTTTTACCATTGATTTTGTATCAAGTTATAAAGTAAAATTTGAAGTTTAAAATATAGTCTATGTCCCTTTACATTTTATACATTTAGAATTTAGTCATCTATTTTATTTTTAGAAACTTAATTACTCTATTTTATGGATTTAAAAATTCAGGTTCAATTGTCACTATTGTTCAAAATTTTCTATTAAATTTATTGATTTGATTTTTAAAAAAAATTTAAAAAAATTATTCGGTAATCACGTAACAAAAGTAACATTGAAAATATTGATGTGGAGTTTTTTTTAAAAAAATCCATTTGAACTCATCATTATAATTTTTTTTGTTGGAACAATATTCTTAAGAAAAATTGACGTCAACATTTTAATCCAAATAATTAACAATATTAACTATTTAGACTAAACTAATTATAAAAGTAGAAATTAAATTATATCAAAAATTAAAATGTATTGACTAAATGTCAAGTTTTTATAGTGTATATATAAACGCAGTGTTTTAATGAAAAAGTTAACTTATTAATTAATTAAGTTAATTAATAATATTTTAAAAATATATGGATGAAATTATGCGAAGAAATAAAATATAGATATTAATTCTTAAATATAAGCTTAGATGAAACACCAAAATTAAAATTTAATTATTTTTTATATGTACAAGAAAAAGGAGAATATGATGATACATGTGTCAATAAAAAAAAAAAAGAAAAAAGAAGACCTTTCGAACCTTCTTTTACACGTAATTATATTATATTTTAATCCATAACATATTTCATATAATTTATTATATTAATTTATTTTAAATTAACGTATTTATATTTGTTATGTGCTCAAAATATCATAAATTTATATTTCATCTTATTTATTTAAAATTAAATAATATCGCGTGAATTAAGTTTTAACTCGATTGGCATAGGTATTGCTGTTAATGCAAGAGGACGTGAATTCGAGTGTACTGAAACATATTATCCTCCTACTTGTGAGTTAAAAAGAAACCATAAATAATACTAAACATTATGCTAAAAAGACTAGATATAATCAATAAAATTTTAAACAAATTGGAAAGCTAAAGTATATTCTAGTTCCATTTAGTATCTTCTTGTATATTGAGATGATGCCAAATGGCAAACCAGCATTTGATCTAAATACTTTTTAATTACAATTATTTAATCTGTATAAAGGTTAATCACTTGAAAACATAGATTTTATAAAATATTTTTAGTGGGTTTTATAATATTTAAAATTGTAAATAGTTAATTGCAATGGTAGGTGAAATGCTTACTATTTGAAAAGTGTTTTATATTTTTTAAATTAAGGTTTTCTTTTAATAGGTTAGTAAACTTGAGCTTGAAAAAACAATAGAAAAGAAAATCTAAAAAGGAAGATTAACTTTGTTATCAGTGTAACAGAATATAATTTACACTACATTTTATTGTTATTTAAGAGTTAGAGAAATATATATTATATAAAAATTTAAATAAGAATAAACTTTTACGAAAAAAATTAGTTTCATATAAAAATTAGTTACATAAAGTTTAATTTGATGCAATTATATACATAAAAATTTGATTTTAGTTCTATTATATATATAAAACTTTAATTTTGATTCAACTGTGTACGTTTAAAAAGTAAATATATCAATTTATTTTTATGTTAGATAAATATAATAATTTATATATACAATATGTAAACGTAAAATAGTACCACATCAATAACAGTGTTAGCAATTTGCGAAAATTGAATCAAATCAAATATTATGTAAAAAATCACACAAAATAAAAGTTTATGCATCATATTGTACATTAATCTAAATTTTATACACAATTTTAAATTTGATCCCTTGAATTATAAAAAATAACTCGTATTTTTAAAAATTTATCTACACAATAATATTTTTAAAGAAAAATAGCTACCAACAAGTGGTTGTGTGCAATGGTAAGGCATGTTGCACTCCACAAGGGAGACCAATGTTCAAACCTTGGAGACGAAAATGTTGGAAGGGATAGCTACAAACCTTAAACATGGATTATGTCATCACAGGAGTATATGTCCTACATGTTAGAAGCAAAAGACTACAAAGTATAATCAATAATACTCGAAATATCAATTTAATCATAAAATTAGACAAATAATATATCCTCACCCATTTAATACAAAGAAAAATTCGAAATCATATCAATTTTACTAAGTTTTTCAGTAATTCATTTTAGCTCTCGCCTTATTTTAGCCAATCTCAATATTAGTATTTTTTTTTTTATGGATTGCCATTTCGAGTATTGCTCCCTTGGACTTCTTATGTCAAGATACGGATCAAATAATAAATATTCCTTTTTAGGTGGTCTGCGAGCTGCTACTCAATCGATTAGTTACGAAATACCATTATCTTTATGTGTTTTATCAAAATCTCTACATGCGATTTGTTGAAATATTCCTCTATTGAAGTCTTTTGAGTTGGTCGGTACATTTAGCTAGGTTCAATGACTCTAGCGTATTGGTAAAAGGCAATTTGCACAACAACTCGAGAACCAATCAAAGAAATAACGATTGTTGTCAGCTTCTACAAACATAGGCATGGATACAGATGCCATGGTCAGTGTTACAAATGTTTTTGTCAACAACACTTATGGTAGGCACAAGAAGCGAATCCTTAGCAAAAAACTTATCATAAATAGCTATTTATGGAATGAGGATTCTTATTTAAAGAATCCGAGTATATTAGCAGTATCCTTATAAATTAAGAGTCTCCCTTATTTATCATACTTTTCTATTTTCAAGGTTGTAAACTTTATTTAACAGATTTACTTTCTTATAATAAAATAAGAATAATTTATACTTAACTTGTGAGATTTGGATCTCTTTCTATCGAGTTATAGGTATCAACTCCCTTTAACAAGTTGAATTCTATACATGATAGGTCACTTAAGAAACAAGAACAAGGGAGATAATCCCTCTCCTCAACATAACAAATTGGTATTAGAGCTAAGCACCATGGGCAATCAAACATATGAGGAACTAGAGGTGTTGCTCCGAGAAACGATTATGAAATTTGAAGCTAGAATGGAAGCTAGAATGCATCAATTGACACAACAATTGGAAGGTATAATTCAACATTGAAATTAATTACTTGGAAAAAAAGGGGAAACGAAACAAATAAATCTAGGATTGGGTACACTAGTCATGTTCAAAGCAAATCTGAGTAAAATAATGAAACTGGAAGTGGAAATAACGGTGGAAGAATAGTACCATATTTCACTAAGTTAGATTTTCTAACTTACGACAGGTTTGAGAATCCTTTGATTTAGCTTTATTGATGTGAATAATTTTTTGCCAAACAACGAACACTAGAGATAGATCAAGTCAGTCTAGAAGCCTTTCACTTGTTGGGTATCCTACAGTGGTATCGTGATATCCTCATTGGGTATCGCGATATCCAGCTCTGAAGGAAGACTTTTATTTTGAAACTGTCGACGATATCGTGATATCCAACTCTAGATATCGCGATATCACTATCATAAGGGGACAAAAAATGACATCAGATATAGTCTTTATCCATTTGAAGCACCGATCAAAATTATACGTCCAGAGTCATTTTGGTCACTAAAACTTGAGTTGTAATCAATTTTAAAAAGCCAAAAATTGGATAAAGAAAATAGAGGTTGTAGTTTAGGTTAGAAAGCTTTATAGTTTAGCGTTTCTCTCAATCTTTTAGTTTAGGTTTAGGATAGTTTTCTTTTTCATAGTTTAGGGTTTTAATTCTTTGTTTGTTTCTTTATTTTCCTTGAATTTTCTTAGTTAGTCAAGTTAGGTTGTACTGTAGTTAAGTGGCATTTGTTTAATAACCCTTTAAACTTTCTTGTAGATACATTTTAATCTCATTTTAGTGTTATTCAATTTCCTTTAATTTTTTGTATTAAAAATCATTTCTTTAGCATTTTCGTTTATTGTTATTGTTTCCATTATTCTGCTATCCAAACTTTTGCAAAAAAGCTTGGATTTTTATTCACCTTTAATTAAGTTTAAGTTAATGCTTTCTTGACTTGATTATTTGTTGTTTGTATATTTAGATATGAGTAGAAGTAGCTAAATCTAAGGTGGTTGCTGGATGAAAATGTTCAGTAGTTAATTTTAGGGTTTAAAGACTAAATTGCAAAATCTAGATTAAATTGAATAAACTTTAAAACTTAGGATTAACGCCCCTAAGGGAAAATCAAGATAAGTGAGACTGAGAGGTAATCTTATTAGGCACCAATTCATTAGTCCCAATTAGGCGTGAGATCGAGAGATAAACTAGACTAGTCTAAGTTGGTAAAGTTGAGACCAGGAGGTAAAATGGAACTAGTTTAGGAGTGCTAGTGATTTAAATCCCTAATTCGAAGACTAATTAACCACATGGAAATCAACCAATTGCTGTCTGTTATCATATTTAGTAGTTTTATATTTTACATTATTTACAATTTAGTTATTTTTTGTTGTAGGTAGTTAATCAGTTTTAATCAATCTCATTTATGGCCTGTCGTAATATAGTGCTTTATGAGTAGCTAGCTAGATTCCTTTCATGCATGCATTTTTTAATAGAAATCACTAAATCACTAATTCCTTTAAGTTTGATTCTTAGAATACTCCTGTATTCCATTGTAACACTATAAGTATTATAACTAACCTATCACATTTGTAGACACTGCAAGATATTATATTTTTTGATTTTTTTGTTTGCTGTATTTGTGTTGATTTCCTCTTATCACTCGCGAGGGTGATCATAATGCCAAAATATTCATGCTTACTGGAGAAGAAAAAGGATTAAGAAAACTGAGTGTTGGCTTAATAATTTAAATGACCTACAAAGAAAGATTAATTAAGAAGGATTTAGACAAGATTCGGTAATAATGATAACTAATAAAGGGGGGCTTGATTTTAGTGAAGTAAAAATGAATAGAATAGCCTTGATTTCTAGTATGTTACCTCAAATATACAGTTTTCCATAACCATTTCAAAGCTTTAAGTCTCCTCTAAAAAAGACTCAGGTTTTTCATCTTTTTTTTTTTCTCTCTCTATGGTGTAATACAAATACAACAAAGTTGATAATTAACTAAGTTTTTCTCACCATATTGTTCAAAGCTATAAGTGACCTTAAATGTGTCGTCATCTATCCTTTTATTAAAGTTTATGTAACCCCCCAAACCCGGCCTAGACACTACTGTTGAATCTGGCGATGTCACATAGAAAGAGATCTGAAATCGAATTTGTCAAGTTAAAACCTTTTAATTTATTAGCTTTTATTTAACTAAAAAAAGCCTACTGATTGGTTTGTCTGAAATCATATCTCTTTTTAGCGGAAGCTTAAGTAAACACTCGTTTAAAGAAAATCGTTTATGTTTAGGAAATCTTTAGTTTTAGGAAAACCGTTGAATTTGAGTAAACCGTTTATTTTGGAGAAAACTTTTGTTTATTGAATATCAAGTTTTACCATGTCTAGCAATTGCAAATTCATAAAATTGATACAAATCTAGAATAAAAACAAACAGTCCAAATGTCCCAAATTACATCAAAAATTAACCAAATAAAAATTAAAACCATAAATGAAAATAAAACAATTTAACAACCGAGTAGCCACCGCTGAGTCTTCCGTCGAACCAATCAGTCTAAGTCTAGGGATTACCTGTACAGTTTAAACAGAAAAGGGTGAGTTTACGTAAACTCAGTGTGTAATCCCCACAGAAAACATGCATACAATCAAATAACAACTATAAATCAAATGCAGTCTGGGCCTAAGCCCATTACAGATTCAGATACAGTTTAGGCTTTAGCTGATTCAGATAAGTGTCAGATATAAATTAGGGCCTTAGCACATCTCAGATACAGTCATGCATACAGTAACAGAAATTAGTATCCTACCCACCAGCCTCTACACACTATCTCCGACCATCCCTACACACCATGTGAGGTTTAAAACACCTACCTAGCCCTACACACCAGGTCGTACCAAATGCGGGACATAGCAGTATAATGCAGTCGAGCTGCCAGATAATAGGCACAAAGCCTTTCAGTACACTTCCTCCAATAATCAGTCATCCCACCCCAATGTAGATACAACTAAACATACACAATGCAGACACATGGGAATACATGCTTACATGCTAAAATTCAGTTATCAGTCATACATACAGATCAGTAAACATGCATAAATTTAACATGCTCAATACATACATTATATATACTCAAATCTCCCGTTTTAGGGTCTAAGTAGTGCTGATCGACCCTACAGTAGATTCACAGTTGACTTGGGTGACCCATGCAACCCTAGGAAACATTTCAGTTAAATAGGCCCACACGTCTATTTGGCTTACCTGTGTGGGCCCACATGCCTAGATTGGCCTTGGCCCGTGTGGATCACACGGTCTGGCCCAAAATTCCACATGCCTATGTGGCTCACACGGCCCAAATCGGTCTAGCCCGTGTGTTACACACGGCCTACCTGGCTATCAGACGGTCGTGTCCAGCTCACGACCTGGCCTTCGTTGATCACATGGCCATGTGATCACATGGCCATGTTGTCACACATAGCCTACTATATGGGTGACTGTACACCTGTGTGACGTCGAGAGTTTACATTTTTGGCTTTCCTCGAATTTTATTTTCTGCGTTTTCAGGTACAGACAAGGTTCGATTTCACTGATTTTACAGTCCCGATATCACCAGAACCTATGTTTGCCATTATCAAAGCCCGAATTTAGTTACACGAACAAAACTAAACTAGAAATATTTCTCCAACGATACTTTAGAAAATTAATTAATGAATTCGATCACTTACCGACAGTGATCCGAAGTCTTGAACAATCAAACTCAACAAAAGTATAAATCGCTTATCGAACTTCATCTAGTCCAAAAGAACCAAAATAATCTTCTTAGAAACTAACCAAGAAACGATTAACAATAGGTAAAACTGTTACTTACCGAACACGCACGAAGAAATGTGATTCTAAAAAAGATGGTCTTGGTTACAGAAATTGATAAAGAAAGAAAATGAGAGTGGAATAGAAATTTTGGTAGGGTAAAAGGATGAGCAAAACGTTCGAATTGGGGAGAAAAGAAGGAAACGAATTTTGGCAAAAAGAATCCTAAATCAGATTTTCTAATAACCACTCATTATTCCCTCAACTCCCACATATCCTACTATATATCAACTTCTCAGTATTTTAATTCACTTCAAACTCCTACACGGTACCAATAGCAAAAATAATTCCCTCACTTATGCACGGATTTGAACACAGAACCTTAAGCAAACTAACATTCCACTTAACCACCAGATCAATAGGCCCATTCTGATGGTATTTTACAAATACTTAAACTTAAGCCCTTTGAGTAAAGTTAAGGCTTATTCAGTAAAATTCCAAAATTTAACCCAAGTAAGGCTTGAACTTGGGACCTCACACACACACCCAGAACACTTAACCACTGAAGCAGACAGATATTTGTGTCAAAAATTCACAAAAGCTGAAAAAAGAAATTTGGAGTGTTACAACTCTACCCCTAAAAGAAAATTTAGGCCTCGAAATTTACCTGATCAAAACAGATGAGGATATTACTGACGCATTGAATCCTTAAGTTCCCACGTGGCCTTCTCAGTGTTTTGATTTTGCCATAGAACCTATACTAGTGGAATAGACTTCTTTCGAATAACCTTTACATCACAACCCAGAATCTGAACTGGCTCCTCCTCAAAGGTCAAATCGGGCCTAACCTCAATCTTCTCAATAGGGACAATATGAGTAGGATCAGAGTAGTAATGCCTCAAAGTCGAGATGTGGAACACATTATGTATATAGTCTAATTTTGGAGGTAGCTCCAACTGATAAGCAATCGGTCTCACTTTTTTTCAAAACACAGTATGACTCAATGAACCTAAGGCTTAGCTTGCCCTTTCGATCGAACCTCGGAACCTTCTTCCATGGCGAGACCTTGAGAAATACGAAGTCCCCCATAAAGTACTCAATCTCACATCTTTTCAGATCCGCATAAGATTTTTGCCTATCAGAAGCTACTTTCAACCGATCCCGAAGCAAGTTAACCTTATCCTCGGTCTCAGAAACTAACTTTGGACCCAAAACCTGATGTTCACCCAACTTAGTCCAACATAGGGAAGTGTGACACTTACGTCCATACCAAGCTTCGTAAGGTACCATCTGAATGCTAGACTGGAAACTATTATTATAAGTAAACTCTGCTAGCGGCAGATAATCCTCCCAACTACCTCAGAAATCGATCACACAACTCTATAACATATCCTCTAGTATTTGAATAACCTTCTCCGATTGACTATCGGTCTGAGGATAGAATGCAGTACTAAAGTCCAACATTAAACCCAGATCTTCGTGTAACCTTTTCCAAATTTGATATGTGAAGCGAGGATCTTTATCAGAAATTATCAAGACAGGTACCCCATGCAGTCTCACTATTTCAAAGATATAAAGTTTCACCAATTTCTGCAGTGAATAATCAGTTCTAACCAGGATAAAGTGTGCAGACTTGGTCAATTGATCCACAATGACCTAAACAGAATCCTTTTTAGTGGGTGATAGAGACAACCCACTAACGAAGTCATCTTTACTCTTTCCTATTTACATAGCAGGATCTTAACTAGCTGTAGCAAACCTGAATGTAACTGGTGCTCAGCTTTAACTTGCTGGCATGTCAGACATCGTGCCACAGAATCAGTTACCTCTCGTTTCAATCTCGGCTACCAATATAACTTGTGAAGGTCTCGATACATCTTATTCCCTCGAGATGCATAGTATAAGGGCTACTATGCACCTCCCTCAAAATAGATTGCTTCAGATCAGTATTATTCGGAACACAGATTTGCCCACGGAAACAGAGTACCCCATCACTGTTCAGTCCAAAATTCGTAGTGCTACCACTTTCAACTTGACATAACCGAAGACCCAAAGCTTCATCCCCTAACTGCTTATATGTAATATGCTCAATTCAAGTCGGTTTGACTTGCAGCTCAGCCAACAGACTCCCATCATCGAACAAACTAAGTCGAGTGAACATTGAAATCAGATCGGTCATTGCCCTACGGCTTAATGCATTGGCCACCACATTAGTCTTGCCTGGATGGTACTCAATGGTACAGTCATAATCTTTAAGCAATTCAACCCATCTAAGCTGCCTATGATTCAACTCCTTCTGTAAGGAGGAACTTGAGGCTTTTATGATTAGTGTAGATGATACACTTCTCACCATACAGATAGTGCCTCTAAATTTTCAGTGCAAAGACTATGAAGGCCAACTCAAAATCATATGTCGGATAGTTCGCCTCGTGTGCCTTAAGCTGACGAGGCGCATATGCCACAACCTTACCATCTTGTATCAACACACATCCCAAACCGACATGTGATGCATCATTATAAACCGTGAACTCCTTTCTAGGTTCAGGCTGTATCAGAACAGGAACCTCAGTCAGTACAGTCTTGAGCTTCTCAATGCTCACTTGTTGCCCATTAGTCTAGACAAATAGAACACCCATACGTAGCAGCTTAGTTAAGAGTGCTGCAATCAGTGAGAAACCTTTCATAAATCACTAATAATAACTTGCCAGCCCTAGAAAGCTGCGGATCTTTGACACTTTAGGCTGCTTCCAATCTATTACAACCTCAATCTTTCGAGGATCGACTTGAATTCCCTCAGTAGAAACTACGTGCCCCAGAAATGTTATCTCTCGTAACCAGAATTCGCATTTGCTAAATTTAGCATAGAGCTACTTTTTCCTCAAAATCTGAAGGACCACTCTAAGGTGCTCGTCATACTCATCCCCAGTCTTAGAATAAACCAATATGTCGTAGATGAACACTACTACAAACTGATCCAGGTAGGGCTGAAACACTCGGTTTATCAAGTCCATAAACGCTACCGACCCATTAGTTAGTCCAAAAGGCATAACTAGGAACTCGTAGTGTCCATATCAAGTTCTAAATACCGTCTTATGTATATCAGCTTCTTTAACCCTCAACTGTTGATACCCAAAACGCAGATCAATCTTGGAAAATACAGAAGCCCCTCGGAACTGGTCAAACAGATAATCAATCCTTGGAAGTGGATACACTTCTCATACTCAGATGCCACCATACCTCGCGCATGGTGGCTCAGTCTCAGGCATTCGGCCTCATACTCCGCCACTGATTGGTTTCCCTGAGTAAGGTTTAAAAACTCACGCCTACGAGTATCGATATAGCTAGCTCCCTATATTTGCTCTGAAATGCAGTCTTAAAGTACTCCCAAGTCAAACATTCGGGTTGAGTGCCCTCCTTAACAGTTAGCCACCACTGATACGTCTCATCGCGAAGCAATGAGACTGCACCCTTTAACTTCTGCTCAAGGGTACAGTCTAAATCATCCATTATCCTATCAGTAGCCTCTATCTAGTACTCGACTACATTAGGGGCGACTCCAGTGACACCCCTAAATAATTCAACTCAATTAGACTGAAGTCTTTTTGTAACAGGCCCTCGGCTTCCAGATCTAGTGTTAGGCCCAATGACCCCCTCCAATATCCTTAGCATAGCCTGAGACAATACGTCATCCCTAGCCATGTGATCTTGAGACCCAGTCCCAGTAGCAAGCGACACCAGTGTTTCACTTGTATCTAGGTTCGACATACCGCTCAAAAAAGAAGACTCGGCGCGAGCCCCTACGGCTTCTACCACGGCCTCGAGTACCTCGTCTACGAATACCTCGTGCGCTCATTGTCTAATACGGATTATCTGTATTACGAATTTTATGAATCAGTTATAGTTTCAGTATTTATTAACAGATGTTTTACATATATTGTTTTTCGCAAGTACAGTCTTTATCAGTTGTACTACAGTTTCAGTATACACTAACTAGGGTGTTTTTAGAACAATATATCTATAAAATCATAACAGTTTATCAGAATACTTACAAAATCGATGCCGAAGACTCGGTATACCACATACCAGATCAAAATACTTCAAATAATTTGAAAATCAATTCTTTTAAAACTAAAATTTGAACCCAAAATCCACAATTGAGTTTTACAACTTGGTTCTGATACCACTAAATGTAACACCCCAAACCCGACCTAGATGCTATGACCGAATTTGGCGATGTCACATGGAAAATGATTTGAAATCGAATTTGTCAAGTTAAAACCTTTTAGTTTATTATCTTTTATTTAACTCAGAAAAGCGCCTATTGATTGGTTTGTCCAAAATTATATCTCTTTTTAGCAGAAGCTTAAGTAAACACTCATTTAAAGAAAATCATTTATGTTTAGAAAAGCTTTAGTTTTAGGAAAAACGTTAAATTTGAGTAAACCATTTGTTTTGGAGAAAACTTTTGTTTATTGAAAACTGAGTTTCACCACGTCTAACAGTTGTAAATCCATAAAACCAATAAAAATCCAAAATAAAAACAAACAGTCCAAAAGTCCCAAATTACATAAAAATTAACCAAATAAAAATTAAAACCATAAATAAAAATAAAACATGTTAACAATCGAGTGGCCACCATTGAGTTCTCCGCCGCACCGATCAGTCTAAGTCTAGGGATTACCTGTACAATTTAAACAAAAAGATGTGAGTTTACGTAAACTCAATGTGTAATCCCCATAGAAATACATACAATCAAATAACAATTATCAATCAAATGCAGTCTGGGGCCTAAGCCCATTACAGATTTAGATACAGTTTAGGCCTTAGTCCATTCAGATACAGTGTCAAATATAAATTAGGGCCTTAGCCCATCTTAAATACAATCATGCATACAGTAACAAAAATCAACATCCTACCCACCAGCTTTTACACACCAACTCCGACCAAACCTAGGCACTATGTGCGGTTTAAAACACCCACCCAGCCCTACATACTAGGTCGTACCAAATGCGACACATAGCAGTATAATGCAGCTGAGCTGCCAAATAATAGGCATGAAGCCTTTCAGTACACTTCCTCCAGTAATCAATCATCCTACTCCAATGCAGATGCAACTAAACATACTCAATGTAGACATACAGGAATACATGCTTACATGCTAAAATTTAATTATCAGTCATACATACGGATCAGTAAACATGCATAATTTTAACATGCTAAATACATACATTATATATATTTAGATATCACGTTTTAGGGTCTAAGTAGTGCTGATCGACCCTATAGTAGGTTCACAGTCGACTTGGGCGACCCTTGCAACCTAGGAAACTTTTCAGTTAAATGGGCCCACACGCTCATGTAGCTTGCCCGTGTGGGCTCACACGCCTAGATTGGCCTTGGCCGTGTGGATCACACGACTTAGCCCAAAATCTCACATACTTGTGTGGACTATCCGTGTGGACCCACAGTCTTGTGTAGCCCACACGGCCCAAATCTATCTAGCCCGTGTGTCGTACACGGCCTACCTGACCATCACACGGCCTACCACATAGGAGACCACACGCAGCCAAAATAATCTTCTTAGAAACTAACCAAGAAACGATTAACAATAGGCAAAACCGTTACTTACTGAGCACGCATGAAGAAACACGACACTAAAGGAGATGGTCTTGGTTACAGAAATCGATAAAGAAAGAGAGGGAAAATGGAATAAAAATTTTGGCAGGGGAAAATGATGAACAAAACGTTCGAATTGGGGAGAAAGGAAAGAATCGAATTTTGGCAAAAAGAATCCCAAATCAAATTTTCTGATAACCACTCATTATTCCGTCAACTCCCACATATCCCACTATATCTCAACTTCTTAGTATTTTAATTCACTTCAAACTCCTACACAGCACCAATAGCAAAAATAATTTACTCACTTACGTAAGGATACAAATACAGGACCTTAAGCAAACTAACACTCCATTTAACCACCAGACCAATAGACCCATTTTGATGATATTTTACAAATACTTAAACTTTTTTTAGGAAGGTTAAGGCTTTATTCAGTAAAATTCTAAAAATTAATTCAAGTAAGGCTTGAACTTAGGACCTCACACATACATTCAAAACACTTAATCACTAAAGCAAACAGATATTTATATTAAAAATTCACAAAAGTCGGAAAAAGAAATTTAGGGTGTTACAGTTTAGGTCATTCGACTCGTAGAACTATATAAATCTTAACCTTTTGTTATTAACTATCATAACAAAAATGATGTAAACCCTAAATCGATCTAAACTCAACATAGCCTTATTCCCTATCACATCCAACCTCTTTATAATAAATCTCAACCTTTTGTTATTAACTATCATAACAAAAATGGAGTAAACCCTAAATCGATCTAAACTCAACCCAGCCCTATTCCCTATCACATCCAACCTCTTTGTAATAAATCTCAACCTTTTGTTATTAACTAGCATAACAAAAATAATGTAAACCCTAAATCGATCTAAACTCAACACAACCCTATTCCCTACCACATCCAACCTCATTGTAATAAATCTCAACCTTTTGTTATTAACTAGCATAACAAAAATGACGTAAACCCTAAATCGATTTAAACTCAACACAACCCTATTCCCTATCCCATCCAAACTCTTTGTATGTAACTAAATATTACATACCCAATTAAAAAATGTTATAAAGGTTAATAGTATTTTAAATTTATTTTAAACCCCCCCCCCCCCCCCCCCCAAAAAAAAAGAAAAAAAAGCTGTAAACTATTGATGATACAAAGATGAGCAAGTAAAGTGAAACACAAATTTTCCAGATTGAGTGTGACCAGTAAAGTGCAATCTAATACGTGCAAATTAAGGAGTGGTATAAGGGTTGGGGCAAGTTGCAATTAACCCATTCTTTCTCTTTCGGGTTTTCTTCTCTTTTGCTTTAACCTTGGCCTTTCTCTTCCTCCCTTGTTGATGAGGTCACCTTACCCTTAATATATATTGCTTTATTGGGAAAAATAAATAAATAAAATCTCATCACTCCTCAGTCACCAAGTACCTCTTTTTTATTCGATTCCAAAGGTGATGACAGTCTGTTATGGCCTTTTCTATATCTGATGATTCCTGAACTCTTTTATCAGCAGCTTTTTGCTTCTATTTCTTCCATATCTGCCTTTGCTTTGCTTCCCTAGGTAAAGTTAACAGCGTTTTTTGGTTTTATATTGAACTTAAGACACCTGGTTTTTTTATTTTTACTTTGATTTTTTTTTGTTTTTTTTTTCCCATCTTGGGTTTTCTCTCTTTTGATACATAGTCAAGTTTGTTCTTTGGGGAGGGGGGTGTATGGAGACTGTGATCTGATACTTTTTCAGATGCTCTATCTGGCACTGGTTTTTTTTTTTTAATTTTTGATCCATGGTCTTGGTTTGGTTTGTTTAACTTTCAGGTTACTTAGTTTAGTGCTCAGTGTTTAAAGGATTGGGGGTTTTTCTTTTTTGTGCGTGAAAAATGAGTGGAGCTGTGCTTGTAGCTGTTGCAGCAGCTATTGGTAACTTATTGCAAGGATGGGATAATGCCACCATTGCAGGTAATTCATTTACTTCCTTAAATTGTTATACATATCTAGTTCAACATAAAAAATTAAATTTTTTTCACTAAAAATGATAGCTTTCATGGGTCAAAGATCTATGGTGAATTTGAGGTGACTGATGATCTAATTGGATTTATGGAGTTTCTCTGTCCTCAATTATTAATTTATACAGTTCTTCTCTACTTCAGTGTAAAGGGTGTTTTGCTATCTTTCTAGATTGATTGGTTAGTTATCATGTTTGGTTTCATAATCTGCTATATGTAATTCAACATTGAAAATTCACTCTTTTGGACTAAAATGATAGCTTTCATATGTAAAAGATCTATGGTGGTGATGATCTAATTGGATTGATGGTGTTTTTCTTGCCTGTATGATTAATATGTACAGTTCTTCTCTACTTAAATGTAGAGGGTGTTTTGCCATCTCTTCACATTGAATAATTAGTTTTTTTATTATCAAATTACATTGAATATTAGTTGATTCAGTCTTGTTGGACCAAAATGATAGATTTCATATGTTAAAGATCTATGGTGAATTTGAGGTGATGATCCAATTGGATTGATGGGGTTTTCCTTCCCTTAATGATTAATATATATAGTTCTTCTCTACTTCAGAGTTACGGGTGTTTTTCCATCTCTTTGGATTGATTAAGATATGTATTGCAGCATCGAAAAATTCATTCTTTTGGACTAAAATGAAAACTTTCATATGCCAAAGATCTATTTGTAAATTTGAGTTGATCTAATTGGATTGATGGGGTTTACTCAATGATTAACATATGCGGTTATCCTCTTTGGTTTCATGAACTGCTATATATATGTAGTTCAACATTGAAAATCAGTTTTTTGTACCAAAATGATAGCTTTCATATGTCAAAAATCTGCGGTGAATTCGAGTTGATGATATAATTGGATTAATGGGGTTTTTCTTCCCTTAATGATTAACATATACAGTTCTTCTCTACGTCAGTATAAAGGGTGTTTTGCCATCTCTTTAGATCAATTGATTAGTTATCCTCTTTGTGTTCCACGTTGCAGGCGCTGTTCTATACATAAAGAGAGAGTTTAGTTTGGAAAGCGAACCAACTATAGAAGGCCTGATTGTAGCCATGTCTCTTATTGGAGCCACCTGCATTACTACCTGCTCGGGAGGCATATCGGACTGGCTAGGCCGCCGTCCAATGCTAATTATCTCGTCTGTTCTTTATTGTGTTAGTGGTCTTGTAATGTTATGGTCTCCTAATGTTTATATCTTACTTTTGGCAAGACTTTTGGATGGTTTTGGGGTTGGTTTGGCAGTAACTCTGGTCCCAGTTTACATATCCGAAACTGCACCACCCGAAATAAGGGGGTTGCTAAATACCCTTCCGCAGTTTACTGGTTCCATCGGAATGTTTTTGTCATATTGCATGGTTTTTGGAATGTCATTATCGGAATTTCCGAATTGGAGATTGATGCTTGGAGTTCTTTCTATTCCATCTCTTATATATTTTATATTAACCATTTTCTTCTTGCCTGAGTCTCCGAGATGGCTCGTAAGTAAAGGACGAATGAGTGAGGCAAAAAAAGTTTTGCAGAGACTACGTGGCAGGGAAGATGTTGCTGGTCAGTTCATCCTTGGTCTCTTTTAATCTCTTCTTTTTTCCCCTACCTTTATTTACATTGCGCTTGCCATCTGAAGCTATCTTGCTGATGGTATTAATATTATTTGAAATGAATAGGTGAGATGGCATTGTTAGTGGAGGGACTTGGTGTTGGAGGTGAAACATCGATAGAGGAGTATATAATTGGCCCGGCCAATGAGGACATAGAAGACCAAGATATATCAGATGATAAGGATCAAATCAAGTTATATGGACCTGAAGAAGGTCTTTCCTGGGTGGCCAGACCTGTCACAGGACAGAGTACTCTTGGTATCGTGTCCCGGCATGGAAGCATGGCTAGTCAGAGCGCTCTTGGTCTTGTTGATCCTCTTGTCACCCTCTTTGGAAGTGTCCATGAGAAGGTCCCAGAAACGGGAAGTATGCGTAGTGCACTTTTTCCGCACTTTGGTAGCATGTTCAGCGTGGGAGGTAATCAGGCTAGAAATGAAGAGTGGGATGACGATATTGTTCCCAGAGAGGGCGAGGACTACCCATCTGATGGTGGTGGTGGTGATTCTGATGACAATTTACATAGTCCTTTGATCTCACGACAAACAACCAGTTTGGATAAGGACATAGTTCCAACTAACCACGGAAGCCTTACGAGCTTAAGACACGGTAGTCTAATGCAATCAACTACCGGAGAACAAGTTGGTAGCATGGGTATTGGTGGTGGCTGGCAGATTGCATGGCAATTGTCTGAAAAAGTAGGCCCAGATGGAAAAAAGGAAGGCGGCTTTAAAAGAATTTATTTGCACCAAGAGGGTGTACCCGGCTCGAGGCGTGGATCACTGGTTTCTCTTCCCGGTAATGATGCCCCTGTAGACAGTGAGTATGTCCAGGCTGCTGCCTTGGTGAGTCAGCCAGCCCTCTATGCCAGCGAGCTTATGAAACAGCATCCAGTTGGACCAGCTATGGTTCATCCAGCTGAAACTGCAAAGGGACCAAGTTGGAAAGATATCTTTGAACCAGGAGTCAAGCATGCTTTAGTAGTAGGGATTGGAATTCAAATACTTCAGCAGGTAACACAGAGAACCTAACCACAATTATCTTTATAGCAAATGGCTCGAATAGCCTTTTTTGCTTGTTATCTTCATGTTTCTCATCTTAAAATCACTTCTTTACGGCTCTGCATTACATCCTGCTTTACTGTTTTAGGAATCAGTCGGGTTCGATGTAGTACACACACACACACACACACACATGTATATATATGTTGCCTTGATCGCTGAAGTGTGTGGTAATGGTGTACACGGGATAGTACATTTGCAATACTGTTACATTTGCAATACTGTTTTCCGGCTTTGCATTATTGGCTTATTGAGGACCCTTTTTTATTCTTTCCTTTTTACATGCAGTTTTCTGGTATAAATGGAGTTCTATACTACACTCCGCAAATTCTCGAGCAGGCGGGAGTCGGAGTTCTTCTTTCGAACTTGGGGATCAGTTCATCTTCTGCCTCACTGCTTATCAGTGGTATTACAACCTTGCTGATGCTTCCAAGTATAGCGGTTGCTATGCGGCTTATGGATATTGCTGGTAGAAGGTATGTTGTTTTTTTCCTTTTCTGGGTTCCTTTGAAATTATAAGAAAGCTCACCTGGAAACACGCTATATCTGTTGGCACTCGGAATTTAAAGATTTAGTTTTGAGCGGAAATTGCTCAACCTTTATTCGTATACCTTTCTGTTGGCATACTTGCGGTTATTGTCTCTAATTTTCTGATATTATGATGGTGGATTTTGTTGATTACCGATGGCTTCCTCCGTTGCAGGAGTTTGCTACTCTCCACACTCCCGGTCCTGATAATATCCCTTCTCGTCTTAGTCATTGGAAGTGTGGTAAAAATGGGGAATGTTGTGCACGCAGCGATCTCAACCGTTAGTGTTGTTCTCTACTTCTGTTTCTTTGTCATGGGATTCGGGCCAATCCCAAACATACTCTGTGCTGAGATCTTCCCGACTCGGGTTCGTGGCATATGCATTGCTATATGCGCCCTTACATTCTGGATTTGTGACATCATCGTCACGTATTCACTCCCAGTGCTGCTCAAATCAGTCGGTTTAGCCGGTGTTTTCGGGATGTACGCAGTCGTGTGTGTTATATCGTGGGTGTTTGTGTTCTTAAAAGTACCCGAAACCAAAGGCATGCCTCTCGAAGTCATTACGGAGTTCTTTTCCGTTGGTGCGAAGCAAGTTGCAGCTGCCAAGAACAACTGAGTTTGGTTAGATATATTTGATGGGTAGTTTGAAAGTTTTGACGGCTGTTCAAATGTATCTTTTTTTTTTTCCTTTTCATTTTATTGTCAATTAGGCAGTTCGATTTATGTAGAAAGATTAAAAAAAGAACAAAAACCAAACATGAATTTCTATTTGTTACAGTTTTCTAAATGACATTTAGAGTTTTCTTCAAATGCTCTCTTTTGGTTTTGTTGGAGTTTAAACGACTACGAAGTAAACTAAACATAGTTCTTTATGTTTTAGCTTAATTCGAGTCAATTGTTGAGATGTTCTAACTTAACTAATCGATAAATTGGGCTTGTTTCAACAATGGCGGCCGGATATTATTTTTTTTCAAATTTATAAATAAAAATAGGGTTTTTCTTAAAATGCTCATGTATGAAATTTATATCTTGAACGAGTATAAGATATAACCCATGGATCCTCCAAACACATGAGAAAACTTGGAATAAATTAAAGATACTCGTATCCGACATATCTAACATAGTCGTGAAGAACGGTGGTCCTGTAAAATGGCCAGCCATAAGAAGCAAATTTATAGAACCACCACGGCCACCACTAGCAGCCACCGCTCATCCACCATCTTCACAACTAGACATCAAACTGATTCAAGCACAGGGTTAAGTACAAACAACAAAAATTTACTAAGTACAAACAACAAAAATTTACTAACATCATAGGTAATTATCACAAGCATGATGTCCCCACTGCATTCATAATAGCAACTTGCTTGGCTTGAGTTCTAATATGCATAAATTTTAAGTGAAATAATCCAGCTAATCTCACTGTTAAATAAAAAATAAACACATAAGCTCTTCATGTTAACAATCAAAAAATTGATTTCTAATACCTACTGGTTTGTGTTGATTGCTTTTTGACCTTCTATGCTATTCTGAAATTAAATATATTTGTCCCAGGAAGGGTTTAGATTTCATGACATCAGAGACCTCACCAATCACAACCACCGATTTGCGTATGAAGCCTTTGATGATTTACGGCTATACCAAGTAAAAACTTAGAAATGTGCAGGGCTTATTTCAGTCAAAAATCCTCTCCCCCGTTGAGAATAGCAAGAATATGAAAGAGCTAAATACGCAGAGCAATCCCGGGATGACAAAGACTGTTCTCCAGCTTTCTGGACTAGAAAGATCTGAATATTCAGCTTTAGCAGCTTCGAGAAGCTTTCCAGTCATATCAACCCCAATGATCCCAGCTAGGGTGCCAGCTGTATTAGAGACACCCATTACAATTCCTGCATATTTGGGTGCAATATCCATATGATTCACTGCAAACCCAGCCCTTCCGAGCGCCAAGAAACCAAGAGCCACAGAAGAACAGAAAATGGCTCCAGCTGATGTTCTGAAGATTGGTAGTGCCATCAATGCAAGAGAAGAGACTATAAATCCTACAGTGTTCAAGAACTTCCTAGTTTTAGTCACGGACATTATTCTTTTGGTGATCAAGTGGTCAGCAAGAACCCCACCGATATTTGAGAATATGAACATGTTGAAATAAGGCAACATCTTAGAAGAACCCATTTCCTGAAGACTGAGCTGGAGGCCCAGCTCAAAGTATGTTGGCAGCCAGTTCATTAATACATAAAGGGCATAGTGGAATGTGAAATTATTTACCACGATTGCCCAAACTGGCCTGCTGGCTAAAATTCTCTTCCATGGGATTTCGGAAGTTCGGGCTGTGGTTCCTCCATTCTCCACTTTTATCTTCTGACTTGCTTTGGTAGGTAATAAAGATTCTCCAAAACCAGTGGCAGTGGCTTTCTGATGCTCAGATCGAGGGGGGTCAGTTGCATATTTAAACCAAAAGAAAGACCAGATGACACCTAATGCTGCTTCTGCAATAAATACAGATTGGGGACCTCTGAACTTCACCAGGCTAGGAAGGACAAGCATTCCCATAGCTGCACCTAGGTACATCCCTGAAGTTGTAAGTGAAACAGATCTTGACCTCTCATGTGGTGGTACCCACTGTGCTAGGACAGTGTGAATAGAAGGGAAGATGAAACCTTGTGCCACACCAACAAGCAAGCGAGCAACAACCAAGATAGTGACTCTATTGGGATCTAGTGGAACCAAAAAACAAGTTGATGACCATAAAACGAATGAGAGAAGAAGAACCTGCCTTCCCCCGATCTTTTGAGCCGCCCATCCCCCAGGTACCTGAGAACAAGCATAACCGTAATAGAATGTTGATAGTATTGTCCCTTTGCTTGATTGGTTAATCCCAGCAGCATCAGCTGCAACTGTGTATGCTATGGAGAAACCCACACGTTCTATATAACATACGCATGTGCTGACAAAGGTTAAAAGGACAATTAAGTATCGCTTTGGGACTTTCATCGACTTCATAATTCACTTTTATATAGGAATCTTTATTTTGTCAACTGTCTTCAAACAAATCAACTATCTAACTTAGGCTTTTGACCCCAATTAACAAGCATTTCATCAAGACAGCAGTTTCTTCGTCACTGCCTCATAGCTTCAATAAACTCCCAAGGCCTGGATGGGAAAAAAATCATTCAAATATTAAAAATGCGGGACAAACCACCATCAAATCAGCTTGCAAAAGCTAAATGTTACGTAGGCAAAAGTCAAGAAGGAATTCCTGCTTAATTTGCTTTATTAGTGAAAGTTCAAGTGAAAACCTTCACTAACTTGACTTCTTAGGGATGGATGACACATAAAAATGGTCCAAGATATCAGATAAAAAAAATTGTTACGACCATGAAAAGAGTTTCCCCAGCATATCTCACCCAAAATATTGAACCCACAAATATAAAAAGGGATAGAAATGACATCCATATTTAGACACAAATAAAAGTTTACAAGCTGCAGTGTTTGCAAAAGCCAATCATGAAAATATTGGTCAACAGATTGTTGCAGCACATCAAAATCTTGTTGTAAAAGATTGTTGATATTAGCAAGAAGTAAACTTCGGCCTCTAGCCTTAACAAGTAATGTGATAAGAGAAGTTTCCAACCTAAGTTAAGTGTTAAAAAAAAATCATATAAAAGGAAAAAGAAAATGGGGGAAGCAAATGTTTTAGTCGTTCACATCTGAGCCTAAGAATCAAAAGAAGTTTATTAAGAATCAAAAGAAGTTTATAAGAAGAAACTCAGTAACAGACATTACAAATAATAGGCTAAAAACAAACAGATCTAATAACATGGGTCAAACCATCTAGCCAATGGAACTGATTGGCCAAGAAATTTACATTAGACGTTTCTAACTTTATGAACTTTGAACAATGGATGAGGACCAGCATTTGCAACTCCATGACACCATGATATTTTACCATTAAAATGGGGTTTAAAATTTTAATCAATATCTTGTGAAGTGCATTGATTCAATTATGTTAACCATTGTATCAAATATCTACTACATGAATGAACTAATCCACCCAGTACTAACAAATTTAAGAACAAAACAAACATTTTCAAGCCCAGTCCAAATACAAGAAGAAATGATCACTTCGGATCTCATCATATGAAACGGGGATCAAATAATCAAAGAGCTGAGTTTCAGTTAAAATTCGTTTTCTTTCCCTAAATGAACGAGAAAAACAAAAAACCAAAAAATCTTAGTAACAAACAATCCCACTTAAGAAAAAAGAAGAAGCAAGAAATGGAATTAATTAGGGAATTTCAACAAACAGAAGGAGAGCAAAATAAAACAAGGAGAGAAAGGAAGATTGAAACAAGAAAAGAAGAAAGACCCAGAAAGCAGGAAGACGTTAAAAACATACCTTGTAAAATTTGGGTGTCATTGGGAATCCATGGAAGAAGCTAAATGCAAGAAAGAAAAGCACATTGGTAAGAAAGAAAAACCCTAAGACAGAAAGAGGGAGAGGGAGAGGGAGAGGGAGAGGGAGAGGGGAGGAAGTCAACGTGGTGAAAGGGCTTGTCCTACTGAAGAAAACTACTAAATTTCTAAAATTCACGTGTTCGTTTGCTTCTTCTCTGTCGCTGGATGCAATGCGATGTGATGCCCCCACCCATCTCATTCCAATTTTCTAGCTTTTTTCCTTTATATATATTTTTGTTTGGATTCAAAGAAAAAGATGGAAATGGAAACTTGTTTCTGATTTAACCAATTTAAGATTTAAAAAAAAAAAAACCCGAATCATTTTTAAGTTAAATTTTCTAATTTATCAAGTGGAATAAAATCATGAGAACTAATTGTATAAAATTATAATTTCACGTCATTACTATTTTTTTAAGAGTAAAAAGTTAAAAATGAGAATGGAAAATTTTGATTTACCATTTTTTTATTGAAAAGAGATAGAAATGACATGAAATAACAGTTACATATAATCCTTTCTCTTACTTCAATAGATTCAATTCTGCATTATTCTCCTGTTTCATGTTTTATTCATGTAAATTATGCTTGTCAAATTTAAAGTAAATTAAAAATGTCTATATGTTTTATATAAAAAAAATTCACTAATTTAATATATATTAATGTGGTAGATATATCATATTGGTTCGAATAATTATATACACAATAAATATAATTATATTAATAAATTTAACGATTAAAATATTAAAATATTAGTAGAAATATAACAAAAATATATGAAACTACTTAATTTTATACCATTGTAAGATACTTTTTTGAGACATCTTTCTTTGCGGAAATTATTTAATTTACAGCCAGCACCTATAATTTATGTTAAATTTTGAATTTGAGTAACGTTATGGTATTGGTCAAATTCAAGTTTTCATCCTTATATTATATTTAAACTTACAGATTAATCTTTATACTATTTTTTATTAGGCAAATTCTTTACCTCACTATTATTAATATTATGCCTTCGTCCAAATTTCTAACCCCTCAAAATTTCAATTTATTGGTTGAAGAACATGAAACTCGAATTTTTCCTATGTAATTTAAGAAATGAAATTTTATTATAAAAAATCATTGTTTTTTACTAATTTACTTTGAAAAATATTTTAGAGCTCAAACTCATTGTTCAGATTAAAAAAAAAAAATTCAGATTAACTGACTAAAGTAATTTTATATCAGTGATACTGATTTGAAATATAATTACTTTTTTTTTTATAAATTAGTACTTAAATTATATATTTTTTCTATTTGGGTATTTAAACTTTTTTTCAAGTGGTATTTTTAATTATTTTTTCTTTATTAGTCAAACCGTTAACTCTATTTTTTAAAAAATACTAAACTTACAAATTGGTACTTAAACTATGTCATTTTTCTCATTTTGGTCCCCAAATATTTTTTTGATCACAAGTGGTACCTAAACTATTCCCCCAAGTTGGTACCTAAACTATTTTTTTCCCCAAGTTAGTACCTTTGTCGTTAGTCAAACCATTAAGTCTATTTAAAAAAAAAAGATAACCAATTAAAAATTACAATGTAGCAAAAAAATTATTTTCTTTATATATTTATTGAAAAATCATAAAAAGTTATTTTTAAAATAAATAACTGTTTATAACCTTCCTAACCCGACCTAGACGTTAGACCCAAATTCGAAAGATTACATTAGCCACTGAGATGGCCTAGCAGGGTTATCGGAGTTCAGAAAACAACCATATTAAAACATTTGTTTGATTTAGTAGAAAATCTAGTTACAAACCGTTTTATTTATTAGAATAACAGTTTAACTGTCTTAGTTAGCGTATGGTATAATGCAATTACTAAGTAGTTGTAACCAGTTGTTGTATAAAAATGTATGAAAAATATATGAATGAATTTCTCAATTCTTGAGATTTCAACATGGTATCAGAGTATATTTTTTTTATTGATTGTTGAGTTGAGTTGAGTTGAAAATGGAGTCGACTGAAAACTTTCTTAATTCATTTGCCTTTGCATCTTAGAAGGTGGCAACACTTGTTGACGATGGGAATTTCTTGGCTTGGAATCAACATGTTTTATTGGTGATTAAGACGTATAGGTTACAATCATTTGTCGATGGAACTGTTGCTAGACCGCTGCGAGTAATGGTTGATGATGAGGGCACGTCTATTGAGAATCCGATGTTTATTCAATATGAGCAACAGGAATCGGTGTTGGTAGCACGGCTTCTCTCCACTGTAGGTGCTTCTCTTCATAACAAATTAGTTGTAAGTTCTGCTTCTGCTTTTGAGTTGAGGGAGGCACTCATGCGTTTATTTGGTAGTCATTCCACTACTAAGGCTATGCGCTATAAGTCTTTGTTCCATAGTCTTAAAAAGAATAATCTTTCAATGTCTACCTATCTTGCCAAGGTTAAACATCTTTGTGACTCTTTGGCAGGATGTAGTTAGAGTGTGTCTCTAGAGGAGCAACAATTGACCATTCGCAACGGCCTTCGATCGGGGTTCAATCATATGGTTTCGATTATGACCACAAGAAGGATTCCATTTGATTTTCAGGGTGTTTCGACAACTCTTTTGGATGTTGAAGCCCGGCAATAAGGGTATCTATCTCAAAATTATTTTTCTGTAAATCTTGTTGTGTCAAACAAGTCTGAGTCATTGTTGGTGGTTGTTCCTTCATATGCTGGACAACTATCGTCGCAGATGTTTCACTCCTTTCGTGCTTTGGGTTTTTCTTGCCGTGGATGTGGTCGGGGTCAGCATGGTGGCGGTGTTAGGCCGCAGTGTCAAATCTATAACAAGATTGGTCATATTACTTGGCGATGTTTCTACCGTTATGATTCAACTTCAGATGACGATGAGGCTGAACACCCTAGAATGGTCTGATTAAAGGAACTCTAATTGAGGTGAGCCTAGAAACTCAACTTGGGGTGAGACTTCTTATCATATGGGCCACAAGCCTTTTGGTGTATATTTATGATATTATAGTAACAGATGATGATGATGGTGTTGAGTTAGATGATGTGATTTGTTGTCTTGATCTGTAATGCCCTGAATTTTGGGCCTAGAAGTTTTGGGTCTTGAACATAAGGATAGTGAGAAAGTTGCACATAAGAGTTTAGTTGTGTAATTTAGTGACAGGAATGGGCCTGCTGGTCTAGTGGATAGATGAGTGTTAGTGAACCTAGAGGTCCTATGTTCGAGTCTAGGGAGAACTTTTTGGATAGTTATTTTGAGTACTTTTAACTTATAGATATATTTTTATTTTTATTTTATTACTTTTAATTTTTATTTGGGTTACACTTCTTAGGGAATTTTTTTCACATTTTCCACTTCCCCTCTCATCTCTTTTAAAATTTTTACTCCCTAAAATTGTACTGAAGGACGATTGTTTCTGCTATTTTCGGGATTGTCGCTCCTCCACCGTTGTCTGTCTCGACTGAAACAGGTGTGGAATTCGAATCTTATTACTACATTCTATTTTTAAATCAATTATTATATTGTTTTGTGAATCCCGTCCTTCGACTTTTCGTAGCTATGTGGTACCCCTTCGTTTTTGAGTTTTTAGACGATAGAAGTGAAGGGAAATCGTTGTTTTCTGATATATGTTGATAGGGTAAAGGTTAGGGATTGTGATGGTGGCCAAAACAGTATTTTCGGGGCTGAATTGGAGTGGTTTCGTAGCTTCCCAGCACACGATCGTGTGGATTTAAGAAATAGGGTTTTCGAGATAAATTGGGTGCCACACAGCCTGGCTACATGAGCGTGTGGTCGATTTGGGGATTTTTGTTGGAATCCACACGGCTGTGTCCCTTAGGTACACGGGCGTGTAAGGTTAGGAATTAGAGATTTGGAGTCACACGACATTGCCACACGGCCGTGTGATAGATTTGGGAAATTAGGGTTTCCAAACGGGCGTGTCCTTTAGGATACACAGTCATGTGACTAATTTGGGACCTAGAGATTTCGTACGGGCGTGTGTTATAGGACACACGACTGTGTTTGATGGCCACACGGTCGTGTGACACCTTCACATGCCCGTGTCAGCCCTGCATTTGAATTCAAAGAAACTGAACAGTGAGTTACATGGCCTGGTCACACGGTCATACCTCTGCACCACACGGGTGTGTGCCTCTGTCACACACTATGTGCTGCCCTTTACACGGGCGTTTGGATCCCCACACAGCCTGGATTGCTCCACACGGCTGAAGCACACGGGCGTGTGGCCCTAACTTTCCAAATTTTGAACCTAGGGCAGGTCGAATGCTATTGTGAGCATATATGTTCCAAACCCCTCGACTAAGGTTACTGAGGGTGAACACAGCCCTGTACAGACCTCGAATTATGTATTACTTGTAATTGAATGTGTGCTATGCTAGGTATCAAACCTGAGATTATAAGTATGCACATTTTTGCAACTGATTGATTGATTGTAAGTGATTCCTTCTGAATGAATGTCTGAAATTGTGTTTTGAATTGGTGCATCCGCATTTATACTTTTGCATACATACATTTGCATAAACTGTTTTTAAGTTAGGATGTTGAAGAGAATGAAGATTTACGATTTGGCAGTTTATCTGCATACTAAAGCCCTAATACCCAGAGGGTCGTGGACATCCCAATACCCAGAGGGTTGTATACGATTTGATTAATCTGGCAGTTGTACTGTAACTCGACGGTATAACGGTTTACCGCATTGCACTGTACCGCATGTACGTTAGCTACGCTACATACTATTATTTGATCTGGCAGTTTATACTGCATGTCTGTACCGTGGTTTACCACATTGCACAGTGCAGCTCATACGCTAGCATTGCTGTGTAATATATAAGACTAACAGTTTAACTGCCCACTGTTAGCCCCAATTCCCTGAGGGTCGAGGGCGGTCTCAATTCCCTAAGGGTCGAGGACAATACTGATAATCATCGTTTCCGGGCAACCCAGGATGACATCCTATAGGCTTTTCGAGGTCCTACTCAGAGTGTAGGGATGGGTGGGTTGATTATATCCCCAAAAGATGTGTAGGGGTAGACGAAGATGGTGTGTTGGCTGGATGGGTGGGTTATTTTATAACTCATTTGCACTCATATGCATTTGATTCAATCTGATTAACTGAATGTGATACTGTGGCAGTATGCATTTGTATTGTTTGTTTGAAATATCTAATTCACTGATCGATGGAAATATTTGAATGTCTGATGGACTGAAATATCTTATTGTAATATTTGACTGAAAGGCACTCATACTTATGAGAAGTTTGTAGGTTTGTCTGTGACTGTCTGATTAGATAATTAATGTGATGGGCTAAGGCCCACAATAGTATTGATTCTGGAAAGGGCTTAGGCCCAGTCTGTAACACTTGGGAAATACTGCTATTGTGTTTGACAGAGCCATATGACTGTAAAGTTACATATGGTCTGTTCTTATTTTAAACAGTCTGTAAGTATGTTCTATTTCAGAACTGTTTCCAAACCTTTCTGTCTCTATTCAGTTTCTGTTACTGTAGTTTTACTAGTTTTGATCTCACACTGAGCTCGAGTAGCTTACCCCCTCTTCTGTTTCCCCTTTCAGGTACAGTTTTGAATTCTGGATTCTGGACTCGATACGCGGATGTCTCGGATAGTCTTGGTGGATAAACTATAGGTTTTTTTAATTTCGGTTTTATTCATTATTTGGTTAAAGTTTAAACTGTAAGGATTTATAAGGCTGTGGTATAGTTTCTGATTTATGTTTTTATTCGCATAACTTAAACATGTTTTTATTAAGATTTATAGTAATTTTTTTACTGTGTGGTTGATATGCGTGATATGAAGTAATAAAATTTATAACAAATGATCACACCAGAAACTAACTAATATCATGATAAAAGGCAAGTGCACCTATCGAACAGTAGTATAGTTATGGCAAGACTGAGATATCGTACCCAAAGGAACCAAAAGTACTAATATTGACTTTCTTTCTATTATTTAACCTAGAAATAAAAGGGGATTTTTATTAAACTAAACTAATTATTAGACTAAGCTAAGAATGCACAAAAATTGAATTGGGGAAAAACTCTTAGGAAAACTGATTGATTTGGACAATACTCAAGGGAGAATCCACCTAGACTTCGCTTATTATCAACTCTTGAACTAGACGATCTATTCACTTGACTTGATCCGTAGAAATCCCTAACGTATGTTAATATCTCTCTCGAGACTAAAAACAACTAACCCTAGGTTGATTAATTGAAATCTCATTCTAATTAAAACCCCCTAGTGTTACCTTAACTCGATCTATGGACTCCCTTATTAGGTTTGACCCTAATCCGGCAGATTTTCGTCGTCCTATCTCTAGGATTGCAATCAACTTTCCTTAATTGTGTTGGATCAACTCCTATGCAATGACTTTTGCCCCTCTACATAAGCACATTCGACTTAAATCAATATCTCGAAAATATCAATTTAAGAGTTAAAAACACAATTAAGAACAAATCAAATATTTATTGTATAATTCAAGAGAAAATAGTAACAAGATCTGTCTTAGGTTTCATCCTCCTCAAGTACTTGGGGGATTTAGTTCATAATTATAAAAGAAAATATCTCAGAAGAATAATGATAACAAAACATAAAGAACCCTAAAACCCCTGGAGGTAATTGAAGAGAGATCTTCAGTCTTGAGGGAGAATTCAGCTTCTGAGATGGATCAGTCGGCTTCCTTTGCAGTAATTCCTTGCTTCTACTTTCTGTGTTGGTGGGAATAAAGCATTCCTTGGGGGAGAAAGACACCCTTTTGTGGGAGAAAAAGCACGCCCTTGGAGTTGCCTCCTAGAATCTTTATATAGAGTCTTAGAATGCCTTTTTTAGCCCTTAAGTATCCCTTTTCGAGTGAAATTGTACTTTCTCACGACAGGGACACGCCCGTGTACCACACTCATGTGGATCGAGGTCTAGGCCGTGCTCAGGCCTGTTGAAGTGGCACAGCCGTGTGGTTTGGCTGTGCGAGTCAGGGTTGGGCCATGTTCGAGTTCAAGGTGGCACGGCCGTGTGACACGGCCGTGTGGCGAACCTCCAGGCCGTGTTGTTTTCATACTTTGGCCTATTTTTTCCGTTTTCGGCCCGTTTCTTGTTCTTTTCACTTTCCTAAGCTCACCTAAGTATAAAACATGAAATTAAAGGTTTAAGAGCATCAATTTACACAAATAAAAGGGTAATTCATCCAGAAATTGGGCTAAGCATAGGGTAAAAATATGTATAATTTATCGCTTATCAAATACCCCCACACTTAAATCTTTGCTTGTCCTCAAGTAAAATCTCAACTCACAATTAAGAATCATTCTTCTCAACTTATAATCCTTATCAATAATGTTTCAAACTAATTCATAAGTAATCATACAATGAAGATTCAACCAGAAGAATATTAAAGTCTCAAACACTCTAAGTTGAGGATTTTATCACAGAAACATAGGTTTTCTCCCTTTTCCTAAGTAATTACCTTTCAATCAAAATCAACAAGAGTTGACATCCTCACTAAAGATTCACTCTATCCACTCAAAGTATTTAGGGTTAAAAAATTAAACAGTCTCTAGTCAACCTGAAAAGTTATTACCATAGGCTTGCAAAAAAATCAAATCTCTACCACTATAGATTGATATGACACATCGATCAAAAGGTATTTCAATGGTTGTAATGGGGCTTTGGTTAGGGGTGTTGTCACAAGCTGAAAGAGAGGGTTAGAATCGAGATTGAATTGAAAAATCGTCTAGCTAGAAAAATTTCTATCACTTGAACATATTTCTAATGTAAAACCTTTCTTTTGGAAAATGTTGTCTAAGAACAGCAGCTCAAAAATTACATGGAAATATACAAAAATATTGAACTACAACTAAAGTATACATACGTTTTTTTTAAGAACAAATCAAATATTTAAATTAAATATAAACTTTACAAACTGAAAAAGAGAACAAAACTAGATAATAATTCAACTCAAATCTCGACAAAAATAGGGATCAAAATAATTAAATGTAATTCAACAAAAACGGGTTATAGGTTAATATGAGAGGTAAGTCAAAAAATGGGTTGTTAGGCTTAATAGGGTTCACTAGGGATTAATTTATGGAGGTAGGCTTTTATGGAGTAAGTGGGTTATATCTAGGTGCCATTATCATCTCAGTATATCAAATTAATGATGTGGTCTCGACATGTATAATAGAAGCAAGTTCTAGAATAACAAATCAGTATTGACTCACTCAAAGCAATAATAAAAGTGAGCACGAAAGGATGTATGCTCAAAAGGTTCAAAAATCTCACCAAAATTATGGCTTTTTGATGTCAATCCTGCGAATTTTGAATCTCAAGATAACATTTAAAATTAGAGAAATAGCCTAGGAAAAATTTAAATTCTCAAAAATTTTAGCTTATTATGCTTGATTCCCTAATGTCTTAAAGTTTGAATAATCAAAGCATAAGTACCTATGTCTTAATTCTCAACATATCAGTAAAAATCATAAAGCAATCAAAATTAATTCCTAATAGGAGATTAAGACTAATGCAGAGAGTGAAAGTGAGAATTTGAAATTTTGAGAATAATGCAAAAGCTAGTTGTAAAAATTTTCAGAGGTTTCAAAGAGAATGCAATGACTGAAAGTAAGTTTTCTCCCCCCCACACTTAAGATGTACATTGCCCTCAATGTACAAAGATACATTAGTAGTAATAGAAGCGTAAAATCATAAGATAGGGAGAGAAGTGAAACTCTCTGAATTAGATGAATTTTGTGAGGTAGAGGTGGCTATAGAGCGTCTGGGATAAAGAAGGGGTGGAGGTGAATACTCTGGTGGTGGTAGCGTTTGTTTGTCCACAGCTGCTATGCTGAGAGGGTATGTTTGTCGGTATTAGGTGGCTAAGGTCCCCATTAGATTTTGGATTTGAGCTGTAGAGCTCCTTTGAAACTGCAAAAGCATTTATCAGTTTTAGGGAATTTAGATTATCAGAATGTGTTTGTTAGGGAATAACCGATATGAAAAAATTGAAATAAAGTAAATTATGTTCTAACAATACGAAAATTCAAATAATAAAAAAGATAAAATAAAATAAAATAGAAAAACAAAAAGAAAAATAAAAAAGAAGGTAAGAGGAATAGAAAGTTCTAATCCTCAAATAGTCCGCGAGGTGGGGGCGGCGATGAGATGTGTAGGTGCTGGCATATCTGTTGAAGAGTAGCGTCGATGTGATAGAAGCGTTGAAAACACTGCTGCTCAAATCGTGTGAGGCGCTCGGATATGTCAGCATATGAAGCTGCCGCATGAACTGGGCGGCGAGGGGATGGTGGCTCAGTAGGTGCCTCCTCTGGTGGTGGGACATAATCAGTAATGTCCTTGGGATCCTCCTGCTCGGCATCTCAAAGTAGACGGTATTGTGGAGGATCGATCCTATGTCGGCGCTGAATCATTCTCATTTGTAGCATAGTTTGGATGCCCTGTGGGGATATCTTGCCAACTAGAGTATAGGAAGATGTCTCGGCTGCGGTGTTGAGTAGGCCAAAGTAGGGGGCCAATCGCGTGACGTATGGGCCCATAGAGATTACGCCCCTACGGTGTCACTCCGTTTGATGTTGGATGGCATGGGCGATGAAGTAGGCGAGATCGATCACGTGAACATGTGCCATGCTCTATAAAAAGTAAGCGTCGTGAGTGTTTACGACACGAGTACTCTCGCGTCTGCCCGTCAGTGTGTGTTCGAGTAGGGCATGTATGTACCTCAGAGATGGGGCGAGATTGGTCGTTTTGGAGTGACTGGGGTCGTATGTGGGCTGGCCAGGGACTAGGGCACGCCAACAGTTGACTGGAGAGATGTAGATGTAGCGGTGAAGCTCTGAAAGGTCTTCTTCCTCCACGAACTGCTCAGTGTAGAGGCCTAATGCTGTACTGAATTTCAGTACGCTGAGATGACGAATGAGGCATCCGAGCTGGAATTGTATTGTTCCTGAATCATCATGTTGGCTCATCACCGTCTGGAGGTGGAATGTGGAGCAGAACTCGAGGGTGAGTTTGAGATAGGTGGGCTCTACGATTTGAAAGAACTGTTTCCACGGGTCCGTTGTTAATAAAGCTCGAACCTCATCCGCTAGGTGGACCTACTTTAAAGCGGCCCAATCAATGCACCTTCCGACTCCGAGAGGTTGTACCCGTAATATCTGAAATAACTTCTCTTAGGAGTTCTGCGGGAATTAGAGGAATGGGTGTCGGACTTCAGCAGTGGGTCTAGAAGAGGAACCACCGGGTCCCTTGCGCTTTTTGGAGGTAGGGACGGCAGCTTTTTTTTCACGATAAGACGACATTGTACCTAAAATACAAAACGGAAAAAGCTATGCATTAGTCCTAAAAATTGAAACTAAAAATATGAATATTAATAAGTTCTTAAGATTAAACGACAATTTAAACAAAGTAAAACATTATTAAGTATAGTATTGAAATGTTAATTTTACTAACCTAACTAATATAATCGATTCATTCTAAGCATAGTATCAAATGATGGATGCATAGATACCATTTTATACTAAATGACAACTACTCTAGATAGGTAAAAGTGGCAGCCAGAGGAGAGTCTAAATGGCATAATGAATCTTTTCTAAAATGATCATGCTAAATGAATGAATCTTTTATCAACAATAAAGCAAATATCTAAATGAATGAGATAATAAACAAATAAATAGATAAATGATATATAAAAAAAGAAAAATTGAGAAAAGGGAAACCGAATGGGTGGTTATGAGGCGGAGCACGGTGGTGGCGAGGTTACACGGGCGTGGAGGTACTGTTGAGGCCGGCGGCGGCGTTAGGAATGGTGGGTATGGGAGTTGGGTTGAGAGGTTTTTAAGGTTTAGGTGAGGAAGAATATGAATAGTGGCTGTTTATATAGGATTTTGGGTCACGCGGGCATGGCACAGGCCCGTGTAGCTCGGGGTTAGCCTATGTGGTTCGAAAATTAGGGATTTTGGCGCGCCAGATTCGTATCACACGCCCGCGTTCCTAGGGCGTTTTGGGGCACATAGCCGTGTCGCACGGCCGTGTCCTTCGATATTCGCTTCTCCTACGGCCATGTAGGAGGTCACACGCCCGTGTCTAGAATGGCAGGTTCGACCACGGCCTTTGGGCACGGGCGTGTCACACGCTCGTGTTGATTTAACAGGTTTGGCCACAATTTTGGGACACGGGCGTGTTACATGCCCATGTCGATTTGTCAGGCTTGGCCACGGCCACATCGCACAGCCGTGGCTCTTTGTCTCAGCCTATGTCTCTGTTTATGATGTCACACGGTCTTTGGCACGCCCGTGTTGGTGCTCGTGTGGGTTGAAAATCCTACATTCAGAGGGTTATTTGATGAATTAGAGAATAAAAAAATTAAACTTAAGTCTGTGCTCGGGTTGCCTCCCGAGAATCGCTTATTTAGAGTCTAAGCTCGACTCTGCTTGCGTTTGTTCGTTTATGGTGGTTTGAAAAGTTAGAACTCTTCTAACCTGTTTTCAGCTTCATTATCAAAATAAGGTTTGAGTCGAGTATGATTTACCTTGAAAGTGCTGAGGGACTCATGTTTTATCTTGACTGTACCATAGGGAAAGATTTTTGTTACCGTGAAGTAAGGTGTATCAGTTGTATGTTCTTCTGAATTCAAGATTCGAGGATCGTCTTCCCCTAAGGTTACCTTATCCCTTACCTTGATTTGATTCGTTATTACCTGAGGGTCTTCTTGGTGATGCTCTGGGTTGATGTGGCATATTTTGGGTTTTTCGTGATAGTTCTGCCACTCATCTAGTTCCTCAATCTGAAACATTTTCTTTTCAGGTGCGTCTCCTTTGGATGGACTTGTCTGTGGTTG
The DNA here is from genome assembly GCA_020496765.1 of Gossypium stocksii. Classification (NCBI taxonomy): domain Eukaryota; kingdom Viridiplantae; phylum Streptophyta; class Magnoliopsida; order Malvales; family Malvaceae; genus Gossypium; species Gossypium stocksii. The sequence continues at coordinate 102,281,897 of CM035631.1, forward strand.
GGTCGCCTTTATATGGAGTGTATCCTGCACAGAAGGTTGGGTTGTGAGATCAGTGTTTTTACAAGGACTCGTAACTATATTCTTATCATCAATAGTCTTAATCGAGTTTCGAGCTTGTAAAGTAACTTTGTCATCACCTACACTTAGTGTGAGCTCATCTGTTCTTATATCAATTATGGTTCTGGCAGTTGCTAAAAAGGAACGCCCTAGAATTAAGGGTACATTGCTATCCTCATCAATGTCTAAAACAACAAAGTCAACTGGGAATATAAATTTATCAATTTTGACAAGCACATCTTCAATTATTCCCTTTGGAAATCTAATGGTCTTATCAGCTAATTGGATGCTCATATTAGTTTGTTTAGGTTTTCCAAAACCTAGTTGTTTAAACAATTTAAATGGCATGACATTTATGCTAGCCCCTAATTCAGCTAAAACATTTTTTGCGTCTAAACTACCAAGTAAACAATGAATAGTAAAACTCCCTGGATCTTTTAGTTTGTTGGGTAGCTTATTCTGTAAAATGGCTGAGCATACTGCATTCAGCTCCACATGAGATTTCTCATCTAGCTTCCGATTGTTTGTCAAGAGCTCTCTTAAAAACTTAACAGCATTTGGCATCTGCGAAAAAGCTTCAATAAACGATAAGTTGATATTTAATTTCTTTAAGAGTTTAAGAAACTTACCGAATTGCTCATTTGTGCGGTCTTTCTTTAACGCATTTGGGTATGGGATACGAGGTTTGTACTCTTTGATAATTGCATCTTTGGAACTTACTTCATCCTTACATTTACTTACCACAGTTTCCTTGCATGGCTCTGGGTTGGTTTTAGTTAACCTTTTCTCATTTATTGTATCTATGGCATTAAGTTGCTCATTAGGGTTAGTCTCAGTGTTGCTTGGTAATCCACCTTGCGGTCTCTCAGAAATTAGCTTGGCGAGCTAGCCTATTTGGGTTTCGAGTCCTTGAATGGATGCTTGCTGATTCTTCAGTGCTATTTCGGTGTTTTGAAAAAGGGTTTCTAACACGGCGATAAATTTTGTGAGCATCTCTTCAAGGTTCGGCTTTTTCTCTTGTTAGAGTGGTGGCTGTTGAAATCCCAGAGGAGGTGGTTGTCTTTGATTTCCTTGTCCTCCCCACGAAAAATTGGGGTGGTTCCGCCAACCTGCATTGTAAGTGTTACTATAAGGGTTATTTTGAGATTTAGAATTATTACCCATATAATTCATTTGTTCGTTTTCTGTGCTATGTCCATAGGGATGGTACTCTAGGTTACTCACTCCTCCTAGGTGTGAGTCACACTGCATGACTGGATGTACCTGCGTAGAACTAACAAAATTATCAATCTTTTTATTTAAGAGTTCTACCTGATTAGAAAGCATGGTTACGGCATCAATATTAAAAACTCCTGCAGCTTTTTGTGGCTTTGTTCGCATGACTTGCCACTGATAATTATTCAGTGACATCTCTTTTATAAACTCGTAGGCTGCTTCGAGTGTTTTGTTGTTGATTGTTCTTCTGGCGGCTGCATCAATTATTTGCCTTGTCGAAGGGTTCAAACCATTGTGAAAGGTTTGAACTTGTAACCACAAAGGTAACCCATGGTGAGGGCATCCTCAATAAGTCCTTATATCTCTCCCAGGCATCGTAAAGTGTCTCTAAATCCATCTGCACAAAAAAAGAGATATCATTCCTTAATTTTTCCATTTTAGCCTGCGAAAAATATTTGAGCAAGAATTTTTCGGTCATTTATTCCCATGTAGTGATTGAGCCTCGTGGTAGGGACTTTAACCATTGTTTAGCTTTATTCCTTAAGGAAAAAGGGAATAGTCGAAGGCAAATAGCATCATCAGAAGCACCATTTATTTTAAAAGTGTCATAAAATTCCAAGAAATTGGCTAAGTGTGAGTTAGGATCCTCATCCTGTAAACCATCAAACTAAACAAATTGTTAAATCATCTGAATAGTGTTAGGTTTTAATTCAGAATTATTTGCAGCAATAGTAGGCCTAACAATACTAGATTCAGTACCAGTCAAATTAGGTCTAGCATAATCATACATAGTACGCGGAGCAGGATTTTGCTCCACAGGATTTGCGGCTACTACATGAGGTAGCTGATTATCCTGATTGGCTTCCATCCCTTATTAATGTCAAAACAGAATGCTCAGAATTGATCACATGACCTGGCACACGGGCGTATATCTTGACTATATGACCCCTGCACCTACACACGGTCTAGCACACGAGCGTATGACCTGACCATGTGACCTAAGTCAGAGAGTTAGAAGAACTCGTCAAGAGATAAAACAGAATGCTTAGTATTTTTCACATAGCCTGGCACACGGGCGTGTGTCTTAGCCGTGTGACCCTTGTACCTTAATATTTTGCAAGTCAGAGAGTTACACGGGCTGGGGACATGGCCGTGAGGTACACGGGCATGTAACCCCTACATCTAGGAAAAAAATTAAAAATTTCGCGAAAAATTTTGAGTTCCTGATTAAGTCCCAACTTGTTTCTAATGTATGTTTTAGGCCTCAAAGGCCTTAATAAGGGACTTTACGATAAATTTTTTGACATGTATGATAAAATAATATAAAATATCTGTATTCATTCTGTAAGTTCTGGTAATGCTCTGTAACCCTATTCCAGCGACGGATACAGGTTAGGGGTGTTACATTTATTGGTATCAGAGCTACGGTTTAGTCGATTCTTTGACTAACGTAGTATGTATGGGTCTAGCTATACATACCATCATATAACTTGTGATAGTGTGATATCTCTTGACCATTTTTAAACATGTTTTTGATATAGTAATATCATCCAACCGAGCTAAATCTGAAGAAGCTAAGAGCTATGCTTAAGCTTTTGTTCAAAGAGAAGTATCCAGTAGTAGAAGGCCCGTATCTAAGGGCCAAGCCGAATAGGCTAAAGAAGCCTTATTCTAAATGATGAATGAATGGTTTACAAAATTTGTATGAACAAATCCAGCAGTATAAAAACCTTCCCTTCTTATTTCTCAATCAATTCTCGATATGCCATAAGGTACAAAACTTGTAAGGGCTGGTAAGCCTCCGATAGATAAAATCCGTAAATATGAGACAGAAGAATTCCGGGCTACTGTTGATGATGATCTAGAAATGGCTGAATTTTGCCTAGAAATACTATTTGAGTTTTAGATGAATTATCTTGCACACCGGCTGAATGTCTGAAATGTGCTGTATCTTTGTTAAAAGATTTTACTTACCAGTGGTGGAATACATTAATTTCTGTTGTGCCAAAAGAACAAGTTACATGGGAATTCTTCTAAACTGAGTTCCGAAAGAAATATATCAGTGAGAGATTCCTTAATTAGAAAAGAAAGAAATTTTTGGAACTTAAACAGGGTCGTATGACTGTATTTGAGTATGAACTGGAATTTGTTCGGTTAAGCAAATATGCCTGAGAATGTGTTCAGACTGAGTTCGCAATGTGTAAACGGTTCGAATAGGGTTTGAATGAAGATATAAAATTATTCGTCGGGATTTTGGAATTGACAGAATTTGTTGTACTTGTTGATCGAGCTCACAAAGCCGAAGAGTTGAGTAAAGAGAAAAGACAAGCTAAAATGGAAACTAGAACTTTGAGTAAAAGATTTCTTGTAAAGTCACAACTGTCGGCTTCAAAGAAGTCAAAGAAAGATTATGATCGATCTGTTACTTCTATGGGATATTCTGGGAGAGACAGAAGTATTCAACGTTCTAATCCGAGATCTCGGGCCACATCTGTAGCAAGTGCAGGTAGTGTTGGAAATCTTAAACCCCGATACAGACATTGTAATAAATTTTATTTTGGTGATTGTCGTATGAGAAGCGGGACATGTTTTAGATGCGGTTCATTTGACCATTTTCTCAGACATTACCCAGAAAAGCCCGAAAAAGATACTGTATAGACTTCAAGGCCGGGTAATCTTGTTACAAGAGGTAGACCACCTCGAAACCTTGGTAATGTGAGCAGTAGTTGAGGCACAACAAAAGATTCGACTATAAAATCTAAAGCATGGGCCCCAGCTAGAACATATGCTATTCGTGCACGTGAGGATGCCTCTGCACCTGATGTGATTACTTGTACTTTTTCTCTCCTTGATACTGATATAATTGCTCTTATTGATCTTGGTTCAACACATAAATTTTACATATAAAATTTACAACCCATGTGTTTCATAAAATTCAAAATTTTTCCATAGATTTCACATCTTTACAATTTAGTCCCTAAATCACAATTTCTTCAAAATTCACTTTACAAAAGTTGTTTATCTTTCAACAACCTTTCATTTTTTATCATAGATTTCAAAATTTCAGCATACTCATCCATGGAAAAACCCTAATACTTGTATATCTTAACAAATTAATCCCCGAGATAGCTAAATTAAGCTATTACGATATCAGAAATATAAAAATCATTAAAAACGGGACAAGAAAACATACCTAATTGATCAAAGTAAGCTTGCTTGAGCTACTTTCTCTTAGCTAGGGTTTCCATGGAAATTATTTTGAAAAGATGATGAAAAAGATGATATTTTTATTATTTAATTACTTATCATCTTTTATATTTTTTACTTTCCAATTTCATCCTTTTCTTTATTTTATTTTCCATGGATGAATCATCATTCTTAACTACTAAGCATTTTTAATGGTCTATTTGCCATATAAGGACCTCAAATTTTAAATTCCATAGCTATTTAATCCCTTTAGCTATTAGAACTCAACTTTTTCACTTTGTGCAATTTGGTCCTTTATCAAATTAAACATGTAATCGCTAAAATTTCTTTACGAAATTTTTATATGACATTACTATCATACTATAGACCATAAAATAATATTAAAATAAATTTTCTTTCCTGAATTGAATTTGTGGTCCTGAAACCACTGTTCCAATTTTACCAAAAATAGGTTGTTACAAAATTTTATTTTTTTAAGTGAGTGATTAAAACGAAAACTTATACATAGTTGAATCCCAATAGTTTAACTTATAATTTTTTATTTAAAAAAACCATTATTTTCAGAATCGAATCGAATTGATTCCTAAATATATTGATTTGAAATAAAAGACTTAATTGATTGATGTGCAAATTGATATTAACAATCATTAAATCAAACTAAAAAACCTATTAAATATTTTTTAAATTTTTAATAATTTATTCAATTGAACAGATTTACCCATGACTAAATAAGGTATTTATGCCGTTTTTTTATTTGGCCTTTTAGGACTTTTTTGAAAATTAGAGAAATAGGTCAATTTTGGAGAAAGTATGAAAGCGCATCCAGCTAGGCATGCTTTCACATACTCTCTCTCCTAGAGTTAGAGTTCTTTAATTTTGTTAGGGTTATGGTTTTAGGGGTAAAATTGTGAAAGTTCATAGGTAAATTTGAGGGGCTAGGGATGCGATAGCACGCCGCAGAAGACATACATTTCATATGTCATGCCGAGATAAGACTATTACCTCAGAAATCTATACTATGGAGGTGAGGTTTCGAGGTGGCAGTGTTTGATATGGTCACAGGTCGAAGTCTATGTGGAGGTCCTAGTTGGCGACCGTGATGCAGTCACTAGTTCGAGTATAACTAAGGGCCAGTTGACAGTCGTTATGCGGTCACGAGTTCAAGCTTTTTGGATACCCGTAAATGATGCCTTATATATATCATACATAAAATTGAGGTCATAATCATAGGGAAAAATAGAGGGTTTTTTGGTGTAATCAAAGTAATTTTTTTCTCTATTTACAGGCAACTGATATCTTTAACCTTTCATTCTTATCCAAGGGCTGACACCAAGGTGGACATAAGATGGCTCTTAAGAGGAGAACAGATGTTTCGGCGAAAGTAGAGGTCAAACTCGAGTCGGTGCGACAACAATTGTAGTTATTAATGGATTGTTTAATAATGACAACCATTCTCGTCTAAAAAAGAGCATCACTTTTTTACTCCACCAAAAATAGCAATTGATTGCCTAAGAATTCTCCTGTGTCTACAGCAGTGTTGACCTTCGGATAAGAAGGAAGGTTAAAGATACCAGCGGTATGAAAATGGAGAAAAAATTTATACCATTTATAGCGGGAAGCTCCACAGTTTTTCCCTATGATTATACCTTCAAACTTCTATATGGTATTTATAAGGAAACATTTTCGGGTATCCAAAAATTTTGAGCTTGTGGCCACGTAACGACTGTCAACTGACTCTCCCGTTATATTTCGATCCATGTTCGTATAACGGCCTTCGATTGAGACATTTACGTAGACTTTCACCGGTGATCATACAAAACAAAATAACTTTGAAACCAACTTCCATAGGACAGGTTTCGGAGGTAATGGTATCAACTCGGAAGAATATATGAAATGTATATGTTTTGGAGCGATATCGCATCATCGATGACTCAAGAATACCTCAAACCGAAAATTATATTAGCGACATAAATTTTTAACATTTAAGCGGGAGAGAAAACAGAGAGAGAAATATTGTAAAGTGGAGGGATGGAGACCGAGAGAGATGATGTTTTTGGGATGATGGAGTATGGAGGAAATTTTGTTATGAACAGAATTTTATTTAAAAATAATTGTGTAATTATTATAGGTTTGAACAAATAAGTAACTAACCTCAGCTTTCGAGCCTTGATCTAACAACAACCGGATATCTTCGAGCTACTCGAGTAATCCCATGTAACTCGGTCAATGATTCCACCTATACAAGCAATATCTTAATTCAAACATATAATAATAAACAACATTTACTATTCAAACTATATATTTATTAAGAAATGATTTCTACCTTGTCATGAATGGGAACATATATGGGTTGTTCACTCGAGGACGTAAAAATGGTAGTTGCCAATAGGCCCATGACTGTAGCAGGAGTAGGCAACTATCGATTGACATCTTATCTAGTTTTGTTGCCCGACACAACTCCCGGTACAATGTGGCCACCATAGATGATCTCCAACTCATTCGTCTGCTTTCTTTGAAGTTGACTAGGTGTAGTAGCCACCTTATATTTACCAAAATTTGAGATTTATTAGGTATTAGAATGCCCTCGATTAATCTCAGGATGATTGCTCGAGCGTATTGTTCTTTGACGACGTCAGGTGCATTCATAGGAATATATTTGAAGTTGGTTTCCAATCACTTCATATCTATCTGGCCACTATAAAACTTATACGATACATTCCCCAAAAATGCCTTGCAAAGGTCCTGTTTACCAGGAACGACTGCTGATCCCATAACGACTGGCCCATCTACTGGTAAACTGAGTTGTAAAGTTACGTCCTCGAATGTGATTGTACACTTGTCGTATGGAAGATGGAAAGTGTGTGTCTTGAGCCTTCATCTTTCCACCGACGCACTTATGAGTGTAGGATTGAGTTTGCAGCCATTGAGCATACGGGACGCATGCAAGAATCTCGAGTCTTGCAACTAACCACGAATTTCTATATCTGGGCTTCTTGATAGGTTATGTATGAACCCCTCCAAAATACGATCATCTGGCTATTTATATCGACAAAAATATTATTTTAAAATATTTTAAAAATAAAATACTTTAAATTTAACTTAATTGAAAATAATGAAATTTAAAATTTTGTCTTACCATTATCGCTTGAGCGGCAAAAGTGTGCTTGTCATCTAAACGAATCAGAAAGATTTTTATTCATGAAAATTTAATCGAAATGAATAATATACGAAATAATTAAATAAAACAATAATATTTTTAAACAAGTGTATTGAAAATTTTAAAACAAAACTTGAGAAAATTGAGAGAATTGAGAATTTAGAAATAATTAAGAAAGTTGAATTTGAGTGAAAAGAATGAAAAATGGTCTGATATTTATAAAAAAAAAATTACCATTGAAGCCCTTCAAAAATTTTACTATTGCCAATATTAAAAAGAATGACCGTTTGTGGAAAGCGCGTCCAGCTAGGTGCACTTTCCTACTAACTGTAGTTGGTCGCGCTTTCACACATTCTCTCTAAAATCGGTCTATTTCCTTAATTTTAAAAAATGACTTAAAAAGCTCAAAAAAGGCTTAATGACAAATTTGGCCATTAACGTTTACATGTTTTGTCAAAATGACCCTAATTGTATTTTTAGCCTTTTTTTAAATTGCTTTTTTTTTTAAACAAATTTGATTGAAGTACCATTAAAAAAGTCAACGGGATGATGTGAAATTTTATATGTGAAATATTTTTAATGAGATGTAATTTATTACTTAGTTAACCCAATAAAATAATTACATGTGGAAAATAATAAAATAAATAATTCATAAATATTAAAAATAACTCTTAATTTAAAGAAAATAAACATAATTATCTAAAAAAAAGTTTCAAAATGAATGCACACATTCAATATTTTCGATTTGATTTATTAATTATCTTTTTATAACTTCTCAATAAACAAACGTATGCATTTGTTTTGAAATTTTTTTAGATAATTAGTTTATTTTCTTTAAATTAGGTTTAAATTAAGAATTATTGTTTTAATTTCATGTATGATTTATTTTATTATTTTCACGTGTAATTATTTTATTGGGTTACCTAAACAATAAATTACATCTCATTACAAATATTCCACATAATCCTTGTTAATTTTTGTAATGGTACTTTCAATGAATCTGTTAGAAAAAGTAATTTTAAAAAAAAAGAATAAAAGTTGATGGCAAAAAAAAAAACTCAAAAATATAATCAAGACCATTTTGACAAAACATATAAATATTAGTGGCCAAATTTATCATTAAGCCAAAAAGAAGAAGAAGATATAATTGCCTAATTTAGCCTTTAAACTATATTATTAGTCACTAAATTATGAGTAAGTTTTCGTTTTGATCATTGAACTATTTAAGTCACTGGGTTGTTAAAATTATGCTATATGGCTTTCTCTGTTCGCATTGCTTGCACTAATTGAAAGCTGTCTTTCCATTTCTCTTTTATTGTTCATTTTTTTTCGTGAAACAATTTTGGACGTTATGAATTTACAAACCAAAATTCAAACAGTTTTTTTCTCCAATTTCGAATATTGGCCTTCAAATTGACTTGGATCTAAGGTATGTTCTTCTACTCGTTGATGGATATTGATCCATCGTACGTTTGTGGAATCATTATTTGGAGCTCACTGGCAGAATTTTTTTTAAAAACTCAATAGCCCTGTGACTAAAATAAAAGTTTTTGAATAGTACAATGATTTAAATGAAAACTTTTGAATAATTCAATAATCATATTATAATTTTTTTTAGTTAAGTGACAAAAACAAAAATTTACCCATAATTTAGTAACTAATAGTATAATTTACTATATTATTAATTATTCTAAAATTTCAACATTATCAACTATTCTAATTAAAATATCGATGTTATTTAAAAAACATCTTTAAATATTGGATTGACATGTATTTTTAATGAGATTAAACACTTGGTTTAGAATCCTATGTGATGGCCTGATGGTCAAAAGTGTTCATCGTCCCAGGTGTAGCTTATGTTTGAATTGTGTTAGTCGCGTTGGTTGTTCTGGCTTTGCCCTCTTGTTGTAATTCACAAAAAAATATTTTGGTGCCATTTGACCTCTATATTTATTATGCATTGCATTAAAAAATATCTAGTTGAGTTTCGGTATTGCTTATCAAACAATGATGAATATCTCACCCATGAACGCTAAAAAGCTTAATGCCCTAAAATAAGGTTTTGAGCTTGAGTTTTGTAGATGAAAATACAAAACTAAGAGAGCTTACTCTCATTTAGAGATATGGGTCAGTTTAACTTCTATTTTAGTCAGTGTCCAAGTAACTACCGAACAACGGAGTCATAGAAATAAAAAAAAGGGGTAGAATACAAGAATGTTTAATCAACTATACGATTCGTTCTATTTTGGTTATCTAACTGTTAATTTGTTCATAAAAAAGATTATCTAAATTTTTTAATATTTGAGTGAGATCATTGAGTTTTTATCTAAATTTTATTTTGATTTAAATCCCATTATATGTAAAGATCATAAAATTTGTATGAATTGTAATTTCATTTGTTAGTATATTATGTGGTTCTACTATAATATTTTTTGCCTTCGCGTTATACATAAGGATGACAGTTCAAATTGCGGATTTAGATATTTGAGAAAGCATGATGTTTAACAACTAAAATTGTATTTGTGCTGCAACAATCCAGGCTAACTCTTAACTTTAATTAAAGTTTACACAAACTAACAAATAATTAATAATAAATATAATAAATTTAAATATGTTAAAAAAATCAGAAAATATATCTTATTCTTTATATACTCTCAAAACCATTTAAACGATTTCTTGAAAATTTTATTCTCTTTTCATTTTTGGTATTAATAAATTATAAATAATAAACTAAAAAAATAATGTTAATATATGTGTTTGAAATCCACACTTAAACTAGACTTGTCATGGGAAAAATATAATCACTACAACTATCTCTCTTTACAAGTTGCTGGGAATTAGAAAAGCATAATAATTCATTTATCCTTAAATTTTATAAAAAAAATTATTTTAACTCTTTATTTAATTTTTTATCTTTTTTAATTCTTAAAGTTACATTTTTTGTCAGATAACCCACAAAATATATGAAAAAAGTTAACAAACTTGTAACATGGAATACACTTAAATTACCACATAGATTTCACACCAACATTTAACTAATTTTTAAATTTAAAAATATTAAAAAACATTTATATATAATTTTAATAATTTTTAATTTTTAAAAATAGTTTTTATATATTTTTAAAAATTAAAAAAATAATTAAATGTTTATGTATCATCCACGTGTATTTCACGTTAACAAAGTTAGAAAACATTAACTTTTACATTAATTTTAGAAATATTTGACAAAAAAACACAAGTTGAAGAGCTAAAAAAGGTGAAACGTTAAATAAAGAGTTAAAATGATTTTATTTTTAAATTGAAAGACCAAATAAATTGTTACGCCAATTAAAAATGCCCAAAAAAATTACTATTTTGTTAAGAATTTTGAATTTATTTAGCTGGACAAAAATTTTAAGGCTAAACCATTTTCACCAATTTCTTAGAAAACTTTTTTAATTAATGCAAACGAATAAGATAAAAAAAAAAGAAGTAAATTAAAAAAATTACCAAATTCGATAATTAAATAGTCACTCTGTTTTTTTGGTGAATTACAAGAGGAATGTAAAATTCTAATAACAAAGCAATTAACCTAATTCAAACTCAGACCACACTTTAAACGGTGAACATTCTGACCATTAAGTCAATATACGAATTCTAGTCACTCAATCCTTTGTTCAGTCAATTTGTTGATTTTAACCTGAATTCTATTAATTTTTAATGTATTTATAATGTAATAATTTCATTTTACATTGTAATTATTTAAATTATTTATTTATAATTACTCATATTTATATTTTAATTATATTATACTTGTTACACTAAAAAAAATACAAATTTAAATTCTTGGATAAAACACAAATCTAAACAAGAACCCAGTCCCCATTAGATACTGATATATGAGTCTAATTAGCATTAAGTTTTTCTTTATAAAATTGTCCATAATTCATCCACAACTTTTAAATAAAAAAATAATATGTTTCAACACACTTGAAATTATATATTTCTATATTGATAACGATGTCAATACCAATCGAATTAAAATTTAATCTAGACAACCAATGGAAACACTTATCTTTGTTGTTTGACGCATATCATGAAAGTTGGCAAGTATGTAGGCATTAAGGCATCCAGGTTCTTCCACCTCCCACCACTTCCCCAAGAAAAAAGAAATTAAGAGTGCGTGCCAGATATAGGCATGTGTATGATATGAATAGAATCAAATTCTCTAAGTTTTCCATGGATTTGAAGAGTCCTTGGAAGTCGACTCATATCCCCATATTTACTGTCTGTCTTGGTGTGCCTAACATTGATTCGTGTCTATCTGATGCTCATAAGTAGACAATAAAGGAACAAAACTAACAAGTGTTAAGTTACATTACACTTAAAAGAACTCAAGTTTACAAAATTGTTGGGAGCAACAACCCTGAACCCGAAAGAAATACAGTAAAATGAACTTAAACGATACCTTGGCCATACAAGAAAGTAGACATAGAGGGGGAAAAAGGGGCAGAATATGTAGTCTAATGCGGAGCAGTGTCAAGGATTAATCCCCAAAGAATTGCCTAGTGCAGTCCGAGGACAGATTATTCCACAAGAACTGTTTTCTTCATCAACTCCAATTATGGCATCCCACTGAGATTTTAACAACTAGTAATATGAAGATCACTCTTTCATGAACCATCCACAAGCAAACAGAACAAGCAAAAATCAATGCAGGAAATGCTTCATAATTGATCAAATATATACTGGAAAAAAAAAGGGTTCTTCAAAGTCAATCATGGAAATATGAAAAGTTTCAGAGATTGAATCAAAAATTAAAAAAAGAAAACATAACTTTTTACCTGCAAAAAATCAACAGGGAAATTTCCTCTACTTTTAGCTTGAGGAATGGATTGGAGTTCCCTAAAATTGGTGATAAAAGCCAATCTACCGTCCCTAGAAGAAGCCAACCATGTCCCACCAGATTGCCCATCTCTTCCACCAAGAATCTCCCCACCCTCCCACCATATCTATGGCTCAGTTGGCCTTAGAAACAAAAGCCCAAAATTCCAAAATTTGAAAATCAACAAAGAGTTAACAGAGAAAGGCACTTGAAAAAGGTGGATATATATATTTACCGGTTGTGATACTCGTCTCTGTTGAGAAATAAAATGAAAGGGTAAAGTGGGTGTGTTTCCCACATAAAAACCGCTATGCACATATTCGAAATCTCCCTACAAGAAAATGGCTCTACGCTATTCACTGCAGTTGACTTCAGTGATAGCCAAAAAAAAAAGAAGACGACATAATTGCCTAATTTAGCCTTTAACCACGATTAGTTAAAAAAAAAAAAAGCAGCCGATGATTTGAGCGATTGAAGGGGAAAGTAAAAGAGTGCGCGCCCACACGCTGCAGCTCAGCAGCTGTCTCCAGCCCATTTCCCTGCCTTCCGAGCGACCCCATTCCCCTCTTTATATACACCCCGAATCCCCCCATTTCCCTATACCTCCTCCTCCTCCTCCTCCACCGCCATCGCCACCGCCAACCCATTTCCTCTTTCATCGCCACCGCTCAAAATGTCTCTTCACCATTTGCTCTTTTCCATTCTAACACTTGCATTCTCCTCTGCTTCTTTATTAGCTGCCACTGCAAAAGACCAAACTTTAAACACTCATCAAGCTGAGTTCTTTAACCCCAAGCTTCCACCCAGAATCCTTTCCTCTTCCAAAAAGTTCGAAGGCTCATCGGACATTGTCGACCTGCGTTACCACATGGGTCCCGTCCTTTCCTCGTCGCCGATCAATATCTACCTCATTTGGTACGGTCGTTGGTCTGTTTCCCAAAAACTTCTCATCAAAGACTTCGTAAACTCAATTTCCCCTTCCGCGACGCCGTCTCCTTCCGTTTCCGACTGGTGGAAAACCGTCTCTCTTTACACAGACCAGACCGGAGCCAACGTTTCGCGGACCGTCGTCATTGCTAAAGAACACTCTGACACGGGTTATTCCCACGGTTCTCACCTCACGCGCCTTTCAGTCCAACAAGTTATCGCCACCGCCGTCGAAGCCGCTCCTTTCCCCGTCGACCACCGTAATGGGATCTACTTAATCCTCACCTCCCACGACGTTACCGTTGAAGATTTTTGCCGTGCCGTTTGTGGCTTCCATTACTTCACGTTCCCATCCATGGTGGGTCACACTTTGCCCTACGCTTGGATCGGCAACTCGGGTAAACAATGCCCCGAGGTCTGCGCTTACCCCTTCGCCGTCCCGGGCTACATGGGCGGCGGCGGTCCGGGTTCGTTGGCCCCACCGAACGGAGACGTCGGGTTGGACGGCATGATCAGTGTGATCGCCCACGAGTTAGCCGAGCTCTCCACAAACCCACTGGTGAACGCATGGTACGCCGGAGAGGACCCCACCGCACCGACGGAGATAGGAGACCTCTGTGAAGGGTTGTACGGTACCGGCGGTGGAGGAGGGTACATCGGTCAAGTCATGAGAGACCAGAAAGGGAAAACGTATAACATGAATGGCAGTAAAGGAAGGAAATTCATGGTGCAATGGATTTGGAGTCCTGTTTTGAAAGCTTGTGCTGGTCCCAATGCTTTGGATTAAATTTAATTTCTTTTTTTTCTGGGTTTTTTTTTTCATTGAAATCATCATATTCATTTCCATGGAATCTTGATTTTTGCATGTCAATTTAGGGTTTGAGATAGTTATATGTATTGTACAGTTGTATAAACAGGTCGATGATGTTTAATTAATATAAGTAGAAAATTTTCATTTCTTTGAAATTTGCCAGTGTAGTCGTGGTGATAAAAGAGCAAATTTAAAGCTTTGGGTTTTAGAAGAATCCTGCAATGGTGTGATTTGCGGGTAAAAAAAATAATGCAAAACAGTGCATGGTCTGAGCTTTACAGTGAGTGTGTTCCCCTTTTCACTCTCTTTGCTTTCAATTATGCTTGTTAAAGTGTCATGACACTCGCCACTTTGAATTTTGGAAGGGTAAATTTCATCCAAGGCCATTAAATTATTAATAAATTTATATTTTAGTCCCTCAACTTTAAAATTATAATATTATTATTAAATTATTTAAAAATTTTCATTTAAATCACTAAATCATTTGAAATTTTTCGTTTAAGTTACTAGATAGTTAAGTTTTTTTTTTAATTTAAGTCCAACTAAGGAGCTCTAAGTGACAATTTGACAAATTAATATAATAGATCAACACCCATCCATGAGTAGAAGAACATACCTTAGATCCAAGTTTATTTGACGATCAATGTTGTAGTTAGAGAATAAAGTTGTTTGAATTTTGGTTCACAGATTCATTACATTCAAATTCGGTTCAAGAAAAATAATAAATTGTAGAAAAGAAGAGAAATGAGAGTTTTCGGTTGGTGCAGACGATACAAACAGAGAAGGTCATGCAAAACAATTTTAACAGCCTAGTGACTTAAATTAAAACTTCGGAACAATTTAATGCTCATTTTGTAATTTTTTAAAATTGAGTGATCAATATTTAAACTTACTAATAGTTTAGTGACCTTAAATGTAATTTATCTAATTTTTGAATTTTGATTTGCTTTGTGTCAGTAACATTCATTGATCGAGTTTTTATTTAGTTGCAAAATTATCAAAAATATATTATTTATATAAAATTTTGAGGTATTTTTGTAGTGTTATACGTTTATATAAAACCTAAAAAAGATTTTATTTTGAAACATTATTATAATCTCGTGTGCATAAAGACATTTTCAATAATGATGACTTCAATATTTAAACTATCCATCCGTGACATTATGATTAAATTATATTTTTTATATATAATTTTTATAAATTTATTACATAATTTTTTAACCACATTATTAACGTGTCATAATATAATATATAAAATTTTTATTTAATTTATTTCTCGTAAATTATTAATATTGTCATTTGATGATTTTTATATTACACATAAACAATTATATTTATCTAAAAAAATAAATTAATATAATTACATTTTTAATGTGTATATTAATTAACCTCAAGGTTTTGTGTTGAATTGTTTTAAAATCAAATTATATTTCGTTTTTTTAATAAAAACCGAGTGAATTAGTTTCTATATATTAGATAAAAAAGTAAAGTAGTTTTTTCTATTAAAATTTTAATTTATCCGTATGATTAAAAACTTATATAGTTGATGAAATAACCATACAGACATATCTCATATATCTTATATTAACATATAAAGACTAGTTTTTAATAATAAAAATAAATAAAATTTTTAACAAAAAATAAATTTATTTTTTAATCTAGCATACAAAAATTAATTTATACAATTTTTTAAATAAACAATGCAAAATGCAATTCACTTAATAACTTTTACCCATGAATTTGAAATTTGTCTACTTTTTAAAAATTGATATTATATTACATTATTTTTTTATTTTTTTATTATGTTGTGTTTTTATCAAGTCTACGTGGAGCTTGAAAGTGACTCAACAGAGGCACATGGGTCTCCATCATTGTTTCCTTTATTAACGAATTTCAAAAAAGTAAATTGAAAAAAAAAAATTGTTTTGTTACTCCTATATTATGGTTAAATTATAATTTTGGTACCTACACGATTTATTCTTTTATTAGTTTGGCTCCTATATTTCTATTCTGTAATCTTTGTTACCCAAATCCAAATATTTATTTAAAAAAATGTTAAGTCAACCAATCACACACCACCACATGTCAAGAAAAAAATGTTAAAAAATACTTTAAAATTTTAGAAAATATCTGAAAAATATTAAATTTCATTAAAAATAACCCCCAAAATATTCAGACCTAGAAAATTATAAAATAGAAAAATATTTTTAAAAAAGAATAGGCATTAATGTTTAATATACTAAGGGCCTTTTAGATAGACGTTTATTCTCAGTGTGGTGTATTTAACTTTCTTTTTATCTTATATTACAGTATTTAATCTATCGTTATTGTTATTTTTACATTAACTGTAAATAAATGTATCATTTATCTAAAAAGTCGTAAAATTATAAAAATAATCTCGTATTATGTTAAAATAAATAAATAAATTATAGAACTAATTGTTGTGGTTTGAGAGGGTAGTGGCAGTGATTGGTAGGAGAGACCTCCCAAAACTTTAATTGGAACATTTGTGCTTCGCAGCTAATATTGGGACCCACAAAATTGTTTTATTTATTTTTATTAAAATTTGAGTTAAATAAATGAGAATATACTATTTTTTTCCATTTAAAAATTAAGATTTTATTTTATTTATAAATTAAGTTTAAATTAAAATATTTTTATTAATTAAACAAGAATTGACTCAAAATATTAAAATTATATTACGGTGAAATTTGATATTTAATCTATATACTTAATTTTTAATAAAATATAATTATTTTTTTATAATATTATTAATTAATTTAAATATTAATATTAATAATCAATCAAAATTCTCATGTTAGTTTTTTTTTTTTAAAAAAACATCATCCCAACCAAAAAAATTGTTTTTAACATTATTTTTATTATCACGTGATATTAAATAAATATTTTTTTAAATTTAGAAATGAGATATTAGTAAATTTAATAAAAGAATTTTAATAATAATATTAATTGAACTTAAAATTTTAAATTCAAAAAAATAATTTCTTAAAATAAAAATAAAAAACTAAATTTTAAATGTACAAGATATATAAATATTTAACCTTTAAATTTTTACTTCATAATTTTCCAATAAATAATCAACACAGGGGATAGATATTTTGGCTTTCGGACAAGCGCCCATACAAATAAGATGATGCATTATAGATTGGTCCATATTTCGAGGGCCTACTTAGGAATTTCTTCATCTCATTCGTGTCCATACCTACATTATTCGTACTGTCTCTCCCATAAATATCAGTAATAACTTCGCGTTTTGCTTTGGGATATTTCAATATTTAGTCTTTAAATTTTGTAATTTTTCAATTTAGTTCATAAATTTTTTCGGTACATTAGCAAATTTTGGAGGTCTCAATATTGGGACCCATAAAATTATTTTATTTAAACCTCTCACTTTTACTTAGTAAATTTTTTCCAATTTCAGTAATTGTGATGATGTGGCACTCCAATTGAGAAAATTGAGAAAACTTGTTAAGTTCCAAGGCTAATTTGACAAAAAATTTAGAGACTAAATTTAAAAAAAATGAAATTTAAGGACTAAAGTATAACTTTATCCCTTTTCCTTTTAAAAAAATCTTCTTTTACATTACAATAATGCTAAATATCTTTCTTTTTTACCGCTCATAATTCTAAATATCTATGCAATGGATAAGATAAATTTAATTTGATTCAGAAATTTACCATATGTAAAAAGTACACTTGCTTTTTTAAAAACAAGTGAATCCGTACAAAACTTTTATTTAATAGACAATGACAAATCACTTTAGGTTAAATTTTAGCTTTGGTCCCTTTATTATATTAAAATTTATGATTTAGTTTATTTATTTATTTTAAATTTGGTACCAATTGACGTTATATTTAGGGTAAACTATATTATTACTAACTAAATTATGAGTTAAGTTTTCGTTTTTGTCATTGAACAATTCAAAAGTTTTCATTTAAGTTATTGGGTTGTTAAAATCTCTGCTATATGGCTTTCTCTGTTCGCATTGCCTGCACTAATTGAAAGCTCTCTTTTCATTTCTCTTTTATTGTTCATTTTTTTCATGAAACAATTTTGGACATTATGAATTTGCAAACCAAAATTCAAACAGCTTTTTTCTCTGATCTCGAATATTGGCCTTCAAATTGACTTGGATCTAAGGTATGTTCTTCTACTCGTTGATAGGTATTGATCCACTATACTGATTTTCGAATCATCAGTTGGAGCTCACTGGTGGAATTTAAAAAAAAAACCTTAATAGCCCAATGACTAAAATAAAAGTTTTTGAATAGTTCAACAATTTAAATGAAAACTTTTGAATAGTTCAGTGATCAAATTATAATTTTTTTAATTAAGTGACAAAAACAAAAACTTTCTCATAATTTAGTAACCAATAGTATAATTTACTATATTATTAATTATTCTAAAATTTCAACATTATTAACTATTCTAATTAAAATATTGATGTGATTTAAAAAACTTCTTTAAATATTGGATTGACATGTATTTTTAATGAGATTAAACATTTTATTTAAAATCCCATGTGATAGCCTGATAGTTAAGGGTGTTCTCCACCTCAGATGTAGCCTGAGTTCAAGTCACGCTAATCATGCTCGTTGTTTAGGCTTTACTTTATTATTGTAATAAAAAACATTTAGTATATATTTAATTTTTTTAAATAGCACTAAAGAGAATAAATATCGATGTTAATAAGCTAAAATAATGTTTTGAATTTTAATTTTTAGATGAAAAATATAAAACTAAGAGAGCTTACTCTCATTTAGAGATATGAGTTGGTTCAACTTTTATTTTAGTCAGTGTCTAATGTAATTACCGAACAATAAAGTCTCATACAAATAAAAAAAAGGGTAAAATACTAGAATGTTTAATCAACTATACGACTCGTTCTATTTTGATTATCCAACTATTAATTTGTTCATCAAAAAGATTATCTAAAATTTTTAATATTTGAGTGAGATCATTGAGTTTTTTTTTAAATTTTATTTTGATTTAAATCCCATTATATGTGAAGATCATAAAATGTGTACAAATTGTAATTTCATTTGTTATTATATTATGGGGTTCTACTATAACATTTTTGTCCTTCAAGTTATAAGTAAGGATGATAGTTTGGATTGCGGATTTAGATGTTCGAAAAATGTTTAACAACTAAAATTGTGCTACAACAATCTAAATTAACGCTTAACTTTAATTAAAATTTACAATTTACAATAACGTATAAGTATCAATAAAAATATTTTTTAAATTTAAATATTTTAATTAATAATAAAGTTAAATATAGTAATTAATACTAAATATAATAAATTTAAATATGTTAAAAAATCAGAAAATATATCTTATTATTTATATACTCTCAAAACCATTTAAATGATTTCATTTTTGCTATTAATAAATTATAAATAATAAACTAAAAAAAATAATGTTAATATATATGTGTTTGAAATCCACACTTAAACTAGACTTGTTATGGGAAAAATATAATCACTACAACTATCCCTCTTTACAAGTTGCTGAGAATTAGAATAGCATAATAATTTATTTATCCTTAAATTTTATAAAAAATATATTTTAATATTTATTTAATTTTTCATCTTTTTTAATTCTTAAAGTTACATTTTTTTTTTCAGATAACCCACAAAATATATAAAAAAAAAGTTAACAAATTGGTAATGTGGAATACACATGGATTGCCACTAGATGACACACCAACATTTAACTAATTTTTAAATTTAAAAATATTAAAAAAACATTTATATATATTTAATAATTTTAATAATTTTTAAAAATAATTAAATGCTTATGTATCATCCACGTGTATTCCACGTTAGCAAAGTTAAAAACGTTAACTTTTACATTAATATTGAGACGATTTGACAAAAAGACACAAATTTAAAAACTAAAAAAAGTGAAAAGTTAAATAAAGAGCTAAAAATGATTTTTTTAAAATTAAAGGACCAAATAAATTATTATACCAATTAAAAGTGCCAAAAAATAACTATTTTGTTTAGAATTATGAATTTATTTAGCTAGGCAAAAATTTTAAGGCTAAACCATTTTCACCAATTTCTTGGAAACCTTTTTGATTAATGCGAACGAATAAGAAAAAAAAAAGAAGCAAATTAAAAAAAAATTACTAAATTCAAATAATTAAATAGTCACTTAATTTTTTTTTGGTGAATTATAATAGGAAGGTAAAGTTTTAATAACAATGCCATTGACGTGATTCAAACTTAGACCACACTTTATATGGTGAACACTCTGACCATCAAGCCAATATACGAGTTCTAGTGACTTAATTCTTTATTCAGTCAATTTATTGATTTTAACTTAATTTATAATGTAATAATTTCATTTTACATTTTAATTATTTAAACTATTTATTTATAATACTCAGATTTATATTTATACTTTAATTATATTATACTTGCTACACTTAGAAAAATACAAATCTAAATTCTTGGAAAAAACACAAATCTAAACAAGAATGTATCTAAATTCTTGGAAAAAAACACAAATTTAAACAAGAGCGCAATTCCCATTAGAGTCTAATTAGTCTAAAAGATTTTTTTTTATAAAATGTTAAATTATCTATAATTCATTCTCAATTTTTAAATAATAAAATAATCTATAAATCATTTTATATTAATAATAATATTAATACCAACTGAATTAAAATTGAATGAATACTAGGGCAACACTTATCTTTGTTGTTAACGCATATCATGAAAGTTGAGCAAGTATGTGCGGATGCTCGCAATCAAATTTTCCAAGTATTGTAGCGCCACCAGCACACCAGCTTTGATGATGAACCATGTTTGACACGTATCGCCATGTGTTGTTCTTCAGTTTTATGTTTTCCGTCACTTGGTTTACATGCATGATTTTCGCAACACCCATTTAAACCAAGTACAGTTAGACTTCATTTTCTTCACAATCCACAAAAAAATAATAAAAAGTAAAAAGGGAGAAAATAGCTCCAACACAAAAAGGGACTGAAAAAATGGCGGATGCGAGGGTGAGTGTTAGAGAGGTAGTCGTGTGTAACGACAGGTGTGGTTGTCCTTCCCCTTGTCCCGGTGGCGGGTCTTGCAGGTTCATTTACACTCCCCCCCCTATTTTCATGGTTTCCTTTATTTTCACCATACATGTTGGATTGATAATGAGAAAATGTCTGAAAAGATTAGGAAGATATAAATAGAATAAAAATTTAACTCTCAGGACTTGGTATTTCGTAAAATTAGTGTCAGGTTTTGATAGCTTACATATTTGCCTTCAAATGTAAGTAAAAAATGTCAAACAAGGTATTTGAATTTTGAAACTCACACATTCAACATTCAAGAACCACGAGCACATGCTGCTCTGACATTCCATCCGTGCGCCACGTGTGATGTGAGCAGAAGTATCTTTCTCCTTGGATATTTATTTTTCTACAGGGCAAACCGACCATTTGACAGTTGCGACTCTCTGTCTCTTGTTTTACTGCTCAAACTGTCGGGACCTAACTACATGCCCATCTCTTTGCTTTTGTCGTCAACTGTCATGACCTACAGGTGCACAACGACGGAGACCAGAAGTGGGGCGGACCACAAGAGGTGCTCGTGCGGCGACCACTGCGGTTGCAATCCATGTACATGCAGCAAGGACGATGTGGCTGCAGGGACAGGGAAGCTGTACTGTAAATGCGGGACGGGTTGTACCTGTGCCACTTGTGCTTCTTGAGCAGAGATTTTGGTTTTGGTGTTACATATGTATGTCAGTTGCAAAATCTGGGTTTTGCATGTTTGGTGTTACTATGCGAGTGTTCCTCACTAAATAATCCAATACTCGATTTATGAGATGTTTTAAGTAATTAATATGGCTGATATGTACCATCAATTTATGCTTAATTTTAGTCTTCTCATATTTTGAAATTTCAAAGATTAGGATCAAATTTGAAAATTATAGAAGTTGAATGAATCCAGTTGAACCTTAAAAGAGAGATTTTAGTTGAATTTACCTCCAATTTTCAAACTTTTTCAGGACTTTCCTAGAATCCCTGAACTCCTTCTCACATGTGCACTGTTTCAGGCCTATTGCCCTTGGTGGCCTCTATTCGAACCTAGGCTTCGCACCCTTAGGTGGCTTACTCACGGGCAGACTTATGATATTGTCTCCCACAATATCAATATTACCATATGTCATCTTATGTGCATCCAATTGTGAACTTACCATGATTAAATCAAAATTTCAGAGTGTAAATTTATTTTTTTTTGAAAATTTTTTCATTTTAGGGGCCCTTAAAATATAAATTAATATATCATTAATTTATGATAAGATAATATATTATTACTAATGTAAAATAAAAAACGTTGAAGGACTTAAAACATAAATACTATTAACTTTATTTAAATATAATTAAATATTAATTATATTCAAATTGTTATATGTAGAATAACAATAGAAAATGAAAATTTAAAGGAAAAAAACTTGTTATTGACTATCATTAGCTTGAAAATAAACCTCAACCATTATTAATAGTGCCAAATGATACATATCAATCATGCAAACGATGTTTACTTTGTGGTCATCTCTATTTGGTAAGTTACTGTATTCTCTTTCCACCGATCCTTGTCCAAATATCTTTCATAAAAGCACACCTCCCCATTTGATTTCACTGTCAATGCTGACTGGTTTCTGGTTCCATAACGTCCCTGCACAATCCCCCCCCAGAAAAGAAAAACAGCCCTAATCACTGTTCACCAATACTCAACCATAATTTTAAACCTAAGCATTAAATTTTTACCTGGGGACGAGTGGTATCTATGTAAATGGCACTCAGATCATATTCAGTCTCAGGTGAGTATATGCGGGGTAACAAGCTTAAATCATCTTTAGTGGTGTCCATCATTAGTTGGCCAACCATCTCTTTAAGTGGCAGTTCATCTTTGCCATATCTAGCCAATACCTCCTTGAAATTATGATCCAATCTTTGAGCCTACATAAGATGCAACCATGCAGCTGTAATATAAACTTAATAGCTAAGTTTTGGACTCGGATTCTGTAAATGCTAGATATAGGTATGGGGTTAAATCTCTATTTGGAACCTAAACTTGGCAATTTTTCTTATATTGGGACCTGAACTTTTTTTTGGTCCAAATTAGGCTCTAAACTTGCAATTGTTCCCCATTGAGGCCTGAACTTCTTTTTATCCAAGTTAAGCCTGAACTTGGCAATCTGGCAATTTTTCCCACATGGAGGCTTGAGTTTTTTTTGTCAAAATTAGTTTTTAAAAAACCCTAAAGTTCAGGTACCATGTAATAGCAAATGTCAAGTTCAAGGACTAAATTTGGACAAAAAAAGAGTTCAAGCCCTAAAGTGAGAATAGTAACCTAATCTAGGTCCCCGTGTAAGAACAATTGCCTAATCTAGGTCCCAATGTGGGAACAATTGTCAAGTTTAGGGCCTAATTTGAACAAAAAAAAAATTCAAACCCCAATGTGAGAAAATTTGCCAAGTTTAAACCTCAAATAGTGATTTAACCCTATAGGTATATTCAAAACTTCAAAAGTTTTTGTATGCATGCAGTGCCGGAACGGTATAGGACAATTCCTAAATCATCAAGTGAATATGCATGAAAAATCACAAACATGAAAAACCACCTTACCTTGAGCCAAGGTGAATCTAGGTTTGCATTTGATAGAACATGAATCCCAGGTGAAACCTGTGTGACAAAGTTGCCAGTTTTTTCCGGTCGGTTTGTTAGATAAACCATGGATTTTGAATGAACATCGACTAATATAAGGTTGAACCCATTGTACTGATCTGCCTCCTTCACCACTTCTTCAGCAAATTCAATAGGCTTCTTCTTGCTCTGAAATCATGGAATCCCAACAATGAACTGAGGGTTTCTTAAAAAAATTCATCCCTACCAAAAGGAACTTGTACATTTCTAAGTACTATAAAGTGTACTCATTCAAATATCAAGACTGAACAAGTAATGACACAAGCAGAATGATTATAAGAAGCTATGTTACTCTGAATTGGTTGCCAGTGCCATACACAAGTACTAGATTTTTCATGTATTCAGAGAGTCCTGGGAGAAGTGTTACCATACTCATGTCTAGATATGTGTCAGATATGTGAGGCGCAACACGAGTGCTAAATTTTTTTCAAGATTTCTATGCATTTGGAATATCTTGGAGAAATGATCCCCATACTCAATGTCCAAATATGTGCCAGATACGTGTCAGACATGTATAGTACCAGAAAAAACGAAAAGTTTGAACAACATAGATCAAAAGTTTTCCAGATATTGTAGATTTATAGGTTGGTATCATGCACCCACTTGAACAAAAGTAGCTCAACGTTAATGTTAAAATAGTTCTTAATCCTCATGTGCAACAATGAGACTCAACACAAGGCCATTAAGGCATCCAGGTTCTTCCACCTCCTACCACTTCCCCAAGATAAGAAATTGAGAGTGCGTGCCAGATATGGGCATGTGTATGATACGAATATAATCAAATTCTCTAAGTTTTTCATGGATCTGAAGAGTCCTTGGAAGTCGACTCATATCCCCATATTTACTGTCTGTCTTGGTGTGCTTAAAATTGATTCGTGTCTATCTGATGCTCATAAGTAGACAATAAAGGGACAAAACTAACAAGTGTTAAAGTTACATTACACTTAAAAGAACTCAAGTTTACAAAATTATTGGGAGGAACAACCCTAAATCCCGAAAGAATTACAGTAAAATGAACTTGAACGATACCTTGGCCATACAAGAAAGTAGACATAGAGGGGGAAAAAGGGGCAGAATATGTAGTCTAATGCAGAGCATTGTCAAGGATTAATCCCCCAAAGAATTGCCTAGTGCAGTCCGAGGACAGATTATTCCACAAGAACTGTTTTCTTCATCAACTCCAATATGGCATCCTACTGAGATTTTAACAACTAGTAATATGAAGATCACTCTTTCATGAACCATCCACAAGCAAACAGAACAAGCAAAAATCAATTCAGGAAATGCTTCATAATTGATCAAATACATACCGGAAAAAAAAGGGGTTCTTCAAAATCAATCATGGAAATATGAAAAGAAAAGTTTCAGAGAATGAATCAAAAATTAAAAAAAGAAAACATAACTTTTTACCTGCAAGAAATCAACAGGGAGATTTCCTCTACTTTTAGCTTGAGGAATGGATTGGAGTTCCCTAAAATTGGTAATAAAAGCCAATCTACCATCCCTAGAAGAAGCCAACCATGTCCCACCAGCTTGCGCATCTCTTCCACCAAGAATCTCCCCACCGTCCCACCATATCAATGGCTCAGTTGGCCTTAAAAACAGAAACCCAAAATTCCAAAAATTGAAAATCAACAAAGGGTCAACAAAGAGTAAACAAAGAAAGGCACTTGAAAAAGGTGGATATATATATTTACCGGTTGTGATACTCGTCTCTGTTGAGAAATAAAATGAAAGGGTAAAGTGGGTGTGTTTCCCACATAAACACCGCTATGCACATAGTCGAAATCTCCCCACAAGAAAATGGCTCTATGCTATTAACAGCAGTTGACTTCAGTGATAGCCATGGCTGTTAACTTATATGGCTCCAACAAGAGGATAAAGGGAAATTGTCCATCGCAATGTTATATAGCAAGGATATCAGATTTGGGGTTGGCCAAATTGGGCCCTTGCATATGATTATGCAATTGGGGTTCTTTTATAAGTGAATTTATTGCATTCTTTTAGACCATTTTACTTGATGCTATGGTACATAATGTGTATAATCAAAGGCTTAGGTGAATTTATTGCATTCTAATGAGCCCAAATTTCGATGTAATTTTGCTTATACAACTCAAAAACATCTTTCTCACTTAACCAATCAACTCTGAGCTCTATTCCCTCCGGTTATAAACACGGTCCTACATCGTTCAGACTTTCCATTTTTTATTCATATGATATCTCCAACATAGTATATAATTTTGGGCTACGTAGTTACAGCAATTCCAGGAACAGACAAAAGTGCATGTGAGTTCATTGTTTGTGATAAGTTGTCATGCTTTCAACATGTTCCATAAATGCTGCAAAAGAAAACGACATTGAATTGGTTGCCCGTAATGTTAAATATCTCACTTTGCAACTCTGTAACATCTTAACTTTCATTTTCAAAACAAATTTGATATGTTGAGAGAAGATATTATAATAGACATCTTTTCTGGATGGAGGAGTTTCTTAAGGAAATGTTTGTTTCGAGTCCTTCGAGTCGGTCCGATCCCGTCTCACATTGCTGTGATCATGGACGGGAACCGAAGATACGCTAAGAAGAAGAAGATAGACGACATGACGGGGTACGATGCAGGGGCATTGGCACTCTTGCATTTGATCATTTACTGCATGGAGCTTGGTGTGAAATATGTTACGGCGTATGCTTTCAGCATCGACAATTTCAGAAGGCACCCGGAAGAAGTTCAAAAGATCATGGACTTGACGATGGAGAGCGTCATGCTATTAACGTGGATATCAAAACTGCGATTGGTGAGGGTCCATTTCGCGGGGAACCTACAACTATTGAGTGCGGATATTCAGGATGCGGCCAAGAGACTCATGGAATCCACCGCGGGTTACAATAACTTTGTGTTGACGATATGCATTTGCTACACTTGTTCCGATGAGATCTTGCATGCGGTCGAAGAATCGTGCAAAGAAAAATGGGATGATGGTATCGGAATCATGGGATATGACGAGGGGAACGACTACGAGCGGCTCATAAAGGTGGTAGACATTGAAAAGCATATGTACATGGCCATTGCGCCAGATCCTGACATTCTGATCCGCACCGGGGGCGAGTACCGGCTAAGCAATTTCCTTATATGGCAGAGTAGTTGCTGCCATTTGTCTTCGTTGGGGACGGTTTGGCCGGAGTTTGGTATGTTTCATCTGGTGTGGGTGGTATTGGATTTTCAGCAAAATTACCGTTATTTTGCTAAGAAAAAACTGCAGTTATAGACCTTTAGAAATGGTTCAAATCTTTGCTTGTATTAGTCCCACAATAGCTTGTTAACTAGGTGCAAAAATAAGGGGAAAAAACTTAAGAACTGTGTCACCGGGATGTACCAACTTAAAAGTTGGGTCTGGGTCTTATCATATGCAATTTAAGCATGTATAGTTCTTTAGCATATAATTTATAATATTCGAGTGTGTATATTTATATATGCATTACTTTAGTCAATTGAACCTGTGATGTAATAGTCAAGTTGAATGTTATTAACCCAAGGATCTAAGACAAATTTGTAAGTATCGAAAATGCATACATCCGGTTATAGTAAATTGTTGTGTTATTAAATTGTTAAAATAAGTGTTGTATATTTGTCGATTGAGTCTTAATTTAATTGGTATGTGTATTATTATAAATATAAGAGGATGTGTGCTGAAGATAATTGTAACCTCAAAATTGTGCAGTATGTATGCACTCTCTCTACACTCAAATTAAACTACTTTTTTCACTCAAAAATAAAATTATAAAACAAATTTACTTAAAAAAAATGTACTTTATCGATAAAATAAAGCTCTCAAAATATACAAAACATGAATGAGGCTTGAAATATTTTCAGTGCATCTCAACTTCTTTAAAGTTATCCTCCAATAAATAACAAACATTGTCTTTTAAATAAATGTCTTATCTCTACTATCATATCCCTTTAAATAATCTCTTATCAAATCTTCAAAATAAATCAATTATTACTTTCAAGAGTTCTCTAATAATGAAACAAGTGATAAACTCCCAAAATCTAAGGGCTCTCCAAATAATTATTTAGTTTCCTTTATACATAATAATTCTAAATTTGTTTGGCCTAATATCGGAATATATCATCAACAATAAAATATTACAAGTAAAAAAATAATTAACATTTAACACAAAATGAGCATAGTTTTTGTCATATAGCATTATCAAGCTAGTTGTTACAACAATTAGGTTTGACGAACTGCTTTGACATAATGTTTTAACAATTTTCTTCTTTGACATTATTGACAAAACTCTACTTTTATTGCTCATCTTCATTCTTATGCTTCCCCTTACTTAATTCACCACCTTTCACATTGTATCAGGTTTGTTAAAGGGGATGAGACAAGGGACTACATCAACAATCTTGCAAACCGGAGTTGTAACTCGTGAAACTATGCGGATATTTTTTGCGAAACATTGATGGAGTGTTTGTGGTTGTTGATATATCTTTATTATGATCAACATGGGTAGCAACATCAAGTTTCACTCAAGATCTTCAAAACAGATTCGTGATTGAACATTCCTCACCTATGCTTATCTTTGCTAGCTTGTTATTCTTAGTTGGTCTAGGCGGAGTTGCAACATGTGATGAAACATTGTTGATTCTTCTAATATTCCAATTACTCCACAATAGTGACACACAGGTCTACACTCTTGCCTCTTGCTTTTGTTGAATTTTCGAGAGTGCGCCAATTTTCTTGGCATTGACAACAATAATAAATAAGGAAGTTGAAACATGTTCTGTAACATGTCTGGAGTTACTTCTTTTCAATCATCAATCATCCTAACACTAAGGTCTAATATGGCCAATCACTTCACAATAATAATAGATATGCTTTTGAAAATTTTCCTCTATCTTGGAACCAACAAAAGTTTCTTCAGTTTTAATAAAAATAGTAAGGGAAGAGGTTTTCTTACCATTATCAATATAGCCCAGGCCGTTTTAACTGGTTTTTGTTTTTCCAACAACTAGTATTTCATTAAGCTTATCACTTATGTATCCAACTTAAGAATCTCTTGATCAAATAACTAAATCTTTTTTTTTCTTGTAAAGCTTTCAATTCAAACTCACGATAAGCAAAAAGTGCCTTTTTCCTTGATTTCTTAAACTAGTCTCTGATGGCCTTTCTTCAAAGTGGAGTTTTCAATTATGAAGTTTTCATTATCTTTATATACTATGTTACAATGTTCCAACAGCTTGTAAATTTCTTATAGCTCATCAATACTTATATCAACATCAATGTTACTATCCTCTTTTGAAACTGTCTCTATAGTTTCCACAACACTAGAAGTAATACAATGAGTTTTTACTACGAAAGTAAGTAGTTGCTTCCTTGACCATCTTCTTCTTCACAAGCAGTATCCTCATCACTCCAACACGGAAGGACTTATCCAGCATGTATGTGTCCAAAGCCTTGGCATTCTTGGATTTGGATCTTTTTTCTTAAGCTCTTCAACAACCATTCTTTTTCTCTTGATAGAAAATTAATTCGTATTTAAATTTTTACTATTCTTAGAGAATAATTTGAAAACTTTATTGAAAATTGTGGCAAAAAGTCCAAGATATTTTAAAGAACCAGATGTTGGTCCAAATGTTACAACATCTGATGCGATAGTGAAAGCAATATTCTTCTCAAGCTTGAATTTTTATCTTTTGCTTTGGTCTCGAATGTTTGTGATAAACCAATGAACTCATTTATTTGCATGGTGCTGATATCTTTTGCAATTGCTATAACTTTGATAGTGAACCTTTCTTCAATTATCACAACACCTTTTAAACTAATTTAACATTAAAGTATTCTTCACTAAGAACAGAAGCTTCATTAGTAATATCACATAATTTAGTAAAAAAAACACAACCAAGTTTCATCACCAGACATTCTAAGGTTTTCAAAACCAGTTGTTAGCATATGAAGTTTTGACAATTTCACTCTAAGAGAACTTTTATGAGTTGTTTTGAGAATACTCCAAGGTTTTTAATAACCAACATATATAGACTTTCCCCAGAATGAATCCAATATATAGACTTCCTAATACAACTTTTAATAACCAACTCTACCCAAACTTACCAAATATAATTGTAGCCTTACTGTTACATAGTTTTAACGTATCGACACTCACTCTTTACTCAAATCACACTTCTACTAGAAGGAAATAATCATTATATTAGAAAGTGAAATTACAAAGCAATTATACTTAAATAAAATTTTCCTATCGAATAAGTAAAACTTTCAAAATATATGTCAACATGAAAGAGTATTCCAAGCCTTTAATAGGCAACCTTGATGTAGCTTCAACGCATCTCAACTTCTTTGAAATTTTCTACCAACAAGATATTATCTTCTTAACAAAACTCTGACCTTTGCTATCATATCCCTATAGATAATCTCTTATCAAGTTTTTAAAGTCGACCGACTATCACCTTTAAAAGTTCTCTAAGATTAAAATCCCAACAAAGAGGCAAGTGATAAACTCCCATAATATGCAAACAAAACATTTTTAAGTTTGGGGTGTGACACTTTTCCTTGTCTTTCTTTCTCCCTTTTGGACTTCGGGATTAGGTTTTTTGTTGATGGCTTAAGTGATGGCTCTTTTTGTTGACTTATTCTCTAACGACCTCCATGCTGCTTTGCTATTGTTTTTTTTTTTTCTTGGTGGGCATTTTTGTGGGGTAGTGTGCATAATTGAAATATTATTGTGGTTCAATTTAATGAACTTTGAACATGGTTTCTACTAATTTTGGTACTTTATTAGTAAGTCTTCTGTAGTGCAATATATGTCCCAAGAGTTGGAAAACAAGTTAAAATGTGGATTGCATGGAAAATTTGGCATGGGAGCAAAAGTTACTTACAATTTTTTTTTTTTTTTTAGATTTTAAGATTATTTTATTTAATATTTATCTTTGTTTGGAAAGACATCTTGTAAAAAGATCGATTAGGATTAAATTTTTCGTAAAGATCAAGTAAAGACTTTTTGTTTGATTTTCTATTTATTTTTATTTGCCTTGTTTTGGAACGTGGTGTCAGTCCTTATTTTATGTTTTAATATATATATATATATATATATATGTAAAACTAATATGGTTTTATAGTCTTAACTTTTTCTACTATTGATAATTTGACAATTCAACCATTGAATTTATCAATATAATTATACTTGTCACACATGTAAAATTTAGAATTAGTTTGATATCTCTATCATATTGATCTAAAATATGGTCTATATTAATATATGTTTAATGGTTGAAAGTTTTTTTTACATAAAATAAATAGAAAAAAGGGTTTATTTCAAACTTAATATGCATAATATACATGAATAAAATATGAAATTCAATGGTTGGATTGTTAAATATTAATAGTAAAAAAAGTTATTAAAAGTGTGTAAAATCATGTTAATTTTACATTAGTGTAAGTGAATATATATATATATATATAATGCCTTTAGGGTAGGATGGCTGTCATTGTTTTGCTATTCTACTTTCATACATTTATATAGTATTATATAAAATTTTTATCTGATAATTTTTGCTATTATATTGTTAAGTACAAGTAATTGTCTGTAAAGTCAAGTAGTTTTAGGAAATGAGGTATTTAGACCTTGTTTTTATAAATTGAGTTTGTAA
Source organism: Gossypium stocksii (assembly GCA_020496765.1). Classification (NCBI taxonomy): domain Eukaryota; kingdom Viridiplantae; phylum Streptophyta; class Magnoliopsida; order Malvales; family Malvaceae; genus Gossypium; species Gossypium stocksii. Next base: position 102,313,542 of record CM035631.1, read on the forward strand.
ATATTTTTGTTAAATATTTACAGAGTGATTATATAGGTATGTATTAATTTAATTGAATTCAAATAATAAAATGATGGATTTATAAGGCAATTTAGCCATATTTTTGTTAATGGTCGTTTGTCATTTAGCTTTGTTAGTAAATGCATGTTTATTTTAATAGAAATGAAATGATTAAAATAATAATAATAAAACTAAAGTGGAGGCATCATCTTCTTTCTTTGTTTCTTCACCGAAAGTTGAGAGAAGAACTCCATTAAAGGAGCTTAAAATTCGGCTAGAGAAAAGCTTGTGCATGTAAGCATTTTCTTAACTTGTTTTTCATGAAATTGATATTTTTGTGATTGTTATTTTGATGTCTAGCTAGATTATGGGTTAATTTGTGAAATTATCAAATTAGAGAAAATATGCCATTGATGATTTTAAATGATTTTGATGTTAATTGGTAGAATGTGAAGCTGGGTTGTTAAATAAACATATTTTGTTAGGTAATTTTTTTTTATGATTTTAAGGTTTAGGGACTTATTGATGAAAATGGTAAAATTCAAGGAAAATATTGTAAATTAATGATAAATGTGGGCTGTTTTAAGGCTAGGTAAAAATTGGTAATATGAATTTTAATTAAAAGTGGTTAAATTACAAGTGTTGGGTTTAGGGACTAAATTGTAAAAAGTGTAAATTTTGAGGGTAATTTTATAAATTTTCATTGTTAAGAGTTATAAGCTAAATTAATCATTTTTAAATGCTGGAATGAGATTAATTGAATAAATATAACTATCTAGATCAAGAACTGACTCGATCAGACACAAATCGCGAAAAAATCAAAGTAGCGAATTAGTCGTTGGATTACGTTAGGGAATTGTTTTGGTACATATAAGTTCGTAGTCCTTAATCTTGAACTTTATATAAGTTCGTAGTCCTTAATCTTGAACTTTATTTACTTAAATTAAATTGATTATTATTTTGATGTCTATTTACAACTTTATAAATATAATTGACTAGAAGTTAAATGAAGAGTTATGGAGTTATAAATGTAGTTATGGAATAGATCAAATGATAAATTATAGTAATTGATGCAATGGTTGAATTATGAAATGAGGAATTGTGGAATTATATATATATATATGATAATTCTATATGAAATAGACCATGGAAGTACAATGGAAAGTGAATTGGAGTAATTGAATGATTGAGAAAATAATTTTAAATGGTTGGTTATGGATAAATGATTTATGTATACATTTATGAGTTGTATATTGAACTGAATAAGTTGATGGTAAGAAATATTGGTAAACTTAAGAAGTTTAGTTATGATACGGTGGAATTGAGATTATTTGATCTTTTGTTGGAAGTGCAGGACACATATACACATTTAATATTGTCTGTAACAGCCCTATTCTGACCCTAGTCGGGAAGTGGTTTCGGGACCGCTAAATCGAGTCGTAAAAATAATTGATTTTTAAATTTCATGTCTATTATGTGTTACAATGTATGTGTGAAATTTTGATGCTTTGATTTTGTCAATTGAATGTGAATTTAATAAAAAGGGCTTATGTGAGAAACATTGAAAATGTGTTGGTTAATTTTTAAAGTGGCCAAATTGTTGCATGGATTAAATATAGGGACTTGCATGTCAAAGTTCCCATTTTTCATGATAGTGGCCGGCCATGATGGTTTTAGATGAGAAAATTTTGTATTTTATATTTGTAATGATGGCATAATATTATTATAATAGGAATAAGTGATAAAAACAAAGTTTTTTTTTGGGTGTTCATTTTTCCATTCTTCTTGCCGTGAACTAAAGAAAAAAAAAAAGAAAGACTAGCTTGGGATGATCGGTCACTTGGAGACCAAATATTCAAGGTAAATCCAATGCAATTTTGTTAATTTTCAATGAATGTGAGCTTCCTATCTTCATTTAGCCGAAACCCACTTACAAATTTTTTTAGCTAAGTGGCATATTAGGCTCGGTTTTGGAAAGATGAGCTAGGAATTGGAGTTTAATGTTAGAAGTTGATGAATGAGTGTTAGATGGTTGTTATAATGTTAAAATTCATATAATTAGAAGCTCTTGAATTTTTGGTCAAGGAGGGTGATAATCCAAGGTAAATACATGGTAATTTGATTTTATTTTTGATGTTTTTGTGTTCTTTCTTAGCATTACCGTGAGCCCATGAAGAAATTTCTGGTTTTGGTTTTGGTTGATGCATTCGGCCATAATTGGTTGAGTTCTTTGAGGTTGTTTTGGATGCTTTGTGTATTGAGGGTTGTTAATTGATAAATTGAGGTTGCTTAAGTTGAATATTTGTGTCAAATGCTTTGTAACAATCGGTTATTTGGTGTAATGCAAAGTTAATGTCAAATGGTAGCACTTAGAATTGTGTTAGCCGAATGTGAACTTAGGAAATGAATTGGGCTAGTGTTAAGTGATTAAAGATTAGTGAGTTAAATTGTGGCAATTGGTTTAAGGATATTTTAATTGAATGAATAAGTTGAGATGTTGGTATTTGGTTTATTAGTACTTGAGTAATTATCAAATTGTATATGAATTAGTGGCTAATGGACAATCGGTCAAAGTGGTTAGTATGCATTTATATATATATATGTTATCATGACCGAATGTATTAAAGACTAATGCAAGGTCTAGTTGATCAATAAGTATTAAGGAAATGTGAACTATATTATAATGAATATTCGGCTAAGAAGAACCAAGGCTAAGTCATATGAATTTTGAGGTTATAAATAATAAGTTACTAATGTTATTTGTGAATTCGGCCTTGGGATATCTATGTGTACATGATAAGTATACTTATCTTGTGATTGAGTAGCAAGCATGTTATGTTAGTTGTTGAGTATATATATGTGCCCTTGTTGAGAAACATATTCGGTTATGTGAATTTTGTATGTGAATGTGAAGTTTAAATGGTTAGTAGTGAGACAAGTAACATACCTTGATAAAATGCTTGGCTGGTTGATTTAACACTAAGTTATGTTTGTTAAATTAAGCTCAAGAGCATAGAGGGGCAATTTTGGATAAAAGGAAACTAAAGTGACTGAATAGACGACCGTAGTTTTTCGGAAAAAAAACACGAGGTGAGTTCTTAAGTATTTGAGTTTGATTCCTTTGTAAGTTTTAAGTATTTAAATGGATGAATATGAATTAAGTATATATGTTAAGGTCAATGACTTTTCTAAATGATGGCATATATGATGTTATGTTATAAATATGTGAATAAGAACTTTAAAGAGTAAATTTGTATAAATCTGCTTGGTACAGCAGCAGTAACCTGTTTTGGAAAAAATCACCATAAATTGTTGGAGTTGAATTAGAGGCTGAATAAATTATGTAATTAAAGCTTAATGAGTCTAGTTTCTTATAAAAGAAACCATATAAGCAAAGGAATTGCTGATAAAGAGATATTTAAAGTAGTGTGAGACAGTGTCAGAATGACTCCGAAATCCTCTATTCTGTTTTTAGAAAATCACTATAAATTGTACAAAAATTTTTATAAGATAAAATTTATGTCTTTAGACTCCTTAATGAGTCTAGTTTCAAATGAAATAAACAAGAACATATTTTGAATTCTGTACAATGAGAAATTTGATTCGTAGTGAAGAGTGGTGAGTATAGTCAAATAGTGAAAAAGGGGAAACTTTAAGAAAAATCTGGTATTGATTGGCCAAACCAAAAATTCTGAAAATTTAATAGATAGAATATATATGAGTCTATTTTCAGGGAAAAATAACGGTACTTCATTTGGAGTTTTGTAGCTCCAGTTACAAATAATTTAATGACTGTTGCTCAGGAAGACAGTTTGTAGTGAATTTGTGATTATGTTGTAAATATTGATAAAACGGTTTGAGTCGCTTATAAGCTATTGATTAATTGGTAATCAAAGTACTGAATCCATATTAAAGAGAGGCTATAAGCCGTAAATGACTAGTATACCTAGTCAATTTTGTTATGATGAAATTGATGTACAAAATACGTATGTGTGGTGAAGCCGTAAATGACTAGTATACCTAATCAATTTTGTTATGATGAAATTGATGTACAAAATACGTATGTGTGGTGAAGCTGAAATGGCTAGTATTAAATGTGCAAGTTATCCGAATGGCCTTTATGAAAATGTGTACTATCTTTATTTGTACAGAGAGGCCGAATGGTTACTTAGAAATGTAATATGGCTTAGTGGTTATTTAAATGAAAGCAAAGTATGTGATGTATTAGCAAGTGATGATACAAACATTATCTTATATATATGCTTGTGTATGTGGTGTGACCGAAAGGGGCAAATGTGAAATGTACATATGTTTATGTGTATATAATGTGGCCGAATGATCAATTGTGAAAAGTGTGTATTATTAGATATTTGATGAGGCTAAAGTCAGTAAAATTATATAAAATGAATTGTGCTGAGACTGTATCCAGGATTAAGACCCGCTAACTTCGTGTGGAGATTTTTTCCAGGTAAGACCCGATGACTACGTGTGGAGATTATCCGGGCTAAAAGTCTTGCCGGTGATTTGAGTAAAGTCTAAGAATTTGAGACTTTGCGGTAATAATTACTAATAATTACGTACAATGCATTAAGTTGGCCAGGTATGTATCATGTACTCGTATTTGAATTTTAATTTGGATTGAATTATAAGTGTATAAAGTGATGCAATTTTGAAAGAGTGTTATGACTATAAATGTGATCGTGATACATTCGGTCCATGTGTGAATGCTATGTGAAAGTAATTGATTGAATCATGTTATATGAGTTTCAATTCAAGTGAAATTATCATGTTAAATGAGTTACATTTGATAATGTGTATTCGGCCAAAAGATAATATAACTAGAAAATGGCTTAAGTGAAAAGTTGAATGCTAAATTGATGTTTGAGTTTAATTGTGCCAGGTACGTATTATGTACCTAATTGTGAATTTGATTGAGATAAAATCTTAATGTATGATATAATGCATAAGTAAATAAGCGATAAAAATATATATATATATATATATATATATATATAAAATGATGGTACAATCGGCCAATGTGAGATATTAAGTGCACATATGGAATTTTCTTTTTCTATGATATGTGAATACGAAGTTATTTGAAATTGTATGCTAAGTGTGCATTGTGTGCTTGTGAATGTTCAATTATTTTGGACATTATTATGGAAGTATATGTGGTAGTTATGTGATATTGTATATGAGATAAATGTCTTTAATTCATTAAAATTACTTGTTTTACTTAAGACTTACTAAGCTTATGAAAGCTTACTCTGTTTGTTTGGTTTCTCTGTTTTATAGATTTTTGACTCCACCTACGAGCTCGGGGATCGTCAGCACTTCGTCATGCTATCTACTATTGTGGTAATCATGTGATTGGGACTTAGCTTATGGCATGTATAGGATAGACTATATAGTAGAATGATATTTTGACTATTGTATATAAGCCATGTGAAAATGGCATCTTTTGAATGTTTACTTATAGAAGTTTAAATTTTATCCCTGGCTGTGTTTAGTACTTATCTAAATGAACGTTCTTTATTTCAAGAAAAAGTTCAAATTTTTACTGTTCTGATATGAGTTACAAGTCCGGTAATGCCCCTTACCTATTCCGGCGACGGTTACGGGATAGGGTTATTACATTGTCAGTTTATCCGACTAGCACTGGGCACAAATCTACTATCGGTTTATCCAATTAGCGCTGGGCGTAAATCTTTATCGGTTAATCTGATTAGTGCTGGACACACATTTAATATTGTCGGTTTATTTGACTAGCGCTGGGCGCAAATCTTTGTTGATTTATTCAACTAGTGTAGGGTACATCTATTGTCGATTTATCCAACTAGCGGTAGGCACAAATCTTTATCAATTTATTTGACTAGTGCAAGGCACATCTACTATCAATTTACCTGACTAGCGTTGAGTGCAAATCTTTATCGATTTATTTAACTAGTGCAGGGCACATCTACTGTCGGTTTATGCAACTAGCATTGGGCACAAAACTTTGTTACGGTTTATCCGTTAGACACCGGGTGCCAATAATATGTTGGTCAACTTTAATAATGTTTAACCGATCCCTTGAAGATGGTTGGTAAATGAGAGATAGCTGAAATTGTATATGAAACATTCATGAGGAACTTATGGTACACTATGTGATAATAACCGTTACAAGTTACATATTTGAATTGATGGATTATTAAACACATATGTAGTTCTTTGGGTTAATGAAATTACTCAATATTTGATCATTCTTTTGTGTGCAGGTTAGGTGTAACACCCTTAACTCGTATCTATCGTCGGAATAGGGTTACGGAGCATTATCGAAAGAAACAGAACAAAAACAGACATATTATGTTATTTAACATTCATGTCAGATATTATTTATAAAGTCTCTTATATGAGCCTTTGAGGTCCAAAACATGCATTAGAAACAAGTCGAGACTAAACCGGGAACTCAAGGAATTTTTCACAAAATTTCAAAATTTTTCCTAGGTGCAGGGTACACACGCCCGTGTGGTCAGGCCTTGTAGCTCACATGGCCAAGTGACACACTCGTTTCTTAGGCCGTGTAACTCTCTAACTTGTGTCACACGGCCAAGTCACACGCCCGTATATAGGTGCAGGGGTCACATGGCCAAGCCACACGCCCATGTGCCAGGCCGTGTGAAAAATACTGAGCATTCTCTTTTGAAATTTTTAAGATGCAGGGGATACACGACCAAAACATGCGCCCATGTACTGACACACGACAGAGACACACGCCCATGTCTTTGCCTGTGTGGACAAAATAAAGTCATTTCCAAGCCCTATTTTTCACCCAAACTTGTCTTCCACCTACATAAACACTTAAACATATTCCCAAACCAACATAAAACATTTAAATCAAGTCATAATTAAGTTTTATGCATATCATATCATCATATATAACCAACTCAAACCATGTTATCATTTTGCCTAGTAATTAACCATTAATCACTTATACCAAAACACATATCAACTATGATAAGAGTATTGTAACGCCCCTAACCTGAATCCGTCACCGGAATAGAGTTACGGAGCATTACCGGAGTTACCGATTTATTTATCAGATATTTTACTTCATCTAACATTCATATTTGAAACCAATTAAAATTAAACATATTGTCCCTTAAACGTGCTTAATTTTTCTCGACATGTTTTACTTGAATTTATGGTCTCAACATACTTAATTTTCTTGTATCAACGTATCAATGAAAATCACATATTTACATGTCATGATAAATATTATTCTCTTGCCTTTTCTTCATAAACATAAATTAAGTAATTCATTATATCGATATTTCATGTATTTAAAAATACAATTCAAGTTACACTAACTTACCTCGTTGCTTATTCATGTTTATAATTTCAATAATCTTATATCTTTTCTTTTCCACTTTCTAGTCTCATATTTGAGTCATCCGGATCTCTATAAATAAACATGATCGTCATTTTCATTTATTTCATGTTCTAATACATTCGACTAATGCTCTAAACAAAATTTACCGTTTTGGCCCTGAACTTTTAATTAATGACGATTGCATCCTTAGGCTCAGAAAATAAAATTCTTGCGATTTAATCCTTATTTCTTGCCGTTATTCTCATACATATTGATAACAACCCATGAATTCTATAAAATATTAAAATTTTTTATAATTTTAACACTTTTTCAATTTAATCTTTAAAACATGTTTTTCCCCCGATCTTGAACTAAGTTAATAATTCCATTCAATTTTGCAATTTTAAATAATAAAATAATCCATTTCATGCAAATTAGTCATTTCTAACATTTTTACAAAATTGCCTATAAAGTTTTACTTTTATTCAATTTAGTCCCTGAACCTAAAATATGCAAATTAACCATGCTAGCTGAATATTCATACATATTTTCCTCCTCCTCCTCTCCATTCCACATCCTTAATTTATATAACATGCTATAAGTAACATTATCAATAATTTCACTATTTACTTATTTATATTCAAAACTGTCCATCCGTGTCATAGTCGCTAAATTATTTTTATCTTGAGCTACAGAACTCCAATTTAAGATCCACTAATTTTCCATGAAAGTAGACTCATACATCTTCTTACCATAAAATTTTCAGAATTTTTGGTTTATCGAATTAGTACAGTTTATTCATTGGAGTCTCCCCTGTTCTGCTATCTGATAGTTCCGACCTTTCTTTACTAAAAATTAATTATCTCATCATACAAGATTAAGATGATATTATAGTTTGTTTCTTATAAAAATAGACTCATTAAGGAATCTAACCATATAAATTATGTCCCATAATAATTTTTATACAATTTTTAATGATTTTTACAAATCAGAATAGAGGATCCCGAAATCATTCTGAACCAGTCTCACAAAAATATAAATATCTCAAAATACAGAATTCATTTACTTGCTCTGTTTCTTTTATATGAAAATAGACTCAATAAGATTTAATTCCATATCTTACTCATTCTCTAATTCGATTTCTATAATTTTTGGTGATTTTTCAAAGTTAGACCATTGCTGCTGTCCAAAACAGTTTTAGTGCAAAATATTGATTTCCATTTTGCCCCAAATTTCACAATTCATAGAATTCAGTCATTGCTCAATTAGCCCCTCAATTAAGATAATTTTCTCTATTAATAATTTTCATAGACATTATAAGTTATTTCATAACTATTGAAATTCAGAATTTCCACATAAAATTCTAACTTCAAACTCTTTTACAATTAGGTCTCAAACATTCACTTTCTATTCAATTCTTTTAATAAAATCAGCATATAAACAATTTAAAACTCTAATTCCATGCCAAATCATCATTTACTTCCAGCACATATTCATGACAACTTTCAATTTCTTTCATAGAATCAAAAACTAATGAATTCAACAAGTGGACCTAGTTGCAAAAGTCACAAAAACACAAAAATTTCAAGAAATAATCAAGAATTGAACTTACTTGAAGTAAAAATATGAAAAACCAGCTTAAGGAAACTCTTCCATGGCGTTTTTGCTCATGAGAATGCAGAAAAATAAAGAGAAATCTAGATAACTCCACTTTAGTCCTAGCTTTATTAAGTAAATTTTGCAATTTTCCAATTTTTCCCTTAATTCTCCTTATTTTCTTGCTGATTTCATACCCTTGCCGTCCAGCCCAAATAGACATTGGGTCTATTTGCCTTTTAAACCCTCTTTTTTTTATTATTTAAGCTATTTAATCATTTCTCACAATTTTGCATTTGATACAATTTAGTCCTTTTTATTCAATTAACTATCAGAACTTTAAAATTTCTTGACGAAACTTTAATACTAACTTATTAATACTCTATAAATATTTATGGCTCGATTTAAAATTCCCGAGGTCTTGATACCTCATTTTCGATTGTAATTATTTTAATATTTATTTTTAGTACACTATTCAATATTTCAAAATTTTTCCTAACTTCACATTTAACTTATACTCACTAAATTAATAATATTTCCTACTCATTTTTCCGATTTAGTGATCTCGAATCACTGTTCCGACACCACTGAAAATTAGGCTGTTACAAGTATATACTTATTTATATATCAAATTGTATTAAACGTAGGCCATTCAAATGGCTATTCACAATAAAATGTTTATATGCCAACATTGGCTAATTAACCTATACAAGCCATTATAACCAAAATTTAGTTTTTATATTTATACCGAAACGGCTGATGGATAGTGTGATGATATCTCCGCCAAGCTTCCAACCCAACAAGCTTCTGAATTACTATAGAGCAGAGGAAAATAAAACGGAGCAAGCATATTATGCTTAGTAAGTCGCATAACAGGAAATTAACTTACCATTTATTTCACATTTAAGGTAAACTAACTAAACATGATCAAACCAAATGTGGCCAGTTGCCTAAACACTTATCCTCATCAAGCATGTTAGTTATGTAATTCACATAAATACCAAGAAACATGAATGAGCTCATTAATATTCAATTTTCACATACATGTATTTATCACTTTAAGTATCCATGAACATGTACCTATCATATCTTTGTACTTCAAATATTTCTTATAGGAATTCATCTTGAATTCATTTAATTTCATATTGGAACTTTATCCGTTGAATTATTTAAAATATCAATGGATACAAGGGTAGTACACATGAAGTGTACAAATCTGAAATTTGTCAATTCATAATCGGGGGTGCTCATTATAGCACATAATTGGGAAGCCCTATCTCGAGCCATATAACAAGAAGCTCATGTGAGCCATGTAACGGGAAGCTTATCCGGACTATATAGCGGGAAGCTCATAAGAGTCATAATCAGGAAGCTCATGCGAGCCAATAACGGTTAGCTTCGAAGAGCCATTATCAGGAAGCTCCGAATAGCCATATATCAGGACGCTCATAAGAGCTGTGGTGTGTCTACAACACATGCAAAATCACAACCAATCGGGATGCTCTAAAGAGCTATTAACAGAAAACTCGCAAGAACTATATAACGAGAAGCTCAAGAGGGCTATCTATCGGGATGCTCATCAGAGCTAATAATGGGACGTTCTTTCGAGCTATGGTGTATCTGCGACATATGCAAGACCACAACCAACCGGGAACCCTGTATCCATTGAATCTCATGTATCCAATCAAGGCTTTTTTTTTATCAATCGTTGTCGAATATGTGATCAATTTTATATGTATGACAATTTCATAATTCACATATACAACATTCAATTCAAACATATAAATATATACAATTTAGTTACATGAACTTACATTGACAAGTGTTCGTGTATTTGTAATCTACTAGTTCGATATGTTCTCTTTTCCTCATTCTAATTTCGTAGTTGGTCTATCCGGATCTATATGAGTAAATTTAGCTCAATTTAATTTAATTCATATTCAATTCAATCCAATTCACATCTTAGGCAAAATTACCATTTTACCCCTATACTTTTAATTAATGACGATTTTGTCCCTAGGCTTGAAAAATAAAATTCATGCAATTTAATCCTTATTCTAAGCCTAGCTGATTTTTACATATAACAATAACAATCCTTGTATTTCACAAAAATTAGAATTTTTCCATGAATTTTACATCTTGTCAATTTAGTCCTTAAATCACTATTTCATGAAAATTTTCTTTACAAAAGTTGTTTATCTATCAATAACCTTTCATTTCCTACAATAAAATTTTATAATTCATGCATACTCATCCATGATAAAAATATAATACTTTGATAACTTTACAAATTAATCCCTGAGATAGCTAGATTAGGTTATTACGATCTTGGAAATATAAAAATTAATAAAAATGGGACAAGATTACTTACCCAATTAGGCCAAGTAAGCTTGCTTGAGCTATTTTATCTTAGCTAGGGTTTCCATGAAAGAAAATTTGGGAAAGATGATAATAAATGATGATATGAGATTTTTATCATCTTTAATTATTTCTATTTCCAATTTAATCCTTTTCTTTATTTAATTTTCCATGGGTGAATCATCATTCTTATCTACTAACTTCTCTTAATAGTATATTTGCCATATACGGACCTCAAATTTTGAATTCCATAGCTATTTGATCCTTATAGCTACTAGAACTCAACTTTTGCATTTCATGCAATTTGGTCCTTTTCATCAATTAAACATGTAACCGGTAAAATTTTCCTAATGAAATTTTTATACGATATTTCTATCATAATTTAAACCATAAAATAATATTAAAATAATTTTCCTTCCGGACTCAAATTTGTTGTCCCAAAACCACTGTTCCGATTTCACTGAAAACGGGTTATTACATTAGGTACCTATATTTTGACTATTGACTCAGCATTAAACGACAATCTCGAACTCAACGTTGGTGACGTATTTCTTTTTGTGTCTTGGCATGTACCTAGGATAATGATATTTTGAGTAATAGTCTTTTAGTCTATGGTTGAACCTAGTGTAAGTTACTTATGTTGAATGTCATATAAAACTTTTGAGTTATGTTTTGCCTTGAAACAAATGCTTTTATATAGTTATGAATGAAATAAGCATGTCTGATAAGCTTGACTCTTTTGGATGTGTATAATTGTTAATGTGAATTGATAAATGTTATATGTAATGGCAACTTGGTGAGAATGGTTATATTTGGCTATTTTGGTGGATGTTTAAGTATGAAAATGTGGTTAATGTCATATGCTCTTTAACTTGGTTATTTGAATGATTAATCTTTGTTGAGGTGCCTTTGAATGGCATATTGGTTGGGTATTGGATGGACGAAATTTTGGCATGTAATTGATGATTTAAATGCGGTGTCAATCAGGACACATTGGTTAGGCACTTAGGTTGTGTGAAATTGACATATTTTGAGTTGTTTTAAAGTGTATTTGATGTTGTTTGTAAAATGATTTTAGGCTTGACATATCAACCAAGTTAGGTGTGGTGATTGCCTTATTTTAGGAGCAAATTATGGTACACACGGCCTGGGACACGGGCTACCACACGGCCGTGTGTCACACACAACCTATCACATGTGACACGGCTGTGTATCTTAAAACAGTTTGTCACATGAGCAAACACACAGCTAGAGACACGACTGTGTGACATCAATTCGAATGTACACACGGGTGGACACATGGGCTAGAACATGGTTATGTGTCTGGACTTTGAATGTTCACACGGCTGTATGTCCACTGTTTTCAAAATTTTCAACTTTTTACTAATTTCTCTATTTTATTTTGAATTGACCCTAAAATGTTCCTAAACTATTTTTAAGGCCCCGTAAACTCCGTTTAAGGCCCGCAAGTGTATGTTTGTTATACATGGAATGTGATTTTATGGCTTGTAATTATAATTGAATATTTGTAAGTTAGTAGTGTTTAAATGTTTAAAATGTTATTGTAATATTCCGTGACCTCAATCCGGCGACGAAGACGGATTAGGGGTGTTACAACTTATACTAATTCCTCTCTTTAAATAGGTTTTATTTTTTTAGGTCTTGATAACCTAAGAAAGGGTATAATCTAACTTTGACTTTAAATTAAATCAAAATAAATACTAAAAATGGCACATAAAAAAGCAACTTTTTAACCTTCATATGAATATAATAAATACATCCAAATTGTAAGCTTCATAAAGAAATACTAAATTAGTTTCTAAGCTTCTATTTGACTAAAAAAATGTATATCTGCTTAAAAGAATTTGATGTTTTTTAAGTTCTTAAGTTTAAATCTTGTAGATAAACAAAATTAAGATGAAAAACCTTTATTTATAAGTCTGACCTAACTTGATTTCGAATTTAATCAAATCTCAAATTAAAAAAATAGGCAACTTTTAGCCTTTATAAGAATGTAATAAATGCATCCAAATCCTAAGCAATAGAAAAAATTGCATGCAACTTGGGTGTTAGCTTATAAGTTGTTCACACTTCCAACATGGTCGAGAAATGTTAAAGAAAATTCACCATTGAATCCGTTGTTTTACCTCTTGTTTCAAGGATTCATGACAATGGCATGCATTTCGCCCCTTTTTAAGTACCTCATTCTTTAACACCCACAATTGAGCTTCGCATTCTCGACTTGATCAATTTGAATCATGGACAAAGAATATTTTTTAACCAAAGTCTTGTCCTATTGGTCAAGTTTGATACGAAAAGTAGTGTTCTGTGTTCTTCGAGTCGGTCCGATCCCCACGCACATCGCGGTGATTATGGACGGAAACCGAAGATATGCTAAAAGGAAGTTATTAGAGGAAGGCGCCGGCCACAATGCGGGTGCGATGGCACTGTTGAATTTGATCATTTACTGTTATGAACTCGGAGTGAAATACATTACTGCTTATGCTTTTTCCATCGATAATTTCCAAAGAAAGCCAAGTGAAGTGCAAAAAATAATGGATTTATTGAAGGAATGTATGATCGTGTTGGCCAAGATTGTGAAGCATCATCCGATCAAAGTTAATTTTGCTGGAAACCTTGAGCTTTTGAACGCGGAACTTAGGGATGAAGCTCGTAAACTCATGGGAGCGACTGCCGAGTATTCCAAATTTGTTGTCACGATTTGTGTATGCTATTGTTGCACCGACGATATTGTTCATTCCGTCGAAGAATCTTGCCGAGAAAAACGCTATTATCATAGTTATATTGGAGATAGTCATGATGATGATAAAGACCATGATGGCAAAGATGATGAGAGGTATATGATAAAGTTGGTAGACATTGAAAAAAATATGTATATGGCGGTTACACCAGATCCCGACGTTTTGATACGCACTGGCGATAAGCACCGGCTAAGCAATTTCCTTCAATGGCAAACTTGTCACTCCCTTTTGGCATCATTGTCTACAGATTGGCCGGAGATTGGTGTATGGCATTTAGTGAAAGTGGTTTTAGATTTTCAGCAAAACTATGATTATTTCATCAGAAAAAGGTTGCAACGATTATAAATATACATATAATATTCATTATTTACATTAATTACTTCGGTTGTATTTGTGGAGAATCTTATGATTTTAATGAAATGTGTGATTGATAATAATGCAATTGTTTGAAAGGTTATTCTAAAATTACAAAATATTTTTAAAAAAATGCATGAAATATTTTACTTATTTTAATCAATTATATAATTTATATCACATAAAATTAATTTTACGAGCTTTTCAAGTAAACACACATTTAGAGATGCATATGTATTTTTGAGGATTATATCATTGGATATTGCATTTAGAGCTTTGGAATTGTAGCTCTTAGCTTAAATTTGTGCTATTTGCGTTAGTAATGAAGGGGTTCTCAATTTGTCAAAATTTCTCTCCAATTTTTTCATCTATGGTTTTAATGAAAACGTTCACCCGTGCCTTACAGTATGTATAATCGAAACAATCTAACAAGGATGGTAGTGAGATTAAATGCTTTTTTTTTATTTGTAAATCCATGTTCAAGAACCAAACATAAGATCATACAAATTACGTTTGGTAGTTGACTCTGATACCAATTAGTGTATGGTTGTCGGGATGTTGCACTAGAAAATTGCAACAAACTATTAAACAATAAAATTTTAAGAAATTGAGTTTTTCTTTACTCTATATAAGTACCTAAGTTTGATTTTAATGATTAATTTAGTATCTAAACTTTTTTTGTCCCGATTAAGTATATGCGTATCTTTTACCAGAGTAAACTTGTTAAACATTCATTGGGTTGTTCAGTTTGGGTACCAAATTGAACATTGAAGACATATTCAAGTACCAAACTAAGACAAAAAACCTCAAATGCCAAATTGAATATTGAAACCTAACTCAAGTACCAGATAATATACAACCGAAATTAAAACAACCGAAAAGGATACATCGCATGGTATACTTACAAATCAAAGGTAGGTTTAAATTCTATCAATAAAAATGAAAAAAATTGTTTTTGGGCCTTTTACTATACTAAAATTTAATTTTTCGGGTCGCTCTACTATATTTACAAATAAAAAGAAGTTAAAATTAATTTTGAGTCATCTATATTTTAATTTGACATAACTTAACTCTTCTACTTTTATAATGCTACTCGTTAACTTAATTGTTAACATAATTAATTATTCATTGGTTGAAGTGCTGACTTAAAGTTTTCTTTTTAAGTCACTCTTAAGCACTTGGTTTACATATAAAATTTTTTGACTAAAATTTGTTAGAAACACCCTTAATCATTGTTGACTTGTAATTTTCTTTTTAAAAGAAATTCACATTAGTGCTTTGATAAGAACAATTAAGGGTATTAATAATTTAGACTATTTAATAAAATAAAAAAATTAAATTATACTAAATTAAATTAAAATATAAGAATTAAATTTTAAATTTTAGCATAATAAAAGGACTAAAACTAGAATTTAACCTAACAAAAACAGAAATGGTGGGCTTAAGCATCTGTAGAAAATCGAATAAAGCTTGACTGAAAAGAGTAAAATTTGTCATAAAAGGGTGAACGAAATTCACGCTTTTGTTTAATTATTTTAGCCACTAAAGAGGTGTCTTAGGTGGATTGCGACTGTCCACTTTGAATATAGTACGTTGGACTTAAATATACATTACATTTTTCATAATAATAATTAAATATAATGGTAAAATATATTGTATTTTTAAGAGAAAATATAATTTCGAACATTGGATATGACATTGTTAAGAGGGGTAGATACGAATATCGAATATCGAATATCGAATATGGACTATGAAACTGACATGAAGATTACTAAAAATATAAAAAAAATCAATTTAGTCCACTATTTAAATTTTCACATTGTTTAGCCCTTGAATATACATGGATTGTCACGTAAATGACACGTTAGTATTTAATTAATTTTTTAAATTTAAAAATATTTATTCTTTTTATAATTTTTATATATTTTAAATAATTTTAATTTTTAAAATGGTTTTTATATACTTTTTGAATTTTTAAAATTTAAAAATTAATTAAATGCTTTCGTGTCATCCACATAGCAATCCACGTGTATGCAACGTTAACAAAGTTAAAAAACTTTAATTTTTCCATTTATTTTGAGATAATTTGATAAAAAATACAAGATTAAGGGTTAAAAAAGACGAAAAATACAATATTAGAAGTATTGTAGTGTTAACAGGAGCACGAATGTGTTATCAAGGGTATGAAAGTACTATCAGGAGTACTTATTCAGGATTTAGGACATTCGTGTTATCACAACACTTCCAATACTAAAACATATATTAGGTTCATCTCAGTATCGTGCAGTACTTCACAAAGAGTTTAATTATCCCATACATATCTAGATACCTTTCATTTAAGTCTTAACTCAATTTCTATATCAATATCATTTCACTCAAGATTCATTAAGTATATATATATAAGTATTTATAACACAATTAATCAACATTTATAATCATTAAAAACTGCATGAACTTACCAGGGACAAATAACAAAAGCAGGAGTGTTAAAGACTAATCTGTAATTTTTTTTTCTTCGATTATCTTTCAATTCTTAATCTATATAGTAATTTATTTCCAATTATCAATTCTAAACATTTTAAATCATCTCATTTCATTTATATGACATCGTTTATTTATTTTTCACAATTTCTCTAAATTTTTGGGTTTTATTCAATCTAATTCCTAAAACCGAAATAAGCATATAATTCATTTTTAAACCCCAAACTTTAAATCCAGCTTCAAACACATCCTTATACAGCTCTCAAACACCTATATTTTTAAAGATTTCATGTCAATTTCAACATATTCTCATTTTAGTCCCTAAACTCAAAACTAGCAAAAAATGACTTCATAAAATAGTCATATTTTCCATCAAAGCTTCAAACTCAATCATATAACATCAAAAACCTCAAAATTCAATAGTGATAACTTATACTAGCAAATAAATTTGATTCGTCAATATAGCTAGTCTTCTACTAACAACAATAAAATATGTTGGTATAAGCTTGATTATACTGACAGGTAAGTAATCCATCATTAAACTTATAGTGACAGAATTTGATCATTAGTAAAAGTAAGTGTTGGTATGCCGTAAGTTGATAAATAACTTTTCACTTAAAGAAAGTATCTCGTGTTATTGGTGATTTATGATATTCAATTGAACTCTCAAGTTAAAATTTTCCGAGTATATATATTAATTTGAATAAATTTATCAACTAGATTAATAAAAAAATCATTTAATTCAACTTAAATCAAATACTCACATTTAACTAGATCTGTTCATGGGTTGGGCTACTCGTTCAGAATTGAAGGTCCGTTTGAAATTTGAGAAGGTTTGGGCAAAAATATCAGACTTGAAAAATGAATTTGGTTAAAAAATTAGATCCGTTTAAAATATAGGTCGAGCTTGGGTTTGAACATTTAAGGCTCAAGCCCTACTTGATTCGACCCATTTTTAAGTTAATAATACTTTATATTATGTTATTTTTATAAATTTGTAATTTAGAACACATTAAAAAAAAATTAAACTTATACTAAATATTTACACTACTCTAATGTAAATATTAAAATAATGTTAATATGATTATATAAAAATTTTCAATAAATAAAAATATATAAAATTATTAAATATTAAAATAAAATAAAATAAATATATTTTTTAAAATAATTAAAAATAATATAGACAAGTTTAAAATAGGCTTAAGTTAGTCTTTTACAAATATAGATAAGTTTAGATAAAATTTTAAGCTCATATTTTAAGTCGAGTTAAACTTAATCAAACATAAAATATACTACTATTATACTTACATCGGGGCATCAACCCCTCTACCTTTAACCATCGCAGTTGCAAATACCAAAAAAGACTCAGAAACATCACATCTACAAATCAATGTAAAAGATTCAATTCTATCAATAAAACCAACAAGGAAATGGAATAAAACTTGACTGGGGAAGGTCTTAAAAGGGTGAACGAAATTCAAGCTTTTGTTTAATTATTTTAGCCAATAAGGAGGTGTGTCGTGTGAGGATTGTGGACTGCACACTTAGAATAATATACTATACATTAGATGTGATCTATTTGCCCTTTTTCGTCTGGGAAATTGCACTTATAAGTTATTTCTATGTCAGCAATCCATTGTTTTATGCATTCAAGCACTTCAATTAAATTTAAGATAAACAACACCACCAACAACGAATGACTTACAACTCAAAATTATTATTATTGTTGGTAATATTATTACTCTTGTTGATAATAATAATAATAATAATAATATTGTTATTAGTATTTACATTTTAATATCTAAATTTGATTTCAAGGTTAAAAATTAATGTTTAAGGCTTTTTTTTCTAATCAAGTACCTGAATTTAGTTTCATAGTTCAATTTAGTTCAAACAAGTTATTACCATAGGTATTAGTTTTGACCAAAAAGTCAAATTCATGTACCAATTAGAACCAAGAAGCAAAGTTTAGGTATCTAATTTAGGTACTAAATTGAATCTTACAGCCAAGTTCGAGTAAAACTTGAAGCTAAGTTCAAGTATTGAATTGTGTATTTATCCTAATAAGAATATAAAATTTAATTAGTAAATTTTAATTTAAATATATAAATCATATTTGTTTTTAGTTGTGTTCTAACGTATGTATGAGATTTATCAAGGTAAGAGCGTCAATTGATTTGTTGGGAAACCATTCTCAAAGAGCCTCACTAGATCTATCGAACACTTAGATGATGATGAGGGCGATAGACCATTTGAGACTTAGCTTTACTTGCATCATTGATACAATGGGTCTTGAGGCTTTTAGCAATGGTTTCTTGGTTGATCGGGACTCGTTGTCAAGTTGGTTGGTCTAATGATGGCGGGTTAGGATGCGATTATCGGTAATTGATCAAAGTGACACATTCCCGATTTGTTTTTGGATCTTTCCAGTGTCGCGGTTATTGTTAATTTTTCTTTTTCCTTTTATTTGGTTTTGTTTTGTAAACAATTACATTTATGCATCAATTTATAATATTTTATTAATTATTATTTGTACTATGTGTCATATATTATTTATTTACAATTACTATTAATGAATAGCAAATTTAAACCATAAGTATATATATAAACCATATTTATACTTTATAATTTATATAAATAAGAGACAAATTTACGATTTAACATCGGACCAGATTTTTGCATAGCAAATTTAAATGAAGAAACTAATTTAACGTGAAAAGCCAAAATGAATAAGCTGTTTACTCAACAACCTGTTTTTTGTTGAACTTTAGTACAGCTTAACTTACAACTATAATTTTGTTTGCTATACACTTTCTATATAAACTAAAATTAGTTAATTGAGTTTTAGCTTTATTGACATGGACATTGTTACTAATGATGGAGGACGTGGATTAGAGTACATTAAAATATATTATTTTCATATTTATGAATTGAAGAGTCGTTATAGATAATTTTAAATTTATATCAAACAAATCAGATATAATGAAAATTTATAATGAATTTATTGAAAATAAATAAGAGAACTAATAGATAGTGGCTTCACTGAATTAATTGATTAGGTTCTAAACTTTCTGGATTTGGGTGTAATACTGGAATCCAATTGTTTAAGATACATTAACTATTATAGCGTGCGCCTTCCACACTCTTTTTTTTTTTTATCTATGAGCTAGTGGCCATCGTATTCATTGCCAACACATGGGTAGTGACATCATTGCTGATTTTTCTCTTTAAATATTCTCCTTCAAAGGCGTGTGTCCTCCACAAGCCTTCCAATCTCATAGATTATTAGAATTATTTGTATATTCTTGTTTTTTGTTCATCATGGCTGCCTCTCAAACTCTTCAACTTTCATCGCTTAACAGCGTTGAGATATTACCCATACAAGTCATTGACATCGAAGAAAACAAGATTCAAGAGCCTGCTGTTGATGAATTCGATTACTCTCAAAGAGGACAATGGCTTCGAGCTGCTGTTTTGGGAGCTAACGATGGATTGGTTTCCGTTGCGTCACTAATGATGGGTGTCGCCTCAGTTAAAAATGACATCAAAGCTGTGATGGTTGCCGGTTTTGCAGGATTGGTTGCTGGTGCTTGTAGCATGGCCATTGGAGAGTTCGTATCTGTATGCACCCAAAGGGATGTAGAGATATCTCAAATGAAAAGAGAGAAGCGAGAGAGATCATTAGAGAGTGATGAAAATGATGAGAAACTGCCGAATCCTGGACAGGCTGCTGTGGCATCGGCTTTGGCTTTTGCAGTTGGTGCGGTGCTTCCCCTATTGGCTGCTGCTTTTATAAAGCAACCTAAGGTGAGGATGGCGGTGGTTTTTGTGGTGGCTAGTGTGGCTTTGGTTGCTTTTGGAGTGGTGGGTGCTTTGCTTGGAGGAACTCCGGTGGTGAAATCTAGTGCTAGGGTGCTTGTTGGTGGATGGATGGCGATGGGTACTACCTTTGGGCTCACCAAGTTGATTGGAATCGATCATGGGATTCAAATTTGATTTGAATTTACTTTGCAATAAATTGTGTCTTCTCTTAGACATGATTCATGGCTAGTTTCATGAATTTAGTAAGCATTAGACTTCAATTTCTCTGAGCTGTGTATGAATTTCTCAATTGGTGACAATTGTGAAATGTAGTGGAAAGTTTATTAATAACGTTACAAGTGCCACATGTTGCTAATCTAAAAGATAATTTAGAAAGATTTCAAGGATGTTCAAACTACTTAGATTAACTCCTCAAACCCTAGACTATCCATGCAGCCACCTTAAGATTCTCTCTCTTTAAAATAGTGTTGTTGCCCGGGCATAAAATAATAATTTTATAAAATTTAAAGGAATTATATAGCTAATTTACTAGTTGAGGGGGGCAAGGCCTATCCTCATCCCTGCCACAACCCAAACCCTCCTTTCACCCAACATTTGGTGCTCTCAAGCTTCACCCTTCTTTCACAAATAGAACCTCTCTGCCATTCTCTCTTTCGTCCTTCATGCATCCCCAAGTCTTTCACATCCTTTATTGCTAATGTGTGACGCCAACGATTTTTTCCAAAATACAGCTCCCGTCCCTCTTGCTCATCTCCTTTTTGTACTCAACCTAACATATGGCCCACTTAAGCTTCTCTTTTTGTTTTCCAACACAGAACTCTTAGCTCCCCCACCTCTCTCCTCACCCCTCAGTTTCCGCTTGTTTCTTTCCATATCCATTCATACGAAGTCCTCACGCTTCCTTCGACCTTACCTTATCCATGTGACGCTTCCTCGAACTTCCCCTTTATTTTTTTTCAAAATAGAGTTGTCAACCATTTCATTCATCTCTCGTTTTTACACGAGGCCCTAAGCACCTCGTCTTTTTTCCAAAATTAAGATTCCTCGTCCCTTTTTACTCAATGCTCGGGGTTAAGGCGTGACTTTTTCAACTTCCGCCTTGTGTCTTAATATCCGGTTTGCTTATATGATATTATCGTTTTTAATAAGATTTTATATTTTATTTTTATTCTTTTTTTCCCCTATTTATCCCAAGATAAATGAATCCTATTTTATCCCGGTTTTCTCTTGTAACTAAGGTTACAAACCGCTAACTAGAGTTGTGGTCCGATCCGAAGATCCGCTCGAAAAGTGGGAGGGTTTAGGTAAAAATATAAGTTTGAAAAATGAGTTTGGACAAAAAATTAGACCCGTTTTTTAAATGGTTCAGGCCTAATGTAAGAGTTTTTCAACCTTGGCTCGACCCGAAAGTATCGATACCCTTAACAAAGTATCAATACCCTACTTGATATCAATACCGTTTTAAGGTTCAATGTTTTGAAAATTAAAGAAAAATTGCCTGAGTATCGATACCCTCCTCAAGGTGTCGATAATTCATAGCAAGTATCGATACATTTCCTATTGTATCGATACTATAGGCTTTAATATGGACCAGGTCAAGACGGGCCTAGGTTGAAAATATATAATCTAGGTTAGGCTTAGATAAAAAATTAGGCACATTTTTCGGACTAGGCCAAGCTCGAACCTATCAATTGGGCCTAAATTTTGTTAGGACTCAGTCCGTAAATAACTCTAACGCTAACTAAAGTTATTGAGATTCACTTCTTGGTTCCCTTAAAATAAAATTAAAAAAACAAAAATTTAATTTGATAGAACTTAGAATGATATTTGTAAGAAAATTGAGCAAAGCTAGTAGCAATGCTAAGAGTAATACCAATTGTTTTAGATATTAACAAATAATAAAGATAAAACATAACGATATGTTTATGAAGTTTGGTTTCTCTACGTTCGAGGGCCTTATTCAAAAAGATAATCCATTATCTTAACATATCATACAATAAATGATTATAAGTTCTAACACTCATCAGATTAGGAAACTCTTTTTTGCACTTAAGATCTAGATTACTATCCTCTAAGTTTTCCTCCTTAAAACTTAGTTTGTAAACCAAAATGACTTACTTGTTTATTTACAAAATGCACTTTGAAATCAAGTTCTAAATAACATAATAAAAATTCTCCACACCCTTTTATCTACACAAGCCTTTCAATATATAATTGTTTAAGGTTTGTTAAAATAAATATTAATTACAATCAATTTTCCCATCAAAAGGGCAAGATTTTAGCACTCCACACCTGACCGGATCATTGGGTCCGAATATGAGATGCCACATTCGTTGTCGAAACAACTAGAATTAGTTTTTCATTCAATATCAACACAAACATCATGTATTTTACCATATTATACAAAAAATTTATATTGTTTATAAACATTTACAAGTCCTTTTAATTACTTATAATAATTTTTAAATGAGTTCTAGGTGTTCGGGATGAAGTTTGGATCTTCGGGGGTCAAAAAAGTTAAAAGAGGGGAGGGACCCTGTTTTGATATACTTGTATGGTGGAAGTATACCAGTAGAAACTCCTGTTACTATTCATTTTTGGCTATTAAGTTATTTGTACCGATACATTTGACCACTTATATTAGTAAAAGTTTGTCATGACCAAAAAATAACCTCAAAACTCACCTAGTTTGATCCGAAACAATACTAATTCATTTCAACACATTATGAAACACTATAAACAAATTTTAAACATCATTTCAAGCATATTTAGCACCTTGAATAACATGTTCACAAACATGTACACAATCTTGCTAATATCATGCATCAAATTCACTTACTTTGCAAACAAACAATATCTCAAACATAGTATAAACATGGAAAATTAGGCATACATATCATCATATCCCTAGTGTAACACATATACACATCACCATACATATATGATTGCATTCAAATTACAACTCTTTTAACATGATAAGTACCAAAACATCAAAATAAGCTCCAAGACTAATCTATCACACTTGGTGCATCCCAACTTACTATAAAACATATCAAAAGTTATAATTGAGTCCTAGATGTTGTCGTACTTCTCAAGTCCTTGAGATCTAACGATACTTTTGCATGAAAATAAACAAAATCGTGTGCTAAGTAATAGGGTTCAGTGGTACTAACGTGGTTTGAAAACAAAAATAAATCAATGCATAATTAAGTTAAAAATAGTAAAAGTATACACACCTATCATGAGACAATCATTTAAACATTACTTTAATCAATTAACACCTATCAAGTTATGAATTGAAATCAAATCACAAAAGCACGGACTGGGATAGGCTACTCATCTAAGGCCTTCGCCTTTCCATTATCCTGTGACGTCTCGACGTCGCCTTGAGCTATGTAAATTGCATTTTATTCATTTTAGTCCCTAAAAGCCCTAATTTCGAAATGCTCGTATCTCTCGATGTTTAATATCAAATCAAAATTCAATTTCATATTTATTTACTAGGGACTTCTTACTTTCAATCTATAGCAAAATTTTCTAACAGTTTTCAAACTATTAAATTTAGTTATAAAATTAACTAACATACTTAGTTGAATTTCTAATTAAATCCAACACTTTTTACCACTTTCTAACATAGTTCTAACATAATCTAACCTCATAATTCATAAATCTATAACTATCAAACTTAACCTCACAAAAATCCTTTAATGGCAATCTTACATAGACTAATTAAGAATTTTAAAATATGGGTTAGCTTAATCAAACTCAATTAATCATAATTCTATAAAAATTTCAAAAGGAAGACATGTAAGCCTTATGAATTTTTGGATCGATTGAGCTAAGGAAACTAAAAAATCCCCCCCCCCTTTTCTTCCAAGCTATGGACGGCACAAAGATGAAGAAAAAGAAAAGATGAATACTTTGTTGTCTCTGCCTCTCTTGAACATATATATATATGTGTGTGTAATTAGCGAATTTAATCATGTTTAATTAACTAATTGAATGGCCATGATTTTAATTTATTAAACATGGTTAAATGAATGGTTTGGATGATTCTCACGTGTTATCTCATGAATGTAAATGGTTAAATAACCATTAAATCCCTCGTCTAATGCTAGTTAAGCCCTCATATCTTTTCTAAATTAAAGTTCAATAACGATCACATTTTTTCAATTTAATCCCTGTAATTTAATTAACTATTTTTCCGATTTAATTACTCGACTGTCTAGTAATACATTTTCATACTAAATATGTAATTCCTTCTATTCATAATTCCACATACTAAATTTACAAAATTTAATTTCAAAATCGTATTTTTTTATGCTGATTAAAACTTGGTCGTTACAAAGATAATCTCGCAATGTATATTTTTTATTTCACAAGTAACTTGAAAATTTGACAAGTGTCTTTTTAAAAAAAATATTTATTTTTTAATATTTTACTATAGTCAATCTCTTAATCTTACTTGTGAAATTTAAAAACTCCACAAAAATGTACCAAATAATTTCTTTTCCAAAAAACTAAGGAAAGCATAAGGTTCACGATTCAAATTAAGGCTGAAAAGCATTGATATTACTTTTTCTAACACTGACGAGAAATTTCTATTTACAGGAAAGAAACAAATCCAAATGTACAAATAAGAATAATAAAATACTTGAAGAAATCAACTCATATAATTCTCTTAAGCAACACATCAATATGGGCATTATCAGAAGCTACTGCATCAGATAGGAAATTGCTGCTGAATTCTGGGAAAGCAAAGCATAGCATAGCATTTCCATTACAGGTTCATACAAGTTTAATTGTCCCACTAACACGTATATGCACTCAACTCAGCAGGCAAATGCGTGTGGCTTTGTCTTTATAAACAGCCATAATCAAAGCTTTCAAACATGTGGACCACATCTAGCAAGCAATCTGGTTTTCAAACTTGCGTCTGCAAAGGGGCTTAGGGTGTTCAAAGTTACGGCTTCAGGTGGAGGCTGGGGGGAGGAGGGATTAGAGATCCATGGTCGAACGTGGAGGGATTAGGTCAGTGGGCGTTTTCCGATCATGTGGCGTTGGACGATTTTTGTCAACATGATATATATGTTTTTATTTGTCGGAAAACGCTCACCTTTTAGTTTTGAGAATTCCCCATGGCTCAAGTTACCCTGTTCCAACAAATAAAAACATATATCATGTGTGGAACGGTATGACCATGCTGTTCTCACTACACCAAAACAGACTTGCCAGCATCCAATACCCTCATTGAGTACTACGCCAAAACAGACTTGCCAGCATATATCATGTTTGTACCAAAAACGTAGCTATTGTTCGATTTTTTGCAAACGCAGTTAGTGTATAATTTTTGCGGCGTTTTTTGTTCAAACGCCACTAAAAACACCGTTAAAGTGTCTCATTGAACCCTAAAAAACATGAACCAAAGAAACTTATTTGGTTTTTTAGGCTTTTCTTCTTCTTCTTAAGTATAATTTCCCACTTTCGTGTAAAAATTGCACTTTCTTAATATATATATATATATAAATAAGAAAAATATTCTTTTATCCTCCCTTTACAAGTGATCTCTTAAACTCTGATCAATGCTTTCTAAGTCAGACATCCACTAGACCTACCACTACCCGCCATCTTTACAAATTTCTGAGTTAATTACAGGCGTTGATTCATGCAAATATTTTTAATTATTTAAGAAATGTACCAAAAACTGATGGGAATATATACATTAAATAATGGAACGTGTGCCTTCCACACTCTTTTGTTTATTATGTAATGGCCTACCTATTCATTGTGAATCCACTCACACCATTGCAGATTTTTTCTGTATAAATTCTATTCATCAAAGGCGTGTGCCCTCCACAAGCCTTCCTATCTCACTAATATTTCTAATTCTTACTTGAATATTCTTGTTTTTGTTCATCATGGCTGCCTCGCAATCTCTTAAACTTCCATCAGTTAACAACGTTGAAATACCCGTACACATCATACACACTGAAGAAAACCAGATTCAAGAGCCTGCTGTTGATGAATTGGATTACTCCCAAAGAGGACAATGGCTTCGAGCTGCTGTCTTGGGAGCCAACGATGGGTTGGTTTCCGTTGCATCACTAATGATGGGTGTCTCCTCAGTTAAAGAAGACGTCAAAGCTGTTATCGTTGTTGGCTTTGCAGGTTTGGTCGCCGGGGCCTGTAGCATGGCCATAGGAGAGTTTGTATCTGTATGCACCCAAAGGGACGTAGAGATAGCTCAAATGAAAAGAGAGAAGCGAATGGGGTCGTCAAAGAGTAATGAAAATGATGAGAAACTGCCTAATCCTGTACAAGCTGCGTTGGCGTCGGCTTTGGCTTTTGCAATCGGTGCGGTGGTTCCGCTATTGGCTGCTGCTTTTATAAGGCAGCATAAGGTAAGGATGGCGGTGGTTGTTGCAGTGGCTAGTGTGGCTTTGGTGGTGTTTGGAGTGGTGGGTGCTTTGCTTGGGGGAACTCCGATGGTGAAATCTAGCGCAAGGGTGCTTGTTGGGGGATGGATGGCGATGGGTACTACTTTTGGACTCACCAAGTTGATTGGATCCGATCATGGCATGCAATTTTGATTTGCTTCGCTTTGCTTTTGTTGTACCATTTTGTGTCTTTCTCTCAAACTTGCATCATGTTTATTTTCATGTTAACGATTAAACTTGTTTGTCTGAATCATGTATGCCAATGTCAATTGGCGACACTTGTGAAGTTCAGTTGAAGTTTTATCAATAATATATAGGATTGATCATCATAAACATTATCATTTAACGTAACTACATAAATAATCCACCAATTTTAAGTAAGT
The DNA here is from genome assembly GCA_020496765.1 of Gossypium stocksii. Taxonomy (NCBI): domain Eukaryota; kingdom Viridiplantae; phylum Streptophyta; class Magnoliopsida; order Malvales; family Malvaceae; genus Gossypium; species Gossypium stocksii. The sequence goes on from CM035631.1 coordinate 102,341,089, forward strand.
CCCAATATTTCCAAAGCCTCTCAGTAGAAGAACATCACCAAAATAGCCGCCTGAGAATCAGATTCAATGATGAACCTATACGCAGCACTCCACCTAGAATCGATAACCATCTGCAATTAATGCTTTAATAATTGACCTCAACTCTGCCTCATTGGAATCCAAACTTCCCAGCAGGCCAGAGAATAAAGCCAAAATTTCACCAGTGGTCACATAGAACTCCATTACAACCAGCAGGCCCCGGTTTCCAATGTGCCGCTCTATCAACATTAAATTTAAGCACACCCATTGGAGGAGCAAACCATTTATTACCACTCCTGGAGCACTCTAGCCAGAGCAACGCAAACACAGTCTAGGATTCACCCACCACTGAGATTCCAGCACCATACCTCCCTCTTTCGAGGCTTTAACCTAATAAAGCGACTGAATCTTAGCCGGAAAAATAATCTCTTCGACCGAAAGTTTTTCTTATTGAAAACTAGCTCATTACGAGCCAACCACAGAGACTATACGAAGGAAGCACAACACAAAATCCACCACTGTTTCAGCAAGCTTGAAAAGTAAACATTTTAGCACTGCCAAATGCAATTCACAACATTTTAGTAAAAGATACATTAAATTAATCAATCGCTTTATTTATAAATTATATATAATTATTCTTTTATCTTCCCGTGAATGTAGTAATTTTAAATAATCTCTAGTCTCTGATCAAACCCACTAGAGCTACCAGTACCAGCTATCTTTACAAATTCAATCTTTCATATAAATTTGTGCAGGTGGACTTCATACCATCGTTACCATTATTTTTTTTTTAATTTTTAAATTCAAAGATTTCAGACCATCGTTTTTCTTATTTTTAAATTCAAAGATTAATTAGTTTTCAGTACCCAACAGCCTAAACGAGTAATGGTTAAAGTTTTTTATTAATTTCTTAGTGATCAGGATTTAATCTCTTTTCAAATAGTAATTTAAGCAGATATGATTACAATTTATAATAAAATTATAAAAGATATGTTTAAAATTTGTACCTAATTCAGCTAGTTCATACATTATCTAAAAAAATACTTTTAACAAATATAGCATTCAAATTTCAGTATATACTCTTCTTTAATTTAAGGGATCATCAGAGAGTAATGAAAATGATGAGAAACTACCTAATCCTGTACAAGCTGTCGCAGCGTCGGCTTTGGCTTTTGCAATCGGTGTGGTGCTTCCACTATTGGCTGCTGCTTTATAAGGCAGCCTACGGTGAGGATGGCGGTGGTTGTTGTGGTGGCTGGCTAGCGTGGCCTTAGTGGTGATTGGAGTGGTGGGTGCTTTGCTTGGGAGAACTCCTGTGGTGAAATCTAGTGCCGGGGTGCTTGTTTGTGGATGGATGGCAATGTGTACTACTTTTGGGCTCACCAAGTTGATTGGTTCCAATCATGGGGTGCAAATTTGATTTGTTTTTGCTTCACTGTATTTTGTTTCTTCTCTCAAAAAATTTGGTTCATGGTCAGTTTCATGAAATTTGCAAGGATTAGACGTGTTTGTCCGAATCATGTCTAAAAATGTCAATCGGTGACAATTGAGAAATGTAGTTGAAAGATTTATAAAAAACTTTACAAATGAAACCTCGTATTGATTTGATAGTTAAGGTGTTAATCATTTTGAATGTAGTTTAAATACGAATCAAATTAATTATTAGGCTTCGTCTCCTCTTATTATTTACCAAAAAATAAAAAACTTTGTAAGCGCCTATGTGTTGCTAATAATTTATAAGATCAATGATCATAAAATCACTTTTTCTAAATAATTTCATTAAATGCATATTTGTAAATTGTATTTTTACCCCCTTAAATATAAAGATTTTTTCTCAATTGCTTCGAGAGATTCATTTAATATTATAATGGTTTTAGTGACATATTTTAACCTTAGGCTATATTGTCAAGATTGTATTTTTATTTTTTAATGGAGACATTGATGTGAAATTTTATACGGTACAATTAGAAAATTGTGTTTAGTGATGTAAAGTTAAAAATTTACAAATTAAAGAAGACTGTCTATAGACTTAAACATACATCTCATTAATGATATTATAAAATTGACTGAGTGATTACCTCATTTAGTTTCGAGATAATTTTAGTTGACGATTGTGTATATTGATAGCGACTCGCGATATTAAGTAATAAAATTTATAAAACTGATCACACCAAAACTAACTAATATCATGATATTAAAGGCAAGCGCACCTATCGAACAGTAGTATAGTTTAGTGGCAAGACCGAGTTTTCGTACCCAAGGGAACCAAAAGTACTAATACTTACTTCCTTTCTATTATCTAGCCTAAAAATAAAGGATGATTGATTGGAACTAATTCTAAAACTAATTAAAGTGCACAAAAAGTAAATTGGGGAAAACTTTAGGGAAAAGCTGATTGATATAAGCAATACTTAAGGGAGAATCCACCTAGACTTCACTTGTTATTGGTTCTTGAGCTAGACGATTTATTCACTTGACTTGATCCGTAGAGATCCCTAATTTATGCTAAACCCTCCGTCGAGGCGAAGAGCAACTAGGCCTAGGTTGTTAACTAAAGTTTCTTTATTAATTAACACCCTAGGTTGCAGTAATTCGATCTATGGTTCCCTATATTAGGTTTGACCCTAATCCGGCAGATTTATGTCGCCCTATGTTTAGGGTTGCATGCAACTCCGCTTAATTATGGTAGATCTACTTTTATCACAAGGACTTTTGCTCCTCTGCTTTAAGCACATCTGTTTCTTGAATTAATACCTAGGCTTATTAACACAAGAATTAAGCACGCATAATTAAGAACAATTCAAGTATTTATCATATAACTCAAGAATAAATAATAACAAGATCCGTCTTAGGTTTCATCCCCCTCAAGTATTTGAGGGTTTTAGTTCATAATAAAGAAAGAAAACATCTCAGAAGAATTAAGATAACAAAACATAAAGAACCCAAAAACCCCTGAAGGAATTTAGTGAGATCTTTTGTCTTGATATAGAATTCTAGCTTCTGGGATGAATCAATCGGCTTCCCTTGGAGTAATCCCTTACTTTCACTCCTTGTGTTGGCAGAATTATGGCACTCTTTCTTGAGAGAAGAGAGTATATATTTAGAGTTGCCTCTTGGGGTCTTTATATAGAGTTTAGAATGGCTTTCTTAGCCCCTAAGTATCCAAATCCGAGTGAAATTCCTCTTCCTCATGACTAGAACACGCCCGTGTGCCACGCCCGTGTGATTTCGACAAGAGGCCATGTTCGGGACTGTTTAGGTGGCACGGCCGTGTGCCCTGTCCGTGCTTGTCAGGGCTGGACCGTGTGGTCTTCGTATGGCACGGCCGTGTGCCACGGCCGTATGGTAACTCCTTGGGCCGTGTCGCTATTTTGGCCCATTTTCTCTGTTTTCGGTCCATTTTCCATTCTTTTCTCTTCCCTATGCTCTCATGAGTATAAGATATGAAAAAGAAAGATTAAGAGCACCAATTCTCACTAATTTGATAATAATTCATCCAAAATAAAGGCTAAACATGAGGTAAAAATATGTATAATTTATTGTTTATCATATATCATTAGGGTAAGTTTTTTTTTTAAATTTTATATGTCAGTGACATATATTGATTGCCAATGATACCATAAACATGTTAAATGAAAAAAAAAATAGAAAAAATTTGAGACGAAAGATCTTAATGATGCAACTCTTGAATTAATGATTCAAATACGTTGAGATCATTCTCCATGTATTTTTCACAAGGGGTCTATATCAAAAATATATTGAATAGATTTGACACGTAGGAATGCAGGATAGTAAACAAGGTGATACACTTGTTGCTAAAAGAGACCTCTTGTACAATTACAAAAAAGAGTCAAATTTTAGATTTTGCATCTAATTTACTTGCGAAAATATGATTATTTTTTTATGAATTATTATAAATTAACTCTTTGAATTCATTGGTTACCTAATCTGTCGTTTTTAGGTCCAAGCCAATAATAGAACCCCTTATATTATATTTTAGGAATTTGAGAATATGTGATCATACATTGATAAGCAAGAAGAATAAATAAATTATCTGCACTTCACGTAAGTTTAATATTTATCAATACCCTAAGAATGATTTTGAGATTAAAGAAATGCAAAAAATCTCCTATGCTTCAGCAGTGAGGAGTTTAAAATATGCTCAAGATTCTATATGTCAAAGACTGCATATATTGTTGGAATTATGTTGAGCAGATATTTGAGAAATTTGGATATAAATCATTGAAAAACAATTAAATAATTCTTATGATATCTTTAGAAGATAAAACATTACATGTTCACTATAAGAGGTTTGTGATAAGTTAGAAACTGTTAGGTATATCGATTTTGTTGGAATATAGATGCAAAATTTTGTTATAGGCTGTGAATTGTGACAATAAATTGTAATCCTTTTTTCAGATGATAATTGGAGTACATTAAAATCAAAGTACATAGACTTTAAATTCATGATTATTAAATAAAGAATTCATAGTGCTCAGGTGCATATAAAACATATTCGGACAAGCTCTATTATTGTGGATCTACTTACTAAAGGACTATCACCCAAGTTTTTTCACGAGCACACTACTCTTATGGGTGTTGTCATTTGAGGACATTCAGTTTTAGTAAGAGTTTGTAATTTTAAATGCTGTTATATTATGAATACATTATTGAGTATTTTGTTATGAATATTTTATAATTAAGTGGATGCACATCAAAATAAAGATAAATTTGATGTACTTTAGGGTTCTAATAGTCATTAGAAGCAGAGTTTTATTTTATTTATACTTATTATGTCTATAAATATAGACTTTAGAGAAGAATTATAAGCATCCATATTAATCAATAAAAAATATGTTCTCTTGTTCTCCTATTTCTCTTGCTTTTACTGTCTTTGTTCTTTTATTTCATAATATATTTCAATTAATGGATATTTTAAGGGGTTTTTTTTAAAGAAAAAGTTTATTGGTTTATTCACACTCTAAGTTTCGTAAAATTTGATTGTAATAAGGTTTCTGGAGGACTAGGTGGAGATAGACATGTTAAGATCACATTTCATATAATTTTCATGCTACACATTCATATTTGATCTATATCATTTGGTTATGCTAATATACCTAATCGAGGTTTGATTTAGCTATGCTAAATTTAGTAAAATTTGTCACAGTTCCATGTTAACATAATAAATGGATGAGATTGTTTAGAATACTTTTGGTTATGATAGTAAAACTTTCAACTTATAATGTCTCGTAATTATAACGTGATAAGTAAGTAGGTATGTATGTAGGTGGTCTAAGTGGAAAATTGTTAGATAATATGAGCATTACATATATAACAAGCATAACTACATTTGATTATTTAGTATCATAAAAATATCAGCCCAAATTAAAAATAATCTAAAACTGTAAAAACTTTTGAACTTTAATTATTAAATAAAGTATGAACCCAATATGTAAAAATAGTCAAAGTAACTAATTTTAATTGATAATGGGATAATTAAAAATTAGGATTATCGTACAAACCTTATCTATATCTAATATAATACCAACTTCTTCAGGAGTCATTAGGAATAAATAAGGGTAATTTAAGTATTAAAAATTAATTGGAGGGATAATTTAGAAATTAAAAGTTAAAGGAAATTTAGATATTTTGACAAAAGCTAATTAATTATTTTAATTAATTTAATAGCCTATTTATCTTATTCTTTTAGTCCGGTTCAATCAGTCCGTATTGATTCGCGGTTCAATCAGTTTAAAATCTTTCTCCGAATTGATATCTCAATCAATTCTCAATCCAACTGATCTAACTAAATGATATGATCCAGTTCAGTTAACCATAATTATATCATTTTGAATTAAACTCACTTATAATCTCTAAAAAAAAATGTACAATAAAATAATTAATTCACTTCAATAAAATACTTTTACATAAATAAGAAATACATTTTAACAATTATAAGGATTGTCATTGATGATAGCATGCACTTCACCAAATCATAATTAAAATATCAATCTTTTTTAGCATTTTTTTACATCAAATGAAATTTAGAAGCTGCAAATTGTACTATTGTGATAATTAAATTCTAATACTCATTTTTATGAAATTTGTAATACTATTAATTATGAATCAAATATTAATTTATTACTAATTATTCATTTGATTTCATATATTAAAATATACATTTCTTTCTAAATATTTTATTTAAAAAATAGTTTAAATTAAAAATAAATATACAAATTTGGAAATATTAATATCAATATAATATAATTTTATATGTCTCTTAAATTTTGTTTGAGTTTTCTTTTTTTATTTTTAGTTACTTTTAGTGTGATAGGTAATTTAAAAAACTAATAAAGTATTTTTAAGTATTTTTATTTCAACTTTTTTTTTAATTATTTTCTCATTCTAAGTTTTCCATAATTTTTTTGCCAAGTCCATCAGTTAATTTTATTATTTATTATTTTTCTATCATCTCAAATATTTATCAGTAATTAATAATAAATAATTTTTCTTTTTTGATGAATTATAAGGAGAGAACAAAGTCTTAATAGCAACACGACTAATGCAACTTGAACCAAAATCATACCTAGGATGGTAAATACTCTAATCACCAGGCCAACACATGAGATTCATAATAAATAACTTTTTCAAACTCCACTTAAGTAACACTTTTAATATAAAGAAGACATTTATTGTATTAAAATGTTCAATTTTGTGTTATATAATTACTTCTTTGAGTTTTACTTTGTGTTTTGAATTTCGGTATTATTTTCTCTTTGAGTTTTGATATTAAAATGTGAAATATACTCAAATTTAATTTGGTCTTCATGTTATATTTTTACTAGCATGTACATGTATTAAATTGTGAAGAATAATAGATTCAGATTTAACAAAAACAATAATGATTAAAAGAGCGATAAATTTTTTTAAAATAATTGATCACAGGTCTAATCGTATATAAATTCTGATTATAAGACAACTTATTATAATAAAAAGTTCATCGATTAAAAAATAAATTTTATTGAAAAATAACATACTTTCATTATAACATGTGGAGATACACAATTAACATACTATATGATGTCTAAAATGTAAATGGTATACTTTAAAATACATAAGAAAAACTTATAGAAATTTTATATTTTTTTTAAAAATAGAAATGTATAAAAATAACAATCATTTGATTATAAAAAAAAATATAATTATATTAAAATAATAAAAAATTAATCTGCACAATGCATGGTCATATTCCTAGTATATTAGGACTATGGTCACTAAATTAAAAATATGTAATTTTTTTAACATCTCATATTAAAAAAGAGTCATATTCTTTAAAATATTTATGTGTGTTAAATCAAGTAAAAATAATAAAATTATGTAAAAGTACCATAGATATCCTTGTACAAAGAGTGGGATTGCATTTTGTCTCCTCTATTAAAAAAAAGGGTAAATTAGTCCTTGTATGTTAGACTAAATAGTAAATTGGTCATTTTATTAAAAATTTCATCAATTTTTATTGTTAGAAGCTAACCCTTATACATCAAAATGAGATACATGTGATACGTCACGTGTCACTATATGATTATTCCAACAATCACGCTAGTTTTTAATTGTACAAATAAATGAATTTTTTAATAGAAATGACCAATATACTTTTTAATCTAATGTACAAGGACTAATTTACTCTTTTTTTAGTAAAAAAAACAAAACAAAAGCCTCCATAATACTTTTACCATAAATTCATAAAAACCGAGGAATTTCAAGCTTTGTAGAGAGGATGACAAATGTGGGGGAAACTTTAGATGAACCAGAATGAAGCATCATAAAAACTGATGTGAATATATACGATTTGAAAAGAATAATCTTTGTTCTTTTATTCCTTTCTTTGCAATTTCCAGGAAAGTAGTTGATACAGAAAAGCAAAGGGAATTATACTTATGATACAGCAATGAGAATTAAAGATTAAGGGTGAGTTTAGATGGACGGTGCGTTTATTTACGGTTAGTGTAAAAATAGCGGTGGCGGTGAAATTAGATATTGTAACAACACTGTAGCGTGAGACAAAAAGTAGACTAAACGCACCGCACCGCACTCAATTGCCCATCCAAACTTAACCTAAGTTTGCTGCTAAATCACTTACAAAAAGCATTGCATCGAACAACTCAGCAGCAAGTAGAAACTGCTTCCAACCATTTCTTCCTTAAACAATCTACTTTTCAATGCTACACCATACCCTCTTTCTCTCCCCCTTTTTTCTTTTTCCATCTGAATAAGGCAAAGTAAAAAGAAATTCAGAAATCTATAATTAATTCCAACCCTCGTTTTTTAAACAAACATTAAAAAAATTAAAAGTTATCTGAATCCACTTCTTATTTAGGTTAGGGATAAAAATCAATATATTATCTGGCCAAATCTTTGAAAAGTGAGAGGATTTGGATAAAAATATAGATTTGAAAAAATGAGTTTGACAAAAAAAAACTCGTTTAAAAAATGAGTCGAGCCTCAAGTAATGCATTTTTACCGAGGCCTAGCCCGATCCTATCTGAATTAGCAAAAAGACAAAAAAAAAATCTTCTATTTTCTTGTTGTTTTGCTACTATTTTCTTATTATTTTCTCACTATTTTGCTACTATTTCACTATTTTGCTACTATTTCACTATTACGTTGCACTATTATATTACTACTATTTTATTATTATTGTATAACTCTTATTTTATTGTTAATTTTGTTACTATTTTATAGATATTTGCTTGTTAAGTTATACATATTTTAGTGTTATTTAAATATAAATATTTTGTAATAGGGCAATTTTGCCCGGCCCAATTTAATTTAATAAATAACATAATAATAAAACCAAAAACCAATCAAAATAAGCAAAGTCCTTTATCAGTCCATTTACAACCAGGCCCAAAACCCAACCTAAAGTGGCCCAAACTACCTACCAGACCCACTTCCTATACCCGTTACAAACCCAAACTCGGAGCCCAACATTCGGGCCAAAACCCATCGGCCCAACACCCTAACCCGGTGGACCAACTCAGGTCCAAATCTGACTAGGGTTTCAGACTTTCTGAAACCCTAGCCACCTGCTCCTTCTAGCGCCGAACCTGCTCCCATCGTGGCCACCACCTGCCTCAGTCCCATCACTCGTAGCCTCTTAGACCTGCAAAGAACACCAAAGCAGCAGCAGAGAAGCAGAAACCACAAAGACAAGACAACACAAGCAACAGTAGCGAATCAAAAAGAGATATTTCTATTTGGCTATTAAAGCCTAAGAGGAGAAGGTAATCGGGGAGGTCCTTTTCGGGGGGGTTCTTTTCTTTCTTTCTTTTTCACGGAATAAAACAGATGTAAACAAAAAACATTAGTAAAAAAACGGAATCCCCATTTTTCTTATAAAGGATATCAGAAATCAACAAGAGTAGAAATTGGAGAAGGTTGCTTCTAACCATTTGGATTGTTTTGGTTTTCTTTTTTTTTTATTTCCTTTTTATCATTATTATCCTTTTTTAATTCATTTCGAAAAAAAAACAAGGAACAAGGAGGAAGAGACTCACCGAGGCACTTTTGCCTTCGCGACCTTCCCCTTTGGCTGTTCGGCCTTCGAAAGCTTTGGGAATGAGGGCTGTATAGCCCGTTTCGTCTCGCGCCGATGGTGGGTGGTGGTGAGGGCATCATCGACCACCGAAAGAACCCCCAAGCGGCGCCGAATTTGAAGCTGATAAAGGGCCTTTTCTGTGAACGGCGAACATAGAGGGTGTTCAAACCCTAGAACAGTAATAGAAAATAGACCGGTGGGGGGGAGACTTTAGGTCTCTGTTTTGGAATGAAAGGGATGAGGGTTTTGTTTTAATGGGGAGGACTAAACGGCACCGTTTGGAACCCTCTCCTATGGCCCAAAAACGGTGCCGTATCAATGACCCGAACCCATGCCCGTGCAACCGACCCGTACCCAGGGAGACCCGCGTGTTTTCTAAGCAATGGGCATATTGCTATTTCAGTCCCTCCTCCTTTCTGCGCCCCTTAATTTATCCCGATTCTGTTTTCGTTGTTTCTTGATTTCACCCTAAAATCTTTACATGATTTCATTTTGGTCCATGCGAAACGCGCGCACATTGAGGCTGTGGGTTATTACCTCTGTCGGTCCTCATGCATTTGAGCGTGTTTTATTTTGGTCCCTGTTACTTCTTGTTTTCATTTTTGGACTCAAATTTTTGTTTAATTCCAGTTTAACCCTTATGCATTTTCATGTTTATTCATTCACTTGATTTTCTAATACGTTATTATTATTATTATTATTATTATTATTATATTGCTATGTATTTATTTTTTTGTTGTTACTATACCTTGCCTATATGGTACCTATATACGTATTTATACGTTTTTTTTAATACTTATGTATCCTATTAGATTATTCCATGCATATATTTTCATTTCTCATATATGTTTTATTACATCTAAGTATTTTGAAATTATGTTTAGTATATTATATGTATACCAATATTCTTACATATCATGCATGTATTTTACATATATATCTTTATTTCTAATAAGTATATGTATTTTTATATCTCATGTATATATATTTCTAATACTACATTTATACATTTCTGATTATTTCAATATCATTATCTTCTATATATATGTTTTAAGGCCATATTTTATATATTGTATATGTATTATGTTCCTATATGTATTGTATATATATTTTTTATTTTATTCTAATAGTTATATACATTTTTATACTTCTTCATATATATACTTTAATACTATTACGTAAATATTTTCACGTGTTACGCATATATGTATATATATATATTCAAATGTTTTATGTATACTATATTCTTATATTATGTATATTATTCATGTATAAATACTTTTATATATTACGTGTATATATATATATTAATATTTTTTCATATATTATGTATATTTTTCCTACTATGTATTTTCTATTCTTTTGCATATTTTCATGAAATACTATGTAAATATTTTAAATGTTATGTATGTATATACACATAATTTGTTTATATCAAAGACCTTGTCTTCTAGTATAACATATTATTTGTTTAAATTTCCATTTCACTTTTCATAGTTCTAAATCTTTTAATTATACATCCTTATTCGTCGAACACTTATTAGATTTCATTTATTTTAATTCGTTTCATATTTCTGTTAATTTTGTTTTCTGGCCTTTCAATACTAATGATATTATCTACCTTTGATGACATGTTACATGCTCATTGTTATTATACATCATTTGTATTCATTGATTATTATGATTCATCGATGAAATATCTATTGTTTTTTTGCTTTGAGATTCCATGTTTGCATTTTATAAAAGTCATGCCTAACTCCTTTTTGTTAAAAAGTTTCATTCAAAAGCTTTCAAAAGAAATACTCGTGTTTGGATACCTCGAGGAAATCGAGCCTTAACTTACTAGGCTTCGATTTTTCTCATTAAACCCGAACTATCGAATATCGTTTTCTAAGTCAAAACACGTGAGTTTTCAAATAAAACCTATCCTCAAAACCTTGAAATGCTACATCCTAACTTACTGTATGTGGCGCTCAGTGTCTCGAGATAGGAATTTCAAAATCAAAGTAATATTTGTGTTTTGGGAACCGCGATAAACCAAGCCCTAACTTACTGGGTTTTGATTTTTCTTTCGACCTAAAATAACTAAATATCCTTTTTCGATTTAAATACATAAGTCTTTTAAGCAAAAAGGCGAGCTTAATTTCAATAAATTAAGGTGCTGCATCCTAACTTACTGGGTTCGGCATTCTTATTCCTTTGAAATAAGCGAGTCTTGATTTTTACTTCGACATATTCAAATGTTTTTAATAAAAGGGATCGTATTTCAAATTCTTCCAAATTTTCAAACATTCGACGCTAAGACGTTAATTAATCAACAATGTACCAATTTTGGGCGTATCGAGGGTGTTAATCCTCCCTCGTGCGTAACCGACTCCCGAACCCTTTTCTGGTTTCGTTGGCCAAAATCGTTGTTTTGATAAATCAAAATATTTATTAAAAGCAACCATTTTTCGAGGTGATCCGATCACACCTCAAAAGAAAAAAGATCGGTGGCGACTCCCTTTTTATTATCAAACTTTAGTGTTTTAAATTTTCAACAAATCACCATAATTAGCGACCGAAGCAAATTTTACGTCGCTACAGTTGGCGACTCCACTGGGGACCCAAGTTTGTGAGTCAAGCCTCAAGCTGATTAACCTTTGTCTTTTTGTCGAAAATTGAAATTTTAATTTTAATTTATGATCCCTCTTTTGCATTTCATCTATTTTGAATTGTGGTCTTTGTTTCCCTTTTCTTTGTATGTTTAAAGTTTTTGTATATACTTGCACATTGCATTGCATGACCGCCGGGTCACACCCTTTAAGTGGAAGCAAGAAGCTACTCCTTTGTGAGGTCTTCACCTCCGTGCAGGATAGTGAACCGCTTCCGGAATACGTCAGTACTTATGTGCTTCGTGAGATTTTCATCTCCGTGCAGCCATAGGGAAATGTGTTCCCCTGAACTGAACTCGATCTATATGAGCCTATAATGGGTGAAGATCGAGGAATCTGCTGGTTCAGGTACCCTTACTCTAGAACGAAACCGCATATAAAGAACCCTTAGGAGCCCACTCTAGGTAGAGCCACGTCGAACCTTAGTGATTACCCTGATAGGTCCTTGATTGTTTGTCTGTTTTCATACGTGTTCTGAATTTCATCTTTTGTACTGATATCGTGTGTTCTTATTTTTTCTATAATTTGCATACCATGAAAAGGTATCGATTCACGTTTAATTTCTAATTTAGAGAGTTTTATTTTAAAAAACGCGATCCTTAATAAAGCGGGAAACAATGCGATTGTCCGCAAACGGTCAAAGGAAACACAACTAGCACAAAGAGATTGTCTAGTTGAGGGATATACATCAGAATTAGGGGGTTACACTTGCATCAATGAGGCACAAAATAACCTCCGAAAGTTAAAGGCAATATAGGATCAATAGAGTAACGTAGCCAAGCATTGGTTCTACAAACACAAAGATGATTGAAATGGGAAGTACTGATGGACACTTACACCATCACAACATTTCCTTTTCATATAAGGATGGTTACCCTACGGACGGTAAGGGTATTGGAAGGAAAGTAATTGACAGAGTGCAGGAGGCCCGCGAAAATGAGTTGGTTGGAAGGAATTTTGCTTAAAATGGTGAAAAAGCTTATAGGATCGCTACCAAAAGACAAACTTGAGTCTACCGTGGCACTTTAGGATGGTACCTATGGAAATGCAAACCCTGATAACCTAGATGGCCCAAATGACCGTGGAAGAAAGAGATCAATGAAAAGTGTATCGTTCAGGGACCTTTAAGGTGGAGATTAGCTATGCTGCGAAGATACCCCTGCAAGCATTTCAAAATGTTCTATGTGAGCGAGAATCTGAAGACTCTCAAGAAGCACTGAAGGTGTTGGATATCTTTTAAAGGTAGCGCACTGTGAAACAGAGATGTCTACTTGTTCGCCAATCTCTCAAGATGATTAGAACAACTTCACAGACATTGGAGAAGGTGTCCTTGGCTGTAGGAATACCCTCATGGGTGAAGATATAGATTAAATTGAGCACATTAAGCACCAATATGAGCTATAATATGATCTTGGTCAAAAATTTGCTTTGTTAAGACTTTGAACGTTGGAGCAAACGCATATTGGAGGCCCGTTTTGTGTAAAGGATTTTATTTTTCAAAAAAGGTTCTCTAAAAGAAACTGAATTGAGATCGATACCTTTTTGCATTCATGCATTTGCATTACATCGCATCGTTATAGAAAAGAGGTGGTGATTCATATTCGATTCCTAAATAGGGGAGTTCGTCATAAGGGGACGAATTTCTTAATAAAGTGGATTATAATGCGGTTACCCGTATATGGTCCAAGTGAGCACAACAGAAGAAGGATGATAGTTCGCAAAGGAATGTAAGATTTCGCCCGAAAGACTCAAATTGATGAAGATTATGCGGGAGCCGTCAAGTCTCGACTTTCCTAAAGGAGCAAGCGAGCATCGCTAGGAAGAATGAACAACGAGTTGCGGCCCAGACCAAGCAAAAGGCGCTAATGAAGACACCTTTGGCAAATTTACGAGAGTCGACCATAGTATTCAGACATGAAGAGAAAGATCGGCATCTTCGCTTGGACTATGAGGGCAAGACCGCATATGTGATCCATTTTATGTGAAGAAATCTGCTCCCTAGAAAAAATTCTCCTAATGGAACTGAATATAAGGTCGACGCTTCTTTTCTTGCATTCATTTGCATTTGCATTTCATGCATTTGCATTGCATCATTTGCATTGCATTTTTTACATTGCATCACTTGCACTAGATTTTTACAAAACGACCCTAATTAGATAAAATTATTTCAGTTGACCTAAGAGCCATGGAACGAATGTTAGAACGGATAGAGCAAAGGCAGATACAGATGCAAGAGCAGTTATCCAGGATTCAACAGGATATGCAGAGCCAAATGGTAGAACTCCAAAGAAATATGATTAGCCAGCTTAAACAGTTATTAGCCGAAGGGCTTGGAAGGAGAAAAGACCCAGTGGACAACAGCGAGGATGATAACGAAGATATCGTTTATTCCCCAAGTATCACTCCAATAAGCGGCCAGATTCAACCAGACGCACCGTCGCGAGGGATACCCGTTACCACTAGACCCCAACAGCATCAGATTGGGATGTCGGCACCAGCGAACTTTTCAGTAGGCTCAGGTCCCTATCTGAAAAGCAATCCAGAGAACCTTACCATAACTAAAGAGACAAAGACGGCCAATATCGAGCGCCTGAAACAGTGCGGAGCCTTTAAAAAGCAAGATTGGAGCTCCCGAGATGACAATTTGAGGACAATAAAGAGAAAGGAAAGTGGGATGAAACTGGTTACCATGGGCCAGCCAAAAAAGACAACCCCTAGCCATCAGGTTCCTCAAAAGCAAGAATCCAATTCAAGACCAAATACTAAAAGGCTCCCATTTACGCTAATTCCAATGTCATATAAGGAGTTATTTCAGAGTCTATATGATGCGCACATGGTGTCCCCTGTTTATATAAAACCGTTGCAGCCTTTATATCCTAAGTGGTACGATTCGAACGCTCGATGCGAATACTATGCGGGAAATATAGGACATTCAATCGAGAACTGCCTCGCCTTTAAAAGACAGGTCCAAGGACTCATTGATACGGGCATTCTGCGATTTGATAAGGCTAGCAATGCGACCAAGAATCCATTCCCTGACCATGCTAAAGGGAATGTAAACGCAGTGACGAAGGAATGAAATTTACCAAGCATTTGCCCTTACATGCCTGGGAGTTTTGTGAACAATAGGACTGTGGAAGAAGTCTTTGTCTTTTTAGAGCTAACTTAGGTTAATACCCAGAACACGCTTACTGCTTTAAGCCTAGAGGCAGTAAGAATCCTTTTGTGAAAATAGGCTTTTGTCTAAAATCTTTATTTCAATAAAAATGCACCATTTTGATTAAAGTTTCACTTCATACAACGATTATTCTTAGATTTTCTTATTCTTTTATTCATGACCATACTGCACAATTGTTCTTAGATTCTGGTGTTCTTTAAACTCTTTCAAATATTCTTTCTTCATGATCATGATACATAAATAATCATTCTTAGATTCATTTATTCTTTGAAACCTTTCTCTATACTTGCAAATGGGTCCCCAGATATCAATAACACGAGCTGCACTGTTACTAAACTAGAATCTCCTTTAAAGCGAAATGTGTGCTTAGGGGAGTCTCAGGACTTTGAAGACGACAAAGACTGCGACCTATTTTCTGATTTGTTAAGGAACGTAGAACAAGATGAAAATGAATCCCACAAAATCAGTGGATATCGCGAGCAAACAAGGATTGAAGCCTAGCTCACTACCAAAAAGGCGAGATATCTTTGAAACATTTCAAACGTGTCCTCGCACAACCATATCAAGACAGGCCTAGGCTATCGAGACACGGGTACACCAAAATTTCAAAAGAAGTCCGCAAGGATAGTCACAGGACACATGCTAGTGGTTTTACAATGGCCAGACTGATCATAAGGCTGAAATATTGCTAACTCACCATGAAAGAAGACTACATCAGCGTGTTGTTGAGGGAGATAAGACTCATGTTCCTTTGAAGACTCTCCATATGGGGCACGGACGTCACTGGGCTAGCTTCACTGACTTCGAGTCACCTTCACGATGGTCAATTACTTCACTGAGAGAGTAAGGTCGCTTTGTGTACCAAAGTTACCAAGTAACGGTCATCAAATTCAAATCCAGATTCAAAATCCGAATTCGAAATTGAATTCGAAAAAAAACGAAAAATAAAAAAGAGAAAAAAAGAGAAGAAAAAAAAGAAAAAAAGAAAAAAGGGTTTGCAGTCTATTCAACTGCACAATGTCAAAAGTTTGCAGTCTATTCAAAGATAAGGCACTACACAACAAAGGTTGCCAAAAGAAAAGAAAAGAGGAAGAAATAAATTGAAGAAGATGACCGAGACTGGTAAAGATTGGTACCACTTACTCTTTATGCTGACGCTGAAGCAAATACCTTCAAATCCCAATGATCTCAAAGGCATCAGTCCGTACACAGTCTATGAAGCTTGAAATGATAGATTCTCCCTTCAAACCAGTGTCTAACAAGGTGGATGAAGGTATCATGAGGGAAGACTTTTATACAAATTTAGGGAAGAAGAAGCCTGATCAGCTCATTATGTCTATGGATCGAGTTAGCAAGTCTCAGTTCAATCAAGTTTTGAACAAAAAATGTGATCAAGTTCCTTGACAAAAATAGGAACCCCAAGTTCATGGTCATTATGGCACAGAAAAACCATCATACTAAGTTTTGCCAGTAGAGATTTCTTGATAATATCCCGCCTGGAACTGTTATAGACAACGAAGTCTGTCATCCTAAGAACAATGACTTCTATCTTTGAGCCCATACTGGAATGATTGAAACCAAGAGGCATATTCACTATCATGTTCTCTTAGATCAGATCGGGTTTTGGCTAATGATCTACAAGAGATAGTTCATTCTCTAGTGTATGAATATCAAGTGAGCAACACTGCCACACCTGTAGTTGTTCCTATTTGCTCTGGCAGCCTCATAGTTAGAGAAATTTGTAAGGTCTGAGGATGCTTAAGAGACATCATCGATCCATGGTGGGACGACTGCTCTGGGAGCAACTTATGTACCTCAGCTTTTCGAGTTGAAGGATAATGGCAGCAACGTCATTCTTATCTATTGGGAATCATTGAGCCATCTTTTTTGTATAGGGCGAGTCAAACGACAGCTAGGATTGCTGCTGGGGCAACCCCTTCCTCATGGGTTTATGGATCGATATCTCTCCCTTCAAGCCTCGATAGAATCAAGATTTGTTGAGAGTATCCATCCTAATCAAACGTGTCAAAATGGGTGATACAAACTTATGTCGAGAAGAATTCGTCCACAAGAATTTCTCAAGAAAATCAAGATGAAAACTCACAAAGGGCGTCTTGAGACCTTCTAAGAAAGTTGGCCAAAAAAAAAAGAAGAAAAAAGAAAAAGAAGAAAAAGAGAAATGAAAAAGAAAAGAAAAGAAAAAAGAAAAAAGGAGAGGCCAAAGTGAAAACCCGCAAAGGGCGCTTTGAGTCCAAAGGGTATTTGAGTTGAAAACCCAAAAAAGGCGGCTCAAATTCTGATCAAAAGTGGGGCACGCGGTAGCCTTATCATGCTTGAATTAACAGTGAGGAAGTATGATACGTCTTGGGGCATCGACAGAGTACTCCGAATCCCCTAGGCACACATCGAGCTTAGAGGAGTTCTTAAGAATTGGGACAGAGAAGCTTAGGTTGCGATATCTGGGACACCTAGCTTTTATCTTTCTCAGCATGTTTGCTATCTTCAAATCATGATGGGCTGTACTCCCGATCAATTTCCTTCTTATTGATGAATTTATCTGTGTCGAGCTATGCTCCTAATAAATTTTTTTTTAATCACTTTTGCTTAACTTGCTTGTTTCGAGTTATGCTTGCATTCAATTTCCTTCTTGTCCATTGTCATGATCCTTTTTCAAGCATTTTGTATTGAAATAATGATTAGTGGACTAATAACACTTTTATGAAAGGAGTTTTGTGTATTACCTTGGAAGTTTCTAAATAGTACAGAAACCTAAAACAGGACCATTGTTTAAGACCTTCCACGCTTAAGGGTTGGAAATCTCTAAATCCAAATTGAGATCATCTCCTCAGATTTTTTAAGTCAAAGGTATTAGCTGAACAGAAACTAGATATCGCGCCAGTGATATAATCTTGATAGAACAAGTTATATATCATGTACCTTTGAGATACAATGGAAGGGATCCTGAGGTCGCAGTGGGGCAAGCTGGGTGAGCAAGACATTTATTCGAGTTTTGGGTCGAAATACTAGCCAAATAATAGGGCATCCCAAGTTGAAAAAGGAGAAGAAGATTAAGATGAAAACCTGAAAACAGCATCTTGGTAAACAAAAGATGAGGATAAAAACCTGAAAGAGTGTCTTAATGAAGCAGATCTAAGCCCAAGGAGTAAGACGATTTGAGCAGTGAGTCGAACAGCAAGACTACAGTGCTTGAAGTATTTTCAGCAGTTCGAAACCTCCTACGCAAGAAACCATGCTCAAAAAAAAAAATTCTTGATTGAGAAACGGGGAAGAGTTCATGTATTGAGTATCTAGAGCATTTTGAAATAATATACTCTAACCAAAAGAAATGTCGAGTGTAGAAGCCCAAATTTGCCCGGGCCCAGCCTATTAATAAAACCAAAAAAATAAAAACAAAATGTCGAAGTCCCATTTTTTTCAAATGTCCATTTACAACCATTTCTACCCATTTTCAATACCCAGGCCCAATACAACACTAAGACCCGGAGCCCAATTATAAAAACCCTTAAAAACCTAACCTAAACCCGGAGCCCAAATCAAACCTGGATCACCCAAAACCAAACCCAACCCGGATGGCCCAAGCACCCTAAACACCAGCCTACCCTAGCCCGTACAATCGGCAGAAACCTAACCCTAGCTACTGCCTCTCGCGCCGCGTACCCAAGCTAGCCACCTGCCTCCGTCCCATCACCTCCCATCAGCTTCAATTGACCTGCAAATATGACGAAAACAACAACAGAGAACAGAACAAGAACACGGAAGCGAAATAGTAATCAAATCTTTTGGTATTTTGGCTATAAAGCCACCAAAAGCAATGTAAACAGGGGGATTTTTTTTGTTTTGAATGTTTGACAGCTTTGTATTCGGGGAATCCCCATTTTTTTACAAACATCTTACAGAAATAAAAACAATCAGAAAACACAAAAAAAGAAGAAGTTTTCAGCCAAGAATAACCAGAAAAATTCGAAACTATAAGGTGTTTTTATTATCTTGTTTAGTTTTCATTTTTTTCTTTACTGTTTCTATAAACAAATACCGAAAAAGAGAGAAGGGAAGGGCTTACCGGTTCCATACCGTGACGCGGTCGTGGAGTTCCCTCCGTCGTTGCAGCCGCACGAAAGGAGAAAAGGTAGCCTTTGCCTTTAGCCTCTCAACGCCACAAATCCGGTCCTCAAAGGAGGCCGGTTGGTGCAATAATGGGTTTTCAAACCCCCTAGCACGGCAAATAGAGGCGGCACGGTGCGAGGATGGGTTCTCAAGCCCTAGCACGGCAGCGAAACGAAAGGAAAGGGGGGCTAGGGTTCTGGTAATGCCCGAAAGACCCTGTTTCGGCAGAAAACGAGGGTTAAATACCCAACGGGAACGACGTCGTTCCATACCAGCTCCCCAGGCATCAAAACGGCACCGTATGGTGCTTATAACCCGTTTTTGACCCGACCCGAGGTCCCTAGGATCCGCGTGTTCTGCTATCCTTGGGTTTATTGCGCGCGCAATCCTCCCGTGTTCTGGGAGGTTCTGATTTGGTCCCTTTCGCTATTTTCTTTCCCTTTTGATTGCGCCCTTTAATTTTAACCCTGTTTCATCTAGGTCCCCATTTAAACGTGCGTTTTGGGGAAAAGGGATATTGCATGTTTTAGTCCTTCCTTTATTCGTGCGCGTTCAAATCCATCCTTTTTCACCTTTGTTTGTTCTAATTTCGGCCCCAACTTTCTGTCCTGTTTTCAATACAGTCTTGTTTTTTTATTATTATTATTACCATATTATAATTATACTATCGTTGGTATTATATTTCTTACTGTTATATAATGTTATATTTGTTATTCTTATTGATATTTCTATGTTATCACTATACATATACATATTCTGTTATATTATTATTATTTTCAACATTATTAATTATGTTTTGCATATTTTATCTATATATTTTAAGGTTATATTTTGTCTATTATGTATACGCTACATTCTTGTATATACATATTATATATGTATTTTTCATTTTAATAGTTGCATTCATTTTTATACTATCTCATGTGTTTACTTTAATATTAGTTATGTATAAATATTTTAGTGTATTACATATAGATATTTTAACATTTTTATATATTATATTTATTGTTGATGTACAAACATTTTTATGTATTACATGTATACATATTTTAACATTATTGCTTTTATATATCGTCCATATTATTTGTGCATAAAAATTTTAGTATATTACATATATACATTCTTTTATAATATTTTATATCTTCAATACTATCATATTTGTATAATACACCTATTTTAAAGTTGTATTTTGTATATATATGCCATATTCCATTACATATTCTATATGCATTTTTCATCCTAATAGTACATGTATTATATACTATTTCATGTATATATTTCTAATGTTATACTTTATATATTCCTAATTATTTTAATACCATCATTACTTCTATATGTACATATTTATTTATTATATTAATAATTATTTTTGTATGGCATTTTACTTCTTAATATATATATATTATGTATACATTTTTATATCATACTATTTATTTTATTATTTCATGTATATTCCCCAATTTCATTGCGTATATATATCTATTCAAATGCTTTCTCGTGACTTACTTGTTTAAAATGTTATTTGAATTCTTATAACCTTAAACCCTTTTTTCATTATCATTGATTATTATTTGTTCAAATCTTTTATTATGTGTATCATTTTGGTTAATTAATTCTTTGATGTCACATATTGTTCGTGAATTGTTGCTTGGCATTGTATGTCACTATTCTATGCTCGTATTTTTGTATTCAATATCATTTAGTGAAAAAACACCATTTAAAGGTTTCAAAATTATAACTCGAGTTTAGGAACTTTGAGCAAATCGAGCCTTAACTCACTAGGTTTCAATTTTTCTCATTGAAACCCGAACTATCGAGTGTCGCTTTCAAAATCCAAACGTGCGAGTTTCAAATAAAACCTATTCTCAAAACCTTGAAATGCTACATCCTAACTTACTGAATGTGGCGTTCAGTGTCTCGAGATAGGAATTTTAAAATTAAGGTAATATTTTATATTTTGGAACTTCGATAAATCGAACCCTAACTTACTGGGTTTAGATTTTTCATTCGACCCAAAATAATTAAGTATCCCTTTTCGATTTAAATATATCAATCTTTTTAATAAAAAAGGATGAGCTTAATCTCGAGGAATTGATATATTGCACCCTAACTTACTGGATACGATATTCTTATTCCTTTGAAATAAGCGAGCCTTGATTTGTATTTCGACATATTCAAATGTTTTTAAAGGGATCGTATTTTAAATTCTTTCGAATTTTCAAAACATTTGACACTGAGACATTAATTAATCAACATGGTACCAACTTTTGGGCGTATCGAGGGTGCTAATCCTTCCTCGTGCGTAACCGACTCCCGAACCCTTTTCTGATTTCGTAGGCCAAAATCGTTGTTTTGATAAATCAAAATATTTATTAAAAGCAACCACTTTTCGAGGTGATCCGATCACACCTCAATAAAAAGGATCGGTGGCGACTCCTATTCATTTTCAAAATTCAAAGTCGATTCCCACTATTTTCAAAAAATGGTATCGACAGCTTGGCGACTCCACTGGGGACCCAAGTTTGTGAGTCAGGCCACTAGTTGATTAACTTTTGTCTTTCTGTCAAAAATCGAAATTTTGATTTTTATATGCGATCCCTCTTTTGCATTTCACCCAATTTGAAATTTGTAATCATTATTTTGTCCACATTTCTTTCTATGTTTTGATGTTTCTGTGTAATTGTGCATTGCATTGCATGACCGCCGGGTCACACCTTTTAAGTGGGAGTAAGAAGCTACTCCTTCGTGAGGTTTTCACCTCCGTGTAGGATAGTGAAGCACTTCCGGAACACGTCCGTACCTATGTGCTTCGTGAGATTTTCATCTCCGTGCAGCCTTAGGGAAACGTGTTCCCCTGAATCGAACTCGATCTAAATAAGCCTATAATGGGTGAAGATCGAGGAATCTGCTGGTTCAGGTACCCTACTCTAGATCCAAGCCGCATATAGAGGACCTTTAGGAGCCCACACGAGGTAAAACTACGCCCAACCCTAGTGGTTACCCTAATAGGTCCTTGATTATTCTCTGCTTCTATGTATGCTTGGAATTTTATTATATGTTGTACTGACATTTTGTGTTTTACTCTCCACGTGTTGCACTAACATTTTGTGTTTCTACTTTCTACATATTGCATTTAAAAGGTGTCGATTTGGGTTCGATTGCTAAAATAGGGAGCTCGACCATGGAAAACGAACTTCTTGATAAGGTAAAAGGCAATGCGGCAATCCGAAACTGGTCAGAAACAACACAATTGGAAAAAGGGGATAGCCTAGCTGCGGGATATGTATCAGAGTTATGGGATTATACCCGCATCATTGTTACGCAAAACAGTCTCCAGGAATTGAGAGAAATTTGGTGTCAGTGGGATGACGAAACTAAAGAGATGTTCTACAACAAGTATGGAGATTTACCGTATCTGTTAGATGTTAAGGTGGACGAGAACTTGTTTCGGGCCCTCGCACAGTTTTGGAACCCAGCATATAGTTGCTTCACCTTCGGAGGAGTAGATTTGGTGCCTACCATAGAAGAGTATACTGCTCTATTGAATTGTCCGAAAGCGCAAGTTGACAAAATTTACTCAAGAGCCGCTTATGTCCCGGCCTTTTGGAAAAAGCTGATGAATATTACGGGAATGAGTGAGCAATGGATCACGGCTAAGATTAAGAAGAAAGGAGAATACAAATGCATCCCATAGAAAAACCTAAGAGATCTAATTCTAGGTCACCCTGATACTACAAAGAGGGTTGATGTTTTCGCACTTGGCATTTATGGATTAATGTTGTTCCCTAAGGCTTTGGGATATGTGGACGAGGCAGTCACCGACCTCTTCGATCGACTTGACAAAGGGATCACACCAGTGCCTGCAATCTTGGCAGAAACCTTCAGGTCATTAAGTGCATGCAGAAGAGCCGAAGAAGGCAGGTTCATAGGATGCGCACAACTTCTTTTAGTTTGGTTTCATAGTCATTTTTGGAAGATAAACAAACCCACCTATCGGGTCTTCTTGAACGACTATTCCCCGTTAAGAGAAATGGTAGCCACGCCAAGAAGAGATGATGTGTCTGAAGAAAATTGGATCGCGCTGCTTCAAAACCTGCAAGACGGTGATTTCGAGTGGAGGGCCCCTTGGTTTGTACCCGGGGAAATTCTACACCGATGTGGGGATTTTGATTGGGTCCCATTGCTTGGAATTTGGGGAGCCACTGGCTACGCCCCTTTAATGGTATTAAGGCAGTATTGGTCAAAGCAGTTTATACCGACAACACATGGGTTGGCAGAATGCGAATTCCCATATAAAGGGGAGAATTATAAGAAAAAGATCAAAGAGGTTTCTACGGCTTGGAATCAAACTCGCCGAATGAAAAATCAAAACGTGGGATCGGTGACTCCCGAGTATAAGAGCTGGTTTAATAGAAGAATCAATGATAATGTCCCAAGACCAAATTTAGGAGATGTTAGACCGCTAGAAGAATATCTACAGGTAGTCCCCTCCGAACTAGAAATTATCAGACAAAACTTCGAAAAGCAAAGTTCAGAAATGGGAAAACAGATAAAGCGGTTGGAGCAAGAAAAGATGTATCTGAGCATGGACGTCGACGTCCAAAAAGCAGAAGCTGAGAGACTTAAAAAGGGGAAGAACAAAGTAGAAGAATACTTAGATTACCTGAAGACCAATTATAAAAAAGTATGTTCGTCTTTAAGGAAAGCTGGTCTAGGGAAAACCCCAGAAGAATGGAAGCAAGAAGTCCAGGGAGAAAGACTGAAGGCTGCACGTTGGGAAACAAGATACAAAAAGGCCCAAACTCGAAACGAAGCTTTAGATATGGGAATAATAGAAAACCAAAAAGGGAAAGATGAGTTAACAGCTAGAGTGGCGGAGTTAGAGGAATCCCTGTGACGACATCGGAATCGCAACTCTGTAATAGAGCTAAGAGCCAGCTTAGTCAAAATTGAAGAAATGAAGAAGAAAATTGAAGAGTTGGAAATAACTTTGCAAAACTGTCAAAATCGTGTTAAGTTTTTGGAGGAAAACGAGGAACGATGGAAAGAGGAGTGCTACCGCTCTCAAGATCAGATTCAAAGAAGAGACTACATTATGGAAGGAGCCATAACACAAGTTCGAGAAGTGGCTGAACACTTGCAATCTCTAGCAGCTCAAGCGGACGTCCTTAGCGTGAAGTATGGGTCTAGAGAACAAGAATTAGTTTCTTTGTTGGAAAGGATAAAGACCTTAGGCATAAAAGCAAAGTCGTATCTGTAATTTACTTTATGTAAAGAGCTTTGTATTCTAATAAAGTTTCCTATATGGAATTGAGCTTGAATCGATATCCTTTTTGCATTCATGCATTGGCATTACATTACATTGCATCGTTATAGAAAAGAGGTGTTGATTCATATTCGATTCCTAAATAGGGGAGTTTGTCATAAGGGGACGAATTTCTTGATAAAGTGGATTACAATGTGGTGGCCCATATATGGTCCAAGTGAGCACGATGGAAGAAGGATGATAGCTCACAAAGGAACGCAAGGTTTTACCCGAAAGATTCAAATTGATGAAGATTATGCAAGAGCTGTCACGTCTCGACTTTCTTAAAGAAGCTAGCAAGCATCGCGAGGAATAGTGAGCAAAGAGTCGCGGCCCGAACCAAACAAAAGGCACAGATGAAGACACCTTTGGCAAGTTTACGAGAGTCGACCGTAGTATTCAGACATGAAGAGAAAGATCGACATCTTCGCTTGGACTATGAGGGCAAGACCGCATATGTGATCCATTTTATGTGAAGAAATCTGTCTTCTAGAAAAAATTCTCCTAATGGAACTGAATATAAGGTCGATGCTTCTTTTCTTGCATTCATTTGCATTTGCATTTCATGCCTTTGCATTGCATCATTTGCATTGCATTATTTACATTGCATCAGTTGCACTAGATTTTTACGAAGCGACCCTAATTGGATAAAATTATTTCAGTTAACCTAAGAGCCATGGAACGAAGGTTAGAACGGATAGAGCATAGGCAAATATAGATACAAGAGCAGTTATCCAGAATTCAGCAGGATATGCAGAACCAGATGGCAGAGCTCCAAAGAAATATGATTAGTCAGCTCAAACAGTTATTATCCGAAGGGCTCGGAAAAGGAAAAGTCCTGATTGGCCATGGCGAGGAGGATAACGAGGACATCGTTTATGCCCCAAGTTTCACCCCAACAAGCGTCCAAACTCAATCAGACGCATATTCGCAAGGGATACCCGTTACCACTGGACTCCAATCGTATCAGGCCAGTATGAAGCGCTCGAGACAGTGCGAAACCCTAGGGAAACAAGAGTAGAGCTCCCGGGATAATACTTTATGGGCAATAAAAGGAAAAGAAAGCAACGTAAGGCCGGTTACTATAAGCCAGCCGAGAATGACAACCCCTAGCCATCAGGGTCTTCGAAAGCAAGAATCCAATGCTAGATCAAGAATTGAAAAACTCCCTTTCACGCCAATTCCAATGTCGTATAAGGAGCTATATCAAGGGCTATATGATGCGCACATGGTATCCCCTGTTTATATGAAACCGTTGCAGCCTCCATATCCCAAGTGGTACGATTCGAACGCTCGATGTGAATACCATGCGGGAAATACAGGACATTCAATCGAGAACTGCCTCGCCTTTAAAAGAAGGTCCAAGGACTCATTGATACGGGCATTCTGCGATTTAATAATGCTGGCAATGCGACCAAGAATCCATTCCCTAACCATGCTAAAGGGAATGTGAACGCAGTGACAAAGGAATGAAATTTACCAAGCATTTGCCCTTACATGCCTGGGAGTTTTGTGAACAATAGGACTGTGGAAGAAGTCTCTGTCTTTTTAGAGCTAACTTAGGGTAATACCTAGAACACGCTTACTACTTTAAGCCTAGAGGCAGTAAGAATCCTTTTGTGAAAATAGGCTTTTGTCTAAAATCTTCATTTCAATAAAAATGCATCATTTTGATTAAAGTTTCACTTCATACTATACAACGATTATTCTTTGATTTTCTTATTCTTTTATTCATGACCATACTGCACAATTGTTCTTAGATTCTAGTGTTCTTTGAACTCTTTCAAATATCCTTTCTTCATGATCATGACACATAAATACTCATTCTTAAGCCCATTTATTCTTTGAAATCTTCCTCTGTACCTGAAAAAGGGTCTCCAGATGTCAATAACACGAGCGACACTGTTACTAAGCTGGAATCTCCTTTGGAGCGAAATGTGTGCTTAGGGGAGTCTCAGGACTTTGAAGACGACAAAGACTATGACCTATCTTCTGATTCGTCAAGGAACGTAGAACAAGATCCCACAAGATCAGTGGATATCGCGAGCAAATAAGGATTGAAGCCTAGCTCACTACCGAAAAAGCGAGATATCTTTGAAACATTTCAAACGTGTCTTCGCACAACCATATCAAGACAGGCCTAGACTACCGAGACACAGGCACACCAAAATTTCAAAAAAAGTCCGCGAGTATAGTCGTAGGACACAGGCTAGTGGTTTTACAATAGCCAGACTGATCAGGAGGTTAAGATATTGCTAGCCCGCCATGAAAGAGGACTACATCAGTGTGTTGTAGAGGTCAAATCGAGGGAAATAAGATTCATGTTACTTTGAAGACTCTCCATGTGGGGCACGGACGTCACTGGGCCCTGACTTTAAGTCACCTTCACGATGATCAATTACTTCACCAAGAAAGTAAGGTCACTTCGTGTACCAAAGTTACCAAGTAACGGTCATCAAATCCAAAGCAAAAAAAAAAAGAGAGAGAGAAGAAAAGAAAAGAAAAGATCATATCCAACTGCACAATGTCAAAAGTTTGCAGTCTATTCAAAGATAAGGCGCCACACAACAAAGGTTGCCAAAAGAAAAGAAAAAGAAGAAGAAATAAATTGAAGAAGATGACCGAGACTGGTAAAAATTGGCATAAGAATCTACCACTTACTCTCTATGTTGACGCTGAAGCAAACGCCTTCAAATCTCTACGATCTCAAAGGCATCAGTCCGTACACAGTCTCTGAAGCTTGAAATGATAGATTTTCCTTTCAAATCAGTGGATGAAAATATCATGAGGGAAGACTTCTATACAAATTCAGGGAAGAGGAAGCCTGATCAGCTCATTATTTCTAAGGATCGAGTTAGCAAGTCTCAGCTCAATCAAGTTTTGAATAAAGAATGTGATCAAGTTCCTTGACAAAAATGGGAACCCCAAGTTCATGGTCATTATGGCACAAAAAAAAAAACCATCATACTAAGTTTTTCCAGCAGAGATTTCCTGACAATATCCCGCCTGGAACTGTTATAGACAACGAAGTCTGTCATCCTAAGAACAATGACTTCTATCTTTGAGCCCATGCTGGAATGATTGGAACCAAGAGGCATATTCACTATCATGTTCTCTTAGATCAGATCGGGTTTTGGCTAATGATCTACAAGAGATAGTTCATTATCTAGTATATGAATATCAAATGAGCAACACGACCACACCTGTAGTTGTTCCTATTTGCTCTGGCAGCCTCACAGTTGGAGAAATTTGTAAGGTCTGAGGACACTTAAGAGACATCATCGATCCATGGTGGGACGACTGCTCTAGGAGCAACTTATGTACCTCAGCTTTCCAAGTTGAAGGATAATGGCAGCAACTTCTTTCTTATCTGTTGGGAATCATTGAACCATCTTTTTGTATAGGGCGAGTCAAACGACAGCTAGGATTGCTGTTGGGGCAACCCCTTCCTCATGGGTTTATGGATCGATATCTCTCCCTTCAAGCCTCGATAGAATCAAGATTTGTTGAGAGTATCCATCCTAATCAAACGTGTCGAGAAGAATTCATCCACAAGAATTTCTCAAGAAAATCAAGAGGAAAACTCGCAAGGGGCGCCTTGAGACCTTCTAAAGAAGTCGATCAAGAAGAAAAAAAGAAAAAAAAAAGAAGAAAGAGGAGAGGCCAAAGTGAAAACCCGCAAAGGGCGCTTTGAGTCCAAAGGGCATTTGAGTTGAAAACCCAAAAAGGGCGGCTCAAATTCTGATCAAAAGTGGGGCACGCGGTAGCCTTATCATGCTTGAATTGACAATGAGGAAGTATGATACGTCTTGGGGCATCGACAGAGTATTCCGAATCCCCTAGGCACACATCGAGCTTAGAGGAGTTCTTAAGATTTGGGACAGAGAAGCTTAGGTTGCGATATCTGGGACACCTAGCTTTCATCTTTCTCAGTATATTTGCTATCTTTAAATCATGATGGGCTGTGCTCCCGATCAATTCCCTTCTTATTGATGAATTTATTTGTGTCGAGCTATGCTCCTAATAAATTCTTTCTTAATCGCTTCTGCTTAACTTGCTTGTTTCGAGTTAAGCTTGCATTTGATTTCCTTCTTGTCCATTGTCATGATCCGTTTTCAAGCATTTTGTATTGAAATAATGATTAGTGGACTAATAACACTTTTATGAAAGGAGTTTAGCGTATTACTCTGAAAAGTTTCTAGATAGTACAAGAATTTGAAACACGACCGTTGTTTAAGAGCTCACCAAGTGTAAGTGAGTTATCTCTTCAGATTTTCTATCAAAGGTATTAGCTGAACAGAAACTAGATATCGCGTCAGTGATATAATCTTGATGAAACAAGTTACAGATCATGTACCTTTGAGATACAATGGAAGGGACCCTGAGGTCGCAGTGGGGCAAGCTGGGTGAGCAAAACATTTCCTCGAGTTTTGGGTCGACTTACCAGTCAAATAATAGGGCGTCCCAAGTTGAAAAAGAGAAAAAGACCAAAATGAAAACCCGAAAAGGGTGTCTTAATTAACACGAAAAGGATTAGGATAAAAACCCGAGAAGGTATCCTAATGAAATATCTGGGCCCAAAGAGTCGATCAATGAGTCAAACGGCAAGACTACAGTATTCGAAACATTTTCAGAAGCCTGAGATTTTCTATGCAAGAAGCCATGCTCAAAAAGGCTCTTGATCGAGAAACATGGAAGAGTTCATGCGTTGAGTATCTAAAGCATTTTGAAATAATATACTCTAACCAAAAGAAATGGCGAGTATTACCCGAATAAGGATGGGATGAGTACAAGAGCCTCAAAAAGTAAGGATAAAAGTTCAATCAGGGGCAAAAGAGTGATGTCCGAAAAACACAGATTACTCACAAAGATGGAAGACGAGTACAAAGCCTGAAAGAAAGTCAAGAATTGAAGCAATAAATGCAAATCGTCACAAGAAATCTCGACAAAAAGCAACATATGACAAACATGTCTAGGGCGCATGGCATAATCATGTAGGCACACATACATTTAAGACAAACACATGCATATCATGATAACATCATTCACGACATTTTCAGGTGCTCCAACAGAGCAAGAAGATACGATGATAGTTGTACTGAATCAAGAGAAACACCAGAATTTCGCCAGAAGATATGTTTGGTACCATGTTTAAATTTCATTTTCAAAAAAATCAACTCATATTGCGAGAAGTGAGTTGAGCCTTGGCTCTCACGTCGAGGTATTTTCAATTGCTGTTTTTCAAAAATCAACTCATATTGCGAGAGGTGAGTTGAGCCTTAGGACACGCTGAGGTATTTTTAATTTCTTTTTTCAAAAATCAACTCATATTGCGAGAGGTGAGTTGAGCCTCAGGACACGCTGAGGTATTTCCAATTTCAGTTTTTAATTTATGTTTCAAAAATCAACTCATATTGCGAGAGGTGAGTTGAGCCTCAGGACACGCTGAGGTATTTTCAATTTCAGTTTAATTTATGTCTCAAAAAATCAACTCATATTGCGAGAGGTGAGTTGAGCCTCAGGACACGCTGAGGTATTTTCAATTTCAGTTTAATTTATGTTTCAAAAAAATCAACTCATATTGCGAGAGGTGAGTTGAGCCTCAGGACACGCTGAGATATTTTCAATTTCAGTTTTTATTTTATGTTTTGGAAAAAATCAACTCATATTGCGAGAGGTGAGTTGAGCCTCAGGACACGCTGGGGTATTTTCAATTCCTGTTTTTCAAAAAAATTAACTCATATTGCTAGAGGTGAGTTGATCTTTTTCAATTTCTGCTTTTTAAATTTCTGTACATTTAACTCATATTGCTAGGGGTGAGTTGATCTTTTTCAATTTCTGCTTTTTAAATTTCGGTTCATTCAACTCATATTGCTAGAGGTGAGTTGATCTTTTTCAATTTTTGCTTTTTAAATTTCTATTCATTTAACTCATATTGCTAGAGCAGGGCAGATTGAAGATACCAGATCCCATCCTTGAAGTTGCAGAAAAGCAGATCGTGAAGAATTTTACACCCATGAAGATGCGAGCAGATTGAGGCTACAAGGCATATTTCTGAAGTTGTAGCAGTGGATTGAACCAAAGCTACAAGATGCGGTGGACTGGAAAGAGAACTAAACAAGAAGAGCACCAAAGAAGTCAAGACTCAGCAAGATCGGGCCAATTTGGTCTTCTTTGAAAGTCTTTGCTCTATTCTCGTTGCACGAAAATGAGCAAAGAGGGGCAGCTGTAGAAGCCCAAATTTGCCCGGGCCCAGCCTATTAATAAAACCAAAAAAATAAAAACAAAATGTCGAAGTCCCATTTTTTTCAAATGTCCATTTACAACCATTTCTACCCATTTTCAATACCCAGGCCCAATACAACACTAAGACCCGGAGCCCAATTATAAAAACCCTTAAAAACCTAACCTAAACCCGGAGCCCAAATCAAACCTGGATCACCCAAAACCAAACCCAACCCGGATGGCCCAAGCACCCTAAACACCAGCCTACCCTAGCCCGTACAATCGGCAGAAACCTAACCCTAGCTACTGCCTCTCGCGCCGCGCACCCAAGCTAGCCACCTGCCTCCGTCCCATCACCTCCCATCAGCTTCAATTGACCTGCAAATATGACGAAAACAATAACAGAGAACAGAACAAGAACACGGAAGCGAAATAGTAATCAAATCTTTTGGTATTTTGGCTATAAAGCCACCAAAAGCAATGTAAACAGGGGGATTTTTTTGTTTTGAATGTTTGACAGCTTTGTATTCGGGGAATCCCCATTTTTTTACAAACATCTTACAGAAATAAAAACAATCAGAAAACACAAAAAAAGAAGAAGTTTTCAGCCAAGAATAACCAGAAAAATTCGAAACTATAAGGTGTTTTTATTATCTTGTTTAGTTTTCATTTTTTTCTTTACTGTTTCTATAAACAAATACCGAAAAAGAGAGAAGGGAAGGGCTTACCGGTTCCATACCGTGACGCGGTCGTGGAGTTCCCTCCGTCGTTGCAGCCGCACGAAAGGAGAAAAGGTAGCCTTTGCCTTTAGCCTCTCAACGCCACAAATCCGGTCCTCAAAGGAGGCCGGTTGGTGCAATAATGGGTTTTCAAACCCCCTAGCACGGCAAATAGAGGCGGCACGGTGCGAGGATGGGTTCTCAAGCCCTAGCACGGCAGCGAAACGAAAGGAAAGGGGGGCTAGGGTTCTGGTAATGCCCGAAAGACCCTGTTTCGGCAGAAAACGAGGGTTAAATACCCAACGGGAACGACGTCGTTCCATACCAGCTCCCCAGGCATCAAAACGGCACCGTATGGTGCTTATAACCCGTTTTTGACCCGACCCGAGGTCCCTAGGATCCGCGTGTTCTGCTATCCTTGGGTTTATTGCGCGCGCAATCCTCCCGTGTTCTGGGAGGTTCTGATTTGGTCCCTTTCGCTATTTTCTTTCCCTTTTGATTGCGCCCTTTAATTTTAACCCTGTTTCATCTAGGTCCCCATTTAAACGTGCGTTTTGGGGAAAACGGATATTGCCTGTTTTAGTCCTTCCTTTATTCGTGCGCGTTCAAATCCATCCTTTTTCACCTTTGTTTGTTCTAATTTCGGCCCCAACTTTCTGTCCTGTTTTCAATACAGTCTTGTTTTTTTTATTATTATTATTACCATATTATAATTATACTATCGTTGGTATTATATTTCTTACTGTTATATAATGTTATATTTGTTATTCTTATTGATATTTCTATGTTATCACTATACATATACATATTCTGTTATATTATTATTATTTTCAACATTATCAATTATGTTTTGCATATTTTATCTATATATTTTAAGGTTATATTTTGTCTATTATGTATACGCTACATTCTTGTATATACATATTATATATGTATTTTTCATTTTAATAGTTGCATTCATTTTTATACTATCTCATGTGTTTACTTTAATATTAGTTATGTATAAATATTTTAGTGTATTACATATAGATATTTTAACATTTTTATATATTATATTTATTGTTGATGTACAAACATTTTTATGTATTACATGTATACATATTTTAACATTATTGCTTTTATATATCGTCCATATTATTTGTGCATAAAAATTTTAGTATATTACATATATACATTCTTTTATAATATTTTATATCTTCAATACTATCATATTTTGTATAATACACCTATTTTAAAGTTGTATTTTGTATATATATGCCATATTCCATTACATATTCTATATGCATTTTTCATCCTAATAGTACATGTATTATATACTATTTCATGTATATATTTCTAATGTTATACTTTATATATTCCTAATTATTTTAATACCATCATTACTTCTATATGTACATATTTATTTATTATATTAATAATTATTTTTGTATGGCATTTTACTTCTTAATATATATATATTATGTATACATTTTTATATCATACTATTTATTTTATTATTTCATGTATATTCCCCAATTTCATTGCGTATATATATCTATTCAAATGCTTTCTCGTGACTTACTTGTTTAAAATGTTATTTGAATTCTTATAACCTTAAACCCTTTTTTCATTATCATTGATTATTATTTGTTCAAATATTTTATTATGTGTATCATTTTGGTTAATTAATTCTTTGATGTCACATATTGTTCGTGAATTGTTGCTTGGCATTGTATGTCACTATTCTATGCTCGTATTTTTGTATTCAAT
This sequence comes from Gossypium stocksii, assembly GCA_020496765.1. Classification (NCBI taxonomy): domain Eukaryota; kingdom Viridiplantae; phylum Streptophyta; class Magnoliopsida; order Malvales; family Malvaceae; genus Gossypium; species Gossypium stocksii. Next base: position 102,374,660 of record CM035631.1, read on the forward strand.
ATCATTTAGTGAAAAAACACCATTTAAAGGTTTCAAAATTATAACTCGAGTTTAGGAACTTTGAGCAAATCGAGCCTTTACTCACTAGGTTTCAATTTTTCTCATGGAAACCCGAACTATCGAGTGTCGCTTTCAAAATCCAAACGTGCGAGTTTCAAATAAAACCTATTCTCAAAACCTTGAAATGCTACATCCTAACTTACTGAATGTGGCGTTCAGTGTCTCGAGATAGGAATTTTAAAATTAAGGTAATATTTTATATTTTGGAACTTCGATAAATCGAACCCTAACTTACTGGGTTTAGATTTTTCATTCGACCCAAAATAATTAAGTATCCCTTTTCGATTTAAATATATCAATCTTTTTAATAAAAAAGGATGAGCTTAATCTCGAGGAATTGATATATTGCACCCTAACTTACTGGATACGATATTCTTATTCCTTTGAAATAAGCGAGCCTTGATTTGTATTTCGACATATTCAAATGTTTTTAAAGGGATCGTATTTTAAATTCTTTCGAATTTTCAAAACATTTGACACTGAGACATTAATTAATCAACATGGTACCAACTTTTGGGCGTATCGAGGGTGCTAATCCTTCCTCGTGCGTAACCGACTCCCAAACCCTTTTCTGATTTCGTAGGCCAAAATCGTTGTTTTGATAAATCAAAATATTTATTAAAAGCAACCACTTTTCGAGGTGATCCGATCACACCTCAATAAAAAGGATCGGTGGCGACTCCTGTTCATTTTCAAAATTCAAAGTCGATTCCCACTATTTTCAAAAAATGGTATCGACATCGAGTATTACCCGGATGAGGATGGGATGAGTACAAGAGCCTCAAAAGCAAGGACAAAAGTTCAATTAGGGGCAAAAGAGTGATGTCCGAAAAATACAGATTACTCGCAAAGATGGAAGACGAGTACAAAGCCTGAAAGAAAGTCAAGAATTGAAGCAATAAATGCAAATCGTCACAAGAAATCTCGACGAAAAGCAACATATGACGAACGTGTCTGGGGCGCATAGCATAATCATGTAGGCATACATACATTTAAGACAAACACATGCATATCATGATAACATCATCCACGACATATTCAGGTGCTCCAACAGAGCAAGAAGATGCGATGATAGTTGCACTGAATCAAGGGAAACACCAGAATTTCGCTAGAAGATATGTTTGATACCATGTTTAAATTTCATTTTCAAAAAAAATCAACTCATATTGCAAGAAATGAGTTGGGCCACAGGGTACGCTGAGGTATTTTTAATTTATGTTTCAAAAAAATCAACTCATATTGCGAGAGGTGAGTTGAGCCTCAGGACACGCTGAGGTATTTTCAATTTCAGTTTTTAATTTATGTTTCAAAAAAATCAACTCATATTGCGAGAGGTGAGTTGAGCCTCAGGACACGCTGAGGTATTTTCAATTTCAGTTTTTAATTTATGTTTCAAAAAAAATCAACTCATATTGCGAGAGGTGAGTTGAGCCTCAGGACACGCTGAGGTATTTTTAATTTCAGTTTTTGATTTATGTTTCAAAAAAATCAACTCATATTGCGAGAGGTGAGTTGAGCCTCAGGACACGCTGAGGTATTTTCAATTTCAGTTTTTAATTTATGTTTCAAAAAAATCAACTCATATTGCGAGAAGTGAGTTGAGCCTCAGGACACGCTGAGGTATTTTCAATTTCAGTTTTTAATTTATGTTTCAAAAAAATCAACTCATATTGCGAGAGGTGAGTTGAGCCTCAGGACACGCTGAGGTATTTTCAATTTCAGTTTTTAATTTATGTTTCAAAAAAATCAACTCATATTGCGAGAGGTGAGTTGAGCCTCAAGACACGTTGAGGTATTTTCAATTTCTTTTTCAAAAATCAACTCAAATCACAGAGGTGAGTTGAGCCTCAAGACACGTTGAGGTATTTTTAATTTCTGTTTATTCAACTCATATTGCGAAAGGTGAGTTGATCTTTTTCAATTTCTGCTTTTTAAATTTCTGTTCATTCAACTCATATTGCGAAAGGTGAGTTGATCTTTTTCAATTTCTGCTTTTTAAATTTCTGTTTGTTCAACTCATATTGTGAAAGGTGAGTTGATCTTTTTCAATTTCTGCTTTCAATTTCTGTTTTCGAAAGGACCAACTCATATTGCGAGAGGTGAGTTGAGTCTCAAGTTACACTGAAGTACTTTTAATTCCAAAAGAATTAACCCATGTTGCGAGAATTCGCAGGTTGGGCTATTTTGGATGTTTGTTTTTCAATAAAGGATAAAGGATGGAGCTAATTGAAGATGCAGATTTTGCCTCCCTGGAGTTACAGTGTAGCAAATTGAAGACACAAGATTCATTCTCCTGAAGATCAAAGACGATGAGTCTCACATTGCTGAAGATGTGACTGGATTGAAGCTACGATGCATGTCTTTGAGATTGCAGTGGATTGAACCAAAGCTACAAGATTTGACCTTCCTGAGAATGCAGGGGCAGATCGAAGAAAAGTCTGACATCCCTGAGATTGCAATGAGCAGATTAAAGTTAGAAGATTTGACCTTCCTGAGAATGCAGGAGCAGATCGAAGATTCGAAGCTAATTGAAGAAAAAGCATCGAGAGACCAAGACCTGGCAAGACTGGGCAAAATTAGCCCTTTTTAAGTCTTTGCTCTATTCTCGTTACACGACAATGAGCAAAGAGGGGCAGCTGTAATAGGGCAATTTTGCCCGGCCCAATTTAATTTAATAAATAACATAATAATAAAACCAAAAACCAATCAAAATAAGCAAAGTCCTTTATCAATCCATTTACAACCAGGCCCAAAACCCAACCTAAAGTGGCCCAAACTACCTACCAGACCCACTTCCTATACCCGTTACAAACCCAAACCCGGAGCCCAACATTCGGGCCAAAACCCATCGGCCCAACACCCTAACCCGGTGGACCAACTCAGGTCCAAATCTGACTAGGGTTTCAGACTTTCTGAAACCCTAGCCACCTGCTCCTTCTAGCGCCGAACCTGCTCCCATCGTGGCCACCACCTGCCTCAGTCCCATCACTCGTAGCCTCTTAGACCTGCAAAGAACACCAAAGCAGCAGCAGAGAAGCAGAAACCACAAAGACAAGACAACACAAGCAACAGTAGCGAATCAAAAAGAGATATTTCTATTTGGCTATTAAAGCTTAAGAGGAGAAGGTAATCGGGGAGGTCCTTTTCGGGGGGGTTCTTTTCTTTCTTTCTTTTTCACGGAATAAAACAGATGTAAACAAAAAACATCAGTAAAAAAACGGAATCCCCATTTTTCTTATAAAGGATATCAGAAATCAACAAGAGTAGAAATTGGAGAAGGTTGCTTCTAACCATTTGGATTGTTTTGGTTTTCTTTTTTTTATTTCCTTTTTATTATTATTATCCTTTTTTAATTCATTTCGAAAAAAAACAAGGAACAAGGAGGAAGAGACTTACCGAGGCACTTTTGCCTTCGCGACCTTCTCCTTTGGCTGTTCGGCCTTCGAAAGCTTTGGGAATGAGGGCTGTATAGCCCGTTTCGTCTCGCGCCGATGGTGGGTGGTGGTGAGGGCGTCATCGACCACCGAAAGAACCCCCAAGCGGCGCCGAATTTGAAGCTGATAAAGGGCCTTCTCTGTGAACGGCGAACATAGAGGGTGTTCAAACCCTAGAACAGTAATAGAAAATAGACCGGTGGGGGGGAGACTTTAGGTCTCTGTTTTGGAATGAAAGGGATGAGGGTTTTGTTTTAATGGGGAGGACTAAACGGCACCGTTTGGAACCCTCTCCTATGGCCCAAAAATGGTACCGTATCAATGACCCGAACCCATGCCCGTGCAACCGACCCGTACCCAGGGAGACCCGCGTGTTTTCTAAGCAATGGGCATATTGCTATTTCAGTCCCTCCTCCTTTCTGCGCCCCTTAATTTATCCCGATTCTGTTTTCGTTGTTTCTTGATTTCACCCTAAAATCTTTACATGATTTCATTTTGGTCCATGCGAAACGCGCGCACATTGAGGCTGTGGGTTATTACCTCTGTCGGTCCTCATGCATTTGAGCGTGTTTTATTTTGGTCCCTGTTACTTCTTGTTTTCATTTTTGGACTCAAATTTTTGTTTAATTCCAGTTTAACCCTTATGCATTTTCATGTTTATTCATTCACTTGATTTTCTAATATGTTATTATTATTATTATTATTATTATTATTATTATTATATTGCTATGTATTTATTTTTTTGTTGTTACTATACCTTGCCTATATGGTACCTATATACGTATTTATACGTTTTTTTTAATACTTATGTATCCTATTAGATTATTCCATGCATATATTTTCATTTCTCATATATGTTTTATTACATCTATGTATTTTGAAATTATGTTTAGTATATTATATGTATACCAATATTCTTATATATCATGCATGTATTTTACATATATATCTTTATTTCTAATAAGTATATGTATTTTTATATCTCATGTATATATATTTCTAATACTACATTTATACATTTCTGATTATTTCAATATCATTATCTTCTATATATATGTTTTAAGGCCATATTTTATATATTGTATATATATTATGTTCCTATATGTATTGTATATATATTTTTTATTTTATTCTAATAGTTATATACATTTTTATACTTCTTCATATATATACTTTAATACTATTACGTAAATATTTTCACGTGTTATGCATATATGTATATATATATTCAAATGTTTTATGTACACTATATTCTTATATTATGTATATTATTCATGTATAAATACTTTCATATATTACGTGTATATATATATATATTAATATTTTTTCATATATTATGTATATTTTTCCTACTATGTATTTTCTATTCTTTTGCATATTTTCATGAAATACTATGTAAATATTTTAAATGTTATGTATGTATATACACATAATTTGTTTATATCAAAGACCTTGTCTTCTAGTATAACATATTATTTGTTTAAATTTCCATTTCACTTTTCATAGTTCTAAATCTTTTAATTATACATCCTTATTCGTCGAACACTTATTAGATTTCATTTATTTTAATTCATTTCATATTTCTGTTAATTTTGTTTTCTGGCCTTTCAATACTAATGATATTATCTACCTTTGATGACATGTTACATGCTCATTGTTATTATACATCATTTGTATTCATTGATTATTATGATTCATCGATGAAATATCTATTGTTTCTTTGCTTTGAGATTCCATGTTTGCATTTTATAAAAGTCATGCCTAACTCCTTTTTGTTAAAAAGTTTCATTCAAAAGCTTTCAAAAGAAATACTCGTGTTTGGATACCTCGAGGAAATCGAGCCTTAACTTACTAGGCTTCGATTTTTCTCATTAAACCCGAACTATCGAATATCGTTTTCTAAGTCAAAACACGTGAGTTTTCAAATAAAACCTATCCTCAAAACCTTGAAATGCTACATCCTAACTTACTGTATGTGGCGCTCAGTGTCTCGAGATAGGAATTTCAAAATCAAAGTAATATTTGTGTTTTGGGAACCGCGATAAACCAAGCCCTAACTTACTGGGTTTCGATTTTTCGTTCGACCTAAAATAACTAAATATCCTTTTTCGATTTAAATACATAAGTCTTTTAAGCAAAAAGGCGAGCTTAATTTCAATAAATTAAGGTGCTGCATCCTAACTTACTGGGTTCGGCATTCTTATTCCTTTGAAATAAGCGAGTCTTGATTTTTACTTCGACATATTCAAATGTTTTTAATAAAAGGGATCGTATTTCAAATTCTTCCAAATTTTCAAACATTCGACGCTAAGACGTTAATTAATCAACAAGGTACCAATTTTGGGCGTATCGAGGGTGTTAATCCTCCCTCGTGCGTAACCGACTCCCGAACCCTTTTCTGGTTTCGTTGGCCAAAATCGTTGTTTTGATAAATCAAAATATTTATTAAAAGCAACCATTTTTCGAGGTGATCCGATCACACCTCAAAAGAAAAAAGATCGGTGGCGACTCCCTTTTTATTATCAAACTTCAGTGTTTTAAATTTTCAACAAATCACCATAATTAGCGACCGAAGCAAATTTTACGTCGCTACATATTTTTTAATTTATTTTCGATTTGTTGGGAAACATTTATTTTAATGTTTTAAAGTATTTTTTTATGTATTATATTTTTAGATTTTTTTATATAAAAAATTAATTCGGACAGGCTGAGCTAGACAAGAGTTTTAGCATTTTTTTCTAGCCGAGTTTGGGCACAATTTTAAATCTATTTTTCGGGTTGGGCTTGAGCCTAACAAATTGGCCTAAATTTTTAGCAAGGCCTAACCCATGGACTGATCTATGGGCTTAAGCATCCCAAAAAAATCGAATACAAAACATAAAATGGGTCTTAAGAGGTAAAAGTATCAGAAAGCCCTATATTTAGAGGCGGATTGCATTTTGACTCATTTATTTAAAATATAGGCACATAGCTCTATACATTTTGAAACGTACAAATTAACCCTTTCGTTAAATTTTTTCTATTAACTGATGACTTAGAATGTTAATTTAAATGATTGATTATTAATTTGGTCTTTAAACTATAGCTAAAATATCATTTTGATTATTTTAAATTTTTTTAATAATAAAAAAAATTAAAAAAACCTTAAAAATAAATATAAATTATATAAATATACTAAAATTATGTTAAAAATTTCAACGAATTTATCTTTTAATGTTTACAAAATTTATCATTTTAGTTCTCATTCTAAAAAATTCAATAAATTTGACCCTCAATATTTACAAAATTTTGCAATTTATTCTTAACTCTAAAAATTAAAATATATATTTAAAAAAAATATTTTGTCTTTTATGACCCATCAGCTAACCCATGTGAGATATTAAAATAAGAAAAATAGTACATTCTTTCAAGTTACTTGCAAAAGAACTCTAAAAACTTGAGATAAAACACAAAAATTTACGGTAAACTACACCAATTGTCCCTAAGCTTTGTTTAAAATTACATTTCAATCACCCAACTTTCAAAAGTTACATAATAGTCACTAACGTTATCAAATTGTTATATTTTAATCACTTGTTCGTTAACTACCATTAAGAGGATGATGTGGCACATTAATTTAAATAGTTTATTACTAATTTAGCCCTTCAACTATAGCTAAAATTTTATTTTAATACTTTTAAAAGAAAATTAACCATAATTCTAAAAAAATATTAAAAATTACAGTAAAATATTTTTAAAAAAAATAAATCTGCTATTTTCTTTTATCTATTTCTCCTTAAGTAATCAAAGCTAGTTTTCCATTAAAACAAAACCAAGCCAAGTTGATTAAAATCAAAGCTTACATTCAGAGAAACTCTTTCTTTTTTGGTGATTCATGGTTGGTTTTTTTTTTTTTTTTTTTTTGAAAATTGAGCTCTATTTCAATAAAAGGAAATCTCGATTTGATAAGAATTATTTAATACAATGAGATACTAATTTTACTTGTAGGAGAACAACTCATTTCAATAAAATTATGATTTTATTTCTTTTGAAATACAATCAAGCCAAAGAAATAACACATTTAAAGTAAACAAATTTTTTTTTTTGCATCTCTCTTTGGCCGCAAAGAAGAAGATGAAGACAAGGAGCTTCTTTCACTATTTCTCCACTTGGAGACATGTTGATTGCTTTAGGGTTTTATTTTAATTAAAATTCCACTTTTTATCTTTTATTTATTCCCATAAATTTTAAAAAAAAAATTCTAAAATTTATATTAAAAATTCTAAATCCAAAATTGTTAAATCTATTAACTTAAATATTTAAACTGCTTAAGGTATTAAAAAACAAAATCTTCAAATGGGAAAGTTTGTAATAGTTAAGGGGTGCAAAAATTAGTAATCGAAATTTTATAACGATGATTACACACCATCAAGAGATATGAAAGCATAGGAGATGCGAAAATGAGTACTCACTAAAGTAGAAGAAAGTAATTAACCATTTAAATTAATGTTCCACATCATCATTTAACATAAAAAAAATTAATAGAGGAACTAATTTGTACGTTTCGAAATATATAGGAACTAATTTAACTATTTTTCTAACAAAAAGTTGAAATGCAATTCCCCATTTTTCTAATAAAGGATTGAAATGCAATTCATGGTAGTTTTACTTGTCTTTTAAGGGTGAACGAAATCAAGCTTTTGTTTAATTATTTTAGCCTATAAAGAGGTGTAGTACGTGGACTAGACACTTCAAATATACTATGTTGGGGCTGATCTATTTTTCCCACTATCGTGTAGAAATTGCACTTTCTTAATATATAAAAATTCATAATTATTCTTTTATCTCCCCTTATGAATGTAGTAATTATAAGTAATCTCTTGGTCTCTGATCAATGCTTTCAAAGTCAGCAATCCACTTGACCTACCACTCTGCAAATTTAATCCATTGTATACATTTGAGCACTAAGATTTAATTACGGATCAAAAGTAAATGATTCAACTCGTGCAATTATTTTTAATCAAAAGTTTATACTCAGTGAGTTTAAGACCTTTGAAATATGTTCAAAATTTGCATCAACATTATCAAAGTGAAAAAACTTGATTCATATAAAAATATTTGTTGCTCCAGCTCATGGCTGAACAAATAAACTTAGAATTGATATTTAAACATCTAACATGTATGAACAGGCTCTACACTTTGGGTCGAATATGGGAATATAATCATTAATTATTGGAACGTGTGCCTTCCACACTCTTTTGTTTATGATGTAGTCGCAATCGTATTCATTGTGAATACACTCACACCATTACAGATTTTTCTGTATAAATTCTATCCATCAAAGGCGTGTGTCCTCCACAAGCCTTCTTATCTCGCCAATATTCTAATTCTTGCCCTTATATTCCTGCTTTTGTTCATCATGGCTGCCCCTCAATCTCTTCAACTTTCATCGGTTAACAACGTTGAAATACCCGTACACATCATACATACCGAAGAAAACCAGATTCAGGAGCCTGCTGTTGATGAATTGGATTACTCCCAAAGAGGACAATGGCTTCGAGCTGCTGTTTTGGGAGCCAACGATGGGTTGGTTTCCGTTGCATCACTAATGATGGGTGTCGCCTCGGTTAAAGAAGACATCAAAGCTGTAATTGTTGCTGGCTTTGCAGGTCTGGTCGCCGGTGCTTGTAGCATGGCCATAGGAGAGTTTGTATCTGTATGCACCCAAAGGGATGTAGAGATAGCTCAAATGAAAAGAGAGAAGCTAAAAGGGTCATCAAAGAGTGATGAAAATGATGAGAGACTGCCTAATCCTGCACAAGCTGCTGCCGCGTCGGCTTTGGCTTTTGCAATTGGTGCGGTGCTTCCACTATTGGCTGCTGCTTTTATAAGGCAGCCTATGGTGAGGATGGCGGTGCTTGTTGCGGTGGCTAGCGTGGCCTTGGTGGTGTTTGGAGTGGTGGGTGCTTTGCTTGGGAGAACTCCCGTGGTGAAATCTAGTGCCAGGGTGCTTGTTGGTGGATGGATGGCAATGGGTACAACTTTTGGGCTCACCAAGTTGATTGGTTCCAATCATGGGATGCAAATTTGAATTGTTTTTGCTTTGCTTTTGGTTCATTGTAAATTGTTTCTTCTCTCAAATTTGGTTCATGGTTAGTTTCATGAATTTCGTAAGGATTAAACTTGTTTGTCCGAACCATGTCTAAAAATGTCGATAGGAGACGATTGTAAAATGCAGTTGATGTTTTATCAATAACTTTGCTAGTGTCGTGTGTTGCCAACAATATATAAGATCAATGATCATAAAATCATTTTTTTCTAAATAATTTCACCATGTTTGTAAATTGCTTTTTTAGACAAAAAGAAGAGCACAATTATAAAGAGACTTTCTCTCATTCTTTCAAAACTATAATGATTTTATTTTCATATTTTTACCATGAATTATATTACATACATACCATGTTTGATTTTTCAATACGGAATTAATTTAAAAATTTATATGTTGCAATTAGAAAATTGGATTGGTTGAAGTAAAGGTAATGATTTGCAAATTAAAGAAATTTGTTTAAGCAAGACTCTTGTGAATGGTATTACAAAACTAGAAAGTGATTATCTCATTCTATTTCGAAATGAGTTTAGTTGATAATTGTGTATACCGCAAGTTCAATAGGAATAACCATATTTTATAGGTTTTATATATCAATGACATAATGCTTGCTAACAATAATATAGGCATGTTGCATGAAACAAAGATTCTTAAAAAAAAAAAATTTGAGATGAAAGATCTTAGTGACACAACTTTTGTATTAGGGATTTAGATAGATCAAGATTATTCTTGAGGTATTCTTAGATTATCACAAAGTGTCTATATTGAAAATGTGTTGATGAGATTTGATATGCAAGATGGTAAATAAAGTGATATCCTTTATGTTAAAAGAGATAAATTCAGTTTAGATCAATGCCCTAAAAATAATTTTGAGATTAAAGAAATGCAAAAAATCCATGCTTCAACAATATGGGGAGTTTAATGTATGCTCAAGTTTGTACGTGCCTAAACATTGCATACATTGTTGGAATGTTGGGCAAATATTTTAACAATTTGACTATGGATCACTAGAAAGTAGTCAAATGATTCATATGGCATATTCACAAAAAAAAAATTACATGATCACATATCAAATGTCTGATAACTTAGAAATTGTTAGGTATACAAACTTAGGTTTTTTGGAAAATAGATTCAAATTTTTATCATTAGGTTGTGAATTGTGACAAATTGTAGTAATTTATTCTAATAACAATAGGAGTACATCAGTGTCCACGTTCATAGACTTTAAACTTTTGTTTATTAAAGAAAGAGTTCGGAATGGTCACATGTCTATAAAAAAATATTCATACAAACTCCATGATTGTGGATCTGCTTTCTAAGGGACTACCATTCAAGGTTTCTTCACAAGCACCTTGCTTATATAGGTGTCATGTCATTTGAGGGCATTCAGATTTAATAAGAGTTTGTAATTTTAAATGCTTCTATGTTATTGGGGTATGATTTAGCTACGATTTATGTAGTGAAAGCTATCTTGGTTGTCTGCTAATATAATTAAAGGATGAGATTTTCGAAATACCTTTTTATTATGATAGTAAAGTTTTGATCCTATAAAATTAGATTGTGATATGTAATTATAAGGTAATTTATATGTGTGTGTTACCCAAATGAGAGATTGTTCGACAAAACGGACATCACATATATGATAAAAATAATTACATATTATTTAATATCATAAAAATGTTAATCTAAATTAAAAATAATCTAATATGGTTAAGGCATATTAAGATTTTATTAAATAAAGTACAAGTCGAATATGTATGGATGCTCAACTTGTTTTTTTAATTAATGAGTAAAAATTATATATTAAGATTATGATGTCTCTAGTATCTTAACTTCGTGAAAAAAAAGGGCAATACTTTCTCTAAAATAGGTGTACAAATTTAAGAGATCAAAACCATAAAATTTAAATATTTCAACATACTATTAGATTCATATACATTTTCATATATCATTTTTTTTCTCAATGATTTAATATAACAAGTTCTAGGTTATTAAATTTAAAGTTTCAACTATTATAATCTAATACAAATGTTATTTTAATTGAACCAGAAACCGGTCAAGATACCTATTTAAAGAGTTGCTTTGAATCGAATAAATTGATTTTTTATAAAATATATATTGTTTCTTGAAACTATAATAATTTTTAATCAAATTAGTTACATCCATCAGATCAATCATCTGATGCCTTGTTTAAAAAAGTCTAAAAGACATCCATAAATGTACTGACAGCAAGAGGAATCAATGCAGGTGGAGAGCAAAAAAGTTCCATACTTCACCTGAAAACTAAGGAATTTAATTTTGGAATCAACAATTGTGGGGAAGCTGTAAGAATCAGCCCACAAAAGGAAAATAAAGCTTCCAAACATCATAAAAGCTGATATGAATATATACGATTTGAAAAGCATAATCTTTTCCTTTCTTTTGCAGTTGCCATGAAAGTAGTTCACGCAGCCAATAAAGAGGTGTAGTATGTGGACTACACACTTCAAATGTACTACGTTAGGGCTGATCTATTTTCCCACCTTCGTCTACACATTGCACTTTCTTTATATTGTCTATATTCTTCGCTTAAGAATATAGTAATTATAAGTGATCTCTTCGTCTCTGATCAAATGCTTTCTAAGTCAGCAATCCATTAGACCTACCACTGCCTGCCATCTTTACAAATTTAATTAATCCTTTGTATATATTTGAGCATTTTGATTTAATTATGGATAAAAAAATAAATGATTTAAAACTTCGTATATTCGTCTGATGGTCAGGGTGATCATTACTCTAAGTGTAATTTGAGTTCGAGTCATACTAATCGTGTTGCTGTTAGACCTTTACCTTCCTATTATAACTCACCAAAATTCAGAAAAAAACTATCCAACAGATTTAGAATTCCAATCGTAATATATGTGATCTTGTAATTTATTATATATACATTGGATCATATATTATATTCATATTCAAATATCTCACATGTATGAGCAGGCTCTACACTTTCTTAGATTTGGGTGGAATACTATACTGGAATCCAATGTACGTGTGCCATCGTATTCATTGTGAATCCACTCACACCATTACAGATTTTTCTGTATAAATTCTCTTCATCAAAGGCGTGTGCCCTGCACAAGCCTTCTTATCTCACCAATATTCCAATTCTTACTTATATATTCTTGTTTTTGTTCATCATGGCTGCCTCTCAATCTCTTCAACTTTCATCGCTTAACAACGTTGAAACACCGATACACATCATAGACACTGAAGAAAACCAGATTCAGGATCCTGCTGTTGATGTATTGGATTACTCCCAAAGAGGACAATGGCTTCGAGCTGCTGTTTTGGGAGCCAACGATGGGTTGGTTTCCGTTGCATCACTAATGATGGGTGTGGCCTCACTTAAAGAAGACGTCAAAGCTGTAGTTGTTTCCGGTTTTGCAGGTTTGGTAGCCGGCGCCTGTAGCATGGCCATAAGAGAGTTCGTATCTGTAGGCACTCAAAGGGATGTAGAAATAGCTCAAATGAAAAGAGAGAAGCGACAAGGTTCATCAAAGAGGGATGAAAATGATGAGAAACTGCAATCGGTACGGTGCTTCCACTATTGGATGCTGCTTTTATAAGGCAGCCTAAGGTGAGGATGGCGGTGGCTAGCATGGCCTTGGTGGTGTTTGGAGTGTTGAAATCTAAGGGTGCTTGTTGGTGGATGGGTACTGCTTTTGGGATCCAATCATGGGATGCATATTTGATTGGTTTTTGCTTCTTTTGTAAATTGTTTCTTCTTTTAGACATGGTTTAAACTTGTTTGGACTCTCTATGGAAATGTCAATTTCTGACTATTGTGAAATGCAGTTGAAGCTTTATCAATAATCTTGCAAGCCCCATGTGATACCCATGATATAAGGATACAATTCAATCTCAAAGTATCAAAGTAATCACCTCAATGCCAAACAATTAAATATGCAATAATCTACTGTTTAATTCGGATTATAAAAATACAAATTATGAATTTTGAGCTATTCAACATCAATTTTATCTTTCTTTTTTTTATTTAAGGATTCCAGTATAACATTAATTACGAAATAAAATAATTAAAATACATTAATATTATACAATTCAATCTTCACATTAAATTTTCAATTTTTACAATATATTTGTTTAAACTTTAATTTAGTCTCCAAATCAAGACTAATTTTAACCTCCACATTTAACTTTATATTTTTGTACTAATTTCACTCTAAGCTAAATTTAACTCTATATATTTTAATTATATCCCTAAATTTTGATTTTTTTCTCAATTTAATGTCTATTGCTTAAAATCAACAATTAACTCCACAATTTAGTCATCTCCCACTTCTGACTTAAAAATCTATCTATTTAATTCTTAATACTTAAACTATTCAACAATGACAATATCTAAAATTTTGAACAATACTAAAAATTTCAACATACATTGAATAGTTCTAAGTACTGAGATTTCAAAAATATAAAAATTACAAAAAAAAAAAAACTAAATTAACTAACCAAGAAAACTTGAAAATCCCTAAGGTGTTTTGCAATTTGATCTCCCATGCCGCGCTGCGTTTTGAGGGGAAGGAATAATTGCTATTTCGGTCCTTCCAGGTTACGCGTGTGTTGCATTTTGATCCTTTTCCCTTTATTTCTTTTTAAATTTGCCCCAAAATTCTGTTTTTAATTCAATTTTAGTCCTTATTTTTGTCATTTTATTTTTAAATTAATTATTTTGCTATTATTATTATTATCATTATTATATTATTATTATTTTTTTTCATGTACATATTATTTATATTATTCTTATGATTATTATTATTATATTTATTTTTACTACTATTATATTTATTATTAGTATTAGTATTATTATTACTACTATTACTATTATTATTTTATATTATTATTATTTAGTATTATTTTTAATATTACATTTTTACTATTATATTTACTATTACTTATTATTATCAATATTATTATTTATTACTTTATTTTCTATCGTATTTGCTTTTTGTATTTTATTATTATTGCTATTATGATTATTATTATTATTATCATTATTAACAAATATATATACATATATATTTTTTTCATGTACATATTGTTATTTTCTATTATTATTATAAATATATTATTTTTCTTATTATGTACATTATTTTTTATTATTTTCTTTTTATTCTGAATATTATTATTATTCTAATATTCTAATTTTATATTTTAATATTTTTCATTAATTGTATCGTTATTTGCATTCTTATCACAATAATTTCTTAGTTTTTATTTTATTTTACTTTAGAAATACTTTTTTTCATATTTTTTTAATTAATTTCAATAAATAAGGCAACGTACCGATTTTAACATTAAGTCGTTGATTTCATCGCTATGTTGAGTGAATATCATCGGATCGCGTTAAAAACGGGACGTCCTTCTAAAAAACCAAAAACTTAAAATTCTCATTTTTCAATTGGATCACGGTTAAATGTTAAATTGAACTTGTATTTTCGAAAATTAAAGACAACGCGTGTTTAACGGGATACCAATTTTGGGCGTCACGAGGGTGCTAATACCTTCCTCGTGCGTAACCGACTCCCGAACCCTATTTTTCTCTAGAGTTTTGACGTAGACCTAAATTCGGCCTTCTTTTTATAAAAAAATAATTTTTTTTGTTAAAATGAGAATTTATTAAGTGTCCGATCACACCTAGGAAAAAGGATCGGTGGCGACTCCCTTTTTTTCATTAGAACTGAAATTCGGTTTCCAAATTTTCAAATAACCGCCTCAATTAGCGACCAAGCAAATTTTTACGTCGCTACATATTGCATTGATCTCTTCTTCCTCTACCTATACCTCTACCTTTACCCCTTCCTCTAGAATTGGAAGAAAAAATAAAAGTAGAAGCCTTCAAAGCTTGCTCATCGAAAGTTTATTATGACTCATCTTCTACTCATGCACCAATAAGGAGCTTTGCAACTCATCAAGAGATAGTACATCTATGTCTTTTGACTCTTTAATGGAGCAAACAACATTATCAAATTTCAATGTCATGGAGTGCAAAATATTTTCCACTATGGTGACATTCTTCATCTTCTCACCTTGGAACCACATCTTGTTGCATATTTCCATGGTTCTAGCACAATAGCTAGTGACAAATTCCCCTTCCTTTATCTATAAAGTCTCGAAGTCTCTCCTCAAGACTTGAAGTCGTGCTCACTTCACTCTGGCACAGTCTTGATAGTTTTTCTTCATGGAATCTCATATATCTTGGAAGTTTCTTTGCAAAAAATAGTTTTTAAGATGGGACGATCAATAGCCTAAATGTGATAAATTTTTGCCTTCAAATCTTTCAACTCTCTCTCTTCAAACTCTGCATTCTAGGCATTAGTCAAAATTTCCCCTTCCGTTGGTGCTTCAATACTTGCCCCAACAATTAGTCAATACTCCTTTGACCATAAAAAATTCTTCATTAGCATACTCCAATGGTCATAATGACCATCAAAACGGAGAATGATTGCTTGAACAAAGCTACTCTCTAGGACCATAAATAACAAAAAAAAAAAAACCAAAACTATAATTTTTTGGGGGCTAACTAGATCGAACTAAACTTTAATACCATTGTTGCACTCGCTACTCATAATTTGAGCATTCTATAGGCTATACTATTCAAATGAAGAGACACTCAATTGTGAAGTCGGTTAAGTATCAATCAAGCAAGTATCATGGAAACTAATCTCAGCTGGTATTTCTAAGCTCTACTATTCAGGCTACAAATATTGGTAATAAATTATATTCAATTTTATATAATGTAGTTCTCGCTAATGTTCATGAAAAAGAATTCGATATCTACAATGGTTTTCTTAAACCAGAGCCAATGCCCGGTCTTTTAACAAAGCTTCCACCGCTCTTCTACCTGAAACCAGAGCTCCATCAAAGGTAGCCGAAGTCATATAATCACCACACAAATACAAACCCGGTCCGATGTTGGGATTCTTCATCAAATCCGTAGGTGGTGATTGGTTCGGTTGTGCAAAACCGATTCGATATGTTCTTAAGTGCCGCCATGACTCGACTTTTGAAGCTCCGAACCAACCTGAAAGCTCCTTAATAACCTCAGCTCTTAGATCATTATCGGCGGTGTTCTCGTACAACCCAATCAACGATACCGACGCCAATGCTTTGTTCGAAGGGCCATATGATGGAGCCACATTTGTAGCGAAGAACATGTTGTTGATAATTCCTTTACCTGAACCGTTGAGAAACAGGACCGGATCTTGAACCGGAACTTGATCCTGGTCCACTGAAAAATACAAACAAACAGTACTTCGGGCTGGTTTTTTTCTCTGACCCGGTGGCGGCGTCGGCGACTGTTTCTTTCCCGCCAAAATCTTGTCCACTGCCAGTTGTTCAACCGCCATTATTACCCCGAGTTCGCTTTTGAGGATTTCGCCGTTCTCTAATGTTACCGACGGTGAATTCGAGTCATCGGAATCAACGGAAACCACTTTGGCGTTCAACAGGAGTGAATCGGACGGCAGTTTTGCTGCCAACTGGTTTGGAATTTCGCCGATTCCTTTCGCCGGAAGAGTATTGTCGCCGAGAGCGAGACATTTGAAGACGAAATCGAAGAGTCTCGAAGTAGTTTCAAGCTGTGGGTCGAAAAAAATCCCACCAAAAAAGGGTCTAAAAAACCTTCCAATCATCGGATCCGAAAAACCAATATTCTTCAACAATTGAATCGTCGAAACCTCGTCGGCGCTCATAATATCCTCGTAGGATTTACTCAAAACCCGAACCCTCGTCAAAGCGATAAGCAGCTTATCAAGAACAGACCCAATGGGATTTCCTAGGGACAGAAGGGAATCCGAGAAATGACGCAAAGGATCAGCAACAGTATGGAATTTACCATCGTAGTAAATCCTGGCACCGGAGTAAAACTTCCGGAGATTCAATTCATTGTAATTTAACAGCTTTTGAGCTTCCGGGTAAGCAGTGATGAAGATTTGGAAGCCACGGTCCAAGAGAAAACCATCGACGAAATCGGTACGGACGCGACCACCAACACCATCGGAAGCTTCTAAGAGGAGGAAAGGGATGTTATCGGAGTTGAGACGGGTAGCAGCGGCGAGGCCAGCGAGGCCGGCTCCGATGACGATGACGGGAGCTGTCTTGATGACCGGCGGAGGCTTGGGGGCGAGTTGGGTGGTGGATGCATGGGGAATAGTGAAAAAACGGTGGCTGTATGTGGATTTGGCGGTGGGAGAGAGGAAAGAGAAGCTTGAAGATGGCGGAAGAGTGAGAGGCATTGGATTTTTTTGTTTTGGATTAGACGAGGATGTTGTTGGTGAATCTTTCAATTTTTCAGGGCCATTGCCTTATCCATTTCATATTTTGAATGGGTTAAAATAAGCTCTAAATACCTGTACTCTTAATATAATTAAAATTTAGTCCTTGAATTTAAATTTTCTTCTTTTTAAATTTTAAAATTCAGGTCAAATAGTTAACATCATCAATTTTTTTCTATTAAATTTGTTGATATAATGTTTTGAAATGAGAGAAATACTTAGAATAGGTTTAGATAGGTGATTGAGTGCGATGTGGTGCATAAACGCAAACAAACCCACCCTTACTTAATAGCCATGTAAGAAAAAATAATGAAATTAAATTTAACAAAAATAATTTAACTGTGTCAATAATTAAATTTGTATTTTTTTAATCTGAAAAGTCTTAATTCTGTGAAACAAAATAGAAATTAAACTTCAAATGTGTAAAAAAATATAAATTAACCCATAACATATTTTTAACATTTTGTATTCTGAAAGGAGAAAGAAACAATATTCACCTATTTTAATCGGTGAATTATAAAAAAAATTTATTTAGTTACTAATATTTTCAAAATTTAAAATTTTTAATTATTTTACCATTGAATAACTAACAAAATTTTAATATAACTAATTTTTATTAACATAATAATAAATTTAATCCTCCAATATTTATCCACACAAAACTATGCAAATTAAGCAAAGAAAAACAGATTTATTTATTTTTTGAAGGAAGAGATTGGAGATTAGGTAATGGGTTATGGGTATTTGGGCGAGTGGGGAATGGAAGTGAGCTTGGTGAGAGGTTGATGATGATGATGAATGGGTATGGTATGGGTATTTTTTTTAAATGAAATGGGTATTTGGGTTAGTAAAGGGGTTTTAGAAAAAAAAAATTATATTTTATAATATTTTATAACTTTTTGGTTTTTTAAAAAAAGTTATTTACGTATTTTTAAAATATTTATTTTATATATTTTTTAAAATTAGAATTAAATTGATAAAATATGTAAATATTATAAAATAAAATTTATTATTATGTCAATACAAAAATAATCATATCAAACTTCCATTAATGACCAAAAAATTAAATTTTAAAAACGTTAATGATCAATATAAGTGAATAGATTGACCAAATAGATATACTCTCATAATTAGATGATTATTCATATAGTATATCCTAAAATTTATTTTAATTAATTTAGCTTATTAACTAAATTAACTGATTTTAGATTAATTTTTATTAGTAAGTCTTCGTATATTAAATGCAAATGAAAAAATACGTTTATTATATAAAACTTAAAACATCTAATAAGAATTGAAAATATCATATTTCATGTCAAATAAATTTTAGCTCGTTTGATATTAATATTGTTACCAATGCAGAAGGACGTGGGTTTAAGTGTGCTGAAGTGTATTATTCTTCTATTTATGGGTTTGGGAAATGTTAAAACTTATATGATTAAAACCTATAATGAGATTGTTAAAAAAATCATATTTGATATATATTTTAGGTAATCCAATTATTCATATAAAAACATATTTATATTTGATATTCACATTCAAATTTAGATAACATTTCATTATCTACCATACAAAAACATGAAAATCAACATTTTTTTTTTCAGTTTTGGATTTCAAATGTTGAACAATTGTGCTATACATTAAAGAAAGAAAGAAAGCTGAGAAAATTGCTACTTATTTTAGGCAAAAAGAGAAAGAAAAAAAAAGTGAGGGATTTTGACAAAAAGAAATTTTCATATTCAAATCCTCAAGCTCAACGTGTGTTGAAAGTTCCCCACATGCAACACATATTGTCCCAATGCAATCTTCCGCCTTCCAAGTTCATCAACTACACTCAAATCCTTGCAAACATCCACTTTAAATCTCATCAATGTCCCTGATTTCCCTTTCAAAGAAATTTTCTCGAACCCAATCAAATGTTTCCGAGGCGAGTTGTGCACCGATGGGGGAGTGACGAACAACAAAACCGAGTGGCTTCCCCCGTGCCTTGCCTTGTTTTGAACTCGCAAATGTATGTCAAACGTTACGCTTTTTTTACAAAGTTGTTCGACGGCCTCGACTGAGTTGCAGTCCAACGAGTGGCGACAAACGTGGTCGTCGTCCAAGGGGATGGATACAGTTTGAGGTGCTTTAACAATTTTATGGCTGAATTTGGAGTAGCTTAGCCCATGTCCAAATGAATAAATCGTTTCCCCAGTGTAGAATCTATAGGTTCTTCCCGGGTACCCTTTGGATGGATCTGGTCTCATGTTCATGTTTGTCATTGGGACCTTGTCAAGATATGATTGGGGATACCATGTCATTGGAAGCCTTCCACCTATACAGTGCAAGCCAAAAAAAATTTTAAGGAGCGAGATTATAAATTATATATTTTTATGAGAGTTAAAATAAATTTAATATTTTATTAATTTATATTTTTATAATTTTCAAAATTTAAATTGAAATTGTAACATGCAGAGACAAATTATTATTTTACCATATACTTAACATTTTATGAATTTTAAGATTTAAAGTAATAATTTTCCAGGGAGGGGGCCAGGGCTTACCCCCTTCCTTTCACCCTAAACTTAGAAAGCTTATGTTACTTAAATTCAAATAAAGTGTTAAATACGAGTACATTTAATTTCTTTTCCCCTGCATCGAGAGGGTCACTAGATGGACATATATTTACATTTGTATCATATGTTGGATACAAATACTTAAAGTAAAATGAAAAGTTAGAGCAACAGAAATAGACTCATCCAAGAGTCTAATTACCTACTCAAATCTAAAAATTTGTCCAATATTTAGAAGGGTTTAAAAAAAATATTAGGTTCGAAAAATAAGTTTGAGAAAAAAATTAAGTTTGTTTAAAAAAATTGAATTTGACTCTAATATTCAATATTTGAATCTCGTAACCTAGTCGTTTAGGATTTAAAATTTAGAGTTAGTTATTTATAAATACAAATAAGTGAGGGGGAAGAGACTCCTCCAAGAGAAGTTTTTGAACTACCATTTGCCGAGCAGCTGGTTAAACCCCCAACAATGGTCACTATTGTTCCTAGGTGCTAGTCCAAGTGGTACTATATTCCCCTAAGTGATAATCTATATGTCATAGGTCAAGGGTTCAAACCCTCTCACTTCATGTTCCCTCGGTGGGTGGTCGTGTGCTCCATGTACAGTTTAATTCCTTAAAGTGCTCTCTCTTCGTGAACTAGACCGCTCACGACAATCTAGTTTTCGACGAAGGCAAGAGATTAAACCCCAAACAAGACTTGGGGACAATACCAAGCATTGTTGGGGGTCTGACCAACTACTCAATAGACAACACTCTAAAAACTTAACACTCTGAACACTTCTCGCTAAAGAGTCGCCCTTTGACAAAGTTAAAATTTGAAAGCTGTATTTTACATCAAGTTAGATTTGGATGAATATAAATGATGCTGATTCTGATGCTATTAATGCCTAATGTGTTTGACCTGAACCCAACCCGATGAAACATAACTCAATGAACACCGAAATTCTAGTTTTATACTGATGATAAATGGCTTACTTGGATTATAATACCCAAAAATCACATCAGCAATGGCAGCTCCACCAGCTTCACCAGGGTAACCAACCCAAAGGATGCTTGTAACTTTGTCATTGTGTTTGGCAAACGATATATCAAAGCCTCCACCCGACATTATTACAAGAACCACAGGTCCCTTGGCAACATTTGCAACTTCTTTTATGAGAAGTGGTTGCTGTCCTGGCAAACGAAGGTCAACTCTGTCGAAGCTTTCTCTTTCGAGGGATTGGTCAATGCCCATCACAAGCACGGTGGCGTCGGCTGTCGCAGCTAGTTTCTCTGCTTCCTTTACTTGGGCATTGCCACAAGTCACATTGGAGCAGCCAGGCAGATATTTTGTTGCCACTGAAGCTGTTAGACCCTGCAATGGTGTTGTGTATTTGCATGGAATGCCTGCAAAAGGTTCCCCCATAATGCAAGTTAAATCATATTATTTGGAAAAGTTCAATTACTTTTTTTTATATATACAAAATAGACAAGTACATGATCCAAGCAATGATGCCAGGATTTAGAGTGAGCGTCATATATCAACCTATATTTGGCATGATACATGCGAGAAGTCAAAAAATTTTGGGACCAACTTAAATTATATATTTTTATAATAGTTTATATTTTTATAATTTTTAAATGATTAAATTAAATTTTTATTATTTTTGAAATGTTAAAGTGTAATTTTACTATTACTAATTTAGAATTTTATAAATTATAAAGAGTTTAAATAGAAAATTTTCTATTTTAGGAGGAATCAGGACACCTACCAACCCCCTTGACTTCACCAATGGCATGATATTTGAAAGAGTTTAAAATTATTCAAGATTCGAGTTCAGTCTAACCCGTTTTTTAATTTAATAATATATTAATTTTTTATTTATACATGTAACTATTGAAAATTAAATAAAACTAATTTTTAGAAAATAATATAAACAAACTTAATCGAGTTTAAGTTGACTAGCTTAAACTAAATATGAGACCTACATTTCAAGTTAGGTCAGGTTTATAAAATATGTATAACTTTGATACTATATATAAGTCCAACTCGAAACAAATGTTTTAATAACTAGGCCAATGGTCGAATCAGTTAGACCATCAGTTCTTAATTTAATTAGTTCAACAGTCAATCAACTAATGTTTAAATAAATAATTTAATATTAGTTAATATTAAAAAAATTACAAAACCGGTTCAATTGTCATTTTTGTCCCAGTTTTTCTTTTTATCGATTTCGATTTGTTTGTTTAGAGATTAATTCAACCCCTATTTCTAGACCAATATATCGGTCGATTCTTAGTTCAACCAGTCCGATTCAAATAACACTAGATGAAACCAAGGTTATTGAACCGGATTGACTGGTTGGACAGGGAACTAGTTGGGAGGCATTGAACAAATTGTTCCAAAAATTGAATCAAACTGGTTGAACCGATAAAAAATCAATTGAATCGGACGGTTGAACCAAAATTTTAAATTTTTTATGACTTTTTAAATAAATTTTTTAATCAAACTAGATAGACCGGTTGGACCAAACACGAAATGTTAAATATAAATAAAGAGTTCAATCAAGATAAACGGCGAATATGATGATGGAGTACCTTCGTAATTTCCGATCATCGTTTTGGTGACATTGGCATTGGGTCCAATTACTGCCAAGGTTTTGATAGCAGCGGGCGATAGAGGCAACGACCCAGCAGTGTTCTTGAGCAACACAATCCCTTGCCTCGCAGCATCACGAGCCAACTCCTGATTCTCTGCAGTACACACATCTTTGGGGCCAAGTTTACCGTAAGGTTGCTTTCGAGGATCGCCGTCGAAGAACCCGAGTCTCATTAAAGTAGCAAAATTGTTGGTGATGGCATTATCGATGTCTGATTCTTTCAAAAGCCCTTTCTTCACTGCAGCTGCGGTGTGTTGGCCGAGGAATGATCCACAGTTGAGATCCAACCCTAGTAAACATCAATTCGTTTAGCACTTAGCTAATGGACTATTCACCCAAAATTTTCATTCTTTTAAATAATCATTAAATAACTCAAACTGCGATAACCAAATTGTGATTTTGAATAGATGTTTCAGTTTCGAAGGAAAGAGACTGACCTGCCAAAATTGCTTTGGCAGCAGCTTGTTCAGGTGTCTTGGTATAGTGCTGGTCATCGAAGAACACTTCCACCGAGTCACAATCCGAAACTATGTACCCATTTAATTTCCATTGGCCTCGAATGACCCCAGCAAGAAGATGAGGGTCTGCACAAGTTGGCTTACCATTAACCTGATTGTAAGAACACATAACACTCGCCACATTCCCATCAATAACGCAGCTCTTGAATGGCGGATCAAATGTATCATCCATATCTTGTTGCGTTACCTAACCCATCCACAAATCAATCATGAGTTATCTATTATGTCTACCTTATTCTATGTGTAGTATTAATATTATAGATATTTGTTAAAGTTTAGGTTTGAGTTTTGGTCGAGGTCTAGTCCTAAAAAACACTTGAACATGATTTCAATATGTTTTTATAGCTGGTGTATTGGAAAATATTAAAAAATATATTTTATATTTTTATAAGAAGAAAAAATTACAAAGAGTTTAGATATTGACGTATGCCATTACAAAAATTAAAAAAAAAAATTGGCACATATTAACATTCTAAATGGAAATTTTTTTATTTCACTACTTGTGCATAGAATAATTTAAAATACTAAAAGGATAAATATCACTCATTTAACCTTGCATGTAAAGTTTTCAAACTCTACGAGCACAATATAAAATAATTTTACTTAAAATGTATTAACGTATAATTACTCTATCCATTATCACACAGCGAAAAAGTTTCACAAAGGAATCTAAGATGCGATCAAATGTTTTGATTGTTTTATAATTGTATAACACTCTAAGACATATGACATCATCTTAAATTTGTTTGTAGATTTTTTTTACTCTAATAATGAATAGGATAATAATAGTCTTAAATTAAGTAAATATTTTTTTATTATTTAACTTGAATTCGGGCTAAATCAAATAAAGATCAAATTTATATTGTTTAAATCCGATCCAGCCTGAATTAGTTTAGCTATAAATAAAATTAAAACTTTCGAACTTATAAACATTACCACAGCATTGAAATGGTAGCGGTCGACCCCTTTCCAGTTATCCAAATCATAGGCAGTGTAGTGTTTACAACATGCGGCCACCTTGAGTCGAGAAGGGTTGGCATTATCATCTGTTTGTTGCAAACCTTTGACATAACTTGAACCATATTTACTGCTAAGCAATGGGTCCTCTCCCGGTGTCTCTTGGCCCCTTCCCCACCTCGGGTCTCGGAATATGTTAACGTTGGGTGACCAAAATGTTAGCCCTGCCAACCCAACATTGTACATTGCTCGAGCCTCCGTCGAGACCACCTACAAAAAAAATGGGTTCAAAAACGTATAAACGATGCACGGCACGTCTTATTAAACATCAAAGTCATACCTTGCCAATGGCTTCAAAGAGAGAAGCGTTGAAGGAAGCCGCTGTCAAGATGACTTGAGGAAAGCTTGTCGCTCCCGGAACCAAGCTGCTAAAATTGGTGCCGGGACCGACGTTAGAGACCCCGTGAAGAGCCTCGGACCACCATTCGTATTTCGGTATCCCGAGCCGACTAATGTTCCCAGCACCATTCACTATGTTCAGAATTTTCTCCTGCAATGTGAGCCTGCGTACCAAGTCAGCCACCCTCGCGTCTCTCCCCAACGACGCGTTGCAAAAGCCGTAATGCACGACCTTCCGATCTTTCATAGCATCGCAGGCGAAAACAGCCGGCGATACTTGCCCCACGACTCGAACCGAGATCAATGAAAAACAAATCAAAAAACCAAGAATGAAAATCACCTTAGGTGCTCTGTTTTCAAAAACAGAGATCATTTTTGGCACAATTTCGCTTTTGATCCTCAAAAAAAAAAGTAAAAGAACTAAAAGGAAACTTAAGCTTGGGAAAAAGGGTTTGTTTTACAAT
Source organism: Gossypium stocksii (assembly GCA_020496765.1). Taxonomy (NCBI): domain Eukaryota; kingdom Viridiplantae; phylum Streptophyta; class Magnoliopsida; order Malvales; family Malvaceae; genus Gossypium; species Gossypium stocksii. The sequence continues at coordinate 102,400,103 of CM035631.1, forward strand.
CTTTCTTTCACCATGAAAACTTGTTAAAAGCTTGGTGTAATTTTATTTTTGTAGAAGGAGAGTTGTTAAAACGATTACAACGTTGATGCTCTGTATTAGCCAGTGATGGGAAAATAGGTGAAGATGCTGTAATGATTATATAGTCTTTGCAAAGTTTGGGTTTTTTTGCAAAATCCAAAAAAGAAATCTTTTTTGCCAAGTTTATAAAGTGTGATTTGTTAGTGTAAAAAATAAGAAAGAATGCAAAGTTGAATTTAAGGAAAAAGAAAAAAGAAAATTAGTAGCTTTAATAGTATATCGTAAATCGAGATTTTGGGCTTGTTTTTCTGTCAATTCTGTAACTCACGTCAGGGATCTGGGGATGATATCTCGGCTTCGTTCTTTAGTTTTAGTTTTTCAGCCAAATGGATAAAATGTTAATATTTGCAGTCTGTCCCTTCACTGTTGTAAAGTTTGATATTTAGTCCCTAAGCTTGAATCCCTACTTTTTCGATTTAAAATTTAGGTTAAATTCTTCTATTAATCCATATATTTTAAAAAATTATGAATTTAGTCTTTATATTTTAATTTGATCATTTTTAGTCCTTGTACTTTTTTTTGTTAAATTTTAGTTCTGACCTAAACAATAACAGTTAAATTTGTTTGATTCAATTCAATTACTAGTCATGTACTATGCACATAATTGTAGATTTAGTCCATATGCTCAAAATGGATCATTATAAGTTTGTATACTTTTCAAATTTTCAAATTTCCAAATTTCAATCTCAACACAGATGAGAATTGTTAATCTATTAATTAGATTTTTAGTAAGTAACATGTGGAAATAGCAAAGTTCGCATGACATTACACATATGATAATATGTTTTTCAGATCAGATTTTAAAAATAGCAAAGCTTAATAAATTTAACAGTTGTCACTTGGTAAGGACTAAAATTTTAAATTTTGAAAAGTATAAAGACTTAAAATGACTAAATTAAAGTATGTCACGGTCCACCCGTGAGCAAAGCTACTTGAAGCATGGAAACAAGTCTGGAATGGAACGAACACAAGAAAACTAAACCACGAGGTTGTCAGAATGTCACGAAAGACTCTAAAAGTCCATGTAGAAGATTTCGGAAGCTAAAAAACTATCCACACTTGTATGGCATTTAATAAGGTAGGAGCTTATCGATATAAGTGAAGGCTTTCTCTCTTGTTTGTACACAAGCTAGCTTTTGAGTGAAATATACTTTCACATTCTCTCATTTCTCTTGTGTTTTCTAAAACCCTTCTTTGTATGTTTATTTAATGCAAAGCCTCATCAAGTAAGGATCGAAGGTTGATTTAAGATTGTTGTCGTGGGAATTGAACTTAAGATCACACATGAACAAAATTTACAACTTTCGTAAAATACAGAATTAATAGCAAAATTTAACCTAAAATTTGTAGTCTATGTTTGCCACCTTTTGTACTTCTTGTCAAAATGTGCTTACTTTCAAGTATTCCTACTAAGTTCATAACTATTTGTTTCTAAAGTTAGTATCATTGTATAGTTATGTTTAGGGGGGAAATTAAAAAATTGATTTATGAGACGGTACTGAATTGTAAATTTCAAAGAGAATCAAAGTACAATTTTATTATAATATTAACTTGTAAATTCACAAAATTTAAAGTACTAAATGGCAATTTTACCAATTTGGGTTATACGGCTGATTTCTTTGTTTATTTCGTTTGAATCATTCTTTTGGAGAACCCGAAGCTAAGAAATTAAGTTATTAGATTCGCTTTTTTTTTAACTAATAAACATATAATTTTAAATAAATAAATATAAAAATAATTTTAAAATTTTTAACCAACATGAACGAATAAACTTAAAAATAAACAAACAAACATGAACAGAAATCTGTTTGTTCAAGCTCGATTTATTTACAAACCCTAGCAGCTAACTCCTTTTCTCCACCACTACCATCACTGCTTATGGAGTCAATCGATTTCTCAGTTTAGCTCAATCAATTTATGGATTAATTAAACTTTTGTCTTATTTCAAATTGATTTATCGATCGATTTCTAATTCAAACTAATTTGAACAACTTTAAATTAAATTTATGTCCAATATTATGTTAATAATTACTTAATTATTTAATTTTTAAATTAGAATTAACTATTATTAACTTATCCAATATAATGAACATTCACAAATATAAGTTTCATAATTCATAGGTAAAACATATAATAATAATAATAATAATAATAATAATAATGAAGAGAAAAACGGCCCCTATGGTTTACGGCAAGTGAATCGCGTGTTCTTATAGGTCCGTGGTGAAGTTTTAAGATACGGAGCCTTGCAAGTTGAAAGTACCAAGTTGCCACTGTTTTGGACAGTATATGATGTGAAGCCGACGTTGTTGTATTTTACACCCCACCCCTTCTAAAATACAGTTTTTTTTATTTATATCTTTTATAATCAATGAAATTTTAAATTAATAATAATAAAATTATATTTTGATCTCTAAAAATAATAATAATTTAATTTAATTTTTTAAAAACTATAAAATATTAACAATTAAATAAAAATCTTTTCTATATATATTTAATTTAATTCGAATTTAAATTAAATAAATTAAATTTATATAATTTAATATTATTATTTTTTAAATATTATTATTATTTAAATTAAATAAAATGTAAGCAAACATGAGGGATGAGATTGAGGAAGATAGTAAATTTATTCAATAATTAAATATTCATCTGATTGAACCATGATTTAACCTTAAATTAGTTTGAATTTAAATTATAATATTTTATTTTTTTAGTGTATTTTGATATTTTGAGAACAATTTTTATATATTTTAAATAAATGTTTTATTATTATTTAAATTAGGCATAAATGAATGAAATTAGATTATTGAATATGAACAAAGTTGTGGCCGGCACTTTTATTTCTCATTATAGATTTCATTCCCTAGATTTCCCTCTAAGGTACCTTTATACAAAAATTAATACATAAAATCCTTATGAATTTAAGACAATAAAAAGAACCCTAGATTTCCCAACAAGGTATCTTTATAAATAAAAATAAAATAAAATAAAATCCTAATGAATTCAAGACAATAAAAGAATCTTACATTCGCTGATTATTGAGTCTTACCTTGATTGATATTAGCATTGTTGTCAATACAGAATGATGTGTATTCGATTATGTTGAATCGTATTGTCCTCCTATTTAAAGGTATGAGAGGGGGCTATGAATAGTTTCTAAACATTGTATAAAAAAAATAGATATTATAAGAACATATAATGATATTAATATTCAAAAAATAACCCCTAGATTTACCAATAAGGTATCTTTTATACAAAAATTTTAAAAAAAATAGTTATGAATTTAAGAGAATAAAAAAATAGCTATACTTTATCCATGAATCTATATAATATGATAATTATTATGATAATATTTTTTTCTTTTTTATATTTTTATGTAATTAGGAGTATCACCATGGTGTGGTTTGACTTTTTATTACTTTAATATAATAAATTTTTTATAATCAATTTTATTTCTTAAAACATACAAACAATTTTTTTTTTTCATTCAATATTATCTTTTACATTTTAGGATTTGATTTATAAATGGTCTATTTGATTTTAAAAAATTCGATATCTAAAATTAACTATTTATAAAGAAAATGATAGAAAAGTTACTCCATAACTCTAAAATAGAGTTGTCCATGGTCGGGCCCTAATAAAATTCCAGACCCAATTGATAGGCCTGACTCTAGCCCAACTTGAAAAATGGATTTAAATTTTTCTCAAACGCGGTCCAGATAAAAAATGTTAAAACTCGAGCCTAGCCCGCTTAGATTAGTTTTTTTATTTTATTTTTCTATAAAAATTAAAAAATATATATAATACATCAAAAACACTAAAAATATTGAAATAAATGTTTCCCAACAAATTGAAAATAAATTTAAAATGTCTTTATACTTAAATAACAATAAGATAAGTGTAACTTAACAAGTAGATGTCTCTAAAATAGTAGCGAAATTAACAATAAAACAAGTTATACAATATCCAAACAATAATAACAAAATAATAGCAATATAATAATAAAATTGTAGCAAAACAACTTTTTCTTTTTTGCAAATTTGGGCCGGACAAGGCCAAAAAACCTTACATGACCCGTTTTCTAAATATGTCTTTTTTTTTTTGCCCAATCTCATTTCTCGAACTTATATTTTTCCCCAACTCCTCCCAATTAAATTTAAACTACAAAAATTATAGAAACGAGCAAATTAAATACGAAGAAAAAAACTCCACTTGAAGAGTGATACTATGGTTGTTAATTTTTAATACCTTAGTAATAAAATCAACACCAATGATTGCTTTATTGTTGACCAAACTTCATATGAAAAGAGAAATATAAACATTTACAAATTTAAAATACAATATAGAAACACATAAATTAAATAATAAGAAGAAAAATAATCTACTCGAAGAGTGACAATATGGTTCGCAATTTAGAGTACCTTAATTAGTGATAAAATCAACATTAATGGTTATTTTATTATTGACTGAACTTTATACGAATGTGTTTAAATTCAAGTGGTTAACTTTAAAAATAATGTATTTTATAAAATCGAGCTCTAACAAAAAAAGAGATTAGTATTCAAATAAAATAACAATTTAGATGTAAATAATTAATTAAAAATATAAATTTATCAGTAATAAAAAATAATTAAAGCTTGATTAGAGTCGAAAGATACTGATTTACCAACATCTTGTTTATCTTGACATGACAAATAAAAAGTAAAAAGTACACATATCAATAATATACACTAATATTATAAAAAAATATAAACAAATCCTTTACGTATATATACACAGATAAAAAAATTGTAACCTTCAAATGAAATAAAAAAACTAAAATATAACTCTCAAAAAATTAAAAACAATTTAATATATATAAATAAAAATCATTTACTTAACAATAAAACAAAAAATTTAACTCTCAAGAGTTAAAAATAATAATTTGATATAAATAAGAATAATTTATTTAACAATAAAAAATATTAATTAAAATATGTAATACAATTATATAATAAATAGTGAGATAATAAATTTTCATAATTTATTTAATATATTTGGAATATCAAGAATACCCTTAATATATGTTGAAATATAAAAACAATTAATTAGAAAAAAATTGAATTTTTTGGACATTAAATCATAAATAATTAAAATGAAAACTGAAATTTAAATTAACTTTGTGCAATTGAAGTTAAAAAGATATTTAAAAAATTAAAACTAATAATTTTTTAATAGTGAATCATTTTGACATTTTATCATTTCTTAATTTCATTTTTATTTTGTTGAACCGAATTAAATTGATAAATATTTTTTATTAACGAATCTAAAAGAATGTTAATATAGATATTTATAGTGCCCTTAGTAACTCCTAATTACTCCTTTAAGAGTTGAAAATATATATTATGTAATACCTTTCGCCCGACTCGATCGTCGGGTCCCAATTTCAAGATGCATATTCGTTGCCAAAGCAATTACCGTTAAATATAAAATAAATAAATCATTCAATTATACAATCATGTCATAAACACATTCATATTATGATACACAATCAATTCCAAGTCTCAATTGAGCTTACGGAAACTCAATTGTTAACCCGAGCAGGAGATAGAACTAAACTGAAAATTTTCATGAGTGGGAAGAGGGTATTGTGATGCCGAGGGCTTGGTATTGCGATACTAGATACAATATCCAAACGTGAAAATAAATCATATGGGTATCACGATATCCAGGTCTTGGTATCACGATCCCGAAGGCAATAGCCAAACTTCCCAACTTGATGACCAAATTGCAAAACCTTCAAAATAATACAAAATGGACATCGTGATATCCAGGGTGTGGTATCGCGACACCGAAGACAGTTGATTATGTCCTATTTTTGGTAAAAATTAGGTCATTTGGTAATTATTTCATGTCAGCCTTTCAAACTTACCATTTGGTGCATTTTGCACAACTTTTTCCTACACAAAAACATACCAAATACAAGCCAAAGCATAGTATTTAACCAATTCCAATAATCTATTCCAATATAGCTTCTATTTGACATCAAAACAAACTAATTTCATATGTTCAAACTCAATCTATGGCTTATCACAATACCAAAACATATACAAATATATATATATATATATATATATGAAGATTTGCCTTCCCAAAATCAAACACCAGCTTAAGTTCAACCAAAGCTATCCTTCCAAAGTTAACATATCTAACATGCCTAACATAACAAGTCACAACAACAAGTGACATCCACAAGGTGAGTTTCTATCTATAATCAATCATGTAATTTGCCAAGTATATAACATACCAATTCATATTATTTAAGTAACCAATTCGATCATGAATAAAGTAATCATGTATGTATACCAAAGCTTTATATTCAAATCATTCACTAATACTTCATTTGAAAATTTACATTTCGTGTCATCTCGATTTCTCATTTCATATAATCTATATCACCCAATAAAACTTAGTAAACAAACTTAATTACACAAGTATCTCTAGTATAATAATTGCTCATCCAAGCTGAATACATATTCGTGTCAGGTTACCCATCTGAGCTAAACCTTTAATGACACATCAAATTATTTAACCAAGTTGAAAATATACATGTAATGTTACCTGTCCGGGCTGAACCTTTAAAACGACATCAAGTTGCTCATCCGAGCTAAACCTGTGTCACATGTATTTTCGAATTCGCAAAAAATGTTGGATCTCGGTAATCTTTGGTAATCAATTTGTATCCATGTGTACAAGACCTTTACTAAGTTTATCAGGGCAATTTCAACATATAAGCTCATATTTATTTCTTTACAATTTAGTCCAGATCTCACCTTTTGTACCAATTCGAAAACAATCCAAATTTCAATTAAACATACATATATTTATAATTCAAATACACAAAAATTTAAACACAATTATACCATATGAACTTACCTGGTTAAATAAGCAAACAAGTTGAATTGTAAAGGCTAATCAATAATTTTGCCTTTTCCTCGATAATCCTTGGTTTGGTTCAATCCCCAATCTATACAATAATTCAATTCAATTTATCAATTCTGAATAGTTTATAATATTCTATCATAAGCATGGATCAGTTCTATTTTACTTTTCAAATGCCCCTAAAGTTTTACATTTTATTCAATTTAGTCCTTAAAACCAAATTTGCAATACCTTTTAAATTTGAGCTTCAATTTCGAAACCAATCTCAATTACATCCTTTTAAGACTCTATTGTCGATAATACAAAAATTTTACACCAATTTCAAAATTTATACACTTTAGTCCCTATGTTCAAAACTAGTAATTCAATTTTCCAAACTAGTCCATTTCGCTTCTAAGCTTAAAATCTAACAATTTAGTACCAATTTCTTCAAGTATTCATTAATGGAAACTTTTGGAAACTTTAAAAATTTTACAAATTGGTACATGGGCTAACTAAGTCAAGCTCTTATGACCTCAAAAACATAAAAATTACAAGAAAAGTACTTGAATTAGCTTAGAATTTAGGGACCGAAATCTTTGAAGCTCAAAAACATAAAATATATATATATATATATAAGTTGTTGTTAAGGTATTGACTCAAAGGTCAGTTTTAGGTTTTAAAAATTTTTAGATTTTAAGTTCGAGCCTACCATACGATAATATTTAAGTTCTCTTTCAGATTTATCATAATTATAGTTACTTTAGGTTGAGTTAGTTGTTTTTTATTCTAATTCTAATTAGTTTGAGTTTTTCAATCTAAAAATATGTGCTTGTAATAATTAATTTGTTTGAAGAGGGTTATATAGTTGTAAGTTGTAACTTAAATTTATATATAATATTTTTTTGAAAAAGTAATTTTATTTTTATTTAAAAATAAAAAAATATCTTTATAATTAACGTTAATTTAACCAAATGTACCCTTTTTCTAAATTGGTCTTTAATTTCGAAAACATTCTAATTGAATCATCAAAGTATTAGTATTGGATCAATCAAAATCAAATCCTTCCATGAGCTTAGCTAGTTGTCAATTTAAACATTAAATGCTAGTTCGAATATGATAGAGAACATTTTCAAAATACATGGATTAGATTTTAAACATATGTGTACTTGTTGTATAAATAACTCGAATCTAACAATTAAAAAATTAAATAATGCTATTAAATTTATGAAGATTATTTTTTTTATTAACACGTTAGATCTAAATAATTCATGTAGTTGGTAATTTAACACATACACCCAATATGCTCATTATAGCACATTTCACCTTGAACTACGCTTCATTCAAAATTAACATTTATTTCAAAATTTCAAATCTTTTTGAAGTTCAAAACCTTTGAAATGCTTAAAAAAAATTTCCAAGTCCAAGCATCTATAGTCACTAGGGAAACCACATCTCAAAAGAGTAGGCACTTTGCAACAATGTAAGTCACCTCGCTATAATTGAGGAAATCCTCACCATTTCGAAGGATAGTAAAAGTTCAATGTCTCAAATGAGGTCACTTTATAACCTCTCTTTTGATCAAGGGACAATTGTTATACCTATACCTCACAAACTTGTTTTGCATCCTTGCAACCTCACAAGTCAATGCCCTTGACTAGGAAGAATCATCTGGTGAGCTAAGGATGCCTGCGAACTTAGGATATTGTAGCCCCAAGACCTCACAACCCAATACCATTAAGACCATGCACTAGACACTGACAAATTATTTGTTACTCATACATTACATATATATGTTCCTTTGACATGACAACTCAAACTTATGATGACAAGGTATCAATAGCTTGGTTAAATCCTAAAGAGTTTAGAACTAATATGTGAATGATCAAGAACAATCCTTTAAAAGCCTACCAGCATAAGAAGAATAGAAGGTCAAGATACACTCTTTGTGCTAACACTCTAAACTCACTCTTGTCCCTCTTTCCAATCCAATCCTCTTTGGGTATTTGTATTCCAATCATCTTAATCTCCCTACAACCTTTCACCCTCTTGGGTGAACTGTCATAACCACCATAACTTCTTCCTTGTATCAACAACTTTTTTTTTTCATTTCATTGTATCAATTATAATATATTAATTGAAGGCATTACTGAGAAGCATTCATAAGCATGAAAATTACATCCTTTAATGTAGCATTAACAATGATACCTTAATTAAATATCTAACAAATACATAATTAATCTGTCGGACCTGTGTTCTATTTATTTTTGTGTTTGCTTGAGTTTTCTTTGCAATCTTGTTTCCTATCAGGGATGGGTCAACCAGTCAGGAGAGTGAAGGATCTGGAACGGGAATCACAATGTGGCCTCAGGTTCCTTTGGATCGTGCGGACGACATCTTTGCCTTTAGGCTTGATTCTCCCCTCACTCGTGGTTGCAGGTATACGATTCTGACTTTTGTCTCTGATGTGGTTCCTTTTTTGTTTCACCAAAGTGATTTTGCTGCCTCATTTTGACCGTACTTGGGAAGCTCCTTGTTCTCCCCTTTCTCCTATGATCTATATGTTGTGCGGATGGTGTTGCCCGCTTTGGCTTTGTTTCCAAGGGTTCGGGTCTTGGTTTTTTAGCCTTCGGGCTCTTTCTCTTGGGTGAGTTTTTGGACTCGTTGATTTGGAGTTTTGCTTCTACCAATCTTAATGATTGTTGAAATTTTTCGCTTTGAATGAAGCAAACTTTAAACGTATCACTTTAACAAAGAAAAACAGACCACTTTTAAGAAACTTACAATCATCCCCTTCCCATTAAGGTAAATGTCGGTTGAGTCGGATTTTTTGAATCATCTTTTATAATTTGATTCGGTTCAATTTAATTATCAATTTTTTTATATTAATTTTTTGCCTTTTTCATAAATATTTTAAAATACAATAAATTTTTTAAATTTTTTAAATTTTACTATCTTAAATATAAAATATTTATGTTTATATCATTAAAGATTAAAATTAATTATAAATTAAATAAAAAACCAAATTTAATTCAATTTCAAATAATTATAGTTTTTAAATTTACATTCAATAAACCGGCCAAACATCTCGATTTCACTCGATTTTCTATTTTCCTTATTTCCACTTACGGTCATTGTAATAAGCATCAAACAATTCGATATTGTTTCTTTTTTAATCAAAACCCTTGAATTCCTTTTTTAAAAAAATGGGGAAAAAATAAACAAATTACTGTAATAAATAGACATAAAAAGTTTTTAGTACTTAAAAAAATCCAAGTTTTAAAAACTTAAAAAGGAAAAAATTATACCCATGCTTGATTTGTCTCATTAGCCATTTTTTACGATTAAAAAAATCCCCTCCAATCTATCTTATCTTTCTCCCTCTTCATATCTATTGGTTTAAGACTCGATAGTTATTCTGTCATTATTATTGTTTTTTTTTATAGAATGACTAAAATTATCATAACCCCTCTTCCAACTCATAAATAAGAGAATAATGTATTTCAACGCACTCGAATTCACGTCCTCTTATATTAACAACAATACTCATACCAATCAAACTAAGATTCAATCGGGTTTTTCAATGAAATGTTAATTCATGAACTTGTTTTTGAAATATAACCTAGGTAATTTTAAGAACCCATTTTTGTTTTTTTTCTTCAGAAAATATTTAACAACCCCATTGTTGAAAATGCCTTTAATGGACGAAAATATTTTATTTTTAAAAATATATCTATAAAATTATCTCAAATAAATTATTATCAATGAAGTGGTAAGAGATTTTTACATGTATTTATTGGTCATGTGTTTGATTTTTGAATAATGTTTTTTAATTATTTTATTTGAAGATTATTTAAAAGTATGAAAAGATTAAAATATCATTATAATAATATGAAGTACCCTTTAAAATAAGAGTATTTTAATAAATATTCACAATTAAGTTGGGGTTGAGGTGACTCGTGACACTAAATTAGTCATTTTATATATAGTATAGATGAGTAGTAGAAATGGTGAAATTAAGGAAATTTTCTATAGAGACCATTGTACTAAAAGTTGAATTGCATTTTCTATAAAGAAATTTGCCCCTTCTACTAAAAAAATTGGCAAATTAGTCTCTATATGTTAAATCAAAAAGTAAATTGGTCATGTAACGCCCCAAATTTTTAATTTTCAGCTTTTGTGAATTTGTGGCTTGAAATTTTCTGAATGTGTTTCTACGTTAATTTGACATAGTTATATGTTTGCTTAAGTGGTTATGTGCCTTGGGGAGTGTTGGGGAGGTCCCAAGTTTAGGCCTTAGCTTGAGCTAAATTTTGGGTTTTTATTGAATAAAGCTTAACTCTTGGTAATCAGGCTTTTAAGTGAATGCTGGTAAAAATAAGATAGAATGGGTCTGCTGGTCTAGTGGTTAAGTGGTATGGTTATGAGTGAGAGGTCTCGTGTTTGAATCTCCGTTGTGGCAAGAGTATTATTTTTTTTGCAAATTTCGGCTAGTGTTTGAAGTGGTTTAGAATACTGTAATAGGGGTTATCAAAATATTTTCTGATTAGTTCCTTTTTGAGAAAAACCTATTCTCTTTTCCCTAATCTTCATTGCTACCATTTTTTCTAAAAATTCCCTTTCCTATTATATTAATTATCAATTTTTTTATATTAATTTTTTGCCTTTTTCATAAATATTTTAAAATACAATAAATTTTTTAAAATTTTTAAATTTTACTATCTTAAATATAAAATATTTATGTTTATATCATTAAAGATTAAAATTAATTATAAATTAAATAAAAAACCAAATTTAATTCAATTTCAAATAATTATAGTTTTTAAATTTACATTCAATAAACCGGCCAAACATCTCAATTTCACTCGATTTTCTATTTTCCTTATTTCCACTTACGGTCATTGTAATAAGCATCAAACAATTCGATATTGTTTCTTTTTTAATCAAAACCCTTGAATTCCTTTTTAGAAAAAAATGGGGAAAAAATAAACAAATTACTATAATAAATAGACATAAAAGTTTTTAGTACTTAAAAAAATCCAAATTTTAAAAACTTAAAAAGGAAAAAATTATACCCATGCTTGATTTGAATCATTAGCCATTTTTTACGATTAAAAAAATCCCCTCAAATCTATCTTATCTTTCTCCCTCTTCATATCTATTGGTTTAAGACTCGATAGTTATTCTGTCATTATTTTTTTTTTATAGAATGACTAAAATTATCATAACCCCTCTTCCAACTCATAAATAAGAGAATAATGCATTTCAACGCACTCGAATTCACGTCCTCTTCTATTAACAACAATACTCATACCAATCAAACTAAGATTCAATCGGGTTTTTCAATGAAATGTTAATTCATGAACTTGTTTTTGAAATATAACCTAGGTAATTTTAAGAACCCATTTTTGTTTTTTTTCTTCAAAAAATATTTAACAACCCCATTGTTGAAAATGCCTTTATTAATATTAAATTTGGTGGACGAAAATATTTTATTTTTAAAAATATATCTATAAAATTATCTCAAATAAATTATTATCAATGAAGTGGTAAGAGATTTTTACATGTATTTATTGGTCATGTGTTTGATTTTTAAATAATGTTTTTTAATTGTTTTATTTGAAGATTATTTAAAAGTATGAAAAGATTAAAATATCATTATAATAATATGAAGTACCCTTTAAAATAAGAGTATTTTAATAAATATTCACAATTAAGTTGGGGTTGAGGTAACTCGTGACACTAAATTAGTCATTTTATATATAGTATAGATGAGTAGTAGAAATGGTGAAATTAAGGAAATTTTCTATAGAGACCATTGTACTAGAAGTTGAATTGTATTTTCTATAAAGAAATTTGCCCCTTCTACTAAAAAAATTGGCAAATTAGTCTCTATATGTTAAATCAAAAAGTAAATTGGTCATGTAACGCCCCAAATTTTTGATTTTCAGCTTTTGTGAATTTGTGGCTTGAAATTTTCTGAATGTGTTTCTACGTTAATTTGACATAGTTATATGTTTGCTTAAGTGGTTATGTGCCTTGAGGAGTGTTGGGGAGGTCTCAAGTTTAGGCCTTAGCTTGAGCTAAATTTTGGGTTTTTATTGAATAAAGCTTAACTCTTGGTAATCAGGCTTTTAAGTGAATGCTGGTAAAAATAAGGTAGAATGGGTCTGCTGGTCTAGTGGTTAAGTGGTATGGTTATGAGTGAGAGGTCTCGTGTTCGAATCTCCGTTGTGGCAAGAGTATTATTTTTGTTGCAAATTTCGGCTAGTGTTTGAAGTGGTTTAGAATACTGTAATTGTAATATCCCGAATTAGGGCCTAATCGGAATAGTGGTTTCGTGACCACAAATCCGAGGTAGAAATAATTATATTATAATTATTTTGATGTTTATGATATGATTTTATGATGGTGTGAAAATTTCGTGAAGAAATTCTAAGCGTAAAGTGTTTAATTTGGAGTTAGGGATTAAATCGAATAAGTTGCAAAACTTGCATTCTAGAAGTTTTTAGTATGAAATTGCTTTGAAATATTAATTAGGAGGTCTTAAATGGTAATTAGACCAATTTTAAGTTCATGGACAAATTAGGACATGGGAGGAATTTTTGAAAGTTTAGTAAGGAGGGGTATTTTGGTCATTTGGTTATTAACATGAATTAAAAGGGAAAAATAACACAAAATTGTTATCATCTTCATTTGGTTGCTGCCGAAACTTGTTCTCTCCATAGCTAGGGTTTCTTCAACTTTCAAGCTTCATAGTAAGTGCATCTAAGCCCCGTTTTTAAAGATTTTTACGTTTTTGAGATCCCGGTAGCTTGATAAAGCTTATGTTAGCATTATTTTAAGTTAGGGTTCACATTTGGAAAAATACCCATAGGTGAAATTTGTGTATTTTGATGTTTTATGATAGAATATGAGGTTTTAAATTATGTTAGACAACTTGTGCTACTCGGTTTTGAGCAAAAACGAGTAAAACGGCTTAATCGGTAAAAATACATATTGTTCATAAGTATGTGTTTTAGTGGGAATTTGAGAATTCTAATGGTAAATAAATGATCAGCATGTCTTAAAACATAAGAATTTGTGATAAAGTAAATTTCCGAGCTTTGGGGCAAAAGTGTAAATATGCAAAAGTTTAGGGGCAAAATTGTAATTTTTCCAAAATTTGAATTAAGGTCTAATTTTAAAAATGTGAATATTAAACAAGCTAAATGTGTTATTTTAGATCAAGAAAGACGTGGAATCGACCTCAATCGGGGAAAAGAAAAGATTACGGACTAAATTGCAAAATCGTTGTATTTTGGTACTAAGGTAAGTTCATATGTAAATAATGTAACATAACTGTTATTTTTAAGTTAATTGATGTTATTTATATGATATGTTGATTTTTATTATGAAATATATGCTTTGTGGTTATTTTTGAACAATATGCAAATTATATGTGTTACTTGTTAAATATAAAATACTACCGAGTATTGGTTCCGGTATTATGTGGAAGACGGCAAGGATAAGTGATCGAGGAAAATCCCGTTTGAACCTTAGGAATAGATTAGGATACAAGTGACATGTCACTAGGATGGTTGAGCATCCGAACTCGTTGAGTTGAGTCCGAGTTCACTTATGGATGCAAATGTTTGAACTCGTTGAGTTGAGTCCGAGTTCGTGAAATGTAACTAGGCATCCGAGCTCGTTGAGTTGAGTCCGAGTTCACTTATGGATGCGAACGCCCGAGCTCGTTGAGTTGAGTCCGAGTTCACTTATGGGCGGGTTACATGATGGATTGATTACATATGTGGCATTTATGTGCAAATGATCCGTGTATCCGAGTTATATTCCGATGTGTTCAACGGGTAAAATTCTAGCGGAATGGAAGAATACTCAAGGTGTAAGTGACAATTCAGTAATGTTGAGAAATGGCCACATTGGACAGGTATGTACTTAACCCTCGGGTTGAAATTCGACACAACAACAAAGATGTGGTAAGATGAAGTATGATGATTAGAATGGTGACATATGTTTGGTGATGCTATGTTAATGTTGTTTGGCATAATGACTTTGTTATGTTACTTGTTATTTGCATGTGAACTTACTAAGCATTTATGCTTACTCCCTCCTTTTTATTCATTGTAGTTTTGGACAAGCCGGCTCGAGAATCGGGATAGGTCGAAGACTCGATCACACTATCCGAAGGACTTTTTGGTAAACGGCTTATAGAACTTAGAATGGCATGTATAGCAATATACCTACTATGTGTAAATAATCTTGTGATATGGTGGTGTTTGGTTGAGGAAATGCTTGATAATGATGAGTCATTGAAATGGCCAATATAGGTTATGTTTGATGTCATGAAAGAATAATGGATTAATTAGTACATGGAAGCTTTTATGAAAATGGAACTAGCCATAAAACAGAACATTGCAGCAACACTGATGTGAGTTTGAAAATTCACTAAAAATCATAGAAATCGAATTTGGTAATGTATTAGTTATGAAATTGAAGCTTATTGTGTCTACTTTCATATGGAAGAAGCAAAATAGGTAAAGGAGTTACACGTTAGAAGATATTTGAGTTTTAGTGAGACAGGGCCAGAACGATTTCTGGATCCCCTGTTCTAATTTTGAAAATTCACCATAAATTGTACAAAAATAATTAGGAGGTGTATTTTATATGCTTAGAATCCTTATTGAATCTAGTTTTAATAGAGATAAACGGCACAATCATATGAGTTTTTTACAGGGAGAAAAGTGGTCCGTAGTAAACAGAGGTCAGTACAGTCAAGTTCTGAAACAGGGGCAACTTTAACTAATAAACTGTACTAATCGGCCCAGCCAAAAATTCTAGAAAAAAATTAGTGAATAGATATATGAGTCTAAATTCAGGGAAAATTTACGGATCTTGATTTCGAGTTTTGTAACTCGAGATATGATTTTTCGAGCGACCATGACGCAGGAGATAGTTTATTCCGAAAATGAAAATAGTTTTTGTAAAGTTGTTTAAAATGATAAATTACGTTTAGTGACGCCTCAAGCTCGACTCCGGTGACGGTTTTGGGCGTGGGGACGTTACATTTGGTGGTATCAGAGCAGGTTTAGTCGGTTCTCGGACTAACGTGTTTTATGTACGGATTTTGCTATACATGCCATATGTGTATATTGTGATAGTGTGACGACTTCTGACCTTTTAAATGATTTTTTTTATAGTAAATGGATCCCGATCCAGCTGTGGCTGATGAAGTAGAGAGTAATGCGCCAGCTCCGGCTGAAGGGGCAGCGCCGACTGAAAACCCACCACCTACTGTTGGTCAGGGAGGAGAAAGGGATCGAGAAGCCTTTCTCCAAATGATGAGTGCATGGTACACGGAGTTCGTTCGTACGAACCCGAATGTACGACCTCCCCCACCTCCCCCAATTCCTCAACCTGTGCCCCAGATGTCTCTAGATGTGGGTACGATGAAATTCCAAAGAACTCCAGTTGATAAAATTCGTAAGCTCGGGGCCGAAGAATTCAGAGCTAATGTAGATGATGATGCGGAAAAAGCAGAGTTCTGGCTTGAGAATTCTACCCGGGTATTTGATGAATTGTCCTGCACACCTGAGGAATGTTTGAAATGTGCTATATCTTTGTTGAGAGATTCAGCATATAATTGGTGGAAGACACTGATTTCCGTGGTACCGAAAGAGAGGGTAACTTGGGAATTCTTTCAAGATGAGTTCCGGAAGAAATACATCAGTGAAAGATTTATTGATCAGAAGCGTAAAGAGTTTCTTGAGCTAAAGCAAGGTAGTATGACAGTCACTGAATATGAAAGAGAGTTCGTCAGACTGAGTAAGTATGCTAGAGAATATGTTCCTACCGAGGCCAAGATGTGTAGGCGCTTTGAAGACGGGCTTAATGAAGAAATTAAAGTATTTGTTGGGATTCTTGAATTAAAGGAAATGGTGGTACTTGTCGATCGAGCTTGCAAGGCTGAAGAATTACTTAAAGAGAAGAAAAAGGCAGAATCTGAAACACGAAATTGGAAGAAAAGACCAATGACAAATGCACCCTCACAGCAATCCGGAAAGTCAAGAAATATGAATCCTCGTTCCCAAGTTTCAGCTGGACAATCCTATGGGAATTTTAAGAAGCAAAATGTGGGTCCAAAGTCCCAAACTACTTCGACAGCCAGTGTAGGGAACACGAGATTTGTTAAACCCGAATGTCAGCGGTGTGGCAGAAATCATTTTGGTCCGTACAGAGCAAACGAATGTTTCCGGTGTGGTTCTCCGGATCATTTTATTAGAGACTGCCCAGAGAGAATTGAAAAAGAAAAATTTCAGAATACAAAAGCTAGTGGTGCAGATTCGCGAGGAAGGTATCCAAGAAAAGCTGGGAGCGAGGCAAGTAGCAAGAATGTAGCCAGAGATGCAGCAGTTAGATCTGAAGGAAGGGCTCCGGCTAGAACTTATGCTATTAAAGCTCGTGAAGATGCTTCCTCACCCGATGTGATCACCGGTATATTTTCTCTCTATGATGTTAATGTTACTGCTTTAATTGATCCCGGTTCTACTCACTCATATGTATGCATGAAATTGGTGTCTAGCATGAATATACCTGTTGAAAATACAGAATTTATGATTAAAGTGTCAAACCCGTTAGGCAAATGTGTTATAGTTGATAAAGTATGCAAGAAATGTCCTTTAATGATTCGGGGTTATTACTTTCCGGCCAACTTGATGTTGTTGCCGTTTGATGAGTTTGATGTTATTTTGGGTATGGACTGGCTGACATTGCATGATGCCATAGTAAATTGTAACAGAAAGTTATTGAGCTAAAGTGTGAAAGTGGCGAAACTCTGCGGGTTGAATCAGATAAATCA
Organism: Gossypium stocksii; assembly: GCA_020496765.1. NCBI lineage: Eukaryota > Viridiplantae > Streptophyta > Magnoliopsida > Malvales > Malvaceae > Gossypium > Gossypium stocksii. Next base: position 102,417,942 of record CM035631.1, read on the forward strand.
GAGGCATTGTCTAGTGTAATTTCTTCAATGGCAGCTCAGAGATATTTGAGAAAAGGTTATGAAGCCTATTTAGCATATGTGTTGAATACAAAGGAAATTGAAAAGAAAGTGGAATCAGTGCCGATTGTATGTGAATTCCCAGATGTATTTCCTGAAGAATTGCCGGGTTTGCCCCCAGTTAGAGAAGTAGAGTTTGGTATTGATTTGATGCCGGGAACAGCTCCGATCTCGATTGCTCCGTATAGAATGGCACCAACAGAGTTGAAAGAATTAAAGTCGCAGTTGCAAGAGTTGACAGACAAAGGCTTTGTGAGACCGAGTTTTTCGCCTTGGGGTGCTCCGGTGTTGTTTGTGAGAAAGAAAGATGGTTCGATGAGATTGTGTGTAGACTATCGGCAATTAAACAAAGTGACAATTAAAAACAAGTATCCGTTGCCAAGAATTGATGATTTGTTTGATCAGCTGAAAGGAGCAACATGGTTTTCAAAAATTGATTTGAGATCTGGGTATTATCAGCTGCGGGTAAAAGAGTCGGATGTGCCTAAAACTGCTTTTAGAACAAGGTACGGTCATTATGAATTTTTAGTTATGCCGTTTGGATTAACAAATGCTCCTGCCATGTTTATGGATTTGATGAATCGAATATTTCGGCCATACTTGGACAAGTTTGTTGTGGTATTTATAGATGATATCTTGATTTATTCGAAAGATGAGACAGAGCATGCTGAACACTTGAGGATAGTTTTGCAAACTTTGCGAGACAAGCAGTTATATGCCAAGTTTAGTAAAAGTGAATTTTGGCTTCGGGAAGTAGGATTTTTGGGTCATATTGTTTCGGGTGATGGTATACGGGTTGATCCCAGTAAAATTTCAGCTATTGTTGATTGGAAGCCACCAAAGAATGTAACCGAGGTTAGAAGTTTCTTGGGGCTAGCTGGATATTATCGACGGTTTGTGAATGGATTTTCTATAATTGCCGCTCCTATGACTAGATTACTTCGAAAAGATGTTAAATTTGAGTGGACGGAAGAATGTCAACAAAGTTTCGAAGAATTGAAAAAGTTACTAACAGAGGCACCAGTGTTAGTACAGCCCGAGTCAGGTAAAGAATTTGTGGTATATAGCGATGCTTCTCTAAATGGTTTGGGATGTGTATTGATGCAAGAAGGAAAGGTTGTGGCTTATGCTTCGAGGCAGTTAAAACCTCACGAGAGGAATTATCCTACTCATGATTTAGAGTTGGCTGCAGTGGTGTTTGCTTTGAAGATTTGGCGACATTACTTGTATGGTGAGAAATGTCGGGTATATACCGATCACAAAAGTCTTAAATACTTGATGTCACAAAAGGACTTGAATTTGAGACAGCGAAGATGGTTGGAGTTATTAAAAGATTACGAGCTTGTGATTGATTACCATCCAGGAAAAGCAAATGTAGTTGCTGATGCTTTGAGTAGAAAACTGTTGTTTGCTTTAAAAGTTATGAACGCTCAATTAGAAATGTCAGATGATGGTTCCATTCTGGCCGAACTAAAAGTAAGACCGATGTTTTTACAAGAGATTTGTGAAGCTCAGAAAAGTGATGAAGACTTACAAGCCAAAAGAAAGCAATGTGAGGTTGATACAGAGTCAGACTTCAGAATCGGTCCTGATGGTTGCTTGATGTTTAAAGATCGGATTTGTGTACCGAGGAACGGAGAATTAATTCAAAAGATTTTGCAGGAAGCACATGGTAGTTATTTGACAGTTCATCCAGGTAGTACGAAAATGTATAATGATTTGAAGAAAATGTATTGGTGGAATGGAATGAAAAGAGATATATCAGAATTTGTGTCCAAATGCTTAATTTGTCAACAGGTGAAAGCTGAACACCAAGTGCCTTCAGGATTACTTCAGCCTATTATGGTTCCTGAATGGAAATGGGATCGGATTACTATGGATTTTGTTTCAGGGTTGCCGTTGACTCCAGGAAAGAAGGATGCCATTTGGGTAATAGTTGACAGATTAACTAAATCGGCTCATTTCATTCCGGTACGTACGGATTATTCTCTTAACAAGTTAGCTGAATTGTATGTTAGAGAAATTGTTAGACTACATGGAATACCATTGTCAATCATTTCAGATAGAGACCCGAGATTTACTTCGCGGTTTTGGCAAAAGTTACAAGAGGCGTTAGGTACAAGGTTAAATTTCAGTACTGCTTTTCATCCACAAACTGATGGGCAATCAGAAAGAGTAATTCAGATTCTTGAAGACATGCTTCGATGTTGTGTATTAGAATTCCAAGGAAGTTGGGAGAGATATTTACCGTTGGTGGAATTTGCTTACAATAACAGTTATCAGACGAGTTTGAAAATGGCACCTTATGAAGCATTGTATGGTCGTAAGTGTCGGACGCCTTTGTATTGGACCGAACTCAAGGAAAATCAGATCTATGGGGTTGATTTAATAAAAGAAACCGAAGAAAAAGTGAAGGTAATTCGAGATTGTTTGAAAGCTGCTTCGGATAGACAGAAATCTTATGCAGATTTGAAACGAAAAGAAATCGAGTTTCAAGTTGGTGATAAGGTATTTTTAAAGGTGTCTCCGTGGAAGAAAGTCCTCAGATTTGGACAGAAGGGTAAGTTAAGTCCGCGTTTTATCGGGCCGTATGAAATAACTGAAAGAGTTGGACCGGTAGCTTATCGGTTAGCATTACCATCTGAGTTAGAGAAAATTCATGACGTGTTCCATGTATCTATGTTACGTCGGTATCGCTCGGATCCTTCGCATATAATTTCACCGACAGAAATTGAATTACGACCAGATATGACCTATGAAGAAGAACCGATAAAAGTTTTAGCTCGAGAGGTCAAACAACTAAGAAACAAAAGTATTGCTCTTGTGAAAGTGTTGTGGCAAAAGCATGGGATAGAAGAGGCTACATGGGAACCCGAGGAAACTATGAGAAAACAATACCCACATCTGTTTACCGGTAAGATTTTCGAGGACGAAAATCCTTAAAAGGGGGGGAGAGTTGTAATATCCCGAATTAGGGCCTAATCGGAATAGTGGTTTCGTGACCACAAATCCGAGGTAGAAATAATTATATTATAATTATTTTGATGTTTATGATATGATTTTATGATGGTGTGAAAATTTCGTGAAGAAATTCTAAGCGTAAAGTGTTTAATTTGGAGTTAGGGATTAAATCGAATAAGTTGCAAAACTTGCATTCTAGAAGTTTTTAGTATGAAATTGCTTTGAAATATTAATTAGGAGGTCTTAAATGGTAATTAGACCAATTTTAAGTTCATGGACAAATTAGGACATGGGAGGAATTTTTGAAAGTTTAGTAAGGAGGGGTATTTTGGTCATTTGGTTATTAACATGAATTAAAAGGGAAAAATAACACAAAATTGTTATCATCTTCATTTGGTTGCTGCCGAAACTTGTTCTCTCCATAGCTAGGGTTTCTTCAACTTTCAAGCTTCATAGTAAGTGCATCTAAGCCCCGTTTTTAAAGATTTTTACGTTTTTGAGATCCCGGTAGCTTGATAAAGCTTATGTTAGCATTATTTTAAGTTAGGGTTCACATTTGGAAAAATACCCATAGGTGAAATTTGTGTATTTTGATGTTTTATGATAGAATATGAGGTTTTAAATTATGTTAGACAACTTGTGCTACTCGGTTTTGAGCAAAAACGAGTAAAACGGCTTAATCGGTAAAAATACATATTGTTCATAAGTATGTGTTTTAGTGGGAATTTGAGAATTCTAATGGTAAATAAATGATCAGCATGTCTTAAAACATAAGAATTTGTGATAAAGTAAATTTCCGAGCTTTGGGGCAAAAGTGTAAATATGCAAAAGTTTAGGGGCAAAATTGTAATTTTTCCAAAATTTGAATTAAGGTCTAATTTTAAAAATGTGAATATTAAACAAGCTAAATGTGTTATTTTAGATCAAGAAAGACGTGGAATCGACCTCAATCGGGGAAAAGAAAAGATTACGGACTAAATTGCAAAATCGTTGTATTTTGGTACTAAGGTAAGTTCATATGTAAATAATGTAACATAACTGTTATTTTTAAGTTAATTGATGTTATTTATATGATATGTTGATTTTTATTATGAAATATATGCTTTGTGGTTATTTTTGAACAATATGCAAATTATATGTGTTACTTGTTAAATATAAAATACTACCGAGTATTGGTTCCGGTATTATGTGGAAGACGGCAAGGATAAGTGATCGAGGAAAATCCCGTTTGAACCTTAGGAATAGATTAGGATACAAGTGACATGTCACTAGGATGGTTGAGCATCCGAACTCATTGAGTTGAGTCCGAGTTCACTTATGGATGCAAATGTTTGAACTCGTTGAGTTGAGTCCGAGTTCGTGAAATGTAACTAGGCATCCGAGCTCGTTGAGTTGAGTCCGAGTTCACTTATGGATGCGAACGCCCGAGCTCGTTGAGTTGAGTCCGAGTTCACTTATGGGCGGGTTACATGATGGATTGATTACATATGTGGCATTTATGTGCAAATGATCCGTGTATCCGAGTTATATTCCGATGTGTTCAACGGGTAAAATTCTAGCGGAATGGAAGAATACTCAAGGTGTAAGTGACAATTCAGTAATGTTGAGAAATGGCCACATTGGACAGGTATGTACTTAACCCTCGGGTTGAAATTCGACACAACAACAAAGATGTGGTAAGATGAAGTATGATGATTAGAATGGTGACATATGTTTGGTGATGCTATGTTAATGTTGTTTGGCATAATGACTTTGTTATGTTACTTGTTATTTGCATGTGAACTTACTAAGCATTTATGCTTACTCCCTCCTTTTTATTCATTGTAGTTTTGGACAAGCCGGCTCGAGAATCGGGATAGGTCGAAGACTCGATCACACTATCCGAAGGACTTTTTGGTAAACGGCTTATAGAACTTAGAATGGCATGTATAGCAATATACCTACTATGTGTAAATAATCTTGTGATATGGTGGTGTTTGGTTGAGGAAATGCTTGATAATGATGAGTCATTGAAATGGCCAATATAGGTTATGTTTGATGTCATGAAAGAATAATGGATTAATTAGTACATGGAAGCTTTTATGAAAATGGAACTAGCCATAAAACAGAACATTGCAGCAACACTGACGTGAGTTTGAAAATTCACTAAAAATCATAGAAATCTAATTTGGTAATGTATTAGTTATGAAATTGAAGCTTATTGTGTCTACTTTCATATGGAAGAAGCAAAATAGGTAAAGGAGTTACACGTTAGAAGATATTTGAGTTTTAGTGAGACAGGGCCAGAACGATTTCTGGATCCCCTGTTCTAATTTTGAAAATTCACCATAAATTGTACAAAAATAATTAGGAGGTGTATTTTATATGCTTAGAATCCTTATTGAATCTAGTTTTAAGAGAGATAAACGGCACAATCATATGAGTTTTGTACAGGGAGAAAAGTGGTCCGTAGTAAACAGAGGTCAGTACAGTCAAGTTCTGAAACAGGGGCAACTTTAACTAATAAACTGTACTAATCGGCCCAGCCAAAAATTCTAGAAAAAAATTAGTGAATAGATATATGAGTCTAAATTCAGGGAAAATTTACGGATCTTGATTTCGAGTTTCGTAACTCGAGATATGATTTTTTGAGCGACCATGACGCAGGAGATAGTTTATTCCGAAAATGAAAATAGTTTTTGTAAAGTTGTTTAAAATGATAAATTACGTTTAGTGACGCCTCAAGCTCGACTCCGGTGACGGTTTTGGGCGTGGGGACGTTACAGTAATAGGGGTTATCAAAATATTTTATGATTAGTTCCTTTTTTAGAAAAACCTATTCTTTTTTCCCTAATCTTCATTGCTACCATTTTTTCCAAAAATTCCCTTTCCTATTACCGAAATGTTTACCATTCTTTGTTGTCGTCCCATTCGTTTTCCCTTTTCTTCGTCTTAATTTCATTTCCCATACCTGTAGCAACGGTTGATCTACGTTTTCGGTAAGCTTTGTTTTATTTATTTATTTATTACTTTTGGATGAGATATTAAGAAGGGTTTTGTTGCTGTTTAGGAGGAGATTTAGAGGTTAGAAATCAGCGATTTGACGTTTAAGTCGTAGTTGTGCTCGATTTTGGGAGTGGTAAGTCGATTTTGAGATATCGGGGTTTAGTGATTAAGGTTCGATTTTGAGGTTCTAAGTGATTGGATATTCTGATTATTGGTTCTAGAGTGCTCGGAATAGCGTTAACGTCAAAAAGAAACCAGGTGTGTACCCCAATCGCTCTGAAATCGCGTTTCGGTGAAAGCCGAAAATGAAGCTGCTAACGCCACACAAGTGTGTGGACTGCCCGTGTAGAGGCCGTGTACCAGACACGGCCGTGTGGTCGACGAAGTAGGCCTTATGCACGCCACACGAGCGCAATGGACACGGGCGTATGATACCAGCTAGGCCGTGTGCGAGGCACGGGCTAGGCCAATTAGGCCGTGTAGGTCACACGGGTATATGGGCCCACACGAGTAAAACCACACAGGCGTGTGAGGTTGGGCCAGACCATGTGATCCACATGGGCTAGGCCAAGATGGGCTGTGTAGGCCACACGGGCAGGCCACATGGGCGTGTGAACCCATTAATTTGAAATGTTCTGAAAGGTTGCACGAGTCGTCCAAGTCGACTGTGACCTGTTATAGGGTCGGTAAGGTTTTCTTAGACCACGTTCTGTGATCTGAATATATGATATACCATGTGATATTAGCAAGTGTAGTAATATTGTTCTGATTTGATCTGAGTATGATATTTATGGACTGTTTACTGTATAAAAGCATGCCATGACTTGATAACTGCATTGCATTGGGTTGAATTGATTATGGGAGAGAAGGAAGACTGTAAGGCTTTTAGTCGTCTGACTGGCAGCTATTCTGCCTTTACATATTATCTTCCATTCTCCGGTACGATTTGGTGTGTAGGGTTGGATGGGTTGATTTTATGCCCATACTTGGTGTGTAGGACTGGGTGGGTTGATTTTATCTCTACATGGCATGTAGGGTGGACAGAGATGGTGCGCAGGGTTGATGGGCATATACTGTATTGATTGATATGCATTCTTATTTGTATGGGCTAAGGCCCGCAGTTATCTAATACCAAGTGGGCTAAGGACTGATTCTGTTAAGGGCTCAAGCCTGAATTATGACTGTTTTTGTTATATGTATATATGCTCGCTTTATTGTGGGGATGTACGCATTGAGTTGCGATAACTCACCGCTTTAATTTTATGTCTGTCAGGTAATCCCCAACAGTAGATAGGTTAGTGCAGTGGAGAGCTCGAGGGTGACCACTGAAGGACATTTTACTGGTTGTTCATGTTTTATTATTTGATTATATTTGGGAACTTTTATGTGACTTGGACCTTTGAATGGTTTTCACTTCTTCTGTAGAATTTCAATTCATTTTATTATTTTTATTATTATTGACTTTTAAATTGCGACACTTCAATTACTTTTTAAAACTTAATTAAAGATTTCCGTAAGAATGAATGTTTTCAAAGCTTCCACGATAAAGAAAAATATAATAACCTGGACATAGTTTGTTAACCGAAATTATTTTCTAAAAAAAAACACTTTCATGTGACGCCACCAAATTCGGCCATAACGTCCAGGCCGGGTTTGGGGTGTTACAGGTCATTCTACTGAAACACTTTAGATATTGAAAGCTGAAACTTTAGGGAGACAATTTCTTCTCTCGCGATAACAGACTTTACACTTTGATACTGTTCTGCATAAAATACTTGCTAATAATATATTGAAACTGTAAACTAATATGCATAAAACTTTTAATACAGATTAATTTGATAAAATGATGAGCACATGTGGTACTCGTGGATGGGGTACTAGAGGCCGTGATAGAGGCCGTAAGGGGCTCGAGCTGAGTCCCTTGCTTTTGACACTATACCGTGGTGGATACAAGTAAGGCACCGGCATCGCCTACTACTGATAGTGGGATTGGACCATATGATCGTATGGCTGGGGACAACGCACTGTCTCAAGCCATGCTTCGTATTTTGAAGAGGGTCGCTGGACCCAACACTGGAACTAGGGGCCTTGGGTCGGTAATAGAATGACCCCAGTCCAATGGGGCATAGGTATTTAGGGGCATCGCTGGGGTTGATCCGAGTGTAGCTGAGTACTGGATAGAGGCTACAGAGTGCATCGTGGATAATTTGGATTTTAGTGATGAGCAGAAGCTCAAGGGGGCTGTGTCTTTGCTTCGAGATCAAGCGTATCAATGGTGGTTAATAATTAAGGGGGCACTCAGCCCGATCGATTGACTTGGAATCTGTTTAAGACTACCTACCAGGGCAAGTTTGTGGGAGCCAGCTACACTGATGCTAGGCGACGTGAGTTTTTGAATCTCATTTAGGGGGACTATTCTGTGGCCGAGTATGAGGCCGAATTTCTGAGGCTGAGTCGTTATGCGAAGGGCATGGTGGTGACTGAGTATGAGTGCTGTGTGTGGTTTGAAGATGGTCTCCGTGATAGTTTGCATATTTTGATAGCTCCACAGAGGGAGCGGGATTTCTTTACCTTGGTCGAGAAAGCCAAGATAACTAAAGAGGTGAAGCGCACTGAGCGCCAGAACCGTGATAGAGGGAAGGCTAAGAGGGATTCAGAGCCTTCTAATTCTGCTGGGAGGCTTAAGAAATAGGCCAAGACTGATGGGCCGGTTAGAGTTGGGCTTGCTGTGGTTATTCCTACGAGAGCAGCCATTTGCCAGCATTGTAATAGGAGTTATTCCGGAGAGTGTTGGAGGGTTACTGGAGCATGTTTGAGGTACAGGTCTACTGAGCACCGAGTTAAGAATTACCTACTGAGAGGTAATCAGACACCAGCACCGGTTGTTGAGACTGCACAGCAACAGAGAGGGGTACAGCAGCCACCTAGGGGCTGAGGACATGCTAGAGGTGGTAATGGTATGGGTCGAGGACAGAGATCACTTGGCAGAGATGCTGTGCCGACTGAGGCGAGGCAACTTGCACTGGTCTATACTGCACGACATTGCGAGGATAGAGATGCTCCAAATGTCATTACGGGTACATTCTTGATTTTTAATGTACCTTATGTTGCACTGATAGACATAGGTTTTACACACTTTTATGTTGCATGTACTGTATCTAAGACTTTAAGTATTGCATATGAGAATACCTCTAGTGAGATTTCTATGGTGAGTCCGTTGAGACAATCTACTAGGGTTAGTAAACTGTTTAAAGATGTCCCGTTGAAGGTTCAAAGGACGGTATTTCTGGCAGACTTGATGGAACTTTCGTTTGGGGAGTTCGACTTAATTCTGGGCATAGACTGGTTGGTGAAGCACTATATGCTTCTGGATTATGCTGAAAAGAGGGTTGTTTTAAGGACCGATGAGGATGAGAAGATAGTCGTGATTGGGGAACGACGAAATTATTTAAGCAATGTGATCTCTGCGTTGGTAGCAGAGAAGTTGGTAAAAAAGGGATGTGAGACATTCTTTGCCTACATCAGTGTTTTGACTTTCGTGGACTCTTCGGTTAGAGACATCATGCTGTAAGAGACTTTCCAGATATATTTCTAAAGGAACTATCGAGACTGCCTCCGAGCCGAGAAGTAGAGTTTGGAATCGACTTGATTTTTGGTACGACTCTGGTATTTATCGCTCCTTATCGTATGGCACTGAAGGAGTTGACAGAACTTAAGGCTCAAATTTAGGAGCTGTTGGATCGTGGGTTTATTCGTTCCAGTATGTCTCTATGGGGAACACCTGTTCTGTTCATAAAGAAGAATGACGGTACTATGGGGATGTATATTGATTACCGTCAGCTGAATAAGTTGACGATAAAGAATAAGTACCTACTTTCGAGGATTAACGATCTATTAAACCAGTTCAGAGGGGTTTTAGTGTTCTCGAAAATTGATCTACGGTCTGGATATCATCAGTTGAGGGTAAAAGAGGCCGATGTTCATAAGACGATATTCAGGACTCGATATGGGCACTATGAGTTCTTTGGTTATGCCATTTTGTTTGACTAATGCACCGGCAGTGTTTATAGACTTGATAAACCGTGTGTTTCAACCCTACTTGGATTGGTTCGTGGTGGTGTTCATCGATGACATTTTGGTGTATTCTAAAACAGAAGATGAACACGATGAGCATCTCAGGATTGTTCTGTAGACTTTGCGCAATAAATAGTTGTATGTGAAGTTCTCCAAGTGTAAGTTTTGGCTTCGCAAAGTAACTTTCTTAGGGCATGTGGTGTCTGCTGAAGGGATTCGAGTGGATCCTCATAAGATTGAGGCTGTGTTGGAGTGGAAATAGCGGAAGACAGTATAAGAGATTCGTAGCTTTTTGGGATTGGCAGGATATTATCATTGTTTCGTAGAGAGGTTCTCTTTGATTGCAGCTCCACTGACTAAGCTGCTACAGAAGGGAGTTCCATTTGTGTGGACTAATGTACAGTAGGAGAGCTTTGAGAAGCTTAAGACGGTTTTGACACAGGCTCCAGTATTGATTCAGCCTGAGCCTGGTAAGGATTTTGTGGTATACAATGATGCGTCATACGTGGGTCTAAGTTGTGTTCTGATGCAAGACGGTAAGGTTGTTGCTTATGCGTCTCGACAGCTCAAGACTCATGAGGTTAATTATCCGACGCACGATTTGGAGTTGGCTGTAGTGGTTTTTGCCCTTAAGATTTAGAGGCATTATCTGTACGGTGAGAAGTGTACCATCTACACTGATCACAAGAGTCTCAGGTATCTCCTCACTCAGAAAGTGTTGAATCTTAGGCAGTGTCGATAGGTTGAGCTGCTAAAGGATTATGACTGCAACATTGAGTATCACCCTAGTAAGGCTAATATGGTGGCCGATGCGTTGAGTCGTAGGACTGTTACTAATCTGAGGGCGTTGTTTGCTCGATTGAGCTTATTTGATGATAGGAGTTTGTTAGCTGAGTTGCAAGTTAAACTGACATGGATTGAGCAGATGAGAGCCAAGCAAATAGAGGATAAGACTCTTAAGGGGCGGTTCTGGCAGATTGAAACTGGGACTACTATAGATTTTGGGCTTAATAGTGATTGAGTTTTGTGCTTTTGAGGGCGGATTTGTGTGCCTAATGATGAGAGTTTGAGACAGTCGATTTTGAGAGAAGCGCATGGTAGCCCAAATGTTATGCATCCCGGTAGGAGCAAGATGTATAAGGACCTTCAAGAGTTGTATTAGTAGCCGGGGTTGAAGCAAGAGGTGATCGATTTTGTGGCTCGCTATCTGACTTGTCAACAGGTTAAGGCTGAGCACCAGGTGCCTTTAGGGTTGCTACAGCCTATTCAAATACCGATGTGGAAATGGAAGCGAGTGACGATGGACTTCGTTAGTAGGTTACCCCTAACACTTACTAAGAAGGATTTTGTTTGGGTCATCGTGGATCGATTGACCAAATCTACTCACTTTATTCCGGCAAGGATAAGTTACTCTCTTCAGAAATTGGCTAAGTTATACATTTCTAAGATAGTGAGGCTGCATAGGGTTCCTGTGTCGATCATCTTCGATAGGGATCTTCTGTTTACTTCTCGATTCTGAAAGAGGTTTCATGAGGCTTTGGGTTCATGACTTGACTTCAGTACTACTTTTCATCCTTAGACAGACGGTCAATTAGAGAGGGTGATTCAGATATTGAAGGATATGTTGAAGAGCTGTGTGATTGACTTCCGAGGTAGTTGGGAGGAGTACCTGCCGCTAGCTGAGTTCGCTTACGACAACAGCTATCAGTCTAGTATACAGATGGCACCATATGAGGCACTATATGGTCATAAGTGTCGCACTCCGATGTGCTAGACTGAGTTGGGTGAGCGACGTGTTCTGGGTCTAGAGTTGGTATCAGAAACTAATGATAAGGTTCGTCTGATTCAAGAGCATCTGAAAGCGGCTTCTGATAGACAGAAGTCTTATACTGATTTAAAGAGAAGAGACATTGAGTATTCTGTAGGGGACATGGTTTTTTTATAGTCTCGCCGTGGAATAAGGTTCTGAGGTTCGGTCGCAAAGGTAAGCTGAGTCTTCGGTTTATTAGGCCGTACCAAATTTTGAAACGAGTAGGGCTAGTCACGTATCAGTTGGAGCTACCTCCGGAGTTAGATTGCATTCATGATGTATTTCATGTCTTAATGCTGATACGTCACCGCTCTGATCTCACGCACGTTGTGCCTGTAGAGGACATTGAGATTAGACCAGATCTGACGTTCGAGGAGGAGCCGGTACAGATTTTAGATCGCGATGTGAATGTCCTACGTAAGAAATCTATTCCGTTAGTAAAGGTGTTGTGGTAGACTCATAGCACTAAAGAGGCTACTTGAGAGCTAGAGGGTTCGATGCGACAGCAGTATCCTCATATTTTCTGATCATGTAAATTTCGAAGACGAAATTTTTTTAAGAGGATAGAGTTGTAACTCCCCAAATTTTTTATTTTTGGCTTTTGTGAATTTGTGGCTTGAAATTTTTTGAATGTGTTTTACGTTAATTTGACATAGTTATATGTCTGCTTAAGTGGTTATGTGCCTTGGGGAGTGTTGGGAAGGTCCCAAGTTCAAGCCTTAGCTTGAGCTAAATTTTAGGTTTTTATTAAATAAAGCTTAACTCTTGGTAATCAGGCTTTTAAGTGAATGCTGGTAAAAATAAGGTAGAATAGGCCTGCTGGTTTAGTGGTTAAGTGGTATGGTTATGAGTGAGAGGTCTTGTGTTCGAATCTCCGTTGTGGCAAGAGTATTATTTTTGTTGCAAATTTCAGCTAGTGTTTGAAGTGGTTTAGAATACTGTAGTAGGGGTTATCAAAATATTTTTTGATTAGTTCCTTTTTGACAAAAACCTATTCTCTTTTCCCTAATCTCCATTGTTGCCGTTTTTTCCAAAAATTCACTTTCCTATTACCAAAAATTTTACCATTCTTTGCTGCCGTCCCATTCGTTTTCCCTTTTCTTCGTCTTAATTTCATTCCCCATACCGGTAGCAACGGTTGATCTACGTTTTTGGTAAGCTTCGTTTTATTTTTTTGTTACTTTTAGATAAGATATTATTAAGAAGGGTTTTGCTGCTGTTTAGGAGGAGATTTGGAGGCTAGAAATCAGCGATTTGACGTTTGAGTCGTAGTTATGCTCAATTTTGGGAGTGGTAAGTCGATTTTGTGATATCGAGGTTTAGTGATTAAGGTTCGATTTTGAAGTTCTAAGTGATTGGATATTCTAATTATAGGTTTTGGAGTGCTCGGAATAGCGTTAACATCGAAAAGAAACCAGGTGTGTACCCTAATCACTCTAAAATCGCGTTTCGGTGAAAGCCAAAAACGAAGCCGTCGACGCCACACGGGCTTGTAGACTGCCCGTGTGGAGGCCGTGTGCCAGACACGATAATGTGGTCGACGAAGTAAGCCATGCGCGCGCCACACAGGCGCGTCGGACAGGGCGTATGATACCGGCTAGGCTGTGTGCGAGGCACGTGCTAGGCCAATTGGGTAGTGTGGGCCACACAAACGCGTGGGCCCACACAGGTGAAACCACACGGGCATGTGGGGTTGGGCCAGACCATCTGATCCACACGGGCAATGCCAAGATGGGCCGTGTGGGCCACACGAGCATGTGGGTCCACACGGGCAGACCAAATGGGCGTGTGAGCCCATTAATTTAAAATGTTCTGAAAGGTTGCACGGGTCGCCCAAGTTAACTGTGACCTGTTATAGGGTCGGTAAGGTTTTCTTAGACCACATCTGTGATTTGAATATATAATATAGCATGTGATATTAACAAGTGTATTAATACTGTTCTGATTTGATCTGAATGATATGTATGGACAGTTTACTGTATAAAAGCATGCCATGGCTTGATAACTGCATTACATTGGGTTGGATTGATTATGGGAGAGAAGGAATACTGTAAGACTTTTAGCTTTCTGACTGGCAGCTATTCTGCATTTATATATTATGTGTCGTTCTACGGTTCGATTTGGTGTGTAGGGTTAGATGGGTTGATTTTATCCCCATACTTGGTGTGTAGGGCTGGGTGGGTTGATTTTATCCCCACATGGTGTATAGGGTGGACGGAGATGGTGTGCAGAGTTGATGGGCATATACTGTGCTGATTGATATGCATGCTTATCTGTATGGGCTAAGGCCCAAAGTTATCTGATACTGCTTTGAGTGGGCTAAGGCATGCACTAATTCTGTTAAGGGTTCAGGCCTGAATTATAACTGTTTTTGTTATATACATGTATGCTCGCTTTACTGTGGGGATGTACACATTGAGTTGCGATAACTCACCTTTTTTTTTATGTCTGTTAGGTAATCCTCAACAATAGATGTGTTGGTGCCGTGGAGAGCTCGAGGGTGACCACTGAAGGACATTTTACTGGTTGTTCCTGTTTTATTATTTGATTATATTTGGGAACTTTTATGTGACTTGGACCTTTGAACGGTTTTGACTTCTTCTGTAGAATTTCAATTCGTTTTATTATTTTTATTATTATTGACTTTTAAATTGCGTCACTTCAATTACTTTTTAAAACTTAATTAAAGATTTCTGTAAGAATGAATGTTTTCAAAGCTTCCACGATAAAGAAAAATATAATAACCTGGACATAGTTTGTTAACCGAAATTGTTTTAAAAAAAAAAACACTTTCATGTGACGCCACCAAATTCGGCCATAACGTCCAGGCCGGGTTTGGGGTGTTACAGGTCATTCTATCAAAAATTCTATCTATTTCTACTTTTAAAAACTGGTCCCTATGTGTCAGAATAAGATACACATAACATAATGGATGTAACTGTTTGGTTATTCTATTAGCCACACTAATTTTGAGTATTAAAAGAACAAAACTTTTGTTAATTATTTAATGTAGAGAAAAATGAAAAAAGTAATATTTTTTGAACTTTTACAATTAATTTTATATTTTTTTAGAATTAAATAATATCTAAATATTGAACGCTAATTTTTTTAAATTAAAATTAAATTGACACTATATGTAAACAATAATAATTAATTTTATTATTGTGTCAATTTTAAAACTATCACGTAATCTTTTCATTGCATAAGTAAGAGAAACATACAAAATGAAAATCAAATTATTTGATAATATTTTTGTAATTTTTCATTGTCGAGTGACAAAAAAAAAAAACTTTACTAATAGTTAACGGACTAACCTTGAAGTTTACCCTTTAATTATTTGCTTTATTTTTTAAAGATAAACTTTCAAAGTTCAAATACAATGCAATTATTAGGATAGTTGTACATACTCAATTACGCATGATAGAATTGGAGATCCGCTAAGTTATCTATATTAAGACTCCAACCTAAATACAAAAACTCATTTAGAAAAAAAAAGCTTTTCTACTCCCTTTCAATTTTGAAATTAAACAAATTGCTCCATCTAACAAAAAAAAAGGAGCAGTTTAATCCTTATCAAATTTGAAAGTGAGCAACTAAGGACAATTATCACGAGTTAATGTCTTATATCAATTGCACAAAATTTTGATTGATATAATAATAAATTTATTTTTTCATTTTGATCTTATTCAAAATATCAACAAATTTAACCTCAAGTTTTGCACATTTACACAAATGTTATGAGTTAAATTTGTTAAATCAAAGACTAAATTAGAAAAATGTATAAAATCTGAGGACTAAATTTTATATTATATCAATTAAAATTATGTACGATTGCCGAAAAATATCAATACAATAATAAATTATCTTTAACTTCTCACTTTTAAATTTATTAAGAATTAAATTAATACGATTTTTAAAAAGTGATAATTTGATCAAAATTAAAATTAGGAACGATTGAAGAAATCTTTTTACCATAAGTGTCAAAGCTTCATTGGGGCAAAAAAATTAATTATTATTTCATATTTTTTACTTCTAAAAAGAATAATTATTCACTTTAGCACTAAATGCACTAATTACGATAATGTAGTTATTTGTTTTTTTTAATTTGAAAACACATTGGTGAGTGGTGCCTAATCGAACAACTTTTGACTAAACCAACAAACACTGAATTTTCCTTCGTTTTCTTTCCTTTTCCCTCTTACCAAACACTAAATTTTCCTTGTCTTTCTCTCCATTTTCTTTCATAATACTCGGAGCGTAAAAACAAAAATGCTGTAATTATTTTCTAGACGTAACTAGAGAGAGTGAAGCCAAGAACTTTCTGGAATTTTTAATCTAACCTTTTTTTTCTTTTTTTGTTTTAGTTCAGAGAGAGTGTTTTTGAATTTCATCGTTTGTTAATTTCTTCTTCAGTTTCCTTTTTTTTTTTGCTACTTGATTCGGTTAACGATCAATGTGAGATTTAGCTCTTTGATAGTCGGAATTAGAATGATGGAGCGGTTAATCTCCGTTTGTTTACAGTTGATTTTGGTGTTGGATTTGGTTTTCAGAGTTTCAGGAAATGCGGAAGGTTCGTCATGATTATTTCCTCTTATTTTCTTGTTTGAACTTTGAACTTTGCAAATGGAATTATTGTTAAATTTAATGTATATGATTCAAATTAGATGAATTTAGTAGCTATTGGATTGTTTTAGCAGTGGCATAAGGTTGACTGTCTGTTTTAAATTTCAATTAGCTTTGGTGCTGTAATTGGCTTGACTGGAGAGATACTTGCACGCTTACTCACTAATTTATGCGAAAGTTTTCGATACAATTTTACGTTCTCATTCTCGATATTCAGTTTTGGTTCAATTAACCAATGCGTTGTCTTCATCTATGTTTGATGTCGTCTTGAACTCTGTTGTGTTGAATCTTTCAAGTTATATTGGAGCTTTAGCGCTTTACAATATTTTAAATGTTTTCATGATATGATTTTAACTTCTTTGTTGTTATCTGTTTATGTGATGAAATAAATGTTCTTTACCGATTTTCTGTTTTGACTGCTTTCTATTGTTGCAAATGGAGAAACAGTTACCAGTTCATGTTCCTATGGTTATTTCATTGTAATATATATATATATATATATATTATATAATATTTGCTGATTTCTGCCTGCCGAGAATGATGTTACACGACCTTGAATAATCAGTTGCTTTATTTTTGTACGAAACAGGTGATGCTTTGAATGCATTGAAGAACAATTTGGCTGACCCTAATAGCGTTTTGCAAAGTTGGGACTCAACCCTTGTTAATCCTTGCACATGGTTTCATGTTACATGTAATAGTGAAAATAGTGTAACAAGGGTGTAAGTTTTTTTATATATCATTTTACTACTGCTTTTTTGTGTGTGTGTGTGTGTTTCTGTTTTCTAATTTGACATGGTAAATGCTTTCCCTCTTTTTCTTTTTTATTTTTCAATTTAGGGATCTTGGGAATGCAAATCTATCTGGTCAATTGGTTCCACAGCTTGGACAGCTTCCGAATTTGCAATATTTGTAAGTCGATAAGTTTAGGCCTAGAAATACAAAAAAAAAAAAAAAAAAACTCGTCTCTTACATGCTGCTTCACATTGTTAGAATTATTGAAAGCAGTAAAAGGTAAATAAATAAAGGAAAAACAAAGCACTGGCATGCTTTGCCAAATAGCTAATGATGTTTTTGATTGTTTAGGACTTCTTCAGATTATTTTCCATGATTTGGTTGTAGTGAAAAACTTCATTCACAATAATTCTTCTTAAATTCCTGACTAGGTAAAACCCAATAACCAAAACATTCCTGAATGTCCGAGTTACTCCGGGTATACTTCACCTTAGAAAAAGTAGAACAAGTTGTAAACAACAATGCTCTCTGCTTTTGTCACTACACATTGGTTTTTATCTTTTATGTGATCTTAATCTTGAATATGGTTGCATTCCATTTGATTTGGTTGCATTTTTCATGGATACATTCTTGAATTATGTGCTTCTATTGAACTACTTTTGCTGATGAATTACTAAATTTTATGGGACAGGGAGCTTTATAGTAATAACATATCTGGTATAATCCCCGAGGATCTTGGAAATTTGACGAACTTAGTGAGCTTGGATCTTTACTTGAATACTTTAACCGGACACATTCCATCTACTCTGGGCAAGCTTCAAAAACTACGATTCCTGTAAGAGAAAGTTTTGCATTTTTTGTGGTTAATTTACTTAATTTCTTTGCGCTCTTGCTTTCTAGTTATGTGTTTTAGCATATGTAGAATGCCTTTTTATGTGTTGATATATTGCTGCTGAACTGGATCATAAATTGTATTTTTACTAAGAATCTAAGTGTTCCCTCTTCACTTCTAATGTATGCATAAAGTTGATTAAGTCCAAAAAGTCTCCAGGCTGTAATAGCCATCCCCATCTGATGTGAGTGTCATGTGGTTTAAGTCTAATAAGTTGCGAGGCCAATGGTGCTTGGTTGATGCGGGGTCTTTAGGAATAGGCTTCACTTAACATGTGTTCTTTTAAGTTACATATCTAGTCATCTTATCAATATGCAATATTTTGATGTTTCCTTTCTGTGGAGTAGGCGTCTCAACAACAACACGTTGGCAGGACATATTCCTATGCCCTTAACTACTATTATGTCACTGCAAGTGCTGTGAGTGCTGCTGTTAGATTTTTGTTTTTCTTTTTCACACATTATTTGTTTAACCTTTGCTACAAGAACAATTTATTAATGGTGCGGGATGTTATATTATGCCATGCAGGGATCTTTCAAACAATAAGCTAGAAGGAGATATTCCAGTTAATGGTTCCTTTTCACTCTTCACTCCCATCAGGTTTTTCTCTTATGCTATTTCATTTTTCTCTCACCCTAACTTCTGATCCTCGTCTCCACCGTTTTATCATATCTGTACACCTAGGCCGGCCTCTTGAATTGCTGCTTCTTTTGTTCACAGTTTTGCTAATAATCGGTTGAATAATCCTCCACCTGCTCCGCCGCCTCCTATCACACCTACAGCTCCAATTCCATCAGGTTTGTTATTAATAATAATTATTGTTGTTATCATCATTAGCTTTTAATTGTGCTTAACTTTGAGGCCTGCTTCACTTTTATTTGTATTTATATAGATATTTGATTGGGAGTTGAGAAATTCCTTTGTATTTTTCTTTTCATTCGCAAATTTTTTGGTATATTGCTGATCCTGAGCTTTTTTACATCTGGGTCTTTTTTTAAGAAGGTGCCTTTGAGCTCAGATCTAATATCTGATTATAATAGTGCCTAAGATGGCTTTAGGTTCCTTGGTGAGCTACAACATTATCTGTCCCTCTGATTCCCTAGCCCACTAGTTCTCTCAGTTGAAATGTTGCCTGCTACATTGGTGTTGATACCAGCTGAACATGTTAATAGTTGCGAATATTCATGATACAGGTGTGTTGTATTAACAGTATGTAGATTTATCTAGTTTCATTACTTGCAGGTAATAGTGCCACTGGTGCTATCGCTGGAGGAGTCGCTGCTGGTGCTGCCCTACTCTTTGCTGCTCCCGCAATTGTACTTGTTTGGTGGCGAAAAAAGAAACCACAAGATCATTTCTTTGATGTACCTGGTTAGTGATTTATTAAAACATAGTTTTATTTTTAATTGATTTTATGTCATCATGTGCTTGTATTTACTTCTAATTTTCTTTACAGCTGAGGAGGACCCAGAAGTTCATCTAGGACAACTTAAGAGGTTTTCTTTACGTGAACTACAAGTGGCCACGGATAATTTTAGCAACAAAAACATTCTGGGTAGAGGTGGTTTTGGCAAAGTTTATAAAGGTCGCTTAGCTGATGGTTCTCTAGTGGCAGTAAAAAGACTGAAGGAGGAGCGCACTCAAGGTGGAGAGTTGCAGTTCCAAACAGAGGTGGAAATGATAAGTATGGCTGTGCATCGGAATCTATTACGTCTTCGTGGCTTTTGCATGACCCCTACTGAACGGCTGCTAGTCTATCCCTTTATGGTTAATGGTAGCGTT
Source organism: Gossypium stocksii (assembly GCA_020496765.1). NCBI lineage: Eukaryota > Viridiplantae > Streptophyta > Magnoliopsida > Malvales > Malvaceae > Gossypium > Gossypium stocksii. The sequence continues at coordinate 102,437,861 of CM035631.1, forward strand.
GCATCCTGTTTAAGAGGTACTGGCTGTTTTCTCCTTTTTCATTTCTTTAGTCACATGTTTCGCATTTGTGCTATGCTCTCTGTATTAGGTGCGCCATTTATCATATGTATGTTCTTCAGGTTGCTAATATTTTTCTGACTGTGAATTATTAAATCTTTTGTTAGCCTCAATTATCAAGTATCTTCTCTTTTGCTTCTTCAGTTTGAGATGATATTCTGAGCTACTGATCACCTACTGGAATCTTGTATTATAACATTTGTTATTTTTAAATTCATGTGCTTTGTGAATGTGGATTGTCTTTGAATCGAAGTGGAATTGTTAGAAATTCGTGGATGCCAAATACTTTTTGAACTCTTGTTACAATGGACCATCTATTGATCTGATTTTTACATTGTCTAGAGCGTCCGGAATCTCAAGCACCACTTGATTGGGCTATAAGGAAACGGATTGCATTAGGAGCTGCAAGGGGGCTTGCATATTTGCATGATCATTGTGACCCTAAGATTATACACCGTGATGTAAAGGCTGCAAATATATTGTTGGATGAGGAATTTGAAGCAGTTGTTGGAGACTTTGGGCTGGCAAAATTAATGGACTACAAAGATACTCACGTCACAACTGCTGTTCGTGGCACAATTGGTCATATAGCTCCTGAATACCTATCAACTGGAAAGTCATCAGAGAAAACTGATGTTTTTGGCTACGGTGTCATGCTTCTTGAACTCATTACAGGACAGAGGGCTTTCGATCTAGCTCGGCTTGCAAATGATGATGATGTCATGTTGCTTGATTGGGTAAGTACCGTCTTCTTATTATGCTTTTCTTGATGATGCATTTCAAAGTTTGACTTATCTGTCTTGTCTAGTGTTTTAATTATCTAATTATCGCTCCACTTGGTTAGCCAAAAGTGATACACTAAAGATGGTATAGCAGAGCCACCACTCTTAAAGAAAGACGCTTAATTTTATTTTCCTTGCAAGGTGAAAATGCAAAAGCCAGTGAATAGAAAGAGTTGAAACTTAATGATGTTTTCTCTACGAGGCAAAGAGCTAAACATTAAATATAGAAATAGTTTATAGGGAGATTCTATCCTATGTTACTCGGATTTGAGTGTGAGTGTTGGGGGTGAAGGCTCCTAGAATACTTTCTGTTCATTACTTTTGCTTACACCGTGAAGCATGCTTTAGGTGGTTGCGTTGATTCGAGTGTAACTTAATTCATAACTAATGATATTTGAGAATCTTATGTAACTATAATCTTGATATTGATTTCTTATGCCACTAAGATTCACATCTTTATTGACCGTAATTATATTAAAACTCAAGTTAAGCTTAGTAGTGGACCAAGTGGTTTTCGTTTCATTATTTTCTCGGGTGCTGAAAAATTTCAGGTAAAAGGGCTTCTGAAAGACAGGAGGTTAGAAACGTTGGTTGATGCTGATCTTCAGGGTAATTACATAGATCACGAAGTAGAACAGCTAATCCAGGTAGCTCTTTTATGCACTCAAGGCACCCCAATGGAACGACCAAAGATGTCCGAAGTGGTCAGGATGTTGGAGGGTGATGGCTTAGCCGAAAGATGGGAGGAGTGGCAGAAAGAGGAAATGTTCCGGCAAGAGTTTAACCATAACCACCAACCGAATGCCAATTGGATCATCGCAGATTCCACTTCTTACCTCCGACCAGACGAATTATCCGGTCCTAGATGACCCCATTTCTACAAAAATACAAAACACCTCTGGCGGGTCGGAGTTGGTGCATTGTTCACCATTTCGTGGATATACAATATAGGTGTCTCAGGTTTTTCCTCTTCTTTTCAATTTTTTCTTTGGCCCCATTTTTATCTTGTTGTAATTTATGGTAAATGTATGGAGGTTGTTCTTTTCTTTTTATAGGGTTGCCAACTGCAGCAGTCAAGAAAAACATTAGGTGCTATAAAAAAAAAAAAAAACTGACAAAAACCGAAATGTTAGTGTTGACTGTTTACAGGAATACATACAATAAATGAGTTACCACATTAAAAATTTTCGAAGATGCCATGCTTGAAAAGCAGAAGGTGAAGGTCTCTGGTCTCCACCTTTTCTCGATGGTTGTAAGCAGCGACGGCCACATTGAAAAATAAGGTATTTCCGTCATCTTAAAAAAATTAGCTGTGTCTAGTTGCGCTCTGAATTGTTACTCATTTGATATTGAGAAGTTTATATTTCATTTGTAAATAAAACAAAAACAAAATAATCGATGTTTTATGTTGAACAATATAAAAACTTTAACACTAAAATTAAATAATAACAGGGAGTAAGTACTAACTTAAATTATAAGTTTAAAAAATTTAGCATATTTGCCTCTTCTAATGCAACATGATTATTTTGCTTCAATAGAGTCATGATTGGATTTATAAACTTTAATTTAAGCTAAAAACTAAGAATTTGAAGATTTTTTGGTTTCGAAACTCGACAGCAAGCATTGCGAACCACAACGTTTGGAAGACTAATATGCAAAGATGTATTATGGTGTTGTCATTTGGGGAGTTTAAAACACGCTGTTTTTTTTTTTAATTAAGGTTTTGTCTCATTGAGTTTTCTTGGTAAAAATTTTTAACGAGATAGCTTGTAATAGGAGATTATTTACACTTTTTTCGTCTTTAAGTTTTTATCACACGGGGTTTTTCTTAATAAATTTTTAATTTCGTTGATGAATATCCAAAGTGGAATGTTACAAATCCATTAATAAATAAGTGTCCATATAACTCCCAAAACCCATATCTTTATATAATCCATAAAGAATTTAGTGTACCTTAATTCTCTTATTTGTGTTTTTGTAATTTATGGTGATTGAAATGTTATAAATAGAGGACATGTTTAAATTTTCTAATATACCAAATATAAATTAAATTATGCTTTCATTTTTTGTCTACTCTATTATTTTATTCTTACTATAGTTTTCTTTGTTTTCATAATAATCATAATAATAAGAGATTTTTGCAAATTAACAATAAAGATACGAGAATAATGAAAATGGGATAATATAAGAAGTTTCAATATGAAACATTCTTTTTTGTTATATATTTTTTTCTAAAATCATTACAAAACATATTAAATCTTATCTTTTAAGAATCATTATGTGAACAACTATTTGAACTAATTAAATAATTTAACCTTCTTATAGTTGCTTGTGCTTTTTTTTTTTGCTTTCCTTTCACATCTATGTAACATGATAGCTTGAACGTCTTATGAAAAGTTCATCTCAGATTAAAATGAAAAAGGTAAATTACACTTAACCTCTTTAAATTATTAATAAGTTTACATTTTATTTGTTAAATTTTAAAAAGTTATAAAATAGTCACTAAATTATTCAAATATTTTTATTTAAGTCATGGACTGTTAGGTCCTTTTCTCTAAATTCTAGCCGATAATTGCTTTGGACCATTTACCAATTTCAGTAATTGACGATTATACAATTCGAACAATTTTGAATTCAATTCAAAGAGAAACTTAGTAAGCAAACCTCTTGTTCTATTGAAGTAAAAAGAAATTTTTCATTCATTCTTTTAAGGTTCCATTTTGGTTTAAGTTAAAAGACTGTTTGGTTTGAATTAAAAAAAAAAAAAAGAATGAGGCATTTGGTCAATAAATAAAAATTCAATTACAAATTAATTGGTTGATAAGAATTCCATATTCATTTATATTGAAAATTAAAATATATTAATATAAGTTTTGAGCAACAATTCGATGATTAGTATTATAGAGTAATACTCGTCAACAAGTAGAAGAACATATATTAAATCTAAACTAATCTGATGGATTGTGTCAAAAGACTAGAGAAAAAAATCATTTGGATTTTGATTTGTAAATTTATGATGTTAAAAGTTATTTCATAAAAAAATTGAACTATAAAAGAGGAGGGGAAGTTTATCCTTTTGATTGGTGTCAGAGGTGAAATAAAGAAGGCTATATAACAACGATTTTAACATCCCGATTATTCAAATAAAAACTTATAAATAATTTAATAACAATTTTATAACTTTTTAAAATTAAATGACTAAAACGTAAACTTGTTAATAATTAAATAACCTTCATGGTTATCCAGTAAAAAAAAAATCAAATCTCCAACCAATCTACTATTGTATATATTCTGTTATATTATACCAAATTTATAAAGTTTAATCAAATCACATAAATTAAGGATTATATAAAAAATAGGTACTAAAATAATGCAAATTTTCCCATTTAAGTACCTAAAACTTTTTTTTGTCAAGCTAGGTATCTAAAATTTTATTTCATTACCACTTTAATTACCAACCATTAACTCCTGTTAAAAAAAAACCCTCTTAACGAATTAAATTATTACATGTGACATTTTTAATTGAATAAAAATATTTAAAATTAAGATTTAGAAGAAATTAAATTAAAAATTATGACACGTTGCCAAATTGCTAGTCCGAAATACGAGATTGGATCAAAAATTTTTATTTTTAATTTAATTTAATTTTTACTTAATATTAATTTTAAATATTTTTATTTAATTAAAATGACATATGTCATAATTTGATTGGTTCATAGGATTTTTTCGACGGGAGTTAACTATTGGTACCTAAAGTGATAAAGGAATAAAATTTTAGGTGCTTAGTTTGACCAAAAAGTTTTACTTTATCTAAATGAAAAAAGTTGTATAGTTTGAATACCTATTTTTCATATAAGCCTAAATTAAAAAAATAAAATAAAAAGAGATACATTAAGGTAGATTTAAAAAAAAATCTTTAACAAAAATACGAGTTAATTTAAAAAGTTTAATTTTTTTAAAATTCAAAGATAATTAAAAATAATTATTTTTTTAAAATTGTAGTTAAATATAAAAGTAATTAAAAAATATAAATTGTCGTCAATGAGGTCTTGAGTTGAGGAGGGCAAAAACAGAGAAAAGAAAGGCCAATGCATTTGTTACAACAAATGCTTTAAAGGCTGCTTCATGAATAAAAAGGGGAGTGCCTTACTCTGACCCTTTGTCACTCTACAAACCACTAGAAACAGTTATTACCGCTGCGAATGCGACAGTGGCTGCAAGTGTTGCGACTACTAAATGAGCACTTATTTTCTTCTTCAAGCTTTCTGTAGAAACATTTTGTAAGGGAAAGTAACGAGCTAGTTCCTCCGCCACTTAATCATTTTCAATTTCTTCCAACAATTCTTCGATTTGCTTCTGTCAATTCAAAACTTAAATATTAATCAAACGATAGCCATAGAAATGCAATATATACACTCACCTGTTTATGATTACGTTTCTCATGTTGAAGTGCATTATAAACTTCTTGAGGTGTCATTCCAAAGGCACCTTCTGCTAAGATTTCCAATATAGTGAAGTATATCCAACTTGTATTACTTAACCAATGAACTGGTATTTAATACATTTACATCAACTAACAGCTAACCATACTAACTGAAGACGTTACAAAGCTAACCAACTATCTGTAAGACAGTTACTCCTAACATGCCCCATACTTTGTCAACTTTTAACTTCTCCTAAACTCCCCGTTGTAGCACCAACTTGAAGTAGGCGATGAAACTTTGTGAACAACGGCTCTGACAGCGGCTTTGTTAATATGTCTGCAATTTGATCTGAAGCAGATACATGTCCAACTTGAAACTGTCCACTCGAAACTTTCTCTCTGACAAAGAACACGTCTAACTCTACATGCTTAAATTTGGAGTGCGTAACAGGATTTCTAGCTACTGCAACTGCAGCAGAGCTATCACACCATATCATTGCTTTATTTCTAACTGGAACACACAACTCAGTTAGTAAGGATTGAATCTACACCATTTCAGTAGTAACATGAGCAACACTCTTGTATTCGGCTTCTGCAGTAGAACGAGAGACAACATGCTATTTCCTGGAGCTCTAGGAAATGAGATTCCCACCCAGAAACACATAAAAACCTGAAGTAGATCTACGATCATCGACATCAGACCCCCAGCTGGCATCGGAGTAGCCTTCAAGTAAGAACTTCGAAGTTCGAGTGAACTGCAACCCATAGTCCAGTGTCCGTTGCAAGTACCTTAATATCCATTTCACAGCTTTGAAATGCAAGTCCAAGGGTTTATGCATGAATTGATAGACTTTGTTTACTGAGTAAGCAATGTCTGGTCTAGTAATGACCACGTACTGTAAAGCACCAACAATACTTTTATAATGATGTTCATCAGCAACAGGATTACTTTCATTAGCAGATAGTTTACATGTAGTAACCATTGGTGTTGGCAATCTATTGGATCTGTCCATAGAGGTTCTTTTGAGAAGATCGAGCACATATTTCCTCTGAGTAAGAAACACACCATCTGAACCATAACTGACCTCAATCCCAAGGAAGTAACTCAACTTCCCTAGATCCTTTAGTGAAAACGTATCATTGAGTTGAGCAACAAATCAATCAATAGCTCTAGAATCATTCCTAGTGATGATTATATCATCAACATAGACTAAAACATAGAGTAGCTGGGATCCAAAATGAAGAATAAAGAGAGAATTATTAGCTTTGGAAACTTCAAACTTTGCAGCAACCAAAAAATCTTTCAACTTGTGAAACTAAGCTCTAGGGGTTTGCTTAAGACCATAAAGTGCTTTCCTCAATTTGCAAACGAGACGTACCCCATTCGGCCCTTGTTGCTCGAACCCGGGTGGTTGGATCATATAAATTTCCTCACTCAAGTCACCGTTCAGAAACGCGTTGTTAATGTCAACTTGGAGAAGTGGCCAGTTCAAGGACACAGCTAATGCAAGAACAACTCTGATGGTAGTAGGCTTTACCACAGGGCTAAATGTCTCTTGGAAGTCAATGCCAGCTTTTTGAAGGTAACCTTTAACCACAAGTCGGCCCTTGTACCTTGTAATTGAGCCATCGGCATGTCGTTTGATTTTAAAAATCCACTTACACTCAACTGCACGTCGACCATCAGGTAAAGGCACGAGATCCCAAGTATGATTGGTGATCAAGGCATTATACTCAGCTTGCGCAGTTGCATTCCAGACTGCACTATGAAAAGCTTCAGTAATAGTTACGGGCTCGGTCTCATCCAAAACGGACGTAAACACTCGAGGCTTAAAAATTCCACTTTTGGAGCGAGTCTGCATGGGATGAGAACTGACAACAGAAAGAGGTGCAGGGGGACATTCAGACTGAGCACAAGCTACAGGAGCTGAGGCTACTGTTAAGAGGTCAGCAGAAGAATGAGAAGAGCCAGAATGAGTAGGAAGAGACAGAGCACAAGATGGTACCTCAGGAGAATCCCTAACTGACTATACTGCAGGAGACTCCCTAGTTGACCTTGTGACAGTGGGACTAGAAGCAACTTCAGGAACAACTACTGAAAGAACAGATTGCTGATGAAGAGCTCTTGAAGAAACTTTATGAGAAGGAGAACAAAATTCATCATCACGAAAAGGAAAGTTCACCTCATCAAATCTGACATGTCGAGAGAAGTAAATCCAACCATCAGGAGCAAGACACTGATAACCTTTCCAATTTGGAGCAAGACCAAGAAAGACACATCGTTGGGACCTAAACTGTAGCTTGTAATTGTTGAAGGGTTTAAGATCTGGAAAATAGGCATAGCCAAAAACGCGGAGCAAACCATAGTCAAGTTGAAGAGTATGAAGTGTCTCATACGGACTAACTTGACTTAGAACAAGTGTAGGCAGTCTGTTGGTCAAATACACGGCATGTGCAAAGGCATAATACCAAAACTCTAAAGGCATAACAGACTGCGCTAAAAGGGATAAGCCCATGTCTACTATCTGCCTGTGCTTTCTTTCAGCGACCCCGTTCTACTCGGAGATGTAGGGACAAGTAACCCTATGTTGAATACCGAGAGTAGATAGTGTCTTCGACAAACCACGATATTCCCCTCCCCAGTTGGTTTGAAGTATTTTAATGGACTGACCAAATTGCGTTCGAACCAGTTGATGAAAATTAAGAAAACACTGAAGCACTTTAGACTTGCTTTTAAGAAAGTAAACCCAAGTGTATCTGCTGAACATGTCAACAAATGAAATGTAATAAGAAAAGCCATTGGAAGACACATTTGCAGGGCCCCAAACATCAGTCACCACAAGTTCAAAAGGAGAAGAGTATATTGTACGAGAAGAACTAAAAGGGAGCTTGTGAGCCTTCCCAAGCTGACAAGCAGTACATATATGAGGTAAAGAATTCTGTCTAAAAGACACATTACAAGACTTCAATACACGAGCAAGTGTGTTATTACAAGGGTGGCCAAGCCTATTATGCCATAAGGAATGAGAGGAAAGCTGAGTATTGTGCAGCAACGAGAAGTAAAGATTCTGAGCAGAAGGGACCTTAGTGAAAGAGGTCTTCGAAAATTAAAAACGGTAGAGACCCTCATGCATGTGGCCCTCGAGCAGAGTCATCCCTGTCTAAATATCCTTCACAAAACATAAAAAGGGGTGAAACTCAAAATAAACACTATTATCTTTAGCAAACTGACCCATAGACATCAAATTCTTGCATACAGAAGGAACATGTAAAACATTCTGAAGCCGCATAAGTCTGGAACCAGCCAAGAAGGTAGACGACCCTACATTAGCTATAGGAACAGATTCACTGTTCCCCAGAGTAACACGACTTGTACCTGTGTAGGGAGAATCAGTAGTGAGATTGGATGTTTCAGGAGTAATGTGATTTGTGGCACCAGAATCAGGATACCAAAATTGATCTGAGTTGAAAGAAGTAGAAGCACTAGGAGGCATCGAATAAGAAACACCAGATGTTGAAGAATACGAGCCACAACACTGAGCAATAGAAGAACATAGAGGAGAGGAAGAAAACTGGCTATGATAGTGAACCTGATGACAGTTGACTGAAGAAGTGTGACCATGATTGTGAACCTGATGACAGTTGACAGAAGGAGTGGGAGTAACGCTAGAAAAATTCTCATCAAACCGATGATAGCAATTTTGGACAATATGACCAATCTTCCTACACAACTGACACTGAGGTCGAGAGCGAGACCAGCTCCTACCACATCCGCGAGACCGTCCACGAGACCAACCTCTACCAGACTCTTTGTGCCTAGGCTTAGCTGCCTGATACAGAGAGAATTTTGAACCATCGACATGATCCGAACTTTGAGTAGCCAAATTGACTTGCATAGAAATATCAGTCAATGAAGCGAGTTGTCTTGCTTCATAGTCTAGAAGCATATCAGTGAGCAAATCCAAAGATATAGGAGAAGCTGACGCGATAACATGGGCAGAATCATATTCAACAGAAAGGCTAGCTATAATAACACTCACTTGTTCTGCCTCGGTGACTAAACTACCCACTACTGTCAAGTTATCACAAAGTGTCTTCACCTTGGATAAGTATTCTGTAATGGTGAGATTGGACTTCTTGATCGAGTACAAAGCATGGCGCATACTCAAAATCTTGAGTGAAGAAGTGGTGCCAAACCTCTTTCAATAGTAGTCCACATATCAAAACTAGTTTTAGCAGCTGTAAGATGAAACAAAATTTGATCAGTAACGGTTAACAGAATCCAAGAAGCGAGAAATTTATCTTGTTTCTTATGAGCAAGAAAGCCAATATTGTCCACAAGTTGACCCTCACTGCCAGCAAGAAAAACTAGAGGAACAACAACTTTGCCCAAGACAAAACCTTCAAGGCCGAACCCTTTAAAAATCAACAAAAGTTGATGTTTCCACAACAGATAATTGTGTGCAGTAAGCTTGATCGTATCATGTTTAGCAAAATAATGAACAGTTGTTGAACAACTACCAAGACCCGGCGAATTAACTGCTTCCCCAAGATTTGACGAGTGGCGGGGAGTATCGCCTGCTGGGACGACATCTGCAGCCATGAAAACACAAGAAGAGAAGAAGAGGAAAAACTATGCCAAGAAAAATCTAGCTCTTGATACCATGCTAAGATTTCCAATATAGTGAAGTATATCCAACTTGTATTACTCAACCAATGAACTGGTATTTAATACATTTACATCAACTAACAGCTAACCATACTAACTGAAGACGTTACAAAGCTAACCAACTATCTGTAAGACAGTTACTCTTAACACCTTCCAACTCCATTAAATTTCAGACCGATCCATATGCAATCCTAATATCACCAAGCTTGAAAAGATGACACTCTAATGGAGAGGAAGAGCCTCTAAAAGCTAGATAATGAAGTAAATTCAAACCTTTGTTGTCGACTTTTTCACAACAATCTGGACATAAAGAAAGAATCTTTGAAACTGTTAAAAAGATAACCTTGCTAGGCTGCCATAAGAAGGGGTGTCATCCCCCTCTTTTTATCACTTATATAGGCAGCTAACACATCCATTTTTAACAGTTCTTCCACGGCAAAATTGTAACGTTTGTGTGCAGCATAATCTCAATATGTTATGATCTATATAAGTTATGTGTTGTGTTATGCTTTGTATAATATTTATTTATGTATGCATGCCATACAATTTATATGTGATATGTATGTATGTTAACATGATTTTATATATGCATTGGGGTGAGGTTATGATATGATAGAGGAAGTGTTATATGACAGTTTTTACTACAAATATATGGCGGCTAGACCGTAAATTTCTGTATGGAAGCTCAGCTACATATTTATGAGTGGCACACCGCCACATGTTGGTGTGATTGGATGGATGAACTCCTGTAGTCCTATTTAGTGTAATTGGCTGGTCAGAGTTGGTGTATTGAAGATGGGGTAAGATTTGTGTTTGTATTTGTATTTGAGTTTGAACACACATATGATTCTGTATAAGATAATGTGTTTGAAATTATGAAATTTTGTTCTGATATATGTTTCTAAAATTATGACATTCAAATATGATATATGATAATTTCCGATACATTATATGACATGCTTTAATATGTAATACGCTATGAAATTTCGATATGATTATTGTTTATGCAAAACTATAAAAAAACTCTATTTGTGGGTCAGGTTACACACACTAGGCTTCTAGCTCACTTGTTTGTTTAATACATTTTAGGTAAACTTCAGACTTAGAACCGGACGGCGTGCGAGAACTTGGATTGGTTACTGGTTAAATGAAATATGTTGGTTTATGTTTTAGTTATTTTTGGGACTATAATCTATTTTTTGATTGTGTTTTGGTTTTCGTTTCATTTGTTAATTTTTTTGATATTTTTTATCGTAAAACTGTAAAATCACATGGGTTAACAAATTGGATTAGGGTTTTCAAAGCTAAAATTCTAAAAAATTTTCCGCTGCAAATTAAGTTACTCTTAAGTGTTTTTCTGTAAATAAATAAATAATTTTGAACAAATGTTGGCATTAACCGGAAAAAATTTATCCAAAATTGGTACTTTTGAAACAAATGAAATTGAACCAAATTTCTGGGTTTGAAATAAGTGTTTTCAGACTTCAATTTTTTTGAATGTTTGTGAGAGTTCCGCTAAGTTTTCTGTTTTTGAAACGCACAATTAAGTTTGATTAAATCAAGAGTTTTATAATAAACTAATATAAGTCCTCCATATTCGGTCATAACGTCTAAGTCGAATTTGGAGTGTTACATCGTTATTTTTACTCTAATCGAAAATAAACACATTGCCCATCCAAAGAGATTATTATTATTACAAAGAAAGCACCACGGCATGTATAATTCCTTACTTAAACAATTTAGTAAAGCAGAATCTATAGCAATGCTATTTTTTATGTGTGATTTTTTAACTTTATAATGTTGGTATGAAATTTTGAATTCTTTTTATCTTAATGTAATTATTTTAAATAAAAATTTGTGAACTTTAAAACAACACACCACTTAAATCTTATTTAATCTTCAATAAAAATAGATTTTTCTAAATACGGAATCTATTTATATGAAAATTTTAAGTTGTAAATGTAAAACAAATAACCTTAGCTTTATTCAATGTGAGGATTTAAGAGAAAAAAAGAGTTAATATGTTATTTGATATTTGAATTTCACTTCAAATTTTAATTTAGTATTAAAAGATTATTTTTTTTATAATTTTGTATATGAATTTAGTTTGAATGTTTAATTTTGTACTTAATTTTTTTGATACTTGAATTTCTTTTTTTCATAGTTAAGTATTTGAGTTTAACTTTAAAAAAGTTCAATTTACTACTTTTGAGCTTCTTCTTTTTTTCTCAATTAGAATACCTATGTTTGTTTATTAGAGTAGACCTGTCAAATATTCATTGGGCCTCATGAAATCATTTAGTTTAGATATCAAATTGAACATTGAAGTCAACCTTAAGCATCAAATTGAACATTAAAACTAACTCAAATACCAAATGGTATATTAATCCAAAAAAAGAAAGTTAAGCTTCATTAGGTTTCTGAAAAATATTTTTATTTTCTATTTTTTGAAAATTTAAAATCAAGTTTGATAACTAGAAATAAAATTTTGTTTTCAATAATGAAAACTTGAAAGCATGATTGATATCTATTTTTCATGAGAAACAAAATAATTTTTTTTTTGCATTATATATTTAATATTTAAAAAACTATTAAAAAGGAAATAAAATATTTTTGAATTTATAATAATTGAAACAACATTTTAATAAACCATAAAGTAGAGTTATAATATTTATATTTTAAATATGTATTGAAGGACTCAAAATTACCAACAAAGCTGCCCACATAAAAAGTAAAAAGGCAGGGCATATGAGATATGAAACAATGGCAAGTTCGTGGGAAGGTTTTAAGACCACATAACTACCGGTGCTGAAAGCAATCACCATAGCAAGTGTTGCATAGCTAAGGAGCGTATAAACAGACCAAGTTCGATATAAAATTGCTTCACGCCAAAAAAATAAATAAAAATGATCCAGAGCCCCAAAGTGGGTGGTGAGGGCAGAAACAGAGAAAATAAAGGCCATTGCATTTGTTACAACAAATACTTTAAAGGCTGCCTCTTGAATCAAAATGGGAGTGTCTCGTTTTGACCCTTTTTCACTCTCCAAACCACTAGGAACAGTTATTCCTGCTGCAAATGCGACGGTGGCTACAAGTGCTGCAACTACTTAATGAGCATTTCCTGTCTTCTCCAAATTTTCTATAGAATTATTTCGTACGGTAAAGTGATGAACTGGTTCCTCCGCCACTTGATCATGCTCAATTTCTTCCGGCAATTCTTTGATTTGCTTCTGCCATGCCACCCACATTAGCCGATTGTATTGTAGGCTTATTACCTATGTTAATTCAAAATTTTAAATATTAATAAAATCATAGCTATAGAAATGTAATATGTACACACACCTACCTGATTATGATGATGTTTCTGAGATCGAAGTGCATTATCAACATCTTGAGGTGTCATTCCAAAGGCACCTTCCAACTCCATTAGATTTTTGACTGAACTGTATACAATCTCAATATGACCACTCTTGAAAACAGAATTCCCAAATGGAGAGAAGAGCCTCTAAAAGCCAGATAATGAAGGAAATTCAAACCTTTGTTGTCCACTTTTTCACAACAATCTGGACATAAAAGAGAGAATCTTTGAAACTGTTTCAGGATAACCTTGCCTGGCTGCCACAAGAAGGGGTGTCATCCCCCTCTTTTTATCACCTATATAGGCAGCTGATACATCCCTTTTTAACAGTTCTTTCACAACTGAGAATCTAGAACCCAAGTGTGCAGCATAATGGAGAGGGGTGTGTCAATCTTCATCTCTTTCCTTTGTCAAATTCCCCTTCTTATTTAATATTACCTTTATTGCCTCTAAATCCAAGCAACAACAAAAAAAAAATGTCAATAGACCTCTTCTCTATTTATTTCAAAATTAAAAAAAAAAATGGAACTAACTCAACAACATACCTGCATCACCAGCCATAGCTGCTGCATGCAAAGCTGTTCTACCGTGGGGGCCGCCATGAGCAGTTGATTTGAATTTATCTAATAATAGAGTCAACAAGCGCCCGGAGCCTCTCCTCCTAGCTGCTATGTAAAGTGGAGTCTCCTGTTTTTTGTTGGCAGAATACGGAAAATCAGGGTCTTCAAACTCCAACAATGCTTTCGCCACTTCAACATTGCCACAACGTGCTGCTTCGTGTAAAGGCATGTTGGATTCCTGATCCGTAATCCTCAGCATCTCCCTCACTGCATTTACTTGATCCATTCCCAGCTTCTCTAAATCTCCATCTCTAGCTTTTGCGCAAAACTTGATTAGAAGTTTCACAATAGCAGAATGTCCATTCCTTGCTGCAACGTGTAAAGGAGTTTGACCTTTAGCTTTCGTTTGGAGTAGCAGTGACGGACACTTGCCGAGAATTTGTTCGACAAAATCTGATCTTTTTTCTCTTTTTATCATAGTAATGAAAAAACTCAAAACCGGATCGGATGAGTGAAATCTGTTTAAAAGCCAGGAGGCGGTCTCCTGGGTTGCCAAGTTAACATGAAGAACGTTGTCTTGGTTTGGGGTCATTAGCGACTCAAGTTGAAGTCCCTGCTTATTATTGAATACTTCAATGTTGCCTTCTGCTGCTGCCTTATAGAGCGAAGCATCCATGTGACTGATGTTCTCTTCAGGCTCCTGAGGTCCCATTTTTGTTGATCTATTTCTTCCTGGATAACACCAAACAAAATTTAATTAATTATCTTGAAACATCCGAAGCTCAAGAAAAAATACTGCAAATTAAGAAATTTACCAAATGCCATACCTACTTGTTTGTTGCTTGCATATCCTCCGTTCAAGTCACCTACAACTATATATATATAATTTCATACTTGAACACTTTAGTAATAGTAATATATAGGGTTAGAGGTCAGGTCAATAAAGTAGGAGGTTTTATGGTGAAATTTGGGTTTAAGAAAACTGTAAAGAAAACACTTAAGGAGAAGAATCGAAGAAAAAGAAGGGAAGAAAATGGGGTGTACAGCTCTTCGTGATCAAGGAAATGTTGCCCTAAGTACTATTCTTGCTTTGTGCTTTATTAACTTTATAATTTTACTTTAAACAAAATTACAATCTCTGGTTAGAGGTCAGGTCAATAAAGGAGTTTTTTACGGTGAAATTTGGGTTTAAGGAAACTGTAAAGAAAATACTTGGCAAAGAACGAGAAGAATTGAACAAAAAAGGTAGGGCAGATGATATTAGAAGGTTTTAAAATCACATAACGAACTGTGTTGAAAGCAATCACCAAGGACATTAGACATGAGCTGCGTTTAATATAAAATTATAAAATAGGATTCAGAATTTCAAAGTGGATGGAGAGGGCAAAAACAAAGAGAATAAGGTCAATGCATAACAAATACTTTAAAGGCTGCCTCGTAAATTAGAAAAGGAGTTCCCTGCTCTGACCCTTTTTCACCTTTGAAATCATTTGGAACAGTTATGGTTGCTACGAATGCCACAGTGGTTATAAGTGCCGCCTCTACTAAATGAATATCTCTGGTCTTCTCCCTATTTCTGCCAGTGCAATATCTTTCAACAATTCTTCAATTTGCTTATGGCATGGCACCCACATTAGCCAATTGTATTGTAATGTAGGTCTATTATATATATATATATATATATATATATATCTTAATTCAAAACCAAAACCCAATTATTAATAAAACCATAGCCCTTAGTCATAGAAATACACACACCTTTTCACACTGATATTTCTCGTGATGACTCATATCGAAGTACATCATAAACTTGTTGAGGTGTCATCCCCCTCAATCCCTTTAACACTTCTTCATCTCATTCCTTTGTCAAATTCCCTACTTCAACATTTTAGCATACAATAATCTCCAACAATGATATCCTTGCTATGTGTTTTACTAATTTTATACTTCAAACAAAACAACATTAATCTTGCATCTTGTTGTAACCTTGCCTATACATTAGATCCGAATTTGAAAAATTACATCGACCACCGAAATGGTCTAATAGTGATCAAAGTTTAAAAAAATGACCAATTTAAAATATAGAAAACTTAACTTATTTTCAGTATAACACATGAGATTGAAAATTTAGTTAAATATTCCGATTTATTTACAACTCAATACTAAATTATAATTTAGCAATGGAAAAATGATTTTCAACTTAATTTTATTAAAACCATATTTCATGCTTCATTAATAAAAAATCATATATTAAATTAAGTTAAATGTTATACATGCTAAATTAAACAAAAACTTAAGTCTCATGCCACGATTTAAATAAAATATTACAGTTCCTGAATAATGGAAAATTTCAAATAATAAATCCACAATATTTTAATAAATAAAACCCAAGTCGAGTCCTCTACATGCCGAGTCTGCATCTTAACCTGGTGGATTATTTGTAAAGATAGAAATAAAAGAGAATTGAACTATGAAACTCAATTTGGGTTCAATCATAAGAAAACCACTGCAAACAACAAACAAAACATATAGAATATCAATTCATAGAATAAATCATAATTAATTAACAATACAAAATATCAGTAAACAAGATCAATTCATCAACATAATATCTCAATGTTCAAAGCCATATATATGTCTTATGAATGCAATGCAATTTCAAAGAATTGGAATAGGTCCTACCCAACTCCAATACACATTATAATAGGAGTTCCCCAAAATTCCTCTACCTTTACACCACAATGTAGATAACCCACTAATGTTGCTGATGGACTGCTAGTACGGTGTGGATAAACCACTAGTATTAAAAAGGATGAATGAACCACCGGTTTTTTTTTATAAAATAGTTTTTACGGACAAGCTGCCATTAAGTTGTGAATGCACAACACATTTGTAGATTGAAGTTGTTAATACGGTGTAGATAAACCACTAATCAATACTGATAAAAGCTGCTAATACGATGTGGATAATCCACTAATTAGTGCAGATAAAAGCTACTAATATATGGTGTATTAATATGGACTAATAACATATTAGATTGGACACAAAATAAATTAATCTTAAATTTGTTTAAAAACTAATTTACTGTTGGCGTTCACTGTGTCCTTATTTTACATTTGTCCTAAGTATACCTTAGTTCAAAAATAGCTAAAAAGAATATTTTGTTGAAAGTTAAGATTGTTGAGACATCAAATATAATAGATTGGAAAGCTCGAAATGACTTCATCAAAGTTGGTTGAAAATATATGGGTTTAGAGTGAAGCTAGGGTTGGCCTAGTCCCCTAAAATAGAAAAATTTTCTTTTAGTTTTTTTTTTATAATTTATAAAATTTTAAATTAGTAATAGTAAAATTACATTTTGGCCTCTCAAAAAGATAAAATTTTGATTTAATCCTTTAAAAATGATTTAGATATAGACTATTAAAATGGTGGAGTTACAATTATTTTCCTATTGTAATTAAATACCGAGATATGAATTTTAATTTACAAATTGTAGACAACACATATTTAATAATGTACCAATTATGGGCGTCAGAAGAGTGTTAAAACCTTCCTTTTGTCTAAGCAACTCTCGAACTTAGCCAAAAATTTCTTTTTAAAGAAGAATTTTCAAAATTTTCTTTTTCAAAGGTGATTTCATAAGTATTTGATCACACCTAGTCAAAAAATTAGCGGCAACTTCCCATTTTTAAGTAAAACCTTGTATTTTCCTTAAACCTAAAATTCTCATATTTTTCAATGATTGATCAAACTAATTTTTAATTATAAAGGAGAATTAGTTACAACATCTTTATTATTCTTTGATATTTAATAAATCTTATTTTACATAAATTGTGATTTTTTTAATTTTTTTGAAATTGTATGTCTATCGACTAATAACTTTATATTGATTACAATTAAATAGAGATTGTTAATATTTCTTCAAAGAAGTAACATTGACACTAGGAATTGGAAAAATATTCTAATCAATGATAAAGTAATATCCTCTTAATATAGTACTCAAAAATAGTCCAATGCAGAACAAAAAAGAAGGTAGGGCAGATGAGATATGAAACAATGGCAAGTTTGTGTGAAGGTTTTAAGACCACATAACTGGCTGTGCTGAAAGCAATCATCATTGCAACCGTTGCATAGCCAAGAAGCCCAGAAACAGCTATAGTTCGATATAAAATTGTTTGACGCCAAAATTTAAATCCTGATAATAGATTATCCAGAACCCCAAAGTGGATGAAGAGGGCAGAAACAGAGAAAATAAAGGCCAATGCGTTTGTTACAACAAATGCTTTAAAGGCTGCCTCGTGAATCAAAAAGGGAGTACCTTGCTTTGACCCTTTTTCACTCTCCAAACCACCAGGAACAGTTATTGCCGCTGCAAAGGTGACGGTGGCTATAAGTGCTGCCACTATTAAATGAGTATTTCTTATGGCCTCCAATCTTTTTGTAGAAACATTTGGTAAGCGAAAGTGACGAACTGGTTCCTCTGCCACGTGATCATTCTCAATTTCTTCCAACAATTTTTCGATTTGCTTCTGCCATGCCACTCACATTAGTCGATTGTATTGTAGGCTTATTAAATATGTTAATTCAAAACTTAAATATTAAGGCAAACATAGCTATGGAATGCATTATATATATACACACACCTGTTTATGATGTTGTTTCCCGAAATGATTCTCTGATTGAACTGCATTATAGGTTTCTTGAGGTGTGATTCCAAAGGCACCTTCCAACTCCATTAGATTTCTGACTGATCCATATACAATCTCAATACCACCACGCTTGAAAACAGAACTCCCTAATGGGAAGACAGAGTCTCTAAAAGCCATATAATGAAGTAAATTCAAACCTATTTTGTCCACTTTTTCACAACAATCTGGACATAAAGAGAGAATCTTTGATACTGTTCCAAGATAACCTTGCCTGGCTGCCATAAGAAGGGGTGTCATCCCCCTCTTTGTATCACCTATATACGCAGTTGATACATCCCTTTTTAACAGTTCTTCCACAACTGAGAATCTACTACCTAAGTGTGCAGCATAATGAAGAGGGGTGCGTCCATCTTCGTCTCTTTCCTTTGTCAAATTCCCCTTCTTCTCTAATATTACCCGTACTGCCTCTAAATCCAAGCAAAAAAATGTCAATAGACCTGTATTTTATTTATTTCAAAATTTTTAAAAAATGGAACTAACTCAACATACCTGCATCTCCAGCCATAGCTGCTGCATGCAAAGCTGTTCTACCGAGGGGGCCGCCATGAGCAGTTGATTTGAATTTATCTAATAATAGAGTCAACAAGCGCGCAGATCCTCTCCTCCTAGCTGCTATGAAAAGTGGAGTCTCCTGTTTTATGTTGGCAGAATACGGAAAATTAGGGTCTTCAAACTCCAACAATGCTTTCACCACTTCAACATTGCCACACCCTGCTGCTTCATGTAAAGCCGTGTTGGATTCCTGATCCGTAATCCTCAGCATCTCCCTCACTGCATTTACCTGATCCATTCCTAGCTTCTCTAAATCTCCATCTCTAGCTTTTGCACAAGACTTGATTAGAAGTTTCACAATAGCTGAATGTCCATACCTTGCTGCAACGTGCAAAGGAGTTTGGCCTTTAGCATTCGCTTGGAGTAGCAGTGACGGACACTTGCTGAGAATTTGTTCGATAAAATCTGATCTTTTTTCTCCTCTTATAATAGTAATTAAATCACGCGTAGGCGGAGAGAAACATCCATATAGTAAGGGGAAGAAATTGATTATTGAGAGAAATATGTTAAAAAGAAAGGCAGCATTCTCCTGGCTTGCCAAGTTAAGATGGAGCACGTTGTCGTGGTTTGGGGTCTTTAGCGACTCAAGTTGAAGCCCCTGCTTATTATTGAATTCTTCAATGTTGCCTTCTACTGCTGCCTTATACAGCGAAGCATCCATGTGAGTCATGTTCTGTTCAGGCTCTTCAGGTTCCATTTTCGTTGATCTATTTCTTCCTGGATAATACCAAACAAAATTGAATTAATTAGCTTGAAACATTCGAAGCTCAAGAAATAAGTACTGCAAAATCAGAAGTTTACCGAATGCCTTACCAGTTAGTTACTTGCTGGCAAATCCTGCATTCAAGTCACCAACAAATGACAACTATATATAGTTGAACACTTTAGTAATAGTAATAGTGATAAAGTAGGAGTTTTTTATGGTGAAATTTGGTTTTAAGGAAACTGCAAAGAAGGAGAAGAATTAAAGAGAAGAATGGAAGAAAATGGGGTCTACAGCTCTTCGTGGGGTCAAGTTAATACTGCCCTATGTTCTTCTTTTTTTTTTTTTTTTTATTCTTGGTAGCTCAGAAAACTGTTACACACTAAATTTTGGTCATGTTAGTTAATATTGACTCATTCAGACTAAACCCTAGATTTTCTTTGAAGTTTTTCTTTGAAGAAAATATTTAGTATTCATTTATTTATTAATATTTTTATATTTTTTATGCATTTTATAATTTTGTATATGTATTTTATAGAAAAAAAATTAAAAAATATATTTTTATTTTTTAAATTTTATTTTAAATTTTTAATAATCAAGATAAATTAACATAATGTATAAAGTTAAGGGCCAAATTTATTTTTTAGAATTAATATCAAATTAATAGAATTTATAGAGATTGAAAGGCTAAAATTATTAATATGCCAATAAAAAAAGGTTGCACCAACATTCTATTAATAATTGAACGAGGAACGAGGAACGACAAAAATATCAATTGTCCATAACGTAAGAACTAAATTAGACTTTTTCAAAGTGCTAATAATTAAATGACTATTTCTATAACTTACATTAAATATTATTTTGATATGATGACTTAATTGTAACGAAAAGGAAAGCAAATGGCCCTAAAACAAAGTTGCTAAAGATGGTTAAAATACTAAAATTTGTTGAAAAGTAGATGCACCAAATCCATCATTTTTAGGAGTTTTTATGGTGAAATTTGGGTTTAAGGAAACCGCAAAGAAGGAGAAGAATGGAAGAAAATGAGGTCTACAGCTTTGTGGTGAAATCAATGCTACCCTATGTTGTTTATTAGGCCATAATCAAATTTAAGAGCTGGTGCTTAGCAGCTATAAGCCTCTGTGGACAAGGCAGCCTTGAATTCCTTGCAGTGCGACATATATATTTTTATTAATTCCCTTCACTACAAAACCATCTTCAACAAAGCTAGGAATTGTTGTAAGTAATAACAAACAAAAAAGACAGCAGATGAAATATAAAACGATGACAAGTCCATGGGAATTTGACAAAGTTTACCTCATCTCTTTTCTTTGTCAAATTTCTTTATCGACGTGGATAATAGTAATAGAATGATCGCAAAATAATAAGCAAAGAAAAATAAAAACACATATTTTACGTAGAATACTTTTTTTCTGAAAAAAATCACGGGTAGAAAAGGAGAAATTCACTAATGTTGAAAAATAAATGATATAAGAGGAGTTTTGACTACATCTATTAATTTAATGGTTGAAAAACCCTTCATCCCCACAGATTTCCTTATTCTGACTCTGTATTTTATATAACGTAACGGAATTCGAATCATACAGTCTCTAATAGTATAAACATCAAAATTATCATTTTTAAATTTATATATCACTAAATTTTGACACATTTAAAGTTATAAATAGATTTATCTAAATGTAGTCTATTAATCTAATTCAAAGGTTAGGTAAGTATGGGTCAATCTGAATATTTTGTTTTAATTTTAATTATAAAACATTAATTAAAATTAGCAAATGGGGCCAAAACATGATTAAAATACTAATTAATTGTTGGCCTGCCACCAAGGCTATCGGAAGGTTATCATTGAATCGGAAAAAGTGAGGGGCGATGGATATTTTAAAGAGGCGACTAATGACCAAGCTATTGTTAGATGGATTCCAATTTATGCATAGGAGACGGCAAGCTACTAAGATTGCAGACTTTATGGCGCGGCTGGGTCCTGATTTGGGAAATACTCTGCTTTTTTTTTGAAGACCCACCACCTGGTGTTTTGGAGCTTCTTACTTACCATGGAAACAGCTTTAGTCTTTGATGTGGTTTGTTTTTAGGCTTTTTGCTGCTACCTTTTTACTATCAAAAGAGAAGAAAAAGACTAAATTGTTAGTATAATCATTAAGAGTTACTAGTGATGTGTGAATAGTTATTGTAGTAAAAAAACAACACTAGTTCAATTCTCAAGAAATATTGGAGGGATCATAGATAGTCTTTGATAAGCCATAAAAGTAACATATTTTTAATCCCATTCTTGATGCGTTTTTGGATGATTTATTATGAAAATTAGTGAATTGATGCTTCTAATCCTCTAAATTCATGTTTCTATACTTAGGTGAGTATAGGGGATGGAAAGGAGCGAAAAACAAGCCAAAATCAGGCAAAAAGAGCTGTTTTCAGGATCCACAAGGCTTGGGCATTTCCATAGGGTCTGGGCACACGCCTGTGTGAGCAACACGGGCTGGCCACACGCCCATGGGCTAGCCTGTGTCTATTTCGCAACCTGCTTCCTAGACACGCGGAAAAACCCAATTTTTAGACTTTCTAAGCATTCTAAAATCTATAAATACCAATTAGAAGAAAACCTAAGAGGGCACTCATAGAAGATCGAAGAAAAGACTCGAAGAATACCATCGGAATCAACTCGAAAGTGGATCTCCCTCAAGATTGAAGATCTTCATTTAATTTTTTTCGAAGTTTTATTGAGTTTCTTTATATCTTGTGGTTATCCTAATTTTGAGATGTTTTAGGATTATGAACTAAATTCCCTAGATACCTAGGGAGGATGAAACCTATGATGAATATTATTATTTAATTTCTATTTTTACGCAATAAATAATTGATTCTTGTTCTCAATTATGTATGTTCATTTCATGTTTTAATATTTTTGGGATATTAATTCATATTTAATGTGCTTATTTCAGTGGAGCAAAAGTCCGTATTTAAGAGTAGATCTAGCATAATTGAGTGGAGTTGCATGCAATCCTAAAAATAGGATGACATAAATTGTAAAACCCCTTATTTGTATCTGACACTGGGACAGGGTTCGAGGCATTACTGGACTTAAACAATAACATTCATACAAAACCGAACCATGAATTTTAGTCCAATTTAAAACTTTTTATACATACTCATATTGTCCCTATTATAGGCTTACGAGGCCCAAAACATACTTTAAGAATGGTTTGGGACTAAACCGGGATCTTTGGAACACTTATTAAAATTTTCATCAATATAGTGTCACACGCCCGTGTAACTTGGGACACACCCATGTGGTCACACACGCCCGTGTCCCAGCCCGTGTTAAAAACATTGATCATTCTGTTTATGACGTCAGCATACCATTAAGGGCACACGGCCAAGTCACGCGCCCATATGCTAGGTCGTGTCCTCCACATGCCTGAGACACACGGTCGTGTCTCTGCTCGTGTGGCCAACACTTAGGCTATTTTCCAAGCCCTTTTTGTTGCTCTTAATTATTTACACTCTTATACAATTTGTAAACACATATCATACCCTCAGTTATTCTTAATTTAATCATCAAACACATGTAATATTACACTAACCATTCATGACAAACAAAACATAATCACATCACCCAAGATCTTGGCACATGCATGCATAAATAAGTTTACATATTCATAGTCAATATGAGCCACCTCTCAGGGCCCTATACAATGTAGCAATATAAGCCAATACCTTTGGCCAAATCTTAAAGATACATATTACCAATAACTAAATCTCTATACATGCCACTCACTCTAAAGCACTTAAGGTTTGTCATTACCCCAAATTGACAAATTGATAGTGTGCTGCCGCCTCCGATGATCTCCAACCCCAAGCCAACCTGACAACACTAAGAGAAATGGAAAGGAGGGTGTAAGCTTTATAGCTTAGTAAGTTGGCATATAATAATAAGCAATTAATTAACATGATTTTTCCATTCCTCAGAATGTATTCTTTAGATAATACAATCATTGTTTCACATGATTCCACTTTTTTTTAACCTCATGTTTATCTTAAGCTGTCTTCCTTAGTCGCAATCACTAAATTAATTAAATCTTGAGTTACAGGACTCTAAATTAAGATCTGTGAATTTTCCCTAAACCTAGACTCACATATATTCTTACCATAAAAATTTCAGAATTTTTGGTTCAACCAATAAGTATATTTTATTCTTTAAAGTCTCACCTATTTCGCTATCTAATAGTTCTAATTCCTCTTCACTAAAAATTTATTATCTCATTATATAGAACTCAGATAATGTTTCCGTTTGTTTCTATTGAAAGTAGGCTCATTAAGAAATTTAATATATAAATTATACACCATAAACATTTCTATACAATTTTTGGTGATTTTCCAAAGTCAGAACAAAGGATTCTAAAATTATTCTGACCCTGTCTTACAAAAATTCAAATATCTCAGAATATAAAATTCCTTTGCTTACACCGTTACTATTATGTGAAAATAGATTCAATGGGATTTAATTTCATATCTTATTCAACTTCTAATTCAATTCCCATCATTTTTTAGTGATTTTTCAAAGGCACATAACTGTTGCTATCCAAAACTGTTTTATTTTTTTTAGTTTCACTCTGTCATGCTTTCTTTATAATGGCTTTAATTGTAACACTTACCTCTTATCAACTTTACCAAAGTTCGATCATATATCGAGCACATTGATCATAATTTTACACATACATACCTGCACTTATTCATAAAACTTCATATTCACACTTACATATATAAATGCATCATGGCATGAAGCATATTTATACACTAATTCATCTCAACACATAGTCATTTTCACTTTCTATTACACTTTATCATATCATTTCGCTACCCGTTGAACCATACAGAATTCTAAAGGATACTCGGAAAAGCTTTCATAAAGGTACCACACTTATTTGTAGCCGAAGCTACCACTGATATGTAGCCGAAGCTACCACTTATCACATTTCACTTAGATGCTCACTATCAAGCTATTCACGGGCCTACTCACACAAGCTGACGGTCGAGACAAAACTACTCAGTGTTGCTCACACAATCTGTCAGGTATCCGCAATAAATACAGAATTACCTAGCCACTGGTAGTTGAACTAGACCCGCACCCGGAATCACTTATACACTTATACTCTTATACACTGGGTTTCCTAATGACATGCCACTCGTATCCTATTCGATTCTTAAGGTTTAATCGGGACTTTTTCACACTTGTCGAAGCTTAGTCAATATACACTTAATCACATATCTTATGGTGGTAACTAAGCTCACAATTTAACATAATGATAATAATCTCAATTAGCACCTTTAAACACAAAATTTCAATTCATTCCCATGTCATCATGTATCATAGACATATATATTTTTTAAAATCAATTCATATACATAGCACCTAAAATATTTAATTCAACATAATCGAATTAATATACCAATTTAGGTTTCAAACATAAACTACAACAACATTGCATTATTATTATCACACCAACTTTGTAACACCCTTTACCCGTATCCAACGCCGGGATAGGTTACGAGGGGTTACCTTACTAAAACACATGCAAACATTCAACTTACACTCAAGGAAATGCGTCCCAATTTAAATATTTTTCAAACACTGGCTTACAGTCCTTCATATGGGCCTATGAGGCCCAAAACGTAGTTTAGAAACGATCCGGGACCATTTGAGTACTTAAGAAAATTTCGTCACAAACTATTAAAAATAGGGCATACGCCCGTGTGGAAGGGCAACACGCCCGTGTGGCCTCTAAACGTGGCCCTGTTGATGGCTGTATGGTTCACACGGCATAAGCACCTAGGGACACGCCCGTACCCCTCGTCCGTGTGTATTTCCTTTCTAACATAGAACCTATAGGGGTTTTCACACGGCCTGACACACGCCCGTGTGCTCAGCTCATGTCCTTCACACAGTCATGTCACGCCTGTGTCGTAGCCCGTGTGCAAAAACCTTGACATTTTATTTCTGACGTCAGTAATCACACGGCCGTGGCACACGCTTGTGTCCTCTACACGGTTGAGACACATGACCGTGTCTCGGCCCGAGTGTTTACTACTGGGCATTTAATTCAGCAAATTTAAGGTGCAGGGGACACACGGCCTAACTATACGCCTATGGGGCGTACTGTGTGTCACACACGGCTTAGACACATACCTGTGTGGACAAAATAAGGCTATCTACCAAGCCTTTTTGCCACTTTGTAACAAGGTTAAACATATACCAAAGATAACAAGTCACTAAGACTCAAACAAAAGCCATAATTTGGCGATCACACAACTCGATATAATCAGTCCAACCAACAATCATACAACTATCCTAATACTTGTATTCATTCACACCACTTGCATTTTCAAGAACAACCATAACATTCTCATTGCTCAACTTCCAAAATTAGCCATCATTCATGGCATTATACAAAAAGAGTCAAACTTTAAAATAAGCCAACACATTTGGCCCAAAATAAAAATGACAATAAACTAAGTCTAGTTCCTATACATGCCATTTCTCAAAATGCTAAAAACTAACTATACCGAGAGCTTTAGATGATAGTGTGAACGAAGCCTCCGGCAAACTTTGATCCACGAGCTAGCTAGACAGCACTATAAGAAAATGGAAAAGAGAGGGGTAAGCATAAAGCTTAGTAAGTTGCAAGTAAATAAAAGACAACATAATTACCATGCTAAGTCATACTCTCAATACATCATAATATATGTATGATACAAATAACCACAACGTGACTTACTCGTTTTCATCCATTTCTAATTATACCACATAAATTCGAGCTCACATTTCATACATTTCTTATAGGTACTTGCATCACTCACAAGATCGTTATACTATCTCTCAATCTTAATGCAACTTTAAATTTCCCGTTGAACCATTTAGAATACGAAAGGATATTCAATAAGTCTCAACATAGGGTATCGAGCTGATGCCATGTCCCAAACATGGTCTTACACTAACTCACATGTCAAGCCGATGTCATGTCTCAAACATGGTCTTACACTGGCTCTCATATCTCGAGGCTGATGCCATGTCCTAAACATAGCCTTACACTAGCTCTCCTCTATCCGTGCCAATGCCATGTCCCAGACATGGTCTTACATTGACACATCTCCAAGTCGATGTCATGTCCTAGACATGGTCTTACACTAGCTTGTAAATCGAGGCCGATGCCATGTCCCAGACATGGTTTTACACTAACACGTAACGAGGCCGACGTCATGTCCCAGACATGGTCTTACACTAGCTCTCATATCAACCCTAGTATCACAACATGAATATCCAATCTATTGTTAACATTTAACCGAGCTCAATTACACATTTTCTCATCTTTTTATGACTAAAATCATCATTCAACAATTCATGCTCAAATAAATATTCAAATGCATAACTGATTTCGCAATGCATTATCTTATGACTAAACAATGATTTTATGCATAATTATAGTAATGTTATATTATTTACCTATAACTTACTTCGATATACAAAATGGAAAATGACTTTTGAATTTAATCGATTTGCTTGGCCTTCCCTCAGTCTAGGTTCGGATTTTGTAAATCTTAAAAATTCACTAATTTAATCACCAATTTAATCTAAACAAGTCAAGAATCATAATTTGGCAAAATGACCATTTTGCCCCTAGACTTTGGCAAAATGACCATTTTACCCCTAGGCTCGTAAATTGATTTTTATCAAATTTCCTTACTAACCAAGCCTAACCGAATCCTTTTTACTCTTATGGCATTCCAAAATTCCCATTATAAACAAGTACCAACAATTTATCAACTTTACAAATTACTTTATTTGAGGTGTTTTCCATGAACACCTCTTCCCAAAAGTTGTTTATTTAACAACTATGATTCATTTTCTTCCATAAAAATCCAGCAAACAACACTTATTCATTAATGGAAAAACTCTACACTTTCAACCATTTTGCAAAATAGTCCCCTCAATAGGTAGCCCATGGTACAAGGGTCTGAAAAGTACAAAAATTATCACGAAAGATCATCAAATTGACTTGTGAGGGTGATAAGTTGCTAAAATTTTGAAGCTTTCAAACCCTTTTTCTTGATGATATTTTTGGCAAGGAAGAAGAAGGAATGGAGAAAAATTAAGGCTAGGCAAATTTTTTTGTATTACTTTATCAATTTAGTCACCAAACTACCTAATCTTTGACTTTTCATTTCTTTTTGTCTCCCTTGCTTCTCATGGCCAGCCAACCTCAAATTCAAGGGCCTAATTGCCCTTTAAAACCCCCAAATTTTAGTTCTTTAGCCAATTAACACAATTTTCTAGTAATTCGAAACTTTTACCCCTTATGCGATTTAGTCATTCTTCGCGACTAAGCCTTCAATCGCGTAAATTAATTCACCAAAATTTTCATGCACCCTTATAAAAATACTATAACACATAAAATAATGCTAAATTAATTTTCTCTAATCTCGGGCAAGTGATTTCAAAATCACTATTTCGACTAAGCCCAAATTCGAGCTGTTACAAACTTACCTCAAATGCAAAAGCGGTTAATTATTCTGACTTAGTCCATAACCTCGTTCTTCCCCGGTCTAAGCCTGAATTTTTTTTTCTTGATCTAACATATCAAATAACACTTATTTAACATTCACATTATTCAAATTAGTCCAAAAATCACACTTTAAAAATTTTACATTTTTTCCCCTAAAGTTTCACATATTTAAACTTTTTCCCCTAGGCTCGTAAAAATGATTATATTCAATTTCCTTGTATTTTGGACCTAACCAAACCATTTTCATAACTATAGCAGTCCACATTTCCCATTAAATCACACTCTTATTATAAATTTTATAACTTTTACAAATTAGTCCTTTTGGATGTTTTCACCGAAAATCACTTAGTAAAAATCGTTTCTCTAACCATAAACATGCAAAATCAACCCTAATTCATCAAAATGCACAAATTTATAACGTGATTCAAAACCTAAACCTTCATCATATCTCAAATAAATAGTAGAAATAGGTAGATTATGTTGCAAGGATTTCAAAAACGTGAAAATCATTAAAAACGGGGCTTGAATACACTTACTATTGAGCTTGGAAGCCTGAAAACCCTAGCCATGGCTTCCCCCATGCAAGTTTCAGCCATGAAGAAGAAAGATGAACACTTTAGGCTTTTATTTTGTCTTTTAGTTCATTTAATTGCCAAATGACCAAAATGCCCTTCACTTAGAACTTTGATATTTTACCTTTCCATGTCCATTTTTGTCCAAAATTTTAAAATTTGGTCAAATTTATATTTAAGGACCTCTAATTAATATTCCAATTCAATTTCATGCTAAAATCTTCTAGAACTCAACTTTTACAACTTATTCGATTTGGTACCTAAAATCAAATTGGACACAAATTGGACACTTTTCACATAAAATTTCTTCATGAAATTTTCACACAAGCATATAAACATATCATAGACCTTATAATAATCATAAAATAATTATTTCTACTTCGAATTTATGGTCTTAAAACTACTATTCTGACTAGGCCCTAATTCGGGATTTTACATAAATCTACTGGATTAGAGTCAAATCTAATAGGGGAATCCATAGATTGAGTTAATGCGACAATAGGGGTTTTAATTAGAAAGAGATTTCAATTAATCAACTTAGAGTCAGTTGTTCTTACTCTCAAAAGAGATATTAACATAATTTAGGGATTTTTACGGATCAAGACACAAGTGAATAAATTGTTTAATTCAGATTCAAAATAATAGGTGAAGTCTAGGTGGATTCTTTCCTAGGTATTGTCTTTCTCATTGGTTATCTTTGATTATTTTCCTATTTCATTCTCTATTGCGTTCTTAGTTAAATTAGATTAGTGAATTTAGATTAAAAACAATCGCTCTAATTTATCGGAAAAATAATAGAAAAATGGTAATTACTAGTACTTTTAGTCCTCGTGGATACGATATTCCCTACTCACCATAACTATACTATTGTTCGATAGTTGTGCTTGCCTTTGTCGTAATTATAGTTAGTTTAGTGACCATCTGTCCCGCTTAAAGGTCAACATATCATTACAAATTTACTCTACAAAATATTTAAAAATAATAATAAATATCAAAATTTTAATGAGATTTATCAAATTATGCCATCCTCCCAACACTAATAAATATATTTCACTACAAAAGATGAATTGAAAAATTACAAGAAAGAAATGACAAAATTTGGGATAATTTAAAAGTGGAGAAACCACCTCTATTTTTTATAGTACAAGCACTCCACAACTTTGTATTTTTTTAAATATGTGATTGTGCTATTTCAACAAATAGACACTTTAGTGAATTTGGTAATTAATACCTATTTGATACCTAAACTTTTTTATAACCTAATTGATATCCAAATTTGGGGTCCGTTAACCAATCAAGTACTTTTTTTTTAACAAAATACCATTTCTATGAGGGAGTCCACGTCAACATTTCGAGTTCCAATGATATTATAGAAATCTTTTGCCGATAAGGGAGTTGCTTTTAAATAACATTTCGAGCAAAAGTTGGGTTGAGAAACAGAGGCGGATTTAGGGGGTTGGCAAAGGCCCCGACCACCCTAAAATGGAAATTTTGCTATTTTGGTTCTTTAAATTTTGCAAAAGATAAAATTGCACTTTGACCCCCTAAAATGATAAAAAATTGATTTAATCCTTTAAAAATTATAAAGATATAGATAATTTAATTTCAGCCCCTAAATTTTTTTTCTTGGCTTCGCCCTTATTGAGAAAGCTTTTGGTTATCATGGGCATATTCATGTACTTATGTTTTTCCACCACAAAAAGGAAGTATGGAAAAAAAAAAAGATTTGGCTTCAATACAATTAGTACCCATTATGGTTGTTTGTAATGGTTGTGCATGTATAAGCAAATGGTATAAATAAATATTGTCTCACTAATTATTTATATTAAATTAATTGGAAGTTGTATCACAAATTTAGTTTTGTATGCAAAAGACAATTTTCGTTAGCCGGTAATTTAAATGCATAATTTGTAGCTCATGCAATCATGATGAGAAAGTGATTTATGTAAGAACTATTGTTATCTAAAATCTAATAAGGGGAGATAGTTTATCTTAGTTGTTGGAATAGGATTAACTCTCAAGTAGACACATAAATGTGTTAAATATGAACTAATAACACATTAGATGGACAAAAAAATATTAAATCTGTTTAAATCTTAAATCACCTATATAGGCAGCTGACACATCCCTTTTTAACCGTTCTTCCACAACTGATAATCTAGAACCCAAGTGTGTAGCATAATGGCAAGGGGTGTGTCCATCTTCATCTCTTTCCTTTGTGAAATTCCCATTCTTTTCTAATATTATCCTTATTTCCTCTAAATCCAAGCAAGAAAAAAAAGTCAATAGACCTGTTCTTTATTTATTTCAAATTAAAAAAAAATGGAACTAACTCAGCAACATAGCTACATCTCTAGCCATAATTGCTGTATGCAAAATTGTTCTACCGTGGGGGCCGCCATGAGTGGTTGATTTCGATTTATCTAATAGTATACTTAGCACGCCTCCGTCTCCTCTTCTAGCTGCTATGTAAAATGGAGTCTTGTCGGGGTTTTGATAGTAGAGGAAGTATGAAACTCGTCAAGAACTTGAGTAACAACGTAATAAACCCAAATAAAGAATGAAGAAACCTTGAAATTCAAGTTTGAAGATAATTGTGAGACAAAACAAAATAGAATTAGGCTTGAACTATGGAAGCAAAAATTGAGAGAGTATTTTGAATGAAATTTTTGATATTTTCATTGACAAGAAAAGATGGCATGATGCCAATACATATACCAGTCATAAGTTGATCAGAAAATGATTAAAATGTCATCTAAACAACTACCTACTACCACTAAGTTACATTAGAACTTACAAAACATAACTTACACACATAGGTAAGCTGATTTATCAATCTATCAACACCTAATTACATTAAAAACAATATCAAAAGGTAACAAAACAAAATAAAATACAATACCAATAATGTGCTTCAGCAGCTACATACATACTTCATCAGGTAATAATACAGTAGCTTGATCTTTTTATAGTTGCATGTACTTCATCCGAAATTATTACAGCAGCTTGATCCTTTTCTTTACAGCTGCATGTACTTCATCCGCATAAATTATGCGGCATTGTCTGCTCCTTGGCTACTTCATGTGCTGCATGCAGGCCAACTTCAACACTCCTCCTTAGCTTGCATGCTGCAGATTCACATTTTGCCTCGATAGCTTTTCTCCAATGACCTTCCTGTTAACTGGTTTAGGAACAAGATCCCAAGTCTGATTCTTGTGGATCATGCTTATCCATTGAGCATGGCCTGCTTCTATCCTTGTTGAGCTTCAGCTTCTTCAATGTTGCTTGGTTCAACTGCAGCCACTTGAGTTCTCTTATAAATCTCAGCCAATGGTCTAGTGCCTCTGACTGGTTTATCATGAATGTCTATTTCAAGACCATTTTGATTCGCTTCAGCTTGATCTGTTACACGATCTTTAGAGATTGCCTCTGGTTCATTCTTATCCCAATTCTAGACTGATTTCTCATCGAATACAACATCTCTGCTTGCAAGAACTTTGTTGGAAGGAAATGGTAGTCTAGCTTGTTTTCCTAGCTGACATACTTCACAAACTTTTTCTTTTTCAACTGAGTTAGTGAAGTTTTCAACCAAATCTCCTTTGGTCAGCTGAGCCATCGATTTGTAGTTGGCATGGCCTAACCTTTTGTGCCACAGCTTGAATTCATTTTGAATAGCTGTGTAGGCACTGTCTAAGCCTTTGTTCCAATCTACAACAAAGCTTTTGTCAGCCATGGTCACTGATATGAGCTTCAATCCACTTGGATCACTGATCTGGCATTCTTTGCCTTTGAATACTACTGAATATCCTTTTTCAAGTAGTTGAGCAATGCTAAGAAAGTTTTTATCAATAGCAGGCACAAACAAGACATTTGTAACAAGTTTGGCACATGTAGGAGTGTCTATCAGTACATCTCCTTTGCCTTCAGCTTTGATGAAGTGTCCATTTCCAACCTTCACCTTTATTTTGAGCTTCTGTCAATTGACTTAAAAATGCCAACATTAGGGGTCATGTGGTTTGTGCAACCACTTTCTATCAACCATCCCTTTGTAGCTTTTCCTTTAATAGCTGAGCAAGAAACTGTAAAAACTTGCTCTTCTTGGTCACTGTCTTCCTCTGCCACTTGAACTTCAGCTTTTGGCTATTGAGTTTGATTTGGTCTCGGTCTACCTTTGTTTCTGTAGGCTTTCTCAGCATGGCCCATCTTTTTGTAGAACTTGCACTAAATATCAGGCCTGAACCAACATACTTCACCCAGATGACTTAGCCTTCTACAGTGTGGGCAGGATAGATATCTTCTTTCACCATCTGATCTAGTCTTGCTTGACCAGGATTTCTTTCCTTTGTATGCAGAGAAGCTTTAGGCTGGTCTATTTTTGGCTTGCAAGACATCTTCTTGATGCTCCTCCAGTCTACTAGCTCTCAAGAGCATAAAGGGCATTGATCAGCTCTGTCAATGAGATGCTGATCAGGTCCCTCGAGTCTTCAAGGGATGATATCTTTGCCTCATACCTTTTAGGTAAGGTTGAGATGACTTTTTCCACAATTCTTGCTTCAATGAACTGTTCTCCAAGTAGCCTTATGTTGTTTACTACAGCCATGATTCTGTCTGAGTATTGCTTGACTGTTTCTTCCCCCTTCATCTTCAAGTTTTCAAAATTCCTTCTCAAATTCAGTAGCTGTTGCTGTCTTGTTCTCTATATCCCTTAGAACTCCTCATTCAATCTATCCCAGGCCTGCTTTGGTTTCTCACAGGCCATGATCCTTGTAAAGATCACATCAGACACACTATTTTGAATGCAGGATATAGCTTTGTGCCTCTTGGTCCTTTCATCAGCATGCTACCTAATCTGAGCCACTGTTGGATTGGCTATGAGTGGTGCTGGTTCAACATCTGAGTTGACCACCTCTCATAGGTCGAATGTATATAGGTAAGTCTTCATTTTAACCACTCATATGTGATAGCCCTTTCTATTGAAGGCTGGTGGTGCAGCTAGTGAGAAGCCTGGCGAAGCCATCGATTTTGAATTTTAAATATAACAGGTCCACTGAGATTATAGCTCTAGATACCAATTGTTAGGGTTTTGATAGCAGAGGAAGTATGAAACTCAGCCAAAAACTTGAGTAACAACGTAATAAACCCGGATAAAGAATAAAGAAACCTTGAAATTCAAGTTTGAAGATAATTTTGAGACAAAACAAAATAGAATCAGACTTGAACTATGGAAGCAAAAATTGAGAGAGTATTTTGAATGAAATTTTTGATATTTTCATTGACAAGAAAAGATGGCATGATGCCAATACATATACCAGTCATAAGTTGATCAGAAAATGATTAAAATGTCATCTAAACAACTACCTACTACCACTAAGTTACATTAGAACTTACAAAACATAACTTACACACATAGGTAAGCTGATTTATCAATCTATCAGCACCTAATTACATTAAAAACAATGTCAAATTAGTTCAAATCTAACTAAATTACAAAACAATATTTAAGGTAACAAAACAAAATATAATACAATAGCAGTAATGTGCTTCAGTAACTGCATGCATACTTCATTTGGTAATAAAACAATAGCTTGATCTTTTTACAGCTGCATGTACTTCATCCGGAATTATTACAGCAGCTTGATCCTTTTCTTTACAGCTGCATGTACTTCATCCGCATAACTTATACAGCATTGTCTGCTCCTTGGCTACTTCATGTGCTGTATGCAGGTCAACTTTAACAAGTTTCCTATTTTTTATTGGCAGAATACGAAAAATCAGTGTCTTCAAACTCCAACAATGCTTTCACCACTTCAACATTGCCACACCCTGCTGCTTCATGTAAAGCCGTGTTGGATTCCTGATCCATAATCTTCAGCATCTCCTTCACTACATTTACTTGATCCATTCCCAGCTTCTCTAAATCTCTATCTCTAGCTTTTGCACAAGACTTAATTAGAATTTTCACAATAGCAGAATGTCCATACCTTGTTGCAACGTGCAAAGGAGTTTGGCCTTTAGCATTCGTTTGGAGTAGCAGTGACTGACACCTGCTGAGAATTTGTTCAATAAAATCTGATCTTTTTTCTCCTCTTATAATAGTAATTAAATCACGCATAGGTGAAGAGAAGCATCCATATAGTAAGGGGACGAATTTGATTATTGGGAAAAATATGTTAAAAAGGAGGGCAACATTCTCCTGGGTTGCCAAGTTAACATGAAGCAGGTTGTCATGGTTTGGGGTCCTTACTGACTCAAGTTGAAGCCCCTGGTTATTATTGAATACTTCAATGTTGCCTTCTACTGCTGCCTTATACAGTCAAGCATCCATGTGAGTTTTGTTCTCTTCAAGCTCCTTGGGTCCCATTTTTGTGGATCTATTTCTTCCTAGATAACCCCAAACAAAATTGAATTAATTAGCTTGAAACATTCCAAGCTTAAGAAAAATATACTGCAAATCCAGAAATTTACCTGTTAGTTACTTGCTTGCATATCCTCCATTCAAGTCACCTACATATGCTTGAACACTTAAGTAATAGTAATATATTGGGTTAGAGGTCAGGTCAACAAGGGCGAAGCCAGGGGGATGGCATGGGTCCCGACCCCCCTAAAATGTAAAATTGCTATTTAGGCCCTTAAAATTTTTTAAAAATTTTAAATTAGTAAAGGTAAAATTGCACTTTGGCCCCCCTTAAAATTATAAAAATTCGATTTAATCATTTACAAATTATAAAGATATAAACTATAAAAAATTAAAATGTCATCCGGTCCCCCTAAAAAATTTTTCTAACTTCGCCCTTGCAGGTCAATAAAGTAGGAGTTTTTATGATGAAATTGAAGAAACTTGTTAAAGATGATTAAAATACTAGATTGTTGAAAAAGTATATGTACCAAATTCGTCATTTTTTAATAACACTTTAATTAATTAGCTTCAAACATCCAAAATTCGAGAAAAAAAATTTATTAGAAATTCAAAAAAATTTCAAATGCTTCACTTGTTTGTCAATTAGCTGGCAACGTGCTTCATTGAAATTACCTACAAGTTGATCAAAACAAACGAAAACTATATCATTCCATAATTGTTGAAAGCTCCGTAACATATTTTAATTCCCTTTTGGCGTTCACGTTAATTTAAAAATAACAAAAGAAAATTTTTTTTGTTAGAAAGTTAAGATTGTTGAGATATCAAATATAATAGAGATTTCATTAAAATTGGTTGAAATATAATAGCTTAGGGACGAAGCTAGCGTTTGCTGGTTCCTAGTCCTCTTAAAATAGAAAATTTTCCTTTTAGTTCCTTTATAATTTATAAAATTTCAAATTAGTATTAGTAAAATTATATTTTGACTTTCCAAAAAGGATAAAAAAAATTAATCCTTTAAAACTTATAAAGACATAGGTTATCAAAATGGTGGAATTGTATTTTTTTTACTATAGTAAAAATATACAACTTGATTTTTTTGCATAACCAACTCTCGAACTTAAATATTTTTCTATGGATTTCTATCGTAGACGCAAACTTTTCTTTTTAAAATGTGATTTTATAGGTGTTTGATCACACCTAATCAAAAACATTGGCAACAACTTCTCATTTTTAAATAAAACCTTGTGCTTTTCTTAAACCTAAAATTCTCATATTTTTCAATGATTCGTCAAACTATTTTAATTATAATGGAGAATTAGTTACAACATCTATAAAAAAAATAGAACGTCAGTAATGACAATATATTGCAAAGAAAAGAGAAATAAAAACACAGAACACATAGATTTTTACGTGAAAACCCTTTCGAGAAAAAATCACTGGCAAAGGAGAAGAAAATTTACTATGTCGAATTCGAATGATTACAAGAAGAGTTTCGACTACATCTATTGATAGGTTGAAAAAGAACCTAATTCTAATCAAAGTCAAATATATTATGTTAATAAATGCTAAATATATTATACTCATAAATACTAAATCTTCTAGAAAGAAGATGTATTTTGTTTAACTTGACTTGCAAGCAATCTCTTAGTATTTGAGTCACACAACTCTAACAATCTCCACCTTGACATGAATTCTTAACGAACAAGTTTTTTACCTCTTCCATAAAACCCCTTATGGTTTCAACTTCAACAATGAACACCAACAAGTCTAAGCAATGGTCAAACTTGGTTATAGGAAGTGACTTAGTCAACATATCTGCAGGATTTTCATGAGTACTAATTTTTTTAATATTATTTTCTTGTTGTTTTCTCCCTATTTTGCTACCATTTTACTATTATGTTGCTACTATTTTGTTGTTATTGTTTAGATATTGTATAAAACTTATTTTATTGATAATTTTGTTATTATTTTAAAGACATTTGTTAATTTTGTTATTATTTTAGAGACATTTGCTTGTTAAGTTGCATCTATCTTAGTGTTATTTAAGTATATATATTTTTTAAAATTTATTTTCAATTTACTGGGAAATATTTATTTTGACGTTTTTAGTATTTTTGATGTATTATTTATTTTTTAAAATAATATAAAAATAATATAAAAATTAATATGGGCGGGCCGGATTGGGCACGAGTTTTAGCATCTTTATTTGGGTTGGGCTTGGGAAAAATTTTTGGACCATTTTTAGGGTTGGGTCGGGCCTGAGCCTAACAAATAGGCCTAAATTTTTAGTTGAGCCCGACCCAAACCCGGCTTGGCCTAGCCCATGCTCAACTCTAGTTTTGACCCAAAAGTAAGTTTCAAGTCTTAAAAATATTTAGATTTAAGTTTGACTCCCTTCGTATGTATATGTATGAGTTCTTTTCCAAATTTATTACAGTTATGTTAGGGTTAAGTGCCCAAGTGCATTTTATATGTTATTATTTATACTTGTAATTTTTCGAATAGATTGGTTTAAATAAAATTTCATGATACATTAATTTCGTTTATATTTGTTCTCAATGGTTTTTGCACACAAAACAAAATATAAGAAAATATTGGCTCGTTGATTATCTAAGGTTTAATTAATACCAAGTCGCATTATATGGTCGGATCATAATATGAGAAGACAACTTATATTAATAGATAATCTAAATAGTCTCTAATCTAATCGAAATTGAATAAATTGATTAAAAGACTATTATGTTGTTTAGCAAGTCCAATTGGAGAGATAACTTATCTTGGATACCAAAGCGGATGACTCTCAAAAGATAGTGATATAGATGTGATTGTCTAGACAATACATCGTATAGGACCCAAGTTGAATTTATCATAAATCCATAAATCCATTTATGGATTTATTCACTTATGACGTTCGTAGTGTAACAGACCTTAATCTTATGTGGATGATGGATTATTTATGTATGACTCATATACTTTGATGTATTAAAAGTCTAAGTTTAAATAGATAAGGAACCGAAAGCTGGTATATTAGGTATACGACTTATAGTATCATTCCACAATAGTGAATCATAACCTTGTAAAGGTAAATGATATCCTATCATTGGCTTTACATGGTAGTTTCAAAAGTAATGTGGTCACGAGTAATTTATAACAAGACAAATGATTTAATTACTATGTGTTAGTAATTGACTTTTTCATATCGAAAGATGTAATGAGAACCATGAGATGATATATGATCATATTAGGGGAACAGATTTTATCTCAAAGAGATTAAGGATATCCTATGAGGATAACACACTTATGACAATGTCATTGGACGAACACTTATTTAGTTGTTTTCATAATGGTATATAATAAACAAGAGTTTAGTCATGATACTATAGTGGAATGACTCCATGATTAAATAATGTTGTAATTAATAGACGAATAATTAGAATTTAATTACAAACTATTTGAATCATAATTATATATGTCCAATCGGTCCCTCCGCTAGTTCGAGATAACTTGAAACAAATTGCATGAAGGAATCGATACTATGGAATAAATGAAAACAACAAGAAAAATAGATCGCATTAATCACTATTTGTTGCGAATGTGTTTTCTTGCTAAGTACAAAAGATGGCTTAGAAATTAAATTAATATCTTCACATTATTATTTAATTATTTGTGTAACACCCCATACTCGGCCTAGTCGTTATGATCAAATCTTGAGGTATAGTGCTTCTCGTTTGAAAACCCTAAATAAAAACTAGCTTTGGAAATTGTGTGATATGAAAATATTGTTATTGACAATACTCTTATATGTTTTTCTTTAGAAAGTCATGCGCAAAACTTATTTATTTTACGGAAAAACTCTTAATTTAAACTTAGTTTTGTAGCAGAAAATTTCAAAGTTGATAATTTGAAAACTATGATTTCGAAAAGTGAAAAAATAAAGTTTTGTCGATTGAGTATATAATGAAAAATTCGCTATTAACTTTCGTAAAACTCATTTCAAATTTGCAACGAAAATTCCTTAGCTTCTTTAATTTTGAAAACCAAGCATTTATTTTTACTTAATAGAAACCATGCAGTAATCTTTAATTGAATAACAAAAACTACCACAAAACCCCAAACCAAAATTAAATCTGAAGATTAGTCCAAAAATTAAAAGTCTAGAAATTTTAATTATTAACTGATAAACCATAAAAGTGACATATTTTAATCCCATGCTTGGCATATTTTTGGATGATTTATTACAAGAATTAGTGAATTTAATGCTCCTAATCCTTTGAATTTATGTTTTTATACTTAGGTGAACATAGGGAAGTGAAAGGAGCGAAAAACAGGCCAAAATCAAACAAAACGGGCTATTTTCAAGAGCCATACGGCCTGGGCGCTTCCACACAGGCAGACTACACACCCGTGTGAGCCACACGGGTTGGCCATACGCCCATGTGCCAGCCCGTGTCGATTTCGAACCCTGCTTCATTTTCACGCGGAAAAAGCCAATCTTTAGGGATTCTGAGTATTCTAAAGTCTATATAAACACACAAGATGAAGACCTAGCAAACACACAGAGTAGAAAGTAGAAATTACTCGAAGAACACCGTTGGAATCATCTCAAAAGCAGATCCACTTCAAGATTGAAGATTCTCCATTCAATTTATCTAAAAGTTTTTGGGTTCTTTATATCTTGTTGTCTTTCTAAATTTGAGATGTTTTCCTTTCACATTATGAACTAATTTCCCTAAATACCTAGAGAGGATGAAACCTACGATGGATCTTATTATTTAATTGTTAGAGTTACATGATAAAAACTTGTTCTTGTTCTTAATTATGTGTGCTTAATTCTTGCTTTAATATTTTTAGGATATTAATTCAAGTTTGATGTGCTTATTCAGTGAAGCAAAAGTCCCTATTTAAGAGTAGATCGAGCATAATTAAGCAGAGTTGATTGCAACCCTAGAAATATGATGACATAAATCTACCGGATTAGAGTCAAATCTAATAAGGGAGTCCATAGATCGAGTTAATGCGATGAGTTTTAATTAAAAAGAGATTTCAATTAATCAACCTAGATTCAGTTGTTCTTAGTCTCGAAAGAGATATTAACATAAATTAAGGATTTCTACAGATCAAAACAAGTGAATAAATCATTTAATTTAGAGTTAGGATAATATGTGAAGTCTAGGTGGATTCTTCCTTGGATATTGTCTTTATCATTGGTCTATTCGATTACTTTCTTCACTCTCTGTTACTTTCATAGTTAATTAGTTTGGATTTAAATTAAAAACAATCCCCTTAATTATTAGGCTAAATAATAGAAAGATAGTTATTACTAGTACTTTTAGTCCTTGTAGATATGATATTCTGGACTCGCCATAACTTTACTACTACTGGATAGTGCGCTTGCCTTTGTCGAAATCATAGTTAGTTTCGTGACTCCATCATTAACAAATCAAACCATTTTATGCGAGAAAACCAATTTGAGTTGCCGAACGCCATCCAATCCTAATTTTGACGATTACCAGAAATGTTGAAATAAAAAGCTGTAACACCCCAAACCCGACCTAGAAGTTAGGCCCGAATCCGACGTGTCACATTGAAGTGTTTTTCGAAAACCAAGTTTTCATTAAAAACCCTTCTTGCTTAAAAGTTTGCATAAAACCTCAATTTGTATTTGGTCGATTCCAAACATGGTTTAAAAAAATTATTCTTTTTTTTGAGATGTTATTACTTATAAAATCTTAACCGTTGCGGAAGCTTAATTTAAATTAGTTGTTGTTTTGGAAAAACTCATTTCTACCTCTAGCATTTATCAAACCAAAATTAAAATCCCAAATTTGTAATCCAGAAGTTTAAAAGCCTTATTATAACCCAAATGGAAACAATAAAAAATGAAATAAACGTAACTACTAATATATTAAACAGCTTGTAGTGTGGCCACCTCCGAGTCCTCCCCTACGTCGAGCCGCCTACTGAGGGTCACCTGAAAAATTAAAAAGAGGGAGTGAGTTTTGAAACTCAGTATGTACGACCCTCATCAAACAAATAATCGTGCAACGATCAGATTGGGCCTAAGTCCTATTCAATATCGGTGGCCTTTGGGCGTTAGCCCATAGCGGCCTCAGTTGGGCCTGAGCCCATATCACAATATATGGTGGCCTTTGGGCCTTAGCCTATAATAGCCTCGGTTGGGCACGAGCCCATATCACATATAT
Source organism: Gossypium stocksii (assembly GCA_020496765.1). Taxonomy (NCBI): domain Eukaryota; kingdom Viridiplantae; phylum Streptophyta; class Magnoliopsida; order Malvales; family Malvaceae; genus Gossypium; species Gossypium stocksii. The sequence continues at coordinate 102,479,404 of CM035631.1, forward strand.
CAGAATCATATGCATAATGCAAGATGTATGCTTTCCCATCCCATCCAACCCTGCACTTCCCCCTTCCAACCCTACGCTACCTGCAAGGAATAAATCACCCGTGCCATCCCTACACTTACAATGCTAGCACCAGTTGCGGCACTAACTCAATCGTTGCAGTAGAGCTGCTTGGTGGCTTAAAAGCCTACGGTAGATCCACAGTCGTCAAGCGACCGTGCGACCCTCAAATACACTTCCTCCGATCAATAACCCTAATCCCTATACAACATAATAATACATGAATGCAGCAGATAACATTTAACATACATAAGTCATGTTCATGACACTCAGGGGTATTTTCGTTATTTCTTACCTAGGGTTATTTCAGTAATTCTACCCTATAGGGGTATTTCAGTAATTCCACCCTACAGGGGTATTTCATTAATTCTACTCTATAGGGGTATTTCTGTAATTCTACCCTAAAGGGGTATTTTAGTAATTCTTAGTAATAGGGGCCTTTAATTACGAACTTTGGCCCGTCAACAAGTCCTCGTTGGTTAAAGTGAACAGATACTCTACACCAGGTAGGATTCCAGAGAAGAAGTGGGTCATTAAGACCGCTTAAGTACCAAGCTCTCCCTAGATCCAATCCTAGACATGCATATGCCCATTGCCACACTCTAACCTTACGACTTGTCCACAGACGTACATGGTAAATTAATTAAGTCTTATGCCCGTTTAAGTATTTATTAAAAACTAGGCCTAAAAGTCCATTATAAAACCCTAGCAAGTTTACATGCTTTCATAGATTCATATAGCCCAATCCGGCCCAATCACACTTATATGGCCCATTAGGCCCAATCACATTCATATGGCCCATTAGGCCCAGTCACATTCATATAGCCCTTTAGGCTCAATCACACTTATGTGGCCTATCAGGCCTGAATCCATTCCAAACCATTCAACAAACCTAATCAGTTCATTACAATTTACCAAATTATCAATTTTTGCTTATTTGGGCTCACAGGCCCGTCAGGCCCATTTGGCCCATTCTGGCCCAGTTGGCCAAAACATGGCCCAAGTCCATGAGATCACTCATAGGGCCTCTACTAACGTGTCAGTTTCCCTCATACAAGTGTTCGCACACTCGCATGACTACCGTAGCCAAACTTTCGGCTTTTCGGCATTTCGACTTTTTGGCTTTTCGGGATTTGTCAATCTATCATGTGTGTAGTGTATGTACACACCTGGTAACGAAACGTGTTGCGATCTTCTTAGGCACGAACCTACAAACGATGTCACTCAATGATTAATCACACACTTATCAAATACTGTCACCAAAAGCCGAAATCTCACCTACGTCTTACTTTGAACAACCAGTCTTAATAGCCCTTCTTTGATCACTAATCACGTGTATCTCCTAAATCTGCATCATTCTTAATCATTAAAAACAGAATAATAGGTGACTTGTGTCCAACACAAGTCCCCTTTTCCCTATCTATGACCATCTGGCCAACACTTAACCAAAATAGAGAATACTTACCCAAGAAGCAATCGACCCAAAAGGTATTAAGCTTTTGAGATTAGTATGGTGAAAGGGGTTATTCGGCACAAATAAGAAGAAGAAAAGAAGAAGGAATCGGCTAAAACCAAAGGTGAATCTGTAAGAACCCCAAATTGCCCGGGGCCCAAAATAGAAAACAAAAAAAACCAAAACAATTAAAATTAAAAGTCCAAAATATCATAAACAATCCCTTTACAACCCAACAAAAACCAAATACAAACCTAGCCCAATTTTAAACCCGACTAGCCCACTACACCCTAATACACTAAACCAAACCCAATCCCGTTACAGACCCAAATTCTGATAGCCCAACACCTTCCTAGCCCGTTAAGCCTAAACTGACTCAGAAACCCTAGGGTTTCTAAGATTCCATGTGCGCCGCACCCACCTCGGCCACATAACCCTCGCATCGTCCCGATACCCCCTAGCCCCGAGGCTCATTTTGCCAGCATCATTGCACAAAAATAGGGCCCTTCTGCCTCCGTTGACCTCGATAGAACCTGCAAACAACAACCAAAATGGCAAGTGATAAGCAGAAGAGCAGAGGCAAGGAATAAGCAAGCATAAAAAAGGACAAATGAGAACAGAGAGCAGAAAGAGAAAATAATAGAATAGAATAGATTAAAAATTTTGTATTCGGCTATATAAACAAAAAGGAACCGATTGTAAAGAAGGAAAAAAAAACGTTTTTAAGAATATACAGAAACAAAAATAAAGACTTTCTTTCAGATACAGAACAAGAACAAATAGGTATCTTTCTCGGAGATCACTAATCTATTCTTCGTTTTTCATCTATTACATACACGAAATAGTAGAAAAGTTTGAAGCTTTTTACCTGGTGACGATCAGAGCCTTGAACCCGAAAGGTTTTTGGTCTCATTTTTTATTCTAGGGAAGGATTCGAGTGTTTTAAGGGTTGGATTCGGGTTTAGGGGTTCTAAAAGGGTCGATTAGGTCTTTTTCACGAGCTCCGACCACCGCATAGGGCTGCAGGCTCGACGGAGGCCAGTGGTCCGATGACCGGAGTCCGGCCAACCTCAGGCCAGGGCTCGGAGGACCGATATCCCCCTTTTGAGAGGTTTTTTTTTATTTTTTGAAGGAAAGGGCTAAAAAAATGAAATTTTTGAATGATTTTTTTGTATTTAAAGCACATACAAACGACGTCGTTTTGGAATGGGTCACTAAGACCCAAAACGATGCCGTTTTACAACTAGGATCCGCGCGAGTGACCCGATCCGGGGAGGATCCGCGCGTTTTCGAGCCCTGGTCTATTTGCTGGCCAGGTCCTTTCGCTTTTCTGGTGTCATACAATATAGTCCCACATTCGGTTTATAATTTGTCCCTGTATTTTGTATTTTGTTTCAATTTAGCCCATAAATGCTGGGTAACTTGTATACGAACAGCGTCGTTTTGGAAGGATGCGGGTAATTGCCCTTTTAGCCCCTGTTCTTTACGCGCGCGTTCAATCATATTCTCTCTCTATATTTCGATTTTAAATCAGCCCCGAAACTTTACTTTCATTTCGAGTTTAGTCCTTCTTTAAGATTTAAGTTGATTTTGATATCATGGTTACTCTTTTATGTTATTTTTTAACATTATTTATATTGTTCTCATTATTATTATCATTAATAATCTTATTATTACTGTTATTTTTACCCCTTTTATTATTCATATCATTATATTATTATAGTTACCCTTATTGCTTCTAATATGTTTATTATTATTATTATTATTTTTTAACTATACTGCATATGTCTTTCTAATATTTTATTATGTACATATTATTATTATTATTATATCTATCTTACTATTATTTTTATTTTTACATTATCATTATTATTATTATTATTATCTTGCTTTATTATTATTATGTTTTGATCACTATTGTTTCATTAATATAGTACCATTATTATTATTAATCTACTACTATTTTCGTTTGTACTAGTATTATTTTTATTTAAGATTTATGTACACATATTACTAAGTTTCCTTTTAACATTATATTCTAATATCTTATGTACAAACTTTTTAATACTATCATGCCTAATGCATATATATTGGTATATTATGAATAAACATTCAATATTATCATATACCTGTATTTAGTATACATAAATTTATGAAATATTACTAATATTTTTTATTATCGGTTTTAATACTCATACATTATGTACGTATATATATATATATTTTAATACTACCATGTGTTTTATATGATCCTTAGTATTATATATTATATTGTGTATACATATATATCTATTTTTCTATTTGCATTATTATGTATATATATATTTCTTATATGTATTATGTGTATATTTTTAAGACTACTATGTATATACATGTTTAACATTACCGGCATTTCTAAATATTTTCGTCACCTCATTGTTATTACCATGCGTTTACGTGTATACAATCATTTGTTTTATTTCTTGTTTATTCCTATTGTCATGTTTAATATCGCTTGCATTGCTATTGTTCTTGACGTTGTCATGTTTATTGTTCGCGTCGATTTATTTCTAACCCTTTCATTTAATGACTTTATATCAAGTTGTTTCTTTATTATTTCAAAACCTCATTCTCACTTTTAAAATTGATTTCAAAATTAAGGCAATGTATCGATTTTAACATTGAGCCGACGGTTTCATCGCTATGTTGGGTGAATTGCGTCAACTCGTGTTAATATCACGACATCCTTTTAAAAACCCAAAAGCTTAAAATTTCTTATTCCTTTCAATCATACCATGATCAAACTTTAGATTGAACGCATTTTTGACAATTAAGACAACACGTGTTTATTAAGATACCAATTTTGGGCGTCGCGAAGGTGCTAATACCTTCCTCGCTTGTAACCGACTCCCGAACCTATTTTTCTGGTATGCGGGCCAAAATCGTTGTTTTAATAAATCAAATAGTTTATCAAAAACAACCCCTGTTGAGGTGACCGATTGCACCCTAAAAAAGATTGGTGGCGACTCTCTTGTTTTACTAAATCGAAATTCGGATTTCATAAATCGCCATAATTAGCGGCCAAAGCTGTGAAAGCAAAATTTTTACGTCGCTACAGAATCAAAAGAGAATTTAAGAAGAGAAAGTAATTGAAGATCGACAAGCAAGGAAGGAATTCGACTTCTGGGTACTTAGAGAGAAAAATGTTTTGGCAACTCAAAAATGAGGAATTCGGCTAAAGGAAAAAAAAACAATTTTGGCATTACCCTAGAATTCCCAATTTGGCACCTCTATATAGCTTATAGCCGAATTTCCTATCCCCATATTCCTAATTCGGGTCCACCTCTTCCACACATCTCATCTCCTAATTTTTCTCCACGATAAACTCCTCAATCCCTTCCTCAAATTCCTCTTCTGATCACTTCTCTAAGAGTTCAACTTCACCGCCACGACTAACCAACTAGAAGGAAAAAATAAATCCCCAATAAAATGCCATGCCACTACTCGAACCTTAGATCTCCCTGCCTGCTAATGACGCCACCTCCCTACTCCCTAAGTGGCGCCACTTTGCCACTAGACCACAACTCCTTTTGTGTAATTTTTTTTCTTCATTTATTTAAAAGGCCAACTAACTGAAGTCATAGATCTCTTGGGGCTAACCAAAATTTTTCTTATTCTCTTACTTGATCCCAGGACATCTCCAGCACCCCTAGACACTCAAAATTCATTAAACCTTTAAAGCCAACATGTCATTTGTCATTTTCTTGCTTACTAAAAAAAATTTATGAGACCCAAAGCCCAAAGCCCAATTCATCTAGGCCTAAAATTCAGGGTGTTACAAAAGCGGTGAGTTATAAAGCTCAATGTGTACCTTAACTCAAACAGAAACACATATAACATAGTAAATAGACCAAAGCATCGCAAAGAATTTCATCAAATTCAAATGGCAAAATTGTGCGTGCATAGTTATGTCAATGCAGTATTTTCGAAAAACATAATGCAGGTTTTTCAGAAAACTTCCTACCGAACTCTACTACACACCAAAAAGAGTTCTCGAGAACTCGTCCATCCAGAAGCACACTAACAGGTAATTGTGGACAATGCCACTAGAGCTGCAGTTAAATTGCAAGATCAGATATATATGTGGTCAAACTAGATATGTGGCTAAACCCCCAGATAGTGTAGATCATTAAACTGTCAGAACTTCTTCCTTATAATAATATCGCAACCCCATGCAATGTGACATGGCATGCAAATTTAGAATCAAAACGGTAAGCATGTTAAACATGCAATCATATATTTAGTAGAAATCAATAGGCATGGAATTTCCATGCTTTGCAAAACAAATATGTCCGAATTCAATAATAAAAGATCAATTTAATCAAAATAGCGACAAAGTCAGATGCCATGAGAATTGGAACAAAACATAACTTATCAATAATCGTATATACATAGCTAATAAAAAACAGGCTAATGATGCTCACTAATTTACATATCAAAACTACATTATATAAGCCAACATACCTTTAAAAGTTACACAATCATATCGGAATAACAATTTTCATTTAACATACATCATATATAAGACTTATCAAACCTATAAAATCACTGACCTCAAACTTCACTTCAAAAAACAACCCTAATTAAATTGTACTAAAAAAATACTTACACGCCCATGTGGCCTACATAGCTTGGCACACGCCCAGGTGGTATCAATAGTGACTTTTATGGCTTTGTATCGTTCGCGACTTTTCTAGATTATCGTTATACACCTAGTCATTTTTTTGAGATATTGACACTAAAGTAGCATTTCCTACTTTGCACACGACAATAGAACTAAACCAATTAGCAAAATCACCCAACTTAATCTTAGAGTATTCAACCCACCCAAAACACTAGAGCATTTGGCTCTTGCAAATCAACACCAATCAGTCCCTAAATTGAGTAGTCGACTACTTACCCAAAGATGAAAATGTTTCCAAAGCTCTCAATTCACATGAGTGTTAATGCGTCTCACACTCCTCATCAATCAAATTCATCACATCAATTAAACCAAAATCTCACGAACTAAACCAAAACTTCACATACCTTCCTTGAAAAAGAATAAAGCAAATAAATAACACCATTAAAAATGACATGAAAAACACTTACCTCGATCAAGAATACCCTAACAACATGCTCAAAACCTGCACAACTACGAATGAAATTAGAAGAAGCAACGGTTTAGGACTAAAAGTCTAAATGGCAACAAGTGAACAGGAAGATCGACACCGAAGAACAAGAGGTATTACTGTGAAAATAAAAAAAATAAAATGAGTAGCAAAAGAACGAGAAGGAGAAATAAAAAAAAGGGTAAAAAAATTGGTAGAGAGGTGTTGCCATCAACAAAAATGAAAAAAAAAAGAATAAAGGAGAAAGTGGGGGAGAGAAACAGCAACATGAGAGAATTTTTAGAGAGTAATTTTTTATTAATTTTTTTAATTTAAAAAAACACTATTTTAACTCAACTGCATTGCTTACAAATTGAGTTTGACTCAATTCCTGACAGCTTTGTGTAGCACAAGAGCAACAATATTTCCCATTTTGCACACAACATGATTTGTACTTGGGACCTGAGGGTAAGCCTTACCACTAAACAAACAAACTCGTTCTTATTAACAAACTAACAAGAATAAAATATAACCTACGTGTGACTAGTCAAGTGTAGGAATAAAATAATAAAAACTCAAGGGAAGGGATTTAAACACAGGACCTCATCTATATATATAGAGCACTTAATTACTAAATCAAATCAATTCACTTAACATGATTCCTACAACATTTATTCAAAACAGGACGTGACCATTCTTGGTTCACTAATCCCAATTCCTACTAATCTAATTTTTGGGATGTGACAATTTGTAATTAAATAATTGAAGTTTGAAGTAAGAATTAAATTAATTAATCATCATAGTTTTATTGAATGAGACAATTAAATATATTTCCTCATAGATTCTAATACGGTAAAGTTGTCATGACTGTAATGGAATTAGAATTGGATTGAAAAAATAATTTAATTAATTAATATATATTTTGAGAAATAGAAAATAGTTATTGGGTTGAATAAATTATAAGTGTTGGATAAAAGTCCAAAAAACACATATAATTGTACCCAATACAAGAGACAGGTACGGAAGCCCATCTTGAAGGATGAGGGGTGACAAACCCTAGAACACCTTAGGGTTGTCGTTGCCTCTTGTATTCTACTCTTAGTAGAATACTGTATTTGCTATTAAAATATTATTCTTTTATTACCTATTGTTCAAGCAAAACTCTTGTATATATATTTTTTTATAAATAGGGACTATGAGCTAACTTAAAACACAATTAATTAAGTATCATTATTCTGTCAGAAAAAAATTCTATTTTTTTTGTGAAAGCTCATAGTTTCTAATTCCCATAAAGAGAATTAACTTTTACACTGAGAGTCAATAAAAAATTTTCATTTTGTGTATTCAGTTCGTTTTGTTTTAGCACACACTCAAAACTATTCAGGGTTTGAGAATAGTAGAGAAGACCGTTTGATAGAAAGATGAGAAACAACTTAGACTACCTTATACAAAGCATATGTAATAATTCAGTTAAGGGATTGTTAACTATGACTCCTATTTTTAGTCAAACTTGAGAAATAATCTTCTAGTTAAACTCTATTTATTTGTTTCAATTAAACACTGATTAGTTTAGATTATTTTATTATTATTTGACCTTTGAATTTAGCCTATAAATAGGCTCTTTTACAACTTTAGAAATTACACCCATTAGAGATTAGAACTCATAACACATTTAGAGAATTTTTTGTTTACATTTTGAGGGTTCTTTGTTTTTGGGTTTTCGGGGTTTAGTTATTATCTCCATCTTTTGTACTTTTCGTTCTTTTACCATTATAGTAAAATTATCTTTGCTCGTGGTTTTTTATCCTCTTTAGAGGGGTTTTTCCACGTTAAATTTGTGGGTTCAATTTCTCAATTTCTTCTGCTAATTTTACTTGTTTGTTGCTTAATTGGGTCGATTCCTAACAAGTGGTATCAGAGCTAGTTCAATTTTCATAGATCAACCCATTTAGATATGGCAGCAACAAGGTTTAAAATTGAGAAGTGCGGTGGTGAGATAAATTTCAATCTGTGGTAAGCTCGAATGATGGCAATTCTAGTTCAATCCGGTTTGAAAAAAGTTGTTACTGGGAAAAAGCCTGATAATCTAAATAAAACAGAATGGGAAGAGCTTGATGAAAAGGCTTTGTCTGCAATCCAGTTGTGCCTCGCGAATACAGTATTGCAGGAGGTATTGATGGAGAAGACCTCATCCGCATTATGGAAAAGGTTAGAAACTCTTTATGCGACTAAGTCTCTTGTTAACTATTTAGTGTTAACCATTTATGCCACACGGCCGTGCCACACGGGCGTGCCTCACGAAGATCACACGGACAAAGCCCCGACAAGCACGACCACTACACACAGGCGTGCCAAATCACACGGCCTCTATCGAACCCACACGGGCGTGGCACACGGGCGTGTTCTAGTCGTGAGGAAGAAGAATTTCACTCGAATTGGGATACTTGGAGGCTAAGAAAGGCTCCCCAAAGCTCTATATAAAGACCCTAAGAGGCAACTCTTAGGAGGGGCTTATTTCCCCACAAAGGGAAGTATTCTTTGCTGCCAACACAGAGAGTGGAAGTAGGGATTACTCGCAGGGAAGCTGATTGATTCATCCCAGAAGCCGAAATTCTGCAGCAATATAAAGGATCTCCCTAAATTCCTTCAGGGGTTTTCGGGTTCTTTTATGTTTTGTTATTTTATTTCTTCTGAGATGTTTTCTTTCTTTATTATGAACTAAACCCCTCAAATACTTGAGGGGGATGAAACCTAAGACAGATCTTATTATTATTTATTCTTAAGTTATATGATAAATACTTGAGTTGTTCTTAATTATGTGTTCTTCATTCTTGATTTAATAAACCTAGGTATTACTTCAAGAATTAGATGTGCTTAGAGCAGAGGAGCAAAAGTCCCTGTGATAAGAGTAGATCTACCATAATTAAGCGGAGTTGCATGCAACCCTAGACATAGGGCGACATAAATCTGCCGGATTAGGGTCAAACCTAATATGGGGAACCATTGATCGAATTAATGCAACCTAAGAAGTTAATTGATAAAGGAACTTTAATTAACAACTTAGGCCTAGTTGCTCTTCACCTCGACGGAGGGTTTAGCATAAATTAGGGATCTCTACGGATCAAGTCAAGTGAATAAACCGTCTAGCTCAAGAACCAGTACAAGTGAAGTCTAGGTGGATTCTCCCTTAAGTATTGTCCATATCAATCAGCTTTTCCCCTAAAAGTTTTCTCAATTTACTCTTTGTGTCTTCTTAGTTTAGTTTTAGAATTAGTTTAAACAAACCCCTCTTTTATTCTTAGGCTAGATAATAGCAAGAAAGTAAGTAGTACTTTTGGTTCCCTTGGGTACGATAACTCGGTCTTGCCACTAAGCTATACTACTGTTCGATAAGTGCGCTTACCTTAAAGCGTCGCGATATTAGTTAGTTTTGGTGTGATTAAGTTCTTTATAAATTTTATTACTTAGTATCGCGAACGCGGATATCAATGACACATGGGTTAGACACACGGGCATGTTCAGAGACCCTGTGACCCTAGTCAGTGTTGCACACGGACTGAGGTAAGGTGCATGGCACGGCCGTGTAAAGTACACGGCCTAGCCACACGGGCGTGTGCCCTGCTTCAAAGGCAAAATTTTTATAAGTTTTGTAAAGTTTTCAAATGTTTTCAATTTGATCCCGACCTCTTTTTAAAGTATGATTGAGGTCTAGTAGACCTCTGAAGAGACTATATAATTGAGAATGACTTTGATGTAATGATAAATGATATTTGTATGTGATATATTTGTACGGTGATTTGTTTGATCGGTAATACCTTGTAACCCTAGTCCGCCGATGGATATGGGTTAGGGGTGTTACATTTGGTTGGTATCAGAGCTACAGTTTAGTCGATTCTAGAACTAATGAGTGTGTTTGAGTCTAGCTATACATGCCATATTTATGAATTAAGATAGTGTGATGAATCCTGACAATTGAAATGTGTTTTTATACAGTAAATGGATCCTGAAAGAACCGTAGCTAACGATGTAGAAAGTAACACACCGGCTCCTACTCAAGGGGCAGTGCCACCTGAATCTAGAGGTGCTACAAGTAGCCATGAGGGAGAGGCCAAGCAAGCCTTCTTCCAAATGATGAATAAATAGTTTACGGAATTTGTTTGTACGAATCTGACTGTCCAACAACCTCCGCCCCCACCTGTTACTCAACAAATTCCTGTGATTCCACAAGTTATTGATCCGCTAAGATCGGGTAAGCCACCAGTTGACAAAATTTAAAATTTTGGGGCCGAAGAGTTCTGGACCACTACTGATGATGACGCAGAGAGAGCTAAGTTTTGGCTCGAAAATACGATGAGAGTGTTTGATGAACTATCATTCTTACCATTAGTGGAAAACCTTGATATCTATGGTTCTGAGGGAACGAGTCACCTAGGAATTCTTTCAAACAGAATTTCGAAAAAAGTATATTAGTCAGCGGTTTTTTGATCAGAAACATAAAGAATTTTTTGAGCTTAAACAAGGCCAAATGACAGTGACCGAATACGAACAGGAATTTGTACGATTGAGCAAGTATGTTCAGGAATATGTTGCTACCGAAGAGATTATATGTAAACAGTTCATCGAGGGATTGAATGAAGATATAAAGCTTTTGGTTGGAATTCTTGAGTTAAAAGAATTCATTGTGCTAGTCGAGAGGGCTTGCAAAGCCGAGGATCTCAGTAACAAAAAAAAAGAAAGCTGATTTTGAGACTATTGAGACAAGAAAGAGATCGATGAGTAAACAGCACCAATCTTCCTTAAAGAAATTCAGAGACTCTTATACTCGTTCGAATACTTCAACGGGAAAAGATCGTTCAAAACAACATTCTGGTTCTAAAGCTCGAGCTACTTCAGTGTCGAGTGTTGGTAGTGTTTGGGATAATAAACCTAAGTGTCAGCAGTGCGGGAGACGACATTTCAGTGAATATTAGAACAAAAGTAATAAAGCTTGCTATAAGTGTGGATCACTAAATCATTTTAAACAAGATTGTCCTGAGATGATTGAACAAGAGACAGTACAGAACGTAAAGGCGAGTAATACTGTGGCTAGAGGGAGACCACCTAGGGGTACCAGAAATGTAAGCGGTAGTCGAGGGGATACAAAAGAGACGACAGTAGGGTCAGAGGCTAGAGCACCTGCTAGGGCCTACGTCATCCGAGCTCGACAGAAAGTTTTGTCTCCTGATATTATTATGGGTACATTCACTCTTTACGGTACTTCTGTGATTGCATTGATAGATCCTGGATCAACGCATTCTTATATATGTATGAATTTGGTACACAGTAAGACTTTGCTTGTAGAGTCTACTGAATTCGTAATTAGACTATCGAACCCCTTAGGCAAAAGTATCCTGGTTGATAAAGTATGCAAGACTTGCCAGTTTATGATTCGTGATATTTGTTTTCTGGCTGATCTGATGCTATTGCCTTTCAATGAATTTGATATAATTTTGGGTATAAATTAGCTAACATCACACGATGTCGTTGTAAACTGTAAACAGAAAGTTATAGATTTGAGTTGTAAGAATGATGAAATAATCCGGGTTGAGTCTAGTGATTTAAATAGGTTGCCTGCAGTAATATCTGTGATGAAAGCTCGGAAATATGTGAATAAGGGACGTGAAGCTTATTTAGCTTATGTGATAGATTTGAAAGTGACTGATAAGAAAATTGAATCAGTGGCTGTTGTTTATGAGTTCACTGATTTATTTCCTAAAGAACTTTCAGGATTACCACTTGCTCAAGAAGTGAGTTTGGCATTGAATTGATGTCGGGGATTACTCCGATTTCGATAGAACCATATAGAACGGCAATAGCAGAATTAAAAGAGTTAAAGTCTCAATTGCAAGAATTGACAGACAGAGGATTCGCGAGACCGAGTTTCTCACCTTGGGGTGCTCCGGTTCTATTTGTGAAAAACAAAAGATGGCACGATGAGAATGTGCATCGATTATCGTCAGTTGAATAAAGTCATTATAAAGAATAAATATCCTTTACCCAAAATCGATGATTTGTTTAATCAGTTGAAAGGGGCTATTGTATTTTCAAAGATAGATTTGAGATCAGGATATTACCAGTTACAAGTTAAAGACTCTGATGTGCCAAAGACTGCTTTCTGGATGAGGTACGGACATTATGAATTTCTCGTTATGCCTTTTGGACTTACTAATGCACCTGCTATTTTTATGGATTTGATGAACTAGATCTTTAGACAGTATTTGGATCTGTTTTTGGTTCTATTTATTGATGATATATTGATCTATTCACGAGATGAATCCAAACATGCTGAACATCTAAAAATAGTGCTATAGACTTTTCGAGATAAACAGTTGTATGCAAAGTTTAGTAAATGTGAGTTCTAGCTACGAGAAGTCAATTTTCTCGGACATATTGTATCAGCATCGAGTATCGAGTTGATCCGAGCAAAATTTTGGCTATACTTGATTGGAAACCTCCGAGAATTGTTTCTGAAGTTCAAAGTTTTCTGGGACTTGCTAGTTATTACAGACGATTTGTAAAAGGCTTCTCAATGATTGCAACTCTGATGATGAAACTACTATGGAAAGATGTTAGGTTCGAGTGGTCAGAAAAGTGCCAAAAGAGTTTTGATCAGCTGAAAACTCTATTGACCGAGGCTCCAGTGTTAGTCCAGCCAGAATCAGGCAAAGAATTTGTTATCTATAGTGATGCATCTTTAAACGGTTTAGGCTGTGTTTTGATGTAGAAAGGCAAAGTTATCACTTATGCCTCGAGATAATTAAAGCCGTACGAAAAGAACTATCCGACTCATGACCTAGAGTTGGCAGCTATCGTGTTTGCATTAAAGATTTGGTGTCACTACTTGTTTGGGGAGAAATGTCACATTCATTCCAAACATAAGAGCTTAAAATATTTGATGACTCAAAAAGACCTAAATTTGAGACAGAAACGATGGTTAGAGTTATTGAAGGATTACAAACTCGTGATTAATTATCATCAGGGAGAGGCTAATGTAGTTACCGATGCTTTAAGCTGAAAATCATTGTTTGCTCTTCGTGCGATGAATGCATAAATGTCTATGTCTGATGAAGGCACGATTGTAGCTGAGTTGGAAACGAGGCCGTTATTCATTCAGTAGATTTGTGAGGCTCAGAGAACTGATAACGAATTGATAGCAAAATGGGCTCAATGTGATTTGAGTAATGATTCAGAGTTTCGAGTTGATGTCGAGGGTTGTCTGAAGTTTAGAAATCGAATTTGTATTCTGAGAAATCCAAAGTTAATTCGGATGATTTTGAGTGAAGCTCATGATAGTCGATTATCTGTTCACCTAGGTAGTACGAAAATGTATACCGATTTGAAATAGCTCTATTGGTGGAAAGGTATAAAACGAGATATATCGAAATTTGTTTTAAAATGCTTAATATGTCAGCAAGTTAAAGCTAAGCATCAGGTTCCATCTGGGCTACTTCAACCTATTTTGATACCTGAGTGGAAATGGGATAGAATCACAATAGATTTCGTATCAGGCTTGCCATTGACACCAAGCAAGAAAGATGCAATATGGGTTGTTGTTGATAGACTGACTAAATCGACTCATTTTATTCTGATTCGCATACATTACTCACTTAATAAACTTGCGAAATTGTACATTTCTCAGATTGTGAGACTCCACGGAATACCTATTTCTATTGTATCAGATAAAGATTTGAGGTTTACATCACAATTTTGGAATAAACTGTAGGATGCTTTCGGTAGGAAACTTCATTTCAGTACTGCTTTTCATCCACAAACAGATAGCCAGTTTGAGCAGATTATTCAGATTCTCGAAGATATGTTGAGATGTTGCATTCTCGAGTTTGAAGGTACGTGGGAACGATACCTGCCATTGGTTGAATTTGCATACAATAATAGTTTTCAATCGAGTTTGAAAATGGCACTATACGAGGCTCTTTACGGTCGTAAATGTAGAACACATTTATACTAGACTGAGCTCAATGAAAATAGGATATAAGGGGTCAATTTAACCCTAGAAATAGAGCAAAAAGTGAAAGTTATTCGGGAAAATTTGAAAGCAGCATCAGACCGTTAGAAATCGTATGCAGATTTGAAACGGAAAGACATTGAGTTTGAGATTGGTGATAAAGTGTTTCTGAAAGTGTCGCCGTGGAAGAAAGTGCTACGATTTGGTCGAAAAGGCAAATTGAGTCCGAGGTTCATCGGACCGTATGAGATAATAGAGCGTATTAGGCCAGTTGCTTATAGATTGTTGTTACCACCTAAGCTAGAAAAGATTCATAATGTATTTTATGTTTCGATGTTATGGAGATACCGGTCAGACCCTTTTCATGTGATTTCTCCTACAGAGGTAGAGATTCAGCCAGATTTGTCGTATAGAGAGGAACCGATTTGAATTTTAGCCCGTAAGATCAAAGAATTGAGAAATAAGAAAATTGTTTTAGTCAAGGTGTTGTGGCATAAACACGGGATTGAAGAGGCTACGTGAGAGCCTAAAGATGTCATGAGACAATAATATCCGAATCTAATTAATGGTAAGATTTTCGAAGACGAAAATCCCTAAGGGGAAAGAGTTGTAACAGCCCGGTTTAGACCCTAATCGGAACAGTGGTTTCAAAACCATAAATCTGAGGTCGGAAAATATTTTGTTATTATTTTTCGTGTTTTTAATATATGAATTAGCATGTGTGAAATTATAGTATAAAATTTTGAATGTTTGGTTGCTTAATTAGTAAAAAGGACTAAGTTGCAAAAAATGTAAAAGTGAATGTTTATTTGATTATGGATCGAATTGGTATGTGCTTTTGAATAAAAAGTCCTTATGTGGTTATTTTATCATTGAAAGCTTTAAATGCCATAAATGGACATTAGCTCATGGTTTTATAATGTTTATAATGCAAAGGCATTTAGGTAAACTAGTTATTAATGTTTGTTTTAATAAAACAAAATGAAAAAAATGGCCATTATATGTTCTTATAGCTGAAATTATACAAAAGAAAGAAAAGATAAAGTTTCCTAGGGTTCGGCTAAGTTTTTGCTCAATTAAGGTATGTTTTGACTTTGGTTGTTGATGATTTTTATGTTTTTGAGATTGTTGCTTAGTTTACTATCAAGCCCATGTTGTAATTTGAAGAATTGTTGATAGTTATGAGATGTGTCATTGATGAAATGGTGGGTTTTGTGATGTTAGTTTATGAAAAATGAAAAATATGTGTTTGATTGATATGTTTTGTCTTTGATTTTTTAGTGAATTTAGCTAATTTGAGCTAAATTGAGAAAAGGGTATTTTGAAGGATTAAAATGAGAAATTTTTGAAATATATGGGCTTGAATAGACTAAGGAAGAATTCAGCTTAGCTTGATTAAATGGAAATTTAATATTTGATGATTTTATGAAATAGGGACTTAAATGTCAAAAGGTAAAAATGTGAGGGTTATTTTGTAAAATGCCCTAATTGTGTCTTTGGATTGAATTGATTGAGTGTGTGATTGAATGAGTTATTTTTAATATGTATAGATCAAGAAAAGCGAAATCCGGACTTAGATTGCAGGAAAACAAAAGTCGACAAGTAATCGACTTGATTCGACAAATCACACTCGAGGTAAGTTCACAAGTAGTAATTTAGTTATAAATGTTGTTAATTGCATAAATTCGATATGAATTGTAATGAATGAAACCTCGGAGGAGGTGGAGACAGTGAAATTGGTGTTACGGATGCTTTATTAAAGAAATCGATATAGAGGAAGCTTGGTTGAACTTAGGATTTATTTCGGAACGTAGTGACATGTCACTAGGATTCAATTTGGCTTCGGGCCATGATTACACCCGACTATTTGATGATTATCTTCAAAATTTGAACTTGAATCCTCCCTTTAAGAGTACAATATGTCTTAACATTACACCCGACTATTTGATGATTATTTTTATCTTTTATCTCAATATATTTTTTTATTTCCTCCGAGATCAAAGGGGACAATAGTAGGCCATCTTCTCATTTCAATAGGCCACTCTCAACTTTTCACAATCTCCTGTTGATTTTCGGCCAAAAAGAATGAGAAATTGTCAATCTTTTACACTATAAAAGAATTAGTTCAAAAAGGACCAAAAACCATTTCTTTTTCTTTTTCTTCTAACAAAATAAGAATTTAAATGTCAAAATTCGTATTAATCCAAACCCAAATCTACTATTGAAATCCCACAAAGAGGTCTATTCGGAAAAGAGAATAATAATCCCGTGACACTAGTACAAAAAATCAATTATGGATATCAAATTGAGGGGGAAAATACCTTCTCAGGGTTCAATTTAGTAGAGAAATAAATGGGAAACAAATATAGAACACTATAGCACTAAATTTTAGAGGATGGTCCAAAGCTCAAAGAGTTTCCAATAACCCCACAAAATGAAACATAAATCTATTACAACCACACATTAATAAACAATAATCTCTCTCTGACTCTCGTGTCCAATAATCCGTAACGTTTTTAACGTAGTACGTAGCCCGAGACCAACATACTTATAATGCCTACGACAATAGATCCGGCAGAAACCGAAAGCACCGCAGAGCCTGAGATTCCGGGAGCTGGTGTTGGTGCTACCTCATTTGCTGCAGAGAATGTTGTGGGTGCACCTGCTGTTGCTGACGGTTCCACATCTGCAAATTTGCCAAGGAATTATAAAGGGTCATAAAGAACTTCATCAACCTGCTAAACTTTATATTGCTTACAAAAAAATCCAAACATCCACCCGACATTTATGAAATTTTGCTAACAAATCTTAAAAAACTGTTTTGAGAATTGGACCGGACCAGCCAAGGTACCAGTATGCAGAAAGATAAAAATCGACTGATGTATAAATCCCTACTAACCAGTTAAACTAGTAATTGAATCTATATTTAAAATTTTTTAATAATTTATTTAATTAAATCAAATAAACTAATTCGAGCACGAATAAGTGGTCCTAACAATTTGAACACTGCACAAATAAATACGTTTGCTCAAAAATTATAAGACCCTTGTAGGATCAGATCTCAAACATGAAATCTTTTTGCTCAAAACCGGCTTATTATACTATTACTAATCCTTTAGAGGTTCTTGTCTCTCGCAACAATTTGTTCATCGTAATACTGTAATATGTATATAGTTATATATTAAAGATCAGATTTATCAGAACACATACCTGGGGCACCAGCAGGAGTGACAGATGCTATCAAAAACACAAACAACAATATTAGTACTAATTAGTCCTCAACACAATAACCCAAAATCTGTTTTTTTTTCCTTCTTTTGTTGAATGAATGAATGCATGAAGTAGTAGCAAAGTTACTTACCAGCGCAGTTTGTAGAAGAAGGAGCAGAAACTTTACAAGCAGCAGGCAATGTGGAGGCCTTAGTGACATTCAATGAAACACCCATTGAAGCACTGCTCTTAAATGCCTCACATAAACACTCAGGGCCCGTTTTCAACACGGTTTTCAATCCAGAACAGCAACTTCCTTCCGGTTTCGACACCTCGCTCCCACTTGACACGAACGACAAACAATCCGCCATGTTCAGGATCAGAGTCGAGCAGTCCAAGGTGGAGGAAGAGGAGGATGAAGAAGAAGGGGATGGCGCTGTCGCATGGTGGTGAGCAGCATCAACGGCCCAGATTGAGAGAATGGCAAGGCTAAAAGCAAAAGAGAATGTTGATACTGCCATTGTCGAAAAAAGTGGGCTCTGAATCGTTTGATTGTTTGGAAAAGGAGACGACAATGGACAGGTTTAATGGTGGAATTAAATTAAGGAGAGGTGGGGGGGGGTTTTATTGTGGAAGGAGAAGGAGAAAAATATGAAAATTAAATTGTTAATGTTCTTTAAAAAATATTCTTTTTTATTTATGATTTTTGTGAATTTAGTTGTTTTTATTTTTTATATTTAAAATTGCTGTTTCTTCTTTCTTTAAAAAATTTAAAATTTAGTAACCACGTGAGTAAATTCAATAATTAATTTTTTGCATTCTAAAGATTTATTAAGAAAGTAAGTATTAGTCACAAATTTTAGAGCTGCTACATACTTAAAGTGAGGAAACCCTCAACTACGAATTAAGATAAGAGAAATACTTATTATTTCACTTTTAACTCCTACAATTTTAATAAATTTATTTTAAAATATAGTAAAAATAAATAAATGGAGGGATTTTTCATATTTTTATTTATTTAAAAGCCTATCTATAAATGAATTGTTATTGAGTTTGCATAAATTGTGGTTTCAAGCTCAATCTATGTTATAAAAGTCAAACAAAGTCAAAAGAGCAAATTTATGCCGAAATTATAGCTCGAAATTAGATTTATATGTTAGTATAATTGTATTATATTTGAACATTTACGTGTTATAATTATATTTCAGATATTATATATTTATATAAAATTTTTCATATTAAGAATTTTGTAGATATACACATAAAACCTTTTTTTTAAAATTAAACAATGATTATACGATTACATTCTCACATCTTTACAGTATTAAGGATTTATTACGATTCTGATGCAAAATATCTTTCATTGTCTTTAGAGGAGCAATAACCAATTGTAAATTAGCAAGTAGGGTAGCAACTTTGGTCATGCAATCTACAGTTTCATTTTGGGATATTAACATATGATGTACTCGGACTTTTCACTCCTTGTGTAGTATTTCATGAATCAACCGTTAATTTTACCATTTTACTATTAACAACATTGCTAGCCAAAAGAGAATAAATTAATAACACATTATCACATCCCAGTTCTATTTGTCTAAAACTCTCATCCCAAGCTATGCAAAGGCCTTCTAAGATAGATCTAACTTCAAGTTTAAAAATTGTATCCTTACCCAACAACATAGTAGAGCCACATAATCACCTTGCATCCGAGTCCCCAAACACACCTCCAATCGATGCATTCACATTATTAAATGACACCGCCCCATCTGCATTTAGTTTAATCCATCCATCCTCCGATAGTAATCAATGAGAATCAATGACCATTGAGTTTTATTAATCGTTATTATTTATTTTTATCACATTTTATTAATTTATATATTATAATTGCATTATGTTTAAAATTTCTAAATTTACTCTAAATCTAATATTTAGAACTCCAATGAAAATAAAATAAAATAATGGGATCACACTAGCATGTTGTGTTGGAAATGATTGGGTTAATTAGCTTTAAAATGGGTCCCTAAACATTTGCATGTAGCTAAGTGAAAGCATGTGTAAAAGGCCAATGAGCTGTGCCTTTGCCTTGCCCTTTCATGATTTCAGTAACTTGCCTTGTTTATTTTTTTTACATCAAGATAATATTTCAAACATTATAACAACCCTTTTCTTAGTGATCCCATAATAATGGAGATATGTCATCACTATTTATAATTTTTTTTTCATTTAAATTTTTTTATTTTTTATAAATTTAATTTTTTTCATTTAAATTTTTTCCCATTTTAGGGGCTGATTATAAACAGCATGAAATAAGCAACTCTTATATCTTTAGGATGTAGTAAAATAATATTTAAAAGAGAAGTAAAGATATATGATAATAGTTGAAAGGAGGTCAACTTTTTTAGAAGAAATCTTTGAGATATTGTTCACTCAAAGTTAATAGACCTTTTATTGGGTCAGTATTACTCTTGGGCTGAACTAGATTTTGCCTCCCAAATCTACAAAGAGCTTAAGCTGAAGGTAGGATTCACATAGCAAAAATATCTCGTCGAATCAGACCATACATGATGTACGACCATTTACAAAATAAACATGAGCGTCGCGATTTTAACAGGGTTTAAATCTTTATCCCTTATATGACATTTAAAAGCATATATACTGCTACTTTATCGATGGTATTTCGAAAACTTCTCTAGAAATAATTAACTTTCCTCAGCATCAATATTCCAACTTGTGAAATTAATTTTTTTCAATAATAAAATATTAAACAATAAAATAATAATAGTAAGCGTTTCTTCCTTTTTGTTGCGAAACTATGATGAAACGGCGCTTTCCTTTTACCTTATTGCGTGTGGGCAGTGGCGTGCATGTCATTGCCAACCGGGGATTATCATTGCAGATGCTCGCGTTGCATGTTTAAGAGGGACCCTCCTAACAAAGTAGTAAACAAAACATTTCCCTCTTTTTATATTTTCAATATCATTAAAATAAATTATAAGTCTTTCTACTAGTTTGAAGTCTTTAAATTTTTTTTTTAAATTTTAATTTTCTATTTTATTAAATTCACGGTCATTATAAAGTTATTTTTTAATTGCATTACTATCATGTAAATATATTTTTATTTCAAAAAAATCATATTAATAAATTTAACAAAAAAAAATTAATACTATTAACAATTAAACTTGAATTTGAAAATATGAAAAATATGAATGTTACAGTTTACAGTTTTATTTTACTGTAAATGCAATGCTATATATTTTGAGTTTATCTTCCTTCATTTGCATGTATTTTCTAGATTTTCTTTTTATAAAAATAAAATATACTCAAAATAATATGTATTACTTTATATAAATAATGGGTTTTTATTCAATTCACAGCTAACTTGATGGGTGAAACAAAACTCAATTAAAATATTAAATAATAATATAGATATAAAAAATCAATGAAACTTTACTTAACGGTAAAAAGTCTTATTGGGTTTTTTTATACAATTTCTAAATATACCCACAATTATGATTTTTATATCGGATAAAAAGACTCTTAAAAATGCTTAAATCCACTTTTTCTTGTTATTATAATAATAGTGTCAACTAAATTAAAACTCAATTAATAAATTATTAATTTGATAATTCATTTAATTTTAAATATATATTTTTAACCCAAACTTTTTTTTTTGAACTCCAACTTTTATAAGAAATGTTAAACAAGATCTACTTCAGATAATAATGGGATATTATGATATTAGTGAAGCAAATCATTGAAGCTGTCTTCAAGATGCTTAAATTTTGAAATTTTGTCGACCATTCTCTTCCAACATTGTTATAATTTTGCTGGGAACATCATTTTGTAAGTCCCCCCATTCAATCCACCAAATTAGGCTTTGTTGGGTGGGAGTTTTTAAAACGTTAAATAGTTTCAATGCCATTCAACAAAAAAGGTCGGCGGAAATCTTTTACTTTATTCACTTTCATCCGATTTGATAGATTGGATTTAAATTAAGTCAAATTCAAAATAATTTTTTATATTTCAAACGGTTCAATTAAATTCATGTTATATTTAATTAACGGTGAGTATTGAATTAAAATAAATCATTAGAAAATTTACATATAAATTTATATAAAGTAAATTATAGGAAAACGGATCAAAACTTTTTTTTTTTATTTCATTTTGAAACTCATTTGACTTAAAAAAAATTGTAAGAAAAGGTCCTTTCATTAGAAATTAGAAGTTAAAAAAGGTATATTAGAAAAAACTAAGAATGATTGGAATTTACACATTAATTTTTTTTTTTTTACAATTTTTGTTGAATCGAATGCATCAGAAGGTACCTGTATAACTACTACGAGATACAATTTTATCTTAATTAACAGACTTTATCGAAAAATATTATTTTTTTAGTTCTCAAAATTAATTTTTTTAAAAACGTACATATATTTTGGTAGGCAAAGAGGATAACAACCTTGGTAAAATAGTATTACATCACACAATACCTCTAATGAGTAACTCCTTGTTCTTCAGCAAGAAATTCCTTAACTGTTTTGGTGTTGTTGCACATCCTAGCAATGTAGTCCCAAGTATACTAGCTTCCTTGTAGATGTGTCTAAATTGCATTGTACTTGCTTGTAGGAAATACTCTTTGTACTCCTTATCAAAGTTGATATTTGCACGGATTAAGTGAAATTTATTAAATTAAATTTACTGAAGCTTCTATTTTTCAAATATAGAATATCAACCAATTTACCACGATTTTTTGAATAGGAGCTAAGAATTTCTGAGTTGACTTATCTTCTTATGGATTATATAGTTATCTCTTATATTTAAAATACATTTTGAAACACGTCAAACAAGTTCAAGAGCTCAAGTTATAATTGTTTTAGTGAAAAATGTGTGAACAAGTTTTTTTTTTGTATGAGCTCAATATATGAATTACGATTTTCGAAGCTTTGGGATGACTTTGAAGTTTAATTTTTGATATTTTTTAAGTCCAATTATTTATTTTAACAAATAAATCTCAAATCTATACATGAACTTTGGTCTAATATTCAATTCTATATATGACCTTTGATTTTGTGTAATTTTATATTTATACATGAAACTTTGATTTGATCCAATTCTCACAAATTATTAACACAGTTATTGATATATCATCATTTTATGTTTATATATTACGTACACATATAATTATATTTACCCAATATAAAAATAAATTGATATATGTATTTCTTTAAACACTACAACAAAACAACCCTACCGCGACACTTTTTTTGACCTAAGACGACACAAAAAAGGTTGGCATAGGTTTCGCAACGCTTTTCTCGACACTTCCAAAAAGGTTGTCTTTAGTACCATTGGCGTAGGCACGGCGACGATTTTGAAAAAGCGTTGGCAAAAGTCAACATACGGCGACCCTTATTGAAGGGTTGTGAAAGGCTTAGTCAATGCCGACCTTTAAAAAGGGTTGGAATAGACCTAGTCAAGGGCAACCTTTGAAAAAGGTTGTGATAAACCTATCTAAGGCAACCTTAAAAAGGTTGGTATAGTTCTTATTTAAGGCATCTTTTAAAAACGGTTGACATAGAGCCGTCTAAGGCAACGTTAAAAAGGTTGGGATAGACATTGTCTAAAACAACCTATAAAAAAAGGTTGCGATAGATCTATCTAAGGCAACCTTAAATAGGTTGGAATAAACCATGTTTAAGGCAACCTTTAAAAAAGATTAGGATAGACCCGTCTAAGGTAACCTTAAAAAGGTTGGAATAGACCTTGTTTAAAGTAACTTTTAAAAAAAGTTGGGATAGACTTGTTTAAAGCAACCTTAAAAAAGTTAGAATAAATCTTGTCTAAAACAACCTTTAAAAAAGGTCGGTATAAACCCATCTAAAGTAACCTTTAAAAGATTGTGATAGACACGTATAATATAATTTTTTTTATTTTTTATTTCAATATTAATATATTTTTATAAATATTTATAGTGAATAATGATAGGAATTGTGCTTTAAATACAACTAAAAAATACTAAATATAAAATTAAAAATTAAAATTAAAATAAAGATTGAATATTCACTACAAAAGTTGATTCAACAATCAAAATACACTAACATTTAACTTAAATGTATACCACTAACATTCAACTCAATGTACAAAAGTGAACAAATAAAAAAGTACCTAATATGATGGACATTAATATTGATGTTGTACTACATAAAAGCTAATACAGTTTGCTGCAACTTCAACAATCCATTTTGCTTACTACCTACTTGTAACATATGCAATTTTCTCTCTTTTCACCTTTATTGCTTCCCGACTCTTGGCTATATTTAGCGTTATCCCTTAAGCCCCAACCTTGCTGTAAACCAATTGCAGACCTCATTCATCTCTTTAGGGATTGTGTAATGACCAATCCTGCACAAATTGGATCAAGAACTTAAAATTTTGTCTAGTTTTGTATTCCCCTTAAGATCAAAAAGACTCAAAATAAAAAAAATCCGTAAGTTTTAATATTGCTACTACGTTTAGGTATATCGTGATTATATATATAACTAGTCTGAAATTATTAAAGATAATTCAATTTTGAAGAAAACAATCTATTGAAAGTTAATACGAGCTTTATGCATGAGGTGAGAGATCATTGTCCTTGGTTTGACTGTAGAATTGAAGGACACTGTTAAGTGATGAAAAGCATCAAATAGCAATCTCAATGAGAATGCTCACAAAAGGAAATGAGAATGCCTTAAATTGATGCATATCTTAAACACATATAGGACTATCAGACTTTAATTCATCAACTAAAATTGTGCTGTTTAAAAATAATTAATCATTAGAAACATATAATCAGTCATCTGAAAGCAGAGAATTTGAGTACTCAGCAGATCCATCCTTCAGAAAATAATTCTAGCATTCACATCTTTACTTTTAAGGATACATACCTACTTCAAGATGAAGCTTTTGAATGAGCATAAAGGTGATGTTCACACCAGCAACAGCAAATGGATATTCCCACACAGACCGATCACCTTCCAGCTTCCAAAGAAGATCCTCGAAGGATTTCTGTTTGGAGACGGTTAAAAAATGCCTTAGCATTGGATGAACAAATAAAGATGAAAAGATCAACCAAACCTAGATTTTAAGAAACAAAAATGTGAATGCTATGGTTTTCCATGTTGAAATCCTGATGGCTATGTTTATACCTGTAGCTCTTTTTATCCTATCAATTGCATGTATAGTTCAATTCTGAGTACCCTTTTTTTATTTTTCTATTCACAAAACAACAGAGAAAAACCACGCAAAATAGAGGAGAAAACAAAGGAAAGAAAGACATTATGGACCAGGCAACACAAGATAACTAAAAGCACATACTGGAAAATTTGTAGCAAAGAATAACAGGTTCTCCAATGATATAAAACCACCACCCCTGTAAGATAAATCCAAATATTAATAAGTGCTTACCAAACAAATAGTCATCCAGAGAAAGAGAAAATGCAAAGCTAAAAAAGGGAAATAGAAATAGAGTGCAGCTATGCTACCTAAAATTTTTCGGCATATGTCAACACTTTTGATTTTGCAGCTACATTACCTTGCAACATTTCTGATTTCATTTGTTGCTCTTTCAATTTTCTTCTTCATCAATTTAAAACCACTTTGTCGTTTATTGTTCCAGCAAATTGAGGTGCTTCGCTTAAGAACATCTGCATTATTATATATTGTCTCCATAAGGTCGTTGGAAATACCTAAAGATATAATTGTACAAGATACTAGTGTACCAACGACCCCAAAGAACATGATGGTGATAAAGTTACAGAAAAAATGCTTCTTTTTCACCTGAAACTTGTCAGAGAATGCAGAGATTAGAAAGGCTTTAGGAAAGCAAAATATTAACTAAATGCCGCCATCATTTTTACTCTAAAAAAATTTAAATAAAACATCAAACCTTAACAAGTAGAAAAGACATCTATGTTTCTCTATTTACAGCAATGAAAACACTAGGGAATTCTCAATGCACTCAAGTTCAAGCCAGAATGGAAAGTCAGGAATGGCTATTTAAATAAAACAAAACTTCACATTGGATAAGTATTATATGTCCATCTATTTTACCTTTTACAAGGTATAATAAATTATCTTTGTATTTTTCATTCACAAGATAAATTAAAATGAAAATGAAAGATAACAAACTTACCCAGAATTGTATATAATAGGGGGTAGAAGATAAATAAAATTATTTGTATTTGTCTCCAAATTTTACTTAATCATGGTTCGACACAATTTTGTGCTAAGGGTGAAAACAATGTTCAAGAAACTTCATTTCATTCTTGAAAAATAGAATGGTAGAGAAAAAGGAAATAAGAGTTATATTACCAACCATGTATTTCTCATAGAAAATTAAGATAATAACATTATTAATGGTTGGTGAATTTTTTCAATCAAATTTAATTTGTAATTTTAAAGATCTATACTGTACTCAGAAATCAAACAAATTAAGTGAAGCTACCTCTGCTTCCATCATATCACTCAAATGTATTGGGAGCCAGCACATACACTAATCAAAAGTCAAAGTTTCCAATTTACTAAGAAACTACTAAACCCATAAGTTAAAAAAAAAAGGGTAAAATTTTATTACAAAAAACAAAAGTCCAAATCCCATACAATGCAGTTGCTCTGCTCACCCCTAATTCAACTATTTCTTTTTCCTACCACCACCAGCCTTGAGCTTTTTACTATTAGTTCCTTTACCTGTCTTCTCAGGTATTTCCTATCACAGTGATAAAAAAAATTCATGTAGAGCACAATATTCTATTAAAATAAACAGTTTAACAAATGACCTGAAGACAAATACAGTTTCAACCTCGTCAGCAAAATGGAGACACTGCGATAAAATAGCTAACAAGATATACAATAATCCAAACTTGGGTTTCTTACCCTAAAAATCATTGAATAAAAGGGGTTCTACGCCTTCAAAGAGTTATGGTTCTAACACTTTTAATCAACACAAGTATCAAAGGTTCTTATACTACATTCACTTTCCTATTATTAACGGTATTAATGATAATGATAACATTAATATGGTGTTCAATAGCTAAGATGATCACGGATTTGTTCTAAGGTTCATGGTCTTCAATAGCCTTGGTAATTTTGGATATAACATGATTGCATCACATAGGAAAGAAAGATTAAAACACGAGATAGCATGAGAAAACTATACATGAATAAGAACGATTTGTTAACATGTCAAAATTTCTCCAACACAAATTCTTAATGTGCCAAGATTTATATAACACAGTTTAACACATCAGTATACAAGAAAACAAGACATAACTAAAGTTACAAAAATTAGAATGAAAAATAGGGGGCTAAAGAGTCTTCAAATTTATCTATTTTAACTAAAACAATTAAGCTTTTATAGTTTAACTCCGACAAAACAATTAGCTTTTATAGTTTAACTCGGACAAGACCATCTCAAGTATTTATCATCACACTTATTCAAACTCAACATAACAAACAGTTTAACCTCAAATTTGTATTGGTTCAGATGTCTTTACTCACATCTTTATTGATAGGTTTATGGAGACTAATTGTTCTGCTTTCTAAAAAGTGAATCTAAATGCATAACTAATAACCAATACCCAAATCATTTAAAACACCACCAAATAGAATGAGCTTCAAATATGATTAAGTACTAAATATTACTAAATTGAGTACAAATAGAATGTACCCAATTTATCACGTAGACAACATCACTTCAAAGGCCCAGACTTTAATACAAATAGAATCACAATCAATCCAATCCTATGAAATTCAAAGAAAACATACAGTAGAACCTTAGGGGGGAAAAAACAAATAAGCAAGAGAACAGACGCATACCATTTCTTGTCATCTAGGGTTTCCGTCGCCATAGAAATCACCAGTAAAATTAAAAGGAAACTGTACATTCCCTTGAAAGCCTAAAATTAAAAGAAACCCCAATAGATCGAGAGAAAAGAAGTAGCTATGGTGAGTGAATTCAGTGCAGTGAAATGAAAAGGAAAAAGAAGTGTGATTGCAGTAGGTGTATTAACTTGGTGTTGTTGGAAATGGGAAATTTGGGGGCAAGTTTTGAGATTAAAAGGAAAAAAGACGTACAAACTTTTATTTGGGGGATTTAGGGCGCGACGGAGATGAGAAGAAGAAGGGGGAGTAACGAGCGGGTAACCAAAAATTATTTTTTGAGAGTGAGCGGGATTTTGATTTCTCCTTTTTTTTTTTAGCAAAAATCAAAACCCGAAACCTAAAACGATACCGCATCGAGTTTCATTTATTTGTGAGTCCGTAGTCAACACATTTTGTTATTCAAATATTAATGTTAAATTGTTTGTAAGTTACATTTTTAATTTCAACTTTAAAAATTATAATAGGAATTAAATTTTGTAGTTATTTAAATATTAATGCTATTTAATTTTGTAGTTAAATTTTTGTTAAAAATGAGATTTAACATTTTTAAAAAGTCGAATGTAAAAAATAAGAATTAAATTGATAAAAAAATATAAATATTGAGAGTTAAAATTTACCATGATCAAATCTTTTAGAAATTAAATTGATAGATGGGTATGGCATGGTCTAGTATTGTTGAAAAGATTTCTTTTTTCAATATTATTCTTTTTTCAATATGAAATTCTAATTGTGGTTTAAATTTATACTTGAAACTTTAATTTTGATTTAATCATACACATTTTAAAAATAAATACATCAATTTATTTTTATATTGAATAAATATAAATATTTATGTATGCAAGATATAAATATAAAATTATGTTATATCAATAATTGTGTTAATAATTTATAATAACTGGATCAAATTAAAATTTATATATTCAATTGCACATTAAACCATTGTTCATGTATGCTTTTGGGATTTATCCCATTTTGATATTTTATTTTTTGAAAAATAATAATTTATATTTATCTTATTTATGATTAAAAATTTTAAATATATATAATATAAATTTTGAAACGTTTATATTAAAAAAACCCTAAAATCTTAAACCCCAAAACCTTAATCACAAAACCCTAAGATCCTAAACCCCAAATCGGCCCATTGATTTATGTTATGTGTGATCATACCTAAAAACTAACTATTATCACGATAAAGGCAAGCACACCTATCAAACAGTAGTATAGCTTATGGCAAGACCAAGATGTCGAACCCACAAGGACTAAAAGTACTAGTATTAACCTTCTTTTTATTATCTAGCCTAAAAATAAAGGGGAATTGCTTCAATTAAACTAATTATTAACTAAACTAAGAATGCACAGGGAGTAATTTGGGAAAATACTTTGGGAAAACTGATTGATTAAGACAATACTTTAGGAAGAATCCACCTAGACTTCACTTGTTATTTGACTCTGAACTAGACGATTTATTCACTTGACTTGATCCATAGAAATCCCCAATTTATGTTAATATCTCTTTCAAGATGAAAAACAACTAACCCTAGGTTGATTAATTGAAATTTCTTTCTAATTAAAACTCCTAGTATTGCATTAACTTGATTTATGGATTTCCATATTAGATTTGACTCTAATCCAGCAGATTTTCGTCGTCTTATGTATAAATCATGAAATTAAAGGATTAGGAGCATCAAATTCCACAAATTTAATGAGAATTCATCCATAAATGTGCCAAGCATGGGATAAAAATATGTATATATTATGGTTTATCACCCATAAATACAAAACCCTAAAACCTTAAACTATATATAAACTATAATCCCTAAACCCTAAACTAAATTGATTTTTTGCGGCATTTTTATTAAAAACCTTATTCACACTCGAAGCTATTAAGTTATTTTTAATTTGAATATACATAATTATTCACAAACTGATGATGTAAAATTTTAAGAATTTTCATATTTTAAATCCAAATTTTTGGTGCTACACATTAAAAAAAAGCTGGAATTAAGGAAATTTAGGACGTTACACCTTTATACAATGAGTTAGCCAGAGCGTATGTTGACAAATCTATCCCAACACTTAGGAAAGTGGCACCCCAAAACTATCGTCTTAGAACTAGACAAAAGCCAACTCTTATTCAAGCATTGCCTTAGGCATACATATCGCAACCCTTATACAAAAAGTTGGCCAAAGCGTAGTCTATCCCAACACTTAGGAAAGTGTCGCCACAAAAGTGTCGTCTTAGGACTACACAAAACCCAACTCTTATTGAAGCGTTGCCGGAGGCATATATATCCCAACCCTTATACAAAGAGTTGGCACCATAGTCTATCCCAACACTTAGGAAAGTGTCGCCACAAAAGTGTCGTCTTAGGACTACACAAAAGCCAACTCTTATTCAAGCGTTGCCTTAGGCATACATATCCCAACCCTTATACAAAGAGTTGGCAAAAGCATAGTCTATCGCAACACTTAGGAAAGTGTTGCCCCAAAAGTGTCGTCTTAGGACTAGACAAAGCCAGCTATTATTTAAGCGTTGCTTTAGGCGTGCATATCGCAACCCTTATACAAAGAGTTGCCGAAAGCCCTATCGCAACACTTGCCCCAAAAGTGTCGTATTAGGACTAGACAAAGCCAACTCTTATTTAAGCGTTGTCGTAGGCATGCATATCGCAACCCTTATACAAAGAGTTGCCCAAAGCGTATGTTGGCCAGTCTATCCCAACACTTAGGAAAGTGTCGCCCCAAAAGTGTCATTTTAGGACTTTGTTGTTGTAGTGAAATGTGTATGATTGAGTCAAAATTAAAGTTTCATTTATATATAAGAACCACAATCAAAGTTTTATGTACATAACTGTACCAAATAAAAGTTAACGTATCAAATTTCACATTGAATCAAAGTACATGTATAATTTTAAAATTTATCCCTTTATTTTAATTATAATTATGGTAACTCAATTCTTTTTAAGAATTATTGGTGGAATTCTTGGTAACTTCAAATTGCCCGATAACTTGATTAGGAGGGTTGATTAAATGTCTTTTGAAGTCCTTAATTGGTGTTTAAATTTAAACATCAAAGGGGGATTGGATCATCTATCCATCCAGCCATCACCATTCGTCCATCTTCATCAAATTCGATTTCATCATTCCAAAAATTCACATTATTTTTGTTTTCTGTTTAAGCATAGTAAATTATGGAATTTATTGATCTTTATTTCTTATTCTTGTTCTTAATTTTTCAATTTTTATGCATTAGATAACCTGCCTTTGCCACAAGCTTACTTGTGTTACAATAAAAACTTATTTTGCTCTCAAGACCGAAAGATCTTTCCTGCATATTCTTAATCTTTGTTGTTTGATTATTTCCCATCTTATTATTCTCATCTAATTTCAAAATCTTTGTTGGAAATTTTAGAATTTAATAGAAGTGTTATACATTAGTAATCATTAACCCAAGTCCTAAAAGGGATTCGGATCTCTAACCCTTGACTCATATAGGTCCCACTAGAAGATTAAATGTGAGGCAAACTACGAGAGGACAACAAAGCAAGCTTGCGAGCCCAGCCCGCAAAGTAAAGCCAAGGACCCAACTCACAAGGCAAGGCCGCTGATTGTGTGTATCACTAAACTAACTAATATTAAGACAAAGGCAAGCACACCTATCGAATAGTAGTATAACTATGGTAAGTCGGGAATATCGTATCCACGAGAACTAAAAGTACTAGTAATTACTGGTAATTACTAAAAACGCAACAGAGAATGAGTTAGGAAAATATTTGAAGAAAACCAATGAGATAGACAATACCTAGGAAAGAATCCACCTAAACTTCACTTATCATTCTGAATCTGAATTAAACGACTTATTCACTTGTGCCTTAATCCGTAGAAATCCCTAAATTATGTTAATATCTCTTTCGAGAGTAAAAACAACTGACTCTAGGTTGATTAATTGAAATTTATTTCTAATTAAAACCCCTATCGTTGCATTAACTCGATCTATGGATTCCCCTATTAGATTTAACTCTAATCTGGTACATTTATGTCATCCTATTTCTAGGATTGCATGCAACTCCACTCAATTATACTAGATCTACTCTTAAACAGGGACTTTTACTCCACTGAAATAAGCACATTAAGCATAAATTAATATCCTGAAAATATTAAAATATGAAATAAGTATGCATAATTGAGAACAAGAATCAAGTATTTATCATGCAATTCAGAAATCAAATAATAATATTCATATAAGTTTCATCTTCCCCATGTATCTAAGGAATTTAGTTCATACTCTAAAATAATATCATCTCAAAGTTAGGAAAACAACAAGGCATAAAGAAACCCAATAAAATTTCTTAAGAAATTGAATGGAGATCTTCAATCTTGAAGGAAATCCTGCTTCTGAAATGAATCCAATGGTGTTCTTCGAGTCTCTTCTTCATTCTACTTTGCTTGCTCTTTAGGTCTTCTTCTAGTGTGTATTTATTGACTAGGCTACCAAGTCAAAAAGTGATGGCACCTTGCTCATCATGCGATGTCATCGCATGCTGTAGATGAAAAGTCGAGCAAAACTCCAAAGTCAGCTCAATGTAGGTAGGCTCAACTATAGTGAAAAATCGATCCCATGGGGCTGTGGTAAGAAAAGCCTGAACAAGGTCAGCGAGGTGGACCTGCTCTAAAGCGGCCCAGTCAATACATCAGCCCAAACCGAGTGGTCGCATGCGAAGGAGCTGGAATAAGTCGTCCTGGGGGCCCGCGAAAAATCAAAGATAAGGATGGTGGGCCTTGATGGAGGCGCTGGAAGAGGAAGTCGCGTCGGAGCCCTTCCACTTTTTCGAAGCAGGGATGACGACCTTAGATTTACCACGTGTATTCGTCATGGTGTGCCTACAAGAAAAGAATTCGTCAATAAATGAATAAAGCCTCACCAAATAATCAAACATAGGTTCGAGAATATAGAATCCAAGTAATCAAAATAGAAATCTAGTCCTAAAATAATATGTATTAATACCTAAGAATTCAATAACTAAAAGAGAAGAAAACTATATGATAATAAAAAGGATAATCAAAACAGTAACACCAATAATAATAGTACTAATATAATGACAAGATAGGAAAACAAAGCTTTTTCGTAAGAGAGTAGTAAGGAAACAACGAGGACTATAACTAGGTAAATGGTGCAGAATAATGATAAGATGAACAAATAATGAATAAAAACAAACTAAACTTAAAAGAAACAGATTAAGGCACATAATGATATAGCTAGAGGATGAAGCAATCATAAGAAAATAAAATAGCAAAGATAACAGTAATCAAAATAATGAAAACAAGTAAAAAGAATAAGAAAAAAATAAAAAGAATAATAAATAACAAATAGTAATAATAATAAGTTAATAAAAGAGAAGGATAAAAGTGGGGGAACTGACGGTGGTTAGTATTGCCAGAGTTGTGAACAGCGACGGCTGACATGCAATGAGGCAGGGAAAGGCTGAAAAATAGGAGAGGGACGTGGCGCTAGGGCGGTGGTCGAGGGAATGGTGGTTAGAAGGTATGGGTGTGTGAAAAAGAAGAGGGAAGATAAGGTAAGGGGGTGGGAAGAGGGCTGGCGGCCGTGTGAGAATGTGGGGCTGTTGGGTTGAGGGAGAGATGAGGGAAAGTAAAAGAAGAGGAGGTGCGAAAGGGGGAGACGTTAGTGGCCGGATGGTGGTGGGTGAGGGAGAGACAGCGGCTAGAGTTGGTGGGAGGGTTGAGGAAGAAGATAAAGTAAAAAAAATGATAGAGCGATTAAGGATTAAAAGGAATGACACAGTCCTGTAAGTCTCGTGTTGGGCCACACGACTGTGTCACACGCCTGTGTGGTTTATTTCTAGCTCGTGTGTGTTTTAAAACTTAAAGCCCAGTCTTCACACAGCCTCGAACATGCCCGTGTGTGTGCCACACGGCCGTGTGTAACCTCCTTTGCTTCTCCCACGCTCGTGTGACCTCCCACACGCCCGCGTGGCACGACCGTGTCTCATACACTGCCGTGTGTCTTGCTCGTGTAACTCTTTGACTTGTTTTAAACTTGAAAAATTTATATCCAAGTTTCACATGTCCTAAGACACGCCCGTGTATCCAAGCCGTGTCGTCTATCTTAGACCGTATCTCTATTGATTTTTGAGAAAATTACGACCCTATTTCCATACGGCCAAGGATACGCCCGTCTGTCGAGGCTGTGTGGGTTACATGACCATGTCTCCAGGCCGTGTAACTCACTGTTGATTTTTTCAATATTTTAAAACTAAGTCTTAGGATCCACACAGCCAAGGATACGCCCATGTGTCTAGGTTGTGTAGGTCACACGGTTATGTTGTTAGGCCATGTAACTCACTGTCGAGCCCCTTGATGTACATACGGCCTGGGACATGCTCGTGTGTCTAGGTCGTGTGGTTCAAAAACACGTAAAAAATTAAATAATTAGCAGTGTTATCACTCGAGTTGCCTCCCGAGAAGCGCTTATTTAAATTCTAAGCATGACTTACCTCAAATTTGCACGATCACGATGGTTCGTGGAGTTGAAACTCCTCTTTCTCGCTATTAATTCTAATATCAAAATAAAGTTTGAGTCGAGTACTAATTACCTTGAAAGTGTTGAATTCAGAATGATTTACCTCGACCATACCGTAGAGGAACACATTTAATACTGTAAAAGGAGTTGCTTCATTTGCATTAATTTTTGAAGTGGCAATATGTGGATCTGTGTTATCTAGTAGTACATTGTCCTCAACCTTGAATTGGTTTGTTCCATCCTTATGCTTATCAAGAGGACACTTTGGTTCTTCATCGTGTAGTTTTAGTTTCTTTTTGACATATGCCCGTCATTCGTCTATTTCATCTATCTGTAGCATTTGTTCTTCATAGATTGTTCTATTGTTGTCGTATAAACTAGCATGTGGTCATTTGTTCTTTTTTGAAGTGTTTCCTATAAAGAGGGTTGATCCATATTATTACTCATATTAATAGGACTTATACAATCAACTTTATCACTCCATGTCTTAACCAAATCACGAGCTTGAAAAGTGATCGTTTCATCACCTACACGAAGTGTTAATTCACCTGTACCAACATCAATAATAGTTCTAGCAGTTGCTAAAAAGGGTCATCCTAAAATCAGGGGTACATCACTATCCTCATCCATGTCTAAAACAACAAAATCAACTGGCAATATGAATTTATCAATTTTGACAAGTACATCTTCAATAAAACCCCTAGGAAATCTAATGTTTCTATCAGCTAATTGAATACTCATCCTAATTTGTTTAGGTTTCCCAAGACCTAGTTGCTTAAACATTTTATAGGGCATGACATTAATACTAGCCCCTAAATCAGCCAAAGCATTATTAACATTTAAACTACTAAGTAAGCAAGGAATAGTAAAATTCCCTAGATCTTTTAATTTGTTGGGTAGTTTATTCTACAAAATAGCCGAGCAAACTGCATTTAGCTCTACATGTGATAAATCATCTAACTTCCATTTGTTTTCCAAAAGCTCCTTTAAAAATTTAACTGAATTAGGCATCTGCGAAAGAGCTTCAATAAATGGTAAGTTAATTTTTTTAAAGGTTTAAGAAATTTACCAAAATTTTCATTTGTGTGGTTTTTCTTCATGGCGTTGGGATATGGCACACGAGGTCTATATTCCTTACAATTTGATTTTTGTTCATTCTGGCTTACCTTGACCTTACCATTACTTACCATAATTATTTGCCTTGTTTCTGGTTCAGTTTCAACTAACCTTTCTTCATCTCGCACAGTAATGGCATGAAGTTGCTCCTTTGGGTTAGTTCTAGTATTACTAGGCAAGCTACCTTGTGGCCTCTCTGAAATTAGCTTAGCAAGTTGACCTATTTGGTTCTCGAACTTTTAGATCAACGCTTGTTGATTTTTAAGTGTTGTTTTAGTGTTTTGAAAGTGGGTTTCTGACACTGAAATAAACTTCATCAACATCTCCTCAAGGTTCGGCTTCTTTTCTTGCTGGGAAGGTGGTTGAAAGCCAGGAAATGGTTGTGGTCTTAATTTCATTGACCATCCCAAGAGAAATTAGGATGGTTACTCCAACTTGTATTGTAAGTGTTACTGTAAGGATTGTTCTGAGGTCTAGAATTATTACCCATATAGTTGATTTGTTCGTTCTCTGTGCTAGGACCTGATAAACGCTAATTTATACATATTTTTACCTCATGTTTAGCTTATATTTTGGATGAATTATTATCAATTTAGTGAGAATTGGTGCTCTTAATCCTTATTTTTCATATCTTATACTCAGGAGAGCATAGGGAAGAGAAAAGAATAGGAAATGGACTGAAAATGAGGAAAATGGGCCAAAAATGACAAATCACACGGCCCAAGGAATTACCACACGGCCGTGCCACACGGCCGTGCCACATGAAGATCACACGATCCAGCTCTCGACAAGCACGGGCAGGCCACACGGCCGTGCCAAATCACACGGCCTTTGTCGAAGTCACACGGGCGTGGCACACGGGCTTGTTCTAGTCGTGAGGAAGAGGAATTTCACTCGAATTGGGATACTTAGAGGCTAAGAAAGGCTCCCCAAAGCTCTATATAAAGACCCTAGGAGGCAACTCTTAGGGTGTGCTTATTTCCCCCAAAAGAGAAGTATTCTTTGCTGCCAACACAGAGAGTGGAAGTAGGGATTACTCGTAGGGAAGCTGATTGATTCATCCCAGAAGCCGAAATTCTGCAGCAATATAGAGGATCTCCCTAAATTCCTTCAGGGGTTTTCGGGTTCTTTTATGTTTTGTTATTTTATTTCTTCTGAGATATTTTCTTTCTTTATTATGAACTAAACCCCTCAAATACTTGAGGGGGATGAAACCTAAGACAGATCTTGTTATTATTTATTCTTGAGTTATATGATAAATACTTGAGTTGTTCTTAATTATGTGTTCTTCATTCTTGATTTAATAAACCTAGGTATTACTTCAAGAATTAGATGTGCTTAGAGCAGAGGAGCAAAAGTCCCTGTGATAAGAGTAGATCTACCATAATTAAGCGGAGTTGCATGCAACCCTAGACATAGGGCGACATAAATCTGCCGGATTAGGGTCAAACCTAATATGGGGAACCATTGATCGAATTAATGCAACCTAAAAAGTTAATTGATAAAGGAACTTTAATTAACAACTTAGGCCTAGTTGCTCTTCACCTCGACGGAGGGTTTAGCATAAATTAGGGATCTCTACGGATCAAGTCAAGTGAATAAATCGTCTAGCTCAAGAACCAGTACAAGTGAAGTCTAGGTGGATTCTCCCTTAAGTATTGTCCATATCAATCAGCTTTTCCCCTAAAAGTTTTCTCAATTTACTCTTTGTGTCTTCTTAGTTTAGTTTTAGAATTAGTTTAAACAAACCCCTTTTTTATTCTTAGGCTAGATAATAGAAAGAAAGTAAGTAATAGTACTTTTGGTTCCCTTGGGTACGATAACTCGGTCTTGCCACTAAGCTATACTACTGTTCGATAGGTGCGCTTGCCTTAAAGCGTCGCGATATTAGTTAGTTTTGGTGTGATCAAGTTCTTTATAAATTTTATTACTTAGTATCGCGAACGCGGATACATCAAGTTTTTGGCGCCGTTGCCGGGGAACTAAAATATTACGAAAGCTCGATTTCTATTACTTTAGCCATATATTTATATTTATTTATTTTTCTTTTATTTTTATTTTCAATTTAATTTATTTTTATTTTTATTTTTATTTTCTTTTAAATTTTTGAGTTTTCTTTGCTTTTTCTTTTTAGGTATTTTTAGTTTATGACTAGAAACAATCCAACAGGACCACTACTTTTCAACGAAGATCTAGAAGCAACAGTTCGCAGAAATCGCAGAGAAATTAGACGCAGTCTACATTATCCTGAACAAGAACCTGATCTAGAGCCAGAACCTATAGAAGAGATGGAAGCAAATCAAGATGTTCTACCACCTCCCGCAATAGTCGCGCCACCAGCAATTCAAGAAGAAGCTCCTCGAACTATGTATGATTATGCTAAACCTAGTTTGATTGGTACTCAAACTAGCATTGTTAGACCTGTTATTGCTGCTAATAATTTTGAACTAAAACCTAACACTATTCAGATGATTCAGCAGTTTGTGCAGTTTGATGGTTTACAGGATGAAGATCCCAACGCTCATTTAGCAAACTTTTTGGAATTGTGCGATACTTTTAAAATTAATGGCATTTCTGATGATGCTATTTGACTAAGGCTATTTCCATTCTCTCTGAGAAACAAAGCCAAACAGTGGTTAAATTCTCTACCACGAGGCTCAATCACCACATGGGAACAGATGACAGAAAATTTTTTACTTAAATATTTTCCTCCTGCTAAAACAGCTAAATTACGAAACGATATTTCTTCCTTTGTGCAGATGGATTTAGAAACACTCTACGATGCCTGGGAGAGATACAAGGATCTTTTGAGAAGATGTCCTCATCATGGACTACCTTTATGGCTACAAGTTCAAACCTTCCACAACGGTTTGAATCCATCCACACGACAAATGGTTGATGCAGCCGCAGGAGGAACAATTAATAATAAAACGCCAGAAGCAGCTTATGAATTTATTGAAGAAATGTCATTGAATAATTATCAGTGGCAAATCATGAGGACAAAGCCGACAAAAGCTGCAGGAGTTTATAATATTGATGCTGTTACTATGCTTACTAATCAGGTAGAACTTTTAAATAAAAAGTTTGATAATTTTGTTGGTTCTACGCAGGTACAGCCAATCATGTAATGCGACGCAACTCCAGGAATATTGTTCAATCCAGATTACTCCTCTTACAAACATGGCATGGAAACTCAGCAAATCAACTATATGGGTAACAATTCTAGACTTCAAAATAACCCTTATAGTAATACTTATAATGCAGGTTGGTAGAATCACCCTAATTTTTCATGGGAAGGACAAGGAAATCAAAGACAACCGCCCCCTCTAGGATTTCAACAGCCACTATTCCAACAAGAGAAAAAGCCGAATCTTAAAGAAATATTTACCAAATTCATGGCCATGTCAGAAACCCATTTCCAAAATACCGAAACAGCACTAAGGAACCAGCAAGCATCTATTCAAGGACTTGAAACTCAAATAAGCCAGCTCGCCAAGCTAATCTCTGAAAGACCGCAAGGTGGGTTACTAAGCAACATTGAGACTAACCCTAAGGAG
Source organism: Gossypium stocksii (assembly GCA_020496765.1). Lineage (NCBI taxonomy): Eukaryota > Viridiplantae > Streptophyta > Magnoliopsida > Malvales > Malvaceae > Gossypium > Gossypium stocksii. Next base: position 102,518,390 of record CM035631.1, read on the forward strand.
CAACTCAATACCGTGGATACGATAGATGATGAGGGGTTAACCAAAACCAACCTAAAGCCATGCAAGGAGCCTATGGTAAGTAAAGGAAAGGATGAGGTAAGTCCCAAAGATGAAATTGTCAAATAATTTAAACCTCGTATCCCATACCCAAACGCTTTAAAGAAGGACCGCACAGATGAACAATTCGGTAAGTTTCTTAAACTCTTAAAAAAATTACATATTAACTTACCATTTGTTGAAGCAATTTTGCAGATGCCAGACGCGGTTAAATTCTTAAAAGAACTATTGACAAACAAGCGGAAGCTAGAGGAGAAATCTCATGTGGAATTAAATGCAATCTGCTCAGCTATTCTTCAAAATAAACTACCAACCAAACTGAAAGATCCAGGGAGTTTTACTATTCCTTGTTTATTTGGTAGCCTAGACACAAAAAATGCTTTAGCTGATTTAGGGGCTAGTATAAATGTCATACCTTATACACTGTTTAAACAACTAGGTCTTGGAAAACCTAAGCAAACTAAGATGAGCATTCAACTGGTTGATAAAACTATTAGGTCTCCTAAAGGAATAGTTGAAGATGTGCTCGTCAAAATTGATAAATTTATATTCCCAGTTGACTTTGTTGTTTTAGACATTGTTGCGGATAGCAATGTACCCTTAATTCTAGGGCGACCATTTTTAGCAACTGCAAGAACAATAATTGATTTAGGAACAGGTAAACTTACACTACGTGTGGGTGATGACCAAGTAACCTTACAAGCTCGAAACTCGATTACGATTGTTGATAATAATATAGTTACGAGTCATTGTAAAAAGAATAATCTCACCACCCAACCTTCTGTGCAGGATACACTCTACATAAAGGCAACCCAATCACAAACAAGTCCATCCAATGGAGATGCACCTGAAAAGCGAACACTTCAGATCGAGGAACTAGATGAGTGGCTGAACTTTTATGAAAAACCCAAAACAGGTCACACCAACCCAGAGCATCACCAAGACGACCCCCAGGTACAAACGAATCAACTCAAGGTAGGGGATAAGGTAATCTTAGGGGAAGACGATTCTCGAATCTTGAATTCAAAAGAGCATACAAGTGACACACCTTATTTCACAGTAATGAAAATCTTTCCCTATGGTACAGTCGAGATAAAACATGAGTCACTCGGCACTTTTAAGGTAAATCACACTCGACTCAAATCTTACGTTGATAATGAAATTGTAAGCAGGATAGAAGAGTATCAACTCTTCAAACCACCGTGAACGTACAAGCTCGAGCAAAGTCGAGCTTAGACTATAAATAAGCGCTTCTCGGGAGGCAACCCGAGCACTAACATAGTAACTTTTCTTCTATTTTGTTTTCAGTCTTTTTATACAGCAACTAACACCTTTGATGCAGGAAATTAGGACCACACGGCCTGGAACACGGGCGTGCCTAAGGCCGTGTGACATCTTAAAACAGAGACACGGTCGTGCACTCAGACCGTGTACAAACAGAGTAAATTTTTCCCAAAAGCACGGGAGGACGACAAATCCCCACGGTCGTGCAACATGGCCGTGGCAACCATGCAGTATCAACACGGGCTCGCACAACGCCACACGCCCGTGTCCCCAAGTCGTGGCCAACACTATCAAATCAGACACGACCGTGTGACTACCTACACGACCGTGCGAAAAAGCGAACAAGTTCTCTACGGCCGTGCAATATGGCCAACACGGGCTAACCCCGAGCCACACGGGCGTGTGCCTCTATTCTCCCATACGGTTCTATTTTTCTCATTTTTTTTTATTAGTCTCTTTTTTATTTCAAATTTTATTTTTATTATACTTAATCCTTTTAATTCATTACAGTATTAGTATTTCTAGAAATTAGTTTATTATTTTTCTGTTATTTAAATTTCGATCTTTCATATCGGCCAAGCCCTAACGAGTAATCTCTATCAATCGAAAATTCCCATGATTAATTAATATTTTTGCAGTTTCAAAAAGGAGCTCTACAGCTCATATTCAAACGGAAATGGGAACACCCTGCCACAATTGCCGACTCTTCCTCATAAATTCATCCTAAATTCAGGAAGTTTCAATTCTCTCCCTATGTTATGATATTATACTTCTCTTGCTATTTATGTATCTTTGTACATTGAGGGCAATGTACATCTTAAGTGTGGGGGGGAAGCTTACTTGAAATCTTTACACTATCTGTGAAAATCCCTGAAATTGTACTTCATGCATTGTTCTTAACTAATTCTCAATCTCCTATTAGGAATTTATTCTGATTGATTTATGATTTCTATCGATATGTTGAGAATTAAGATATAGGTGCTTGTACTTTGATTATTCAAACTTTAAAACATTAGGGAATTAAGCATGATAAGTTGAAATTTTTGAGAACCCCCAATTTTTGCATAAGTTATTTTCCCTAATTCTAAGTATTATCTTGAGATTTGAAATTCACAGGATTGACATCAAAAGCCATAATTCTGGTGAGATCTTGAGCCCTTTTTGAGCATACATTCTTTCGTGCTTACTTTTATTATTGCTTTGAGTGAGTCAATACTGAATTGTTATTCTAGAACTTGTTCGATTATACATGTCGAGACCACATCATTGATTTGATATACCGAATTGATAAAGGCACCTAGGATTTAACCCACTTACTCCACAAAAAGCCTACCTCCATGAATTAACCCCTAGTAAACCCCATTGAGCCTAACAACCTTTTCCTTGACTCACCCTCTAATTATTAACCAATAACCCATTTTTGTTGAATGTCATTCAATTATTTTGATCCCTATTTTTGTCGAGATTTGAGTTGAATTTTTCATCTAGTTTTTTTTTCTCTTTTCCAGATTGTAAAGCTTTATTCAATTTATTGTATTACTTGAGTTGTTCTTAAAAAAAAAAAGAGAAAAGAAAAGAAAAGAAAAGAGTACATACAGTAAAATTCGATTGTAAATTGTAAATAGTTCGATAAATTTTTGCATATTTCTATTTTAAGGCTACCAAGGCAGAAATGATAGTATCATAAGAATTAGCTGAGAAATATGTTCCATTGATAGAGATTTTTTCTAGCTAGATAATATTTCAGTTCAATCTCGATTCTAACCTTCTTTTTGCAGCCTGTGACAACACCCCTAACCAAGCCCCGTTACAACCATTAAAAGGCCTTTTGATCAATGTATCATATCAAACTATAATGGTGGAGATTTGATTTTCTTGCAAGCTTATGGTAATAACTTTTCATGTTGATTAAGGAGTGCTTAAATTTTGAACCCTAAACACTTCGAGTGGATAGAGTGAACCTTTAGTGAGGATGTCAACTCCTGTTAATTAAGATGGAGAGATAACTACTTAGAAGGAAGGAAGAGACTTATGTTTTCAATGATAAAATTCTCAACTTAGAGTGATTGAGTCTTTAATGTTCTTCTGATTGAATTACTCATTGTATGATTACCTGTGGACTAGTTTGAAACATTATTGATAAAGATTGTAAGTTGAGAGGAATAATTCTTATTTAGGGATTGAGATTTTGCTTGAGGACAAGCAAAGGTTTAAGTGTGGGGGTATTTGATAAACGCTAATTTATACATATTTTTACCTCATGTTTAGCCTATATTTTGGATGAATTATTATCAATTTAGTGAGAATTAGTGCTCTTAATCCTTATTTTTCATATCTTATACTCAGGAGAGCATAGGGAAGAGAAAAGAATAGGAAATGGACTGAAAATGAGGAAAATGGGCCAAAAATGACAAATCACACGGCCCAAGGAATTACCACACGGCCGTGCCACACGGCCGTGCCACATGAAGATCACACGATCCAGCTCTCGATAAGCACGGGCAAGCCACACGGCCGTGCCAAATCACACGGCCTTTGTCGAAGTCACACGGGCGTGGCACACGGGCGTGTTCTAGTCGTGAGGAAGAGGAATTTCACTCGAATTGTGATACTTAGAGGCTAAGAAAGGCTCCCCAAAGCTCTATATAAAGACCCTAGGAGGCAACTCTTAGGGTGTGCTTATTTCCCCCAAAAGAGAAGTATTCTTTGCTGCCAACACAGAGAGTGGAAGTAGGGATTACTCGCAGGGAAGCTGATTGATTCATCCCAGAAGCCGAAATTCTGCAGCAATATAGAGGATCTCCCTAAATTCCTTCAGGGGTTTTCGGGTTCTTTTATGTTTTGTTATTTTATTTCTTCTGAGATGTTTTCTTTCTTTATTATGAACTAAACCCCTCAAATACTTGAGGGGGATGAAACCTAAGACAGATCTTGTTATTATTTATTCTTGAGTTATATGATAAATACTTGAGTTGTTCTTAATTATGTGTTCTTCATTCTTGATTTAATAAACCTAGGTATTACTTCAAGAATTAGATGTGCTTAGAGCAGAGGAGCAAAAGTCCCTGTGATAAGAGTAGATCTACCATAATTAAGCGGAGTTGCATGCAACCCTAGACATAGGGCGACATAAATCTGCCGAATTAGGGTCAAACCTAATATGGGGAACCATTGATCGAATTAATGCAACCTAAGAAGTTAATTGATAAAGGAACTTTAATTAACAACTTAGGCCTAGTTGCTTTTCACCTCGACGGAGGGTTTAGCATAAATTAGGGATCTCTACGGATCAAGTCAAGTGAATAAATCGTCTAGCTCAAGAACCAGTACAAGTGAAGTCTAGGTGGATTCTCCCTTAAGTATTGTCCATATCAATCAGCTTTTCCCCTAAAAGTTTTCTCAATTTACTCTTTGTGTCTTCTTAGTTTAGTTTTAGAATTAGTTTAAACAAACCCCTCTTTTATTCTTAGGCTAGATAATAGAAAGAAAGTAAGTAATAGTACTTTTGGTTCCCTTGGGTACGATAACTCGGTCTTGCCACTAAGCTATACTACTGTTCGATAGGTGCGCTTGCCTTAAAGCGTCGCGATATTAGTTAGTTTTGGTGTGATCAAGTTCTTTATAAATTTTATTACTTAGTATCGCGAACGCGGATATCAGGACCGTAGGGTAAATATTCTGAATTATTCATTCCACCTCCATTTGCGTCACATTGCATCATTGGATGTACCTGCGTAGAAGCACATAACCATCAATTTTTTTATTCAAAAGTTCTACCTGATTCGATAACATGGTGACCGCATATAAGTTAAAAACACTGGCTACTTTTGTCGGCTTCATTCTCATGACTTGCCACTGATAATTATTCAATGACATCTCATCTATAAACTCATAGGCCTCCTTAGGTGTTTTATTATTTAGAGTACCACCGGCTGCTGCATCAATTAGCTGCCTAGTTAAGGGATTCAAATCGTTGTCGAATGTTTGAACCTGTAGCCATAGAGGTAACCCATTGTGAAAGCACCTTTTTAATAAATCCTTATACCTCTCAATGCATATAAAGTCTCTAAGTCCATCTGTACGAAGGAAGATATATCATTCCACAACTTAGCTGTCTTAGCCAGTGGGAAATACTTTAGTAAAAACTTCTTGGTCATTTACTCCCATGTAGTGATAGAACTTCATGGTAGGCAGTTCCACCACTGTTTAGCTTTATTCCTCAATGAGAAAGGAAACAACCGCAAGCGAATGGCGTCGTCAAAAACGTCATTAATCTTGAAAGTGTCACAGAATTCTAGAAACTTAGCCAAATGAGTATTTGGATCTTCATCTTGCAAACCATCAAACTGAACAAACCGTTGAATCATCTGAATAGTGTTCGGCTTCAGTTCGAAATTATCGCAGCAATAGCAGGTCTCACAATACTCAATTCAGCCCTAGCTAGATTAGGCTTGGCATAATCGTACATAGGACGAGGAGTAGGATTCAGATTTGCAGGATTGGCAGCAACTATAGGAGGTAGTTGATTATTCTAATTATCAGCCATCTCCTCAGTAATAATTATAACGTCCTATTGCTCTTCCACTATATTCTATCGACTCTGTCTTACTTCTCTACGGTTTCTGCGAGCTGTACTTTCAATCTCATTATCAACAATAAAGGTCTTGACGGGTTTCTTCTAGTCATAAACTAAAGATACCTGCCAAAAGCAAATAAAAGAAAAATTAGAAAAGAAAAAATTAAACTAAAAAAATAAAATAAAATAAAAATAAAAATGGCTAAATTAATAGAAATCGAGTGTTCCTAATATTTTAGTCCCCGGTAACGATGCCAAAAACTTGATTGTGTGTGTCACTAAACTAACTAATATTACGACAAAGGCAAGCGCACCTATCGAATAGTAGTATAGCTATGGTGAGTCGGGAATATCGTATCCACGAGGACTAAGAGTACTAGTAATTACTATTTCTCTATTATTTAACCGATAAATTAGGATGATTGTTTTTAATCTAAAATTAACTAAACTAATTACTAGGAACGCAACAGATAATGAATTAAGAAAATATTTAAAGAAAACCAATGAGATATACAATACCCAATAAAGAATCCACCTAGACTTCACTTGTTATTCTAAATCTGAATTAAACGATTTATTCACTTGTGCCTTAATCCGTAGAAATCTCTAAATTATGTTAATATCTCTTTTGAGAGTAAAAACAACTGACTCTAGGTTGATTAACTGAAATCTCTTTCTAATTAAAACCCCTATCGTCGCTTTAACTCGATCTATGGATTTCCTTATTAGATTTGACTCTAATCTGGTAGATTTATATCATCGTATTTCTAAGATTGCATGCAACTCCACTTAATTATGGTAGATCTACTCTTAAACAGGGACTTTTGCTCCACTGAAATAAGCACATTAAGCATAAATTAATATCCTAAAAATATTAAAATATGAAATAAGTATGCATAATTGAGAACAAGAATAAAGTATTTATCATGTAATTCAGAAATCAAATAACAAGATTCATATAGGTTTCATATTCCCTAGGTATCTAGGGAATTTAGTTCATAATCTAGAATAACATCATCTCAAAGTTAGGAAAACGACAAGACATAAAGAAACCCAATAAAACTTCTTAAGAAATTGAATGGAGATCTTCAATCTTGAAGGAGATCCTGCTTCTAAAATGAACCCAATTGCGTTTTTCGAGTCTCTTCTTCGTTCTACTCTGCTACTCTTTAAGTCCTCTTCTAGTATGTATTTATGAACTTTAGAATGTTCAAAAATCCTAACAATTGAGTTTTTCCGTGTCTCGACAGGTAATCCAAACACGTGTCTAGTAGAAATGTCAGACTTAGGAACAGAATGGGCTGCGTGCTCCGTCAACATGTACTTAGCAGACCTAGAGTTCGCAGAGAATATCAGTACTAGAGGCAGGGGAGTCAAGACAAAATAGTAAGGTTGCGCATGTATAAATACGAGAACACTCCTATCAATAACATATGTGAAAGTATTACTCAATGATAAACTGTAAATTATACATATTTCTATCCCACATTTAGCACATTTATGGATGATTTATCATCGAATTTGTGGAATTTGATGCTTCTAATCCATTAAATTCATGTTTTATACTTAGGTGAGCATAGGAAAGCAAAAAAAAACGAGAAACGGGCCAAAAACAAAGAAAATGGGCCAAAGTAAAAAATTAACACGGCCTGGAGATCACCACACGGGTAACCCACACGATCATGCAACATTAACAGGCTCGAGCATGGCCTAGGCTCGATTCACACGGGCGTGTCCCTGTCATAACGAGTTTCAATTTCACGTGGAAAAGGCTTCTTAAGAGCTAAGAAAGACATTCAAAACTCTATATAAATACCCTAGAAGGCGACTACAAAGAGGACGGTATTTTCTCCAATAGATGGAGGATAGAAGTCAGGGAATTACTCGAAGGAAGCCGATTGATCCATCTCAGAAGCAAGGATCTATATCAAAACTGAGGATCTCCCTTCAAATCTCTCTCACGGGTTTAGGGGTTTTCTTTATGTTTTGTTATTTTCTCTATTTTGATATGTTTTCCTTTTTCATTATGAACTAAATCCCCAAATACCTAAGGGGGATGAAACCTAAGACGAATCTTGTTATTATTATCTAAACTATATGATAAATATTCGATTTTTTCTTAATTGTGTTTTTTAATTCTTGAATTGATATTTCTGGGATATTAATTTAAGTCGAATGTGCTTATGCAGATGAGCAAAAGTCCCTGTGTAAGAGTAGATCCAACACGATTAAGCGGAGTTGATCGCAATCCTAGACATAGGACGACAAAAATCTACCTGATTAGAGTCAAATCTAATATGGGGATTCATAGATCGAGTTAAAGTAAGACTAGGGGTTTTAATTAGAAAGAGATTTCAATTAATCAACCTTCTTATTCTCAACGGAGATATTAACATAATTTAGGGATCTTTACGGATCAAGTCGAATGAAGAAATCGTCTAGTTCAGAGTTAGATAACAAGTGAAGTCTAGTTGGATTCTTCCTTGGGTATTGCCTTTATCATTCAGTTCTCCTAAAGTAATTTCCTAATTTACTCTTTGTCGTGTATTTAGTTTAATTTAGATTAGTTAGTTTACAACCAAATCCTCCTTTATTTTTAGGCTAGATAATAGGAAGAAAGTCATTACTAGTACTTTTGGTTCCTTGGATTCGATATTCCGGTCTTGCACTAACTATACTACTACTCGATAGGTGCGCTTGCATTTTATCGTGATAATAGTTAGTTTCCAGGTACGATCATTATTATTACTTCATCAAAAATCACGATCACTCAACAAGAAGCTTGCGCATCAAGTATTTAAAAATCAATCATTCATTTTAATTCTTGAATAGCCTGCTTGCTTAGCACTCAAAAAAGATTGAATTTTTCACTTAACTCTTAGGTTCTTTCATCTCCTTCTCTTATTTTGTATTTTTGACTAATTTTAATACTAAATTTTTCTTCCAATTGTTTTCTTGTCATTCGAATTTCGAGAATTTCACATTACTTGCGCAAAAAGAAACAATTCTAGGAGTTTTTCTTCAATCACTTTAAGTTGTTTTTTTGGGTTTCATTATTTTTTAAATTCATCACTTTTGTTATTCATTATTATTGCCTAAGAAAATCCAAGAAGCCTCGCTCACAAACCATTCTTGAAAATTACTTGGCATATTTGGAAGAACAAAAATCTTCAATCTTTCAAGGTTCGTCGTGGAGTGTCGATGAAATAATTAGGTGTTCTTACAGTTGGGCTCGGCAATGTATGTAACACCCCAAATTTTGGCTTAGAAGTTTTGAGTGTTTGTGGTTAGGGTTAGTGGGGAGGTAGCACATATGAGTTTAGATGTGCATTTTAGTGACAATAATGGGCCTGTTGATTTGGTGGTTAAATGGATTGTTAATTTGCCATTGGGTTCTAGGTTCGAGTGTTTGTAAGTGCGTTTTGAGGTTTAAAGGTAACTATTTAGTTTTATTTTGGTAATTTATTTGTTTTAGATTTTATTTTTATTTTTATTTTTATTTTTATTTTTCTTGATATTTGTTTTTCTTTTTTTTTTTTAATTTTGAGGTTTTCCTCTTTTTTTTTTTGTTTTTCTTTACTTTTGAATACAGTTTTAAAGGTGGATTTTGGGATTTTGCTTCTTTGTCGTCATCTTCGATCTCAAAACAGGTGTGGAACTCAAACTCCGTCTACACCATTTTTGTTTATTTGTATTATTTTTACAAACTTTCGTTTCAGTATTTTTTTATAATGTGCGAACCCGTTGAGTTTGGGGTTTTTAGTCATTCGAAGTAAAGGGGAAACTCTATTTTTTGATATACTCTTTTATGGTTAAGGTTGGGGACTGAATGGGAGGCTAAAATGACATTTTTGAGGCTGTTTTAGAGTGGTTTTGTGACTACATAGACATCCACACGGGTGTGTGTTGACTCACACGGCTATGTGCTTTTGGGAATTAGGGTTTCGAGCGAAATTTAGGTGCCACACGGCCTGGTCACACTGTCGTGTGGCTAATTTGGGAATTTTTATCATTTTTCACACGGCCGTGTCCCCTAGACACACGGGTGTGTGAATTTGGGAATTAAGAATTCAGGGATTTGGTTCCACACGGCCTGGTCACACTGTTGTGTGGCTGATTTGGGGATTTAGGGATCCCACACGGGTGTATGTTTTAGACACACGATCGTGGTGGGCACACGGACGTGTGAGTCCCTTACACAGCCGTGTCTGCCTGCACTTGTTTTAGCACAATTAGACAGAGTATTACACGGTCGTGTACCTACTTCACACGGGTGTGTGCCTCTGCCACACAGCCGTGTACTTTCCTCCACAAGAGCCTTTTGACCCTCACACGGCCTAGGTTGTTCCACACGGTCAGAGAACATAGGCGTGTGGTTCCGTGACATTAAATTTTGGTTTGTGTATGTCTTTGAGCCAGGAATGCGTATGTGTAACCCCACCCTTAGCTAAGCTTTAGTGAGGGTGACTAGGCCTCTATATCTATGACTAAGTGTTCTGTTATGTATAATTTGTGACTGTTATAAGTGGGATGTATGACTATTGAACTTGTTTAACTAGTGTGTGTGCGCAAATCTGCTTTGTCTGACTGTCTGTTAATATGTCACTATTCTGTGAGATTGTGTGCATTCTGTATCTGATTGACTAGATATGAGTTTCTGTCTTTGAGTGATTGTCTGAAACTGGTATTCTGATTCTGTTTGTCTGTCTGCAAACATACATATGCATAAAAGATTTCTAGGGTGGGATTTTGAAGAGAATGGAGACTAAGACTAAACTAATTTGGTAGTTTTACTGCAATTGGTCTCTACAGTGAATTACTGTACTACACCGTATAGCATATACGTTAGCTTCGCTGAGTATTACTATCTAATATGGTAGTATAACTGCAACATGACAGTACAGCAGATTACTGCACTACATCGTACAACACAATGAAAACTTCGCTGCGTATGATTATCTGATCTGGCAACTCAGCTGCAATTTACCGGTATAGTAGTTTTACTGCATCACACTGTACCGCATGTACGTTAGTTATGCTATGTACCATTATCTGATCTGGCAATTCAACCGCACGTCTGTACTGTGGTTTACCGCATTGCATAGTACAATTTATTCGACAGCCTTATTGCGTAATATATTTGAGTGGCACAGTCTATGTATATGGTGTGTAGGATTAGATGGGCCTTTGAGGTCCCATATGGTGTGTTTGGTTGAATGAGATACTAGCTCTTATGTTGTGTGATCGGGGGACAGAGAGGTGTGTTGGCTGGATGGGTGGGTTATTTTTAATACCATACTGCATACATACGTGTCTAATTTGGGGTGTTCTTTATATGAAATTACTTGACTATTTTTGTTTGACTGAATGACAACTATGTATCAGACTGCTATTATGTGACAGCGCCTGTGTGCGACTCAGTGGGCTTGTATTGTTACTCATCTGTGGGGGTGTCAATCTACCTTCTTGTATTTGTTTGTCCCTGTAAGGACGTATTGCTATTGAACTGCTATCCGGCATCATGTTCTATAGTTAGACTGGTTTTGAACTCACACTGAGCTCGTGTAGCTCACCCTCCTTCTGTTTTCCTTTCAGGTACCATTCTGGATTCTGATACTGGACTCGACACGCGGAGGTATTGGACAATGTCTTGTACAATAATTTATCAGTTCTGTTTTTTGTTACTATTTTGATACTCGATTTATTTTGAACTGTAAGGTTTTACATTACTATGGTACAATTTCCGTTTTAAATTTTTGTTATTCATATATTTTATTGTGTTAATTTTATGAATGGTATTTTAAACGACTAAGTATTTTTGGTTCGTTAAGAAATGAATGTTTTCGAAAGTGGAATTTATGATGATTGTTTTGTAAAATTTTCTTACGATCACTTCGGTGATCAATCTAGCATCCTAGATCCGTTCTAAACTTCTAAGTCGGGTTGAGGATGTTACATTTAGTGGTATCAGAGCTAGCTTTTCAAAAACTCGGCCTGTGTTTCCACGTGAACGTGTGCGCAAGAAATTGTTTTGAAAAATATTTGAAGCACTATAGCACAGAAAGTTGAAATGGTTTATGTTTTGAAAATGGTTTACAAAAATGAAATGTCTAAGGCTTCGATACTGGGCCAGGTAAAATTCGAAACTGTAAGATTAGAAGCGTAAAATTTTGTACTAAATTTTGCGTTTGCTTCCTGGAAGTGTAGATATTATAAGTGAGCGACAAGATTGATATAAATTTCGAAGGTAAGTGTGATCTCGAGGAGTCATCTGTTTCCCCAGAATGTGTGACTGTTCAGGAGTTAGAGGTCAATATGAGTCCACCAACTTTGGGTTGTAATAAACCAGAGCTGGGCACTGAGGCACTGACTCAAATAGTAAGGGAAGTGCTGGAGAAAGTGTTTGAGGCTAAGATAAGGAAGATGAGTGAGACACTTCAGGGTAGGTATGAGGATTGTGGAAAGAAGAGGGATCACAGTCCTCTAAGGTAGGAGCTTCGTTCTATGAAGCATGTTAGAATACATCTGAGTGACAGTAAAGGTAATGCTAGTAGTGGTACGAACGTTCCGTGTGGTGAGCATTGCAAGAAGCATCATTCAGGCAGCTGTTAGAAAAAGTTGGGGGCATGTCTTCGATGTAGATCCATCGAACATCGGACTCGAGAGTTTCCTCAACAGTTTTAATTTAATGTGTGATAAACGATAAATTATACATCTTTTTACCTCATGCTTAGCCCAAATTCTAGATGAATTAACCCTTGATTTGTGTAAATTGATGCTCTTAAACCTTTAATTTCATATTTATTACTCAGGTGAGCATAGGGAAGTGAAAAGAACGAGAAACAGACCCAAAACGGAGAAAATGGGCCAAAGTATGAAAATAACACGGCCTGGAGGATTACCACACGACCATGTGACACGGCCGTACCATTTTAAGCTCGAACAAGGCCCAACCCCGACAAGCACAGCCAGACCACATGGCTGTGCCACCTTAACAGGCCCGAACACGGTCTGGGCCTTGATCCATAAGGGCGTGGCACACGGGCGTGTCCCTGTCGTGAGAAAGTTCAATTTCACTCGGAAAAGTTTGCTTAGGGGCTAAGAAAGCCATTCTAAACTCTATATAAAGACCTTAGGAGGCAACTTCAAGGGACACATTATTTTTCCACGAATACGGGGAGTTAAAGGCAGGGAATTACTCGAAAGGAAGCCGATTGATCCATCTCAGAAGCCAGGATCTACATCAAGACAGAGGATCTCCCTTCAATCCTTTCAGGGGTTTTTGGGTTCTTTATGTTTTGCTACTTTATTTCTTCTGAGATGTTTTCTTTTAGAATTATGAACTAAATCCCCCAAATACTTGAGGGGGATGAAACCTAAGCCAGATCTTGTTATTATTTTCTCTTGAATTATAGGATAAATATTTGATTTGTTCTTAATTATGTTTTTAACTCTTAAGTTGATATTTCCGGGATATTGATTTAAGTCAAATGTGCTTATGTAGAGGAGTAAAAGTCCCTGCATAGGAGTAGATCCAACACAATTAAGCGGAGTTGATCGCAATCCTAGAGATAAGAAGATAAAAATCTACCGGATTAGGGTCAAACCTAATAAGGGAATCCATAAACCAAGTTAATGCAACACTAGGTGTTTTAATTAGAAAAAGATTTTAATTAATCAACCTAGGGTTAGTTGTTTCTAGTCTCGAGAGAGATATTAACATAAGTTAGGGATTTCTACGGATCAAGTCAAGTGAATAAATCGTCTAGTTCAAGAGTTGATAACAAGTGAAGTCTAGGTGGATTCTCTCTTAAGTATTGTCTAAACCATTCAGTTTTCCTAAAAGTTTTCCCCCAATTTACTTTTTGTGCATTCTTAGCTTAGTCAAATAATTAGTTTAGTTTAATAAAATCCCCTTTTATTTTTTAGGTTAAATAATAGAAAGAAAGTTAGTACTAGTACTTTTGGTTCCCTTGGGTACAATATATCGGTCTTGCCACTAAGCTATACTACTGTTCGATAGGTGTACTTGCCTTAAAATCGTGATAATAGTTAGTTTCTAGTTTAATCATTATTATAAATTTTATTACTTCATATCACGCATATCAAGTTTTTGGCGCCGTTGCCAGGGAACTAAGATATTAGAAACACTCGATTTTTATTACTTTAGCCATTACTATTTATATTTATATAAATTTTTAATTTTTTTATTTGTTTATTTAATTATTTTTATTTGTTTTTCCCTTTCTAGGTATCTCTAGTTTATGACTAGAAGAAACCTAGGAGGACCACTACTTTTTACGAAGATTTAGAAACTACAGTTCGTAAAACTCGTAGAGAGATCAGAAGAAGCCTACATTATCCAGAACAAGGACAAGAGGAAGAACCTGAACCTACTGAAGAGATGGAAGCAAATCAAGACAATCTACCACCTCCCGCGATAGCCGCACAACCGATAAACCAAAACGATGCTCCTTGTACTATGTATAATTATGCTAAACCAAATTTGGCTGGTACTCAATATTATTAGACAAGCTATTGCTGCAAATAATTTTGAATTGGAACCTAACACTATTCAAATGATTCAGCAATTTGTTCAGTTTGATGGTTTACAGGATGAGTATCCCAACTCTCACTTAGCAAATTTTTTGGAATTCTGTGATACTTTTAAAATCAATGGCGTTTCTGATGATTCCATTCACCTCTAGTTATTTCCTTTTTTCCTAAGGAATAAATCTAAACAATGGTTAAATTCTCTACCACGAGGCTCAATCACTACATGAGAACAGATGACTGAAAAATTTTTACTTAAATATTTTCCTCCAGCTAAAACAACTAAATTGCGGAATGATATCTCTTCTTTTGTGCAGATGGATTTAGAGACACTTTATGATACCTGGGAGAGATACAAAGATCTTTTGAGAAAGTGCCCTCACCATGGGTTGCCTTTGTGGTTACAAGTTTAAACCTTTCACAACGGTTTGAACCCTTCCACAAGATAAATGATCGATATAGCCGCCGGAAGAACAATCAACAATAAAACACCTGAAGCAGCCTATGAGTTTATAGAAGATATGTCATTGAATAACTATCAATGGCAAGTCATAAGGACAAAGCCGACAAGAGCTGCAGGAGTTTTTAATATTGACGCTGTCACTATGCTTTCTAACCAGGTAGAACTTATAAATAAAAAGATTGATAATTTTGTTGGTTCTACGCAGGCACACCCAATGATGCAGTGTGACACAATTCAGGGAAACATGTACAATCTAGATTACTCCTCCTATAGACATAACATAGAGACCAAGCAAGCCAACTATATGGGTAACAATTCTAGACCTCAGAATAATTCTTATAGTAATACTTACAATGTAGGTTGGCGGAACCACCCCAATTTTTCATGGGGAGGACAAGGAAATCAAAGACAACCACCTCCTCCGGGATTTCAACAGCCACCTCCACAACAAGAGAAAAAGCCGAACCTTGAAAAGATGCTCACAAAATTTATTGTCGTATCAGAAACCCGTTTCCAAAATACTGAAACGGCACTGAATAAGCAACAAGCTTCTATTCAAGGGCTCGAAAATCAAATACGCCAGCTCGCCAAGCTAATTTTTGAAAGACCACAAGGTGGGTTACCAAGCAACACTGAGACTAACCCTAAGGAACAACTCAATGCAATGGATACAATAGATGAGGAAAGGTTAACTAAAACCAACCCAGAGCCATGCAAGAAGACTGTGGTAAGTAAAGGTAAGGGTGAGGTAAGTTCCAAAGAAGTAACTATCAAAGAGTATAAACCTCGTATCCCATACCCAAATGCGTTAAAGAAAGACTGCACAGATGAGCAATTCGGTAAGTTTCTTAAACTCTTAAAAAAATTACATATCAACTTACCGTTTATTGAAGCTCTGTCGCAGATGCCAAATGCTGTTAAGCTTTTTAGAGAGCTCTTGACAAACAAGTGGAAGCTAGATGAGAAATCTCATGTGGAGCTGAATGCAGTATGCTCAGCTATTCTACAGAATAAGCTGCCCAACAAACTGAAAGATCCAGGGAGTTTTACAATTCCTTGTTTATTTGGTAGCTTAGACGTCAAAAATACTTTAGCTGATTTAGGGGCTAGTATTAATGTCATGCCTTATAAACTGTTTAAACAACTAGGTATTGGAAAACCTAAACAAACTAAGATGAGCATCCAATTAGCTGATAAGACCATTAGATTTCCAAAGGGAATAATTGAATATGTGCCTGTCAAAATTAATAAATTTATATTCCCAGATGATTTCATTGTTTTAGACATCGATGAGGACAGTAATGTATCCTTAATTCTAGGGCGTCCCTTTTTAGCAACGGCTAGAACAATAATTGATGTAGGAACAGGTGAGCTTACACTACGTGTAGGTGATGACAAAGTTACTTTACAAGCTCGAAACCCGATTAAGATGTTGATACTAAGAATATAGTGACGAGTCCTTGTAAAAACATTGATCTCACCATCCAACCTTCTGTGTAGGATACACTCCACCTAAAGGTAACCCAACCACAGACAAGTCCATCCAAGGGAAACGCACCTGGAAAGCGAATGCTTCAGATTAAGGAACTAGATGAGTGGCTGAACTATCACGAAAAGCCCAAAATATACCACACCAACACAGAGTATCACCAAGACAACCCTCAGGTAACAACGAATCAAATCAAGGTAGGGGATAAGGTAATCTTAGGGGAAGACGATCCTCGAATCTTGAATTCAAAATAGCATACAAGTGATACACCTTACTTCACGGTAATGAAAATCTTTCCTTATGGTACAGTCGAGATAAAACATGAGTCACTCGGTACTTTCAAAGTAAATCAGACTCAACTCAAATCTTACGTTGATAATGAAATTGTAAGTAGGATAGAAGAATATCAACTCTTTAAGCCATCGTGACCGAACAAGCTTGAGAAAAGTCGAGCTTAGACTATAAACAAGCGCTTCTCAAGAGGCAACTCGAGCACTAACAAGTTTGATTTTCTTAAATTTTTAACTAACTCCTTAAAACACAGATTTCCCAGGACCATACGACCAGACACACGGGCGTGCCTAAGGCCGTGGACACCCCACGGGTAGAAACACGGTCGTGCGATACTGCCGTGGCCAAACCTGTCCATTCATACATGGGTGTGTGATTTCAAACACAGCCATGGGCAAAGTGAACACCAAAAGACACGACCGTGCTATAAGGCCGTGTGACTCAACACGCCCGTGCCAACCAGCCGTGGCCGCACTGATAGGAGCACGAAACACAAGGGCTAGACCTAGGCCACACGCCCGTGCCCAACGGCCGTGTGCCCAATTCCTTATTAATTTTATTTTATTTTTATTTTTATTCTCTTCACTTTATATTTTTCCTTTTATTTTACACTCACTTCTTATCGAGTAAGACTTAAATTCCCCACACAGTTATACTTCAAGTTACCCAGGATCATGAACTTCAAGTAGTCATCTCTTCAATCCAGCTTTCACCACTTTCAAAGAATTCATCCAGTATTCAGAGAGTTTCACTTCTCTCCCTATCTTATGATCTTATGCTTCTATTGCTACTAATGTATCTTTATACATTGAGGGCAATGTACATCTTAAGTGGGGGGAAACTTACTTTCAGTCATTGCATTCTATTTGAAACCCCTGAAAATTTTTACAACTAACTTTTTGCATTATTCTCAAAATTTCGAATTCTCACTTTCACGCTCTGCATTATCTTCAATCTCCTATTAGGAATTAATTCTGATTGATTTATGATTTTTATTGATGTGTTAAGAATTAAGACATAGGTGCTTATGCTTTGATTATTCAAACTTTAAAACACTAGGAATCAAACATGATAAGTTGAAATTTTTGAGAATTTAAATTTTTTCTAGGTTATTTTCCCTAATTTTAAGTGTTATCTTGAGATTTGAAATTCGCAGGATTGACATCAAAAGCCATAATTCTAGTGAGATTTTTGAGCCTTTTGAGCATACATCCTTCCGTGCTCACTTTTATTGTTGCTTTGAGTGAGTCAATACTGATTTGTTATTCTAGAACTTGCTTCGATTATACATGTCAAGACCATATCATTGATTTGATATGCCGAAATGATAAAGGCACCTAGGTATAACCTACTTACTCCATAAAAATCCTACCTCCATAAACTATCCCCTAGTGAACCCCATTGAGCCTAACAACCCATTCTTTAACTTACCTCTAATATTAACCCATAACCCGTTTGTAGCGACGAAAAAATTTTTAAAGCTTAGGTCGCTAATTGTGGCGATTTTAAATTTTGAAAATGGATTTCGATTCTATTAAAAACAAGGGAGTCGCCACCGATCTTTTCTTCTAGGTGCGATCGGACACCTGATAAAACATCGATTTTCGAATAAAAAGGCCAAGTTTGGGTCCGCGTTAAAGTTCAGAGAAAAATAGGGTTCGGGAGTCAGTTACGCGCGGGGAAGGTATTAGCACCCCCGCGACGCCCAAAAATTGGTATCTTTTCAAATGCGGGTTGTCTAATTTTCAAAGCACGATTTCAATTTAAAACTTAATTGTGATCCGATCAAAAACGAGTATTTAAAGGTTTTTATTTCTTTTAAAAAGGATATCTCGTTTAACATGAGCCGATCGTGATTCACCCAACAATAGCAATGAAATCACGGGCACAATGTTGAAATCGGCATATTGCCTTATTTTAAAACGTGAAAAGATTAGAACAAATAGAGTTGGCAAAAGAACACTAATATGAAAATGCTACGTTAAAATAATCGATGAGAAAGGCAAAAAAAAAAAAAAAAAAAAAAAATACACGCGATATACGAGATATATAACAATGCGTGCATAATAATAATGACTATAATAATGCCTATATAACAATAAGGGTCTATAGACATTAGCAATATATGTGACAATAAACAAAATGATATTAAAGTATATATGCGAGACACAGAAAATGTACATAAACAATATAATATCAAATATATACGTAACATAAAAATATATAACATGCGCATATACCAGGAAACAACTTATAGTATTATATTATATAGAAAATGCCCAACATCACTAACGTATGTGCAATATTATAATAAGGAAATGATAATAATAACATGGAATTCTAAAAGAAATCTGTACATATATAGAAATGTTAAATATAATATGGTAATGAAAGTATATGCTTAAAATACGACATTGAAAATAATAATATTCACATACATAATCAAATATATAATAGTATTAAAGGTTTATACAGAATATATATATATATATATATTAGAAATATAAAAAGAGAATATATACGTAAGATAATATTCGAAAATATGCAAATATAGAAAGTAATATAATAAAAATATACATAAATGAAAAAGACTTAAGAGTATATATAATATACAAAATATTTGAGATGTGATAAATAAAAACATATATGTGTAAATATAAAGTGAAAATAGTACTAATGATAAAATAATAATAATATGCGCATGTGATATATATACATAGGTAAATAAACAATAAGTAGTAATAATTAAAAAATAAGATTGGTAACAAAATAATAATAAAATAGACATAATAATGATAGTACATACATAAATACATATAATAATAATAATAACGATATATATTAAGAATAAATGAAATAATAGTAAGGATAAATACAAATATATCAAAATAATAATAATAATAATAATAATAAAACTTAAAAATAAAACGAAAAAAGGATGAAATTATAAGCAGGATTAAAAGTTCGGGCCAGATTTTAAAATGTAAACATGCAAATTGGACCTATTGGAAGGCGGGTTAAACCACGGGGGACCAGGAACGCAAATTTCCCGAATTTTTAAAACGCTGTCGTTGCAAAGGGATTAAATCGCAAAGTCGGGCAAATTATAAGGCTAACTCGTAATTAAATTAAAACTTGATTGCACACCCCCTAAAAAGCGGAAGGACTGGGGTTAAAAATAACCCCAGTGACGTCACAACGCGCGGACCTGAGCGGACCTGGGTCGGGTCGACCCGACCCAGGTCGGTTAGTATAAAAGGGGCGATTTTTTGTTTCTGGCTCATTTGTGCCGAGGGAGAGAAAAAAAAAGAAGGGGAAGAGAGGAGAGGGGAAGGAAAGAAGAAAGGGAAGGAGAGGGAAGAAGCTTCGGGGGAAGGCTCCGGTGCCGGACCGGTCATCGGACCGCCGTGTGCGCCGTCGTCTGCCGCCGTTCCGGCCACCGTTCCGGTGGCCGGAAAAAGGTAAATCTTCGAAATTTTTTCTTTTTCTTTTTTTTACTTACTGTTATTTTACTATTTTAAACATATATGCACGAAAAACAGAAAAGGAATCACCTTGCGTTCTAATATTTGATTCTGACCTAATCTCTGATCGGGGGTTTCCCTTCGCTGCTTCTTTGGATGTTTGGTGCTCTTGTTTGCGTTTAGAACTCTCTGATTTTATTAGAAATCTTCGAACCCCTTACATTGTAATTTGAATCGGCTTTTATAGCCATTTTTACAATCCTTTTCTATTATTTTCTGTCTAGTCCGTTTATTGTTTTGCAGGTACAACTTGAGGGCGGTGGGATGTGACCAGGGCGGTGCTGCAGTTGCTGAGTCAGAACGTCAGAGGCTAGGGGCGGCAGCACAAGTGGGTAGTAGGGGCTAGGGTTCCTGAGGGTAAACAGGCTTAGGTAGATTGGGTTAGTTGGCAATTGGGCTGTGGGATTTGGGTCATGGAAACGGGTCTGTTTTGTAAACGGGTAGTGGCAATTAGATTTTAATGTTGGGTTTTAATTGTAACAAAGGACATTTATTTTGGTTTAATTTATATGGGCCTAAAATTGGCCATTACAGCTGCCCCTCTTTGCTCATTGTCGTGTAACGGTAATAGAGCAAAGACATACAGAAAGGCCAATTTTGCCTGGTCTTGCTAGCCTCTAACTTGCTCTGGGGTTTCCTTTCTTAAGTAACCCATCGCCTCTCGTAGCTTTAGGTTCAATCCATCACGACTTCTGAGATCTGCCTTGTAGCCTCGATCTGTCTTCTGCCACTTTAGAGATGAGATCTTGTATCTTCAATCCGCTCTGCTTTGATCAGCTCCCTTGTGACTTTAATCTGTGCCTCCGCGACTTCACTGGGGATGTAAGGTATACGTCTTTGATTAGCTCCCTTGCAACTTCAAAGGGGCACAATTTGTATCTTCAACTAGCTCCGTTGCGGCTTTAAAAAGGCAAAATCTGATGTCTTCAATCAGCTCCAATCCTCATCCTTTGTTGAGACGAAGTCAGGAATTGCCCGACCTGCGCATGCTCGTAATATGGGTCAGATTTTTGAATCAAAAATTAAAAGTGCCCCGGTGTGTGACTTGAGACTCAAGTCACCTCTCGCCATATGAGTGGGTCCTTTTGAAAAACAGAAATTAAAAAGTGAAATTGAAAAAGATCAACTCACCTCTTGCAATACGAGTTAAATGAACAGAAATTAAAAAGCAGAAATTGAAAAAGATTAACTCACTTCTCGCAATATGAGTTAAATGAACAGATATTAAAAAGCAGAAATTGAAAAAGATTAACTCACTTCTCGCAATATGAGTTAAATGAACAGAAATTAAAAAGCAGAAATTGAAAAAGATTAACTCACTTCTCGCAATATGAGTTAAATGAACAGATATTAAAAAGCAGAAATTGAAAAAGATTAACTCACTTCTCGCAATATGAGTTAAATGAACAGAAATTAAAAAGCAGAAATTGAAAAAGATTAACTCACTTCTCGCAGTATGAGTTGATTTTTTTGAAACATAAATTGAAAATACCTCAGCGTGCGACCTGAGGCTCAACTCACTTCTCGCAATATGAGTTGATTTTTTTGAAACATAAATTGAAAATACCTCAGCGTGCGACCTGAGGCTCAACTCACTTCTCGCAATATGAGTTGATTTTTGAAAAACAGAAATTAAAAAAACAGAAATTGAAAAAGCTCAACTCATCTCTCGCAATATGAGTTGAATAAACAGAAATTAAAAAATCGGGAATTGAAAAAGATCAACTCACCTCTCGCAATATGAGTTGAATAAACAGAAATTAAAAGGCAGGAATTGAAAAAGATCAACTCACCTCTCGCAATATGAGTTGAATAAACAGAAATTAAAATACAGAAATTGAAAAAGATCAACTCACCTCTCGCAATATGAGCTGACTTTGAGAATCACAAATTAAAATAGAAATTAAACGAGCTCAACTCACCTCTCGCAATATGAGTTGATTTTGAAAAAGAAAAAGTACCTCAACGTGTCTTGAGGCTCCGCTCACCTCTCGCAATATGAGCTGATTTTTGAAACATAAATTAAAAGTACCTCAACGTGTCTTGAGGCTCAGCTCACCTCTCGCAATATGAGCTGATTTTTGAAACATAAAGGCAGATGTTGAAAACATCTGGTCATGACTTGCGATTTGACTCACCTCTCGCAATATGAGTCAATAACAGAAATTAAAAATACCTCAACGTGACTTGAGGCTCAGCTCACCTCTCGCAATATGGGCTGATTTTAAAACATAAATTAAATGTACCTCAACGCGTCTTGAGGCTCAGCTCACCTCTCGCAATATGAGCTGATTTTGGAACATAAATTAAAATAGAAATTGAAAATACCTTAGCGTGTCCTGAGGCTCAACTCACCTCTCGCAATATGAGTTGATTTTTTTGAAACATAAATTAAAGGTACCTCGGAGTACAAAACATATCATCTGGTGGAACTCAAGTATCCTTCCCTTGATTCTGTACAATTATCATCGAGAACCCTTTGTTCTGCTAGAATATCTGTATGTGTCATGCATGATGCAATCATGATATGCACATGTTTGTCTTAAATGCATTCATGTCTATATGAACATGTTATGTGCCTTGCATTTGTTTGTCGTGATCTCTTTTCTTCACGACTCTTGTAGTGATCTGGTCTCATTATTTCTTGACCTTTTCTTTTAAACTTCGTACTCGTTTCCCAATTTCACGAGTAACCTCTGTTTCTTGGATAGCACTCTTTTGCCCCATCTGAGCTTTGTTCTTGCTTCCGAGCTCTTGTTTTACTTATCATGATGATCTGCTTTCATTGCTTGGATTCTTAAGTTTCTCTTCAGGCTTTGTATCCATCTTTTAAGCTTTACAAGTAAACTGCGTTTCTCAGATATCACTTGTTTGGTATATGTTGAACTTTTGTTCCTGCTTTGAAATCCTCGCGTCTGTCTAGTTTTCTATCCGAGTAATACTCAACATTTCTTTTGTACAGAACATGTCATATTACTATTTATCAATTAAATAAACATAATAAGATGCATGCAAATGGTCAGGTAGGTACAAGAAAGAGACTTCATAATAACTTCAAAGGTAACAAACAAAGTTAACCTAGGATAATTGAAAGTGCCATAGAAGAAAAGGAACCATATTAGTGGATACAAATGTTCTAGATATTCAATGCATGAACTCTGCCACGTTTCTGAATCAAGAATCTTTCTGAGCAAGACTTCTTGTGTAGAAGGTCTCGAGTATTTCAGAAATGCTTCATACTATAGCCTGGTCACTTGGCCCACTGTTCAAAATTACTTCTGCCCCTTGGGCTCAGATTTGCTTTATTAGGACGCCCTTTCGGGTTTTCATCCTAATGTTCTGTGCTGGACCAAGGCGCCCTTTTCGGGTTTTCACCTTGATCTCCCCCTTTTTTTTTTTTTTTTTTTAAGTGTAGTATTTCTTCACAACATCGGAGTTTACTGGATTTGGTAACTCCTTCCCATCCATTTCTGTAAGGATCAAGGCCCCACCAGAGAATGCTTTCTTCACGACGTATGGTCCTTCCCAATTAGGTGCCCACTTTCCTCGCAAATCTTTTTGTATTGGGAGGATCTTTCTCAACACGAGTTCTCCTTCATGGAATTCTCTTGGCCTTACTTTCTTGTCATGGGCAGCGATCATCCGTTTCTGGTACATCTGTCCATGGCAGATTGCCTTCAATCGTTTTTCTTCGATGAGATTCAACTGATCATAACGAGCTTGAACCCACTCTGCCTCCTCGAGTTTCGACTCCATTAAGACTCGTAAGGAGGGAATCTCAACTTCGATAGGTAGCACGGCTTCCATCCCATATACTAGAGAGAAAGGAGTTGCCCCTGTAGATGTACGTACGGATGTGCGATATGCGAACAGAGCGAATGGCAGCTTTTCGTGCCAGTCTTTGTAGGTCTCCGTCATTTTACCGATGATCTTCTTTATGTTCTTATTAGCCGCTTCTACAGCCCCGTTCATCTTCGGTCGATAAGGCGAAGAATTATGATGCTTTATTTGAAATTGCTTGCACACCTCTGTCATCATTTTATTGTTCAAATTCAAGGCGTTATCTGAGATGATTCTTTCAGGCAAACCATATCGACAAATGATTTCCTTTTTCAAGAATCTACAGACAGCGGCCCTTGTCACATTAGCAAATGAGGCAGCTTCTACCCATTTTGTGAAATAGTCGATGACCACGAAAATGAATCGGTGCCCATTAGAAGCTTTGGGAGAAATCGGCCCTATAACGTCCATGCCCCACATTGAAAAGGGCCATGGAGACGTCATAACATGAAGGGGCGAAGGGGCTACATGAATTTTGTCGCCATAAATTTGACATTTGTGGCACTTTCTTGCGTAGCTAATGCAATCCCTTTCCATCGTCGACCAGTAATACCCGAGTCTCATAATTTTTCTGGACATAGTGAAGCCGTTGGAGTGGGTCCCACAAATTCCTTCGTGAACTTCTTCAAGTATTTTCTTGGCTTCAGCGGTATCAACGCATCTCATAAGCACCTGATCTTTACCTCTCTTGTACAAGGTGTCTCCATCAAGAACAAATCCCACTGACATTCTTCTGATTGTTCTTTTGTCATTCTCGTTTGCCTGTTCAGGATACGTTTGATTCTTGATGTACTCTGAGATATCATGGTACCATGGTCGTCCATCAGCCTCCTTCTCGATGCTATAACAATGTGCAGGGACCTCGTATATGCTCATCTTGAGGGGCATTATTTCTGTTCCTTTATTTGCTTTGAACATTGAGGCTAAGGTGGCCAAGGCGTCAGCCAATTGGTTATCTTCTCGCGGGAAGTAATTAAAAGTTATTTCTTTGAAATCTTTGATTAGTTCAGCCACCAGATAGCTGTACTTGATCAACTTTGGATCTCTCACTTCCCATTCTCCGCGGATTTGGTAGATCACTAGAGCTGAATCCCCGTACACCTCTAAGATCTCGATGTTTCGTTCAATGGCTGCCCGTAGTCCCATGATACAAGCCTCGTATTCTGCTATGTTGTTGGTGCAGAAGAAATTGAGTCTAGCAGTGAAAGGATAATGATCTCCTTTCGGTGATACTAAGACTGTTCCAATTCCATGCCCCAGAGCATTCGATGCACCATCAAAGCTCATCATCCAAGGCGTCCCTTTTGATGACTCACACTCTTTCTCTGTGATGCACATTAAGTCCTCATCCGGGAAATCAAATCTCAGGGGCTCATATTCTTCTGTTGTTCGAGCCGCTAAGAAATCAGCTACTACACTCCCTTTCACCGATTTCTGACTCACATAGATGATATCGTATTCTGATAACAGGATCTGCCAACGTGCCATTCTCCCCGAGAGTGCGGGTGATTCCATCATATATTTTATCGGGTCTAGCTTTGAGATTAACCATGTCGTGTGATACAACATGTATTGCCTGAGCCTCCTAGCTGCCCAAACCAAAGCACAACAGGATCTTTCGATCGACGAATACCTTGCCTCATATTCTGTGAACTTTTTACTGAGGTAGTATATCGCCTTTTCCTTCTTTCCCGACTCGTCATGCTGCCCGAGTACACAACCCATTGAGTTTTCAAACACCGTTAAATACAAAATCAAAGGCCTTCCTGGAGTTGGTGGCACTAGCACTGGGGGGCTAGACAAATATTGTTTTATTTTGTCAAAGGCCTCCTGGCATTCTTCGTCCCATGCCCCAGGGTTGTGCTTTCGAAGGAGTCGAAAGATGGGGTCACACTGATTGGTGAGTTGAGCAATGAATCGGGAAATGTAGTTTAGCCTTCCCAAGAATCCTCTGACCTCTTTCTGTGTACGCGGAGGTGGTAATTCTTGAATGGCTTTTATCTTTTCTGGATCCACCTCGATACCTTTTTCACTGACAATGAAGCCCAGCAATTTTCCCGAGGTAACCCCAAATGTACACTTGACTGGATTAAGCCTCAACTGAAACTTTCTCAGTCTTTCAAACAACTTTTTGAGATTGACAATGTGTTCTTCTTCTCCTCGGGATTTAGCAATCATGTCGTCAACATAGACTTCTATCTCTTTATGCATCATATCGTGAAATAATGTCACCATGGCCCTCTGATATGTGGCTCCAGCGTTCTTTAGCCCGAACGGCATCACCTTGTAGCAGAATGTTCCCCACATCGTTATAAAGGTGGTTTTCTCCATATCCTCGGGAGCCATTTTGATTTGGTTGTATCCCGAGAATCCATCCATGAAAGAAAATAATGAATTCTTCGCCGTATTATCCACCAACGTGTCGATATGTGGTAAGGGAAAATTATCCTTTGGACTTGCTCGGTTCAGGTCACGATAATCTACGCACATTCGCACTTTACCATCCTTCTTTGGCACTGGGACAATATTAGCCACCCATTCTGGATATCTGGAAGCTTGTAGGAAGCCTGCATTAAATTGCTTCTTGACTTCCTCTTTTATCTTCAGCAACATTTCGGGCCTCATCCGCCTTAATTTTTGTTGGATGGGTTTACATTCGGGTCTCAGCGGGAGCTTATGAACCATTATGTCTCCGTCCAATCCCGGCATATCCTGATAGGACCATGCAAACACGTCTTTGTACTCATGAAGCAAATCAATCAAATAATGCCTGGTGTCCTCTGAGAGTGAGGTCCCAATCTTCACTTCTTGCTTATTTTTATTAGTGCCCAGGTTTATTGTTTCAACAGATTCTTGATGAGGTAGAATCTGTTTGTCCTCTTGTTCCACCAACCTTAGCAAGTCAGGAGACGAGACATAGTCTTCGGCATTTTCCTCATCCTCGAATTCTCCTAAACAAACAGTCCTTTCAAAATCGATTTCAAGATTGGTAACGGGTTCGTTCATGTCATTGGCATCTGAACACCTGAAAATTGAATGGGAAAGAGAACACTATAGAGGGACATCCAAGTTTTGGCAACAACAAACAAAACATTATGGCATGGTATGAGGTAAGTGCAAGAATAGGCCATGAAATAAAAGAATAATTATGGAGTAGATGCAAATGCAAAGGGTTGTGACAAAATGCTTCTTCATTAATATTCATTTAATAGATAAAGAGCAGACGACAGCTCTTACAAAAGAATCCCATTATATTTAGGGACACAAAAAGTGAATATCGGATATTACTCTGAGGAAGACTTGTAAACCACAAGGAGATCTTCAGCGGTCCAATTGTTCAACATGTAACCTGGGGGACAAGGGCGTATCCTCGAAACGCTTTTACTTGTACCAACTTCTTCATCAACGACATTTATACAAATGTTCTGAAAAGCCTTCTCAGCGAGTAGCAGTGGGCTGTGTTCATTCTCTTGTCCTGGATATATGATCCCAACGGATGTGAATGTGCTTGACAGATGGGGGTACTCGATGGGTTCCCATTCCGGCTCTCGTCCTAGATTTCTCGCAACCCTTCTTTCTTGCTCCTTCTTCCACTGTTTCCTCAAATGATGTGCCTTTGGCTGGAATCCTAGCCCAAATCGGGCTTTATGAGGTACTGGTTTTAAGGCCCTGACTATCCCTTGATGATGTCTTCCCAAACCTTTCCTTGCTCGGGCCCCTCTCCCTACCGTTAGCTTGATTCCCATTTTAGTATTCTTCGATAGCCTAGGCATGGGGATTCTATTTCCTTCAGCCACAAATGTGGCGTTGACGAACTCAAAGGATCTAAAGGAACATTCCACGGCGTCTTTGTTCGCTTCGAGGTAGGGTGTGTCTACAGAGATAGACGCAACAATATCCTCTTCACCCTCAACGGTAACCAAGCAGCCATCCATGATAAACTTTATTTTCTGATGAAGGGATGATGGAACTGCCCCAGCCGAATGGATCCATGGCCTCCCCAGGAGGCAATTATATGAAGGGGTGATGTCCATAACTTGGAACTCGACGTCATAGACATAAGGACCCACTTCTAGAGGGATCTCAATTTTTCCTACAACTTCTCGTCTCGTTCCATCAAATGCTCTCACCGCGGAATGACACGGCCTCAAGTAGGACAAATCTATCGGGATTCTGGAGAGTGTGGCCAGAGGCATAACATTAAGGGCTGACCCATTATCAATAAGCACGTTTGGTATTATATATCCCTTACAGCGGGTTGTTATGTGCAGCGCCTTTACGGAGCCTCTACCGTTCGGTGGTATTTCATCATCACTGAAGGAGATGAAATTATCAGCGTTCAAGTTATTGATCCACCTATCAAGCTTTTCGACCGATATATTGTTTGCTACATAGGCTTGATTCAATACCTTCAACAAGGCATTTCGATGTGGCTCCGAGTTCAATAACAGGGATAATACCGAAATACGCGCAGGTTGTTTACTTAGTTGTTCGACCACGTTGTACTCGCTATGTTTAATGAATTTCAAAAATTCCTGTGCTTCTTCTTCATTCACAGGTTTTTTGGTCTCTTGCCGTTCAGGCGGACTTTCAGATTCAGGTTCAGCCTCAAGCATGGGTGCCTTTCCCTTTTGTTTGGAATCATTATTCCTCTTTGCTGGTTCAACTTTTTTGGAATAGCATCTTCCACTCCGGGTAAAGTGACCAACTTCTCCGATATTTTTAGCCGTGCCTTGGGATTTTTCACTTTCAGGAGTGACAATATTAACGTCGTACTTCCAAGGTATTGCCCTACTATCCTGGTACGGAAAAGGCAATGGCGCCTCAATTACCATTTTTGGTTTTACTGGTTCTCTCCTCGCATCATAATATATTATCAATGGTCGCTCGGCAGTGTAAGGGAGATCCGATGATTGACCGTCAGAGGCACATATTTCTCCCTCCTCGGCCTCTCTTCTTCCGTTGAAGATTTCAATCTCTTTGCTGTTCATCATGCCTTGGAGTAGTTCTTTAAATTGCTCACAAGATTGGATATTGTGTCCTATGACTTCATGAAAGTCACAAAAATTTTGACTTTTCATATTTCTTTTCTCGGTTACTCCTCTAAGACGACAGAGTAACCCTTTTTCGAGCAACACCTCCCAGATTCTCTGCAAAGGTGTGCTTATTTCCGAAACGACTCTTCTGGTTTGTAATTCACTTATTTCCTCCACTGCACTTACATTCCTTTCTGCATGATTTGGGAACGGGTCTCCGGTCGCACCACTAGTACCGTCGAAGCGTAAGACACCCGCATCAATTAATCCTTGGACTCTTCGTTTAAATGCAATACAGTTTTCCGTAGAGTGCCCCTGGTTCCCCGCGTGGTATGCACAGCTAGCATTAGGGTCGTACCACTTTGGGTACGGGGGTTTCAACGGTGCCATGTAATGAGGGGATATCAACTGTTTTTCCAAAAGCTTAGGGTACAGTTCTTCGTAAGATACAGGAATAGGAGTGAATTGGGGTCTCTCGGGGTTAGGCCTCGCTGGCCTTGGTTCTCCTCTAGGTTGGCCTTGGGTAGAGCCGGCATTTTGAGGAAACGTGGTGGCTGGCCTAGGGTTATTGGTTGCATAGACAGGGTAAGAAGGATAGGGAGGTGGTGGTTGGTAATAGGGGGCTTGTGGTTGATAGAAGTTTGGTGGTGGGTAATTTCGAGGTCGAAATTGATTAGGATATGGACTAGGAGCATAACGGTTTCCGGTTCCCACCATGTGGGCTTCCGGCTCCTTTTTTCTCATAGGCACTGCCTTCTTCGAACCTTCTCCTTCCATTCTTCCACTTTTTACCGCATTTTCTATTAGTTCACCGGATATGACAATATCCGAGAAGTCCTTTGTGGCGCTTCCGACTAATTTATCATAGAATGGCGCCTTCAGGGTATTGATGAACAGGACTGCTATCTCGGTCTTGGTCAATGGAGGTTCTACCTGAGCCGAGATGTCTCTCCACCTCTGCGCATATTGTCTAAAAGTTTCTGATGGCTTTTTCTCCATCATTTGTAGTGTCATGCGGTCGGGTACCATATCGGAGACATGTTTGTACTGCTCGCAAAATGCCGCTGCCAAATCCTTCCAGGTTCGAATCTTTTCTCTACTGAGTTGGTTGTACCAGCGGAGAGCTGATCCGGTCAAACTGTCCTGAAAACAGTGTATAAGCAGCTTGTCTTCATTAACATAGCCTGTCATTTTTCGGCAGAACATAATGAGATGTGCCTTCGGGCATCTCGAGCCATCATACTTTTCAAAATCCGGTGCTTTGAATTTTGGAGGGAGAACCAAATCAGGTACCAGGCTAAGTTCTTTAGCGTTTAGCGCCGAGAAGACTTCAATGCCTTCTATCGCTCTAAGTCTTTCCTCCAGACTTCTATATTTTTCTTGGACTTCCTGATCCTCTATCCTTAGCCTAGCGATTTCTGCAGGATCGTCTAGGTCTGGGACAGGTGGATCAACCGGAGCGGTTCCTGGGTTTGCCACAAATACTCCCTGTCCTACAGGAGGGGGTGTTACAGGCCGTTGTTCTATGCCGGCGGGTCCTCCCTGTGTGTATCCCCTATATGTCACGTGGGGCGGAGTAAACCCTGGAGGATAAGGCGGTTCTTGATCAAGATTCACAACTTCAGGGTTTTGTAGAGGTCCTTTTCCTTTGACTAGGGCCGACATCATTTCCATCATCTTAGTCATCTGATCTTTCTGTTCAATAGATTCTTCCCGAGACCTTATCATCAAGTCTCTCGTATCCTGTTGCGACCTGGCTAACTGTTCTTGTAATTCTTTCTGAATTCTCTCCATCCTTTCAATTCTTTCGTTAAACTCAGCTTCCATTGCTCTGGCTTGTCGACGTGTTCTATACGTATGGTGTGATTCCAGGTTTACAACGTCACAACTGCGCATTATACCATTCTACTCTTTAGCGAATGATCGTGGGATATGCAGTGAATGAATGAATGAATGAATGAATGTTAATTATGAATGCGCGTCAAATGTTAGTTATGAATGCATATGCAAAAATCGGTGTTGATTCCAGACAGCCCCTATCTAGGCATTTCATTAATCAAAAGAGTCTATTTACAAAACGTTTTTTCATCATTTGATTCAGCTTTCATACAAACTTCCTTGCTACATTGCCGTAATTCTTCACCCGTTCCAAAAATTCTGATATGCTCGATCTCTGTCTAGGCGGGAACTGGCAGCTAAGAGTCTCAGCTTCATCCGCTATTTGCATTATGTGCATGGCTGCCGTACGAATCTCGTTGATCAAGTATTTGAGATTTTCATCCTTTTCGCAGAGGGCTCTTTCGTAAGCGTGGGTATCTCTATCATACTGACCCTTCTTTTCTTCCAAAGCTTCCAAGAGAGTATCCAATTGTTGTTGTCGGGCTTGTAGTGTGTCTTCTAAATCCCGTATCGTTTCTTTCAATTCTTGACGCTTAGCTCGACTAGTCATCAGTTCAACTGATGTAGCTTCATACTCAGCAGACTTCTTTCTTAACTCTATTGCAGCCCGTGCAGCCTTTCCTTCTTCTTTCTTTGCTTTTCCTTTCCAAAATTCCATTCCACCTTTGACATTACTCAATTCTTCTTTCCATTCCGCTGACGACTTGCCCAGCCCGCTGTTCTTTATGGTGCCTCTTAACTTTTTATTTTCTAGATGAAGATCTCTTAAGTCGTTTCTTACGACCTCGGCTTCTTTTTGCACCTTCTCGGCCCTGGATCTTTCAATTTGAACATCGATCTTCAGCTGATAATTTTCTTCTTGAAGGGCACTAAGGTCTCGTAACATTTTTGTCTTTTCGCGTTCGAATTCTTGTCTCACTGTCTCTAACTCAGATGGAGTTTCATTCGAAAAAGGATTCTGAAAGGCGTAATCTGCCGATGAGACTTGCAAACTACTCATCCGTTGCTTTCTCCATGCATCGTAGTCCTGGGTGATAGTGTCAGCATATAAAGCCAACTTCATCAGGTGAATTCTTTTCCAAGCCTTTGCAGTGTCTCGGACTTTCTTCATATAACCTTCGCCCGCAAAAGCAAACTCTGACTGAGCCAGACCACTGGTGGCGGGTATAAACTGTCGTGAAGAGAACTGTCTTTGAACCAAAAGAGGAGCGTAACCAATCCCTCCCCACAATCCAAGTAGTGGTATCCAGTCTTGGTTTCCGACTTTGTATAACAAAAGCGAAGGGCGTATCCACGGCGCTCTCCATACTATGTCCTCGGCACACAAGTTCTGGAACACTGAGACCCAATGCTGCTCAGTAACCTCCTTCGGCCACTCTTTCTTAAGGTGAGCTTCCAACGGAGCAAATGTCTTCGAAAACATGTGGAACGGTGTGCGCTCTACTTTCCAAAAGTGACTCAAAATCCAAACGTTGAGTAGCTGCGCGCATCCGATGAATCGTCCTTCCCCTCTTTTTCTGCAACTGCTCAAAGATCTGAAGGTCTCTGCTAGGATGGTTGGGGCAGGATTGATACCTTGCTTTAACTTTTCAAAGAAATCCACTACCGCTACTTCTATGTGCCCGAGTATCTTCGGAAAGACAACCAAACCATAGATAGCCAAAGCAAACAAATTTATCCGTTTCAACATGTCAGGATGGTTTAAAACCAGGTCTCGTAGGGAAAACCATGGGACGCAGCTGATTTCATTCTTTTTCTTTATTTGCTTTTCGGCCCATGCATCGGTCATATCCGTCAGCCTTACTAACTTTTTCCTGAATGTCATCGGCTTGGGCTCTTTGACATATATTTTGTAGGTTTGCATGTTTTCGACACGCAGCAGAGCAGCATACTCCTCTATCGTAGGGGTCATATCTTCTTGGTTGAATGTGAAACACTGATAACCCGGATCCCAAAATCTGATCATAGCTTGAATCAATCTTTCGTCTACTTTGACAGCAATCAGATGGGCTATGTCCCCGTACCTTTCGGTGAAAATGCCCCTAGTATCTGAATCCCACTGATTCCAGATCCCAACCAAGTCTTCAAGGTTGTTTTGACGGACATTCACAGTCACCCGCTCGGGTAGATTGACAATGCATCCTTCTACCAGGCTGTCTCCCTTTTCTCTTTGAGTTCTCAAAGACCAGTCCCGAACCACGGTGTTTGTCTCGGTCGTTTGTACAATTGACTCTTCCATTTGAAACCCGTTTTTGGCAACTAATCTTTAGTCAACACCGTCCTATTATGATGCCTATGATGCACAATGAGGAATAAAACAAAGACAATCAAACTTGGTTAGTGATCAGATATAAATGAAAATAAATTAAAGCAATTTTGAACTACCCGATTCAATTTGACAGATAAATCCCTTCTCCTTATACAAAGTAAAAGTACAAAAGGTAAGAGGCATTTCTCCCGTGTGCCTATTTTGGTGTTTGCTAAACGGACAGAGGTTCGGCATGGCTCTAATTGGGTGGCTCGTACAGTTCATTATATGTGGTTTTAGGTTCTAGAAAGGTACCCGAATTGTATGTACTGTCATCTACTAAGATTAGTACAGAACCTCGGTCATAGCCCATCACAGGCTTACGAGATCAATTCGAGGGATTACATTTACTTATGCCTATGGGGAGGGACGAGTTATCTCACGAAGGCATAAGTCATATGTAACCCGAAAGTATTCACTAGCCTGTGCGGAGGGACGAGTTAACTCACGAAGGCGTAGCGTTTACTTTCACTTAAGAGGGACGGAGCCCGGGTATGGCGCTCATGTTATGCAACAATGCACGTGAACGGTGTGTGGGGAGAAACTCACAAACCTTTCGTTTTATTTTAAAAACTAGACTTTAGAGAACCGAAGCTTAGAAATTTAGAGCTTCAAAACAAGTAGACAAGAAGTTAGAAAATATTTACAATGTGATGCAAGTACATGGTTTTTGCAAAATTTTGAGGATCACAACTAAACATTAATTTGAAAAGGGCATTTCGAAAATTTCGACAACGCTTTTGATTTGATTCGACTCTCGAAGACTTGTCCCCAGTGGAGTCGCCAGCTGTAGCGACGAAAAAATTTTTAAAGCTTAGGTCGCTAATTGTGGCGATTTTAAATTTTGAAAATGGATTTCGATTCTATTAAAAACAAGGGAGTCGCCACCGATCTTTTCTTCTAGGTGCGATCGGACACCTGATAAAACATCGATTTTCGAATAAAAAGGCCAAGTTTGGGTCCGCGTTAAAGTTCAGAGAAAAATAGGGTTCGGGAGTCAGTTACGCGCGGGGAAGGTATTAGCACCCCCGCGACGCCCAAAAATTGGTATCTTTTCAAATGCGGGTTGTCTAATTTTCAAAGCACGATTTCAATTTAAAACTTAATTGTGATCCGATCAAAAACGAGTATTTAAAGGTTTTTATTTCTTTTAAAAAGGATATCTCGTTTAACATGAGCCGATCGTGATTCACCCAACAATAGCAATGAAATCACGGGCACAATGTTGAAATCGGCATATTGCCTTATTTTAAAACGTGAAAAGATTAGAACAAATAGAGTTGGCAAAAGAACACTAATATGAAAATGCTACGTTAAAATAATCGATGAGAAAGGCAAAAAAAAAAAAAAAAAAAAAAAATACACGCGATATACGAGATATATAACAATGCGTGCATAATAATAATGACTATAATAATGCCTATATAACAATAAGGGTCTATAGACATTAGCAATATATGTGACAATAAACAAAATGATATTAAAGTATATATGCGAGACACAGAAAATGTACATAAACAATATAATATCAAATATATACGTAACATAAAAATATATAACATGCGCATATACCAGGAAACAACTTATAGTATTATATTATATAGAAAATGCCCAACATCACTAACGTATGTGCAATATTATAATAAGGAAATGATAATAATAACATGGAATTCTAAAAGAAATCTGTACATATATAGAAATGTTAAATATAATATGGTAATGAAAGTATATGCTTAAAATACGACATTGAAAATAATAATATTCACATACATAATCAAATATATAATAGTATTAAAGGTTTATACAGAATATATATATATATATATATATTAGAAATATAAAAAGAGAATATATACGTAAGATAATATTCGAAAATATGCAAATATAGAAAGTAATATAATAAAAATATACATAAATGAAAAAGACTTAAGAGTATATATAATATACAAAATATTTGAGATGTGATAAATAAAAACATATATGTGTAAATATAAAGTGAAAATAGTACTAATGATAAAATAATAATAATATGCGCATGTGATATATATACATAGGTAAATAAACAATAAGTAGTAATAATTAAAAAATAAGATTGGTAACAAAATAATAATAAAATAGACATAATAATGATAGTACATACATAAATACATATAA
Source organism: Gossypium stocksii (assembly GCA_020496765.1). Lineage (NCBI taxonomy): Eukaryota > Viridiplantae > Streptophyta > Magnoliopsida > Malvales > Malvaceae > Gossypium > Gossypium stocksii. The sequence goes on from CM035631.1 coordinate 102,553,864, forward strand.
TAATAATAATAACGATATATATTAAGAATAAATGAAATAATAGTAAGGATAAATACAAATATATCAAAATAATAATAATAATAATAATAATAAAACTTAAAAATAAAACGAAAAAAGGATGAAATTATAAGCAGGATTAAAAGTTCGGGCCAGATTTTAAAATGTAAACATGCAAATTGGACCTATTGGAAGGCGGGTTAAACCACGGGGGACCAGGAACGCAAATTTCCCGAATTTTTAAAACGCTGTCGTTGCAAAGGGATTAAATCGCAAAGTCGGGCAAATTATAAGGCTAACTCGTAATTAAATTAAAACTTGATTGCACACCCCCTAAAAAGCGGAAGGACTGGGGTTGAAAATAACCCCAGTGACGTCACAACGCGCGGACCTGAGCGGACCTGGGTCGGGTCGACCCGACCCAGGTCGGTTAGTATAAAAGGGGCGATTTTTTGTTTCTGGCTCATTTGTGCCGAGGGAGAGAAAAAAAAAGAAGGGGAAGAGAGGAGAGGGGAAGGAAAGAAGAAAGGGAAGGAGAGGGAAGAAGCTTCGGGGGAAGGCTCCGGTGCCGGACCGGTCATCGGACCGGTCACCGTCCGGTCACCGGCCGGTCGCCGGCCGGTGATCGGACCGCCGTGTGCGCCGTCGTCTGCCGCCGTTCCGGCCACCGTTCCGGTGGCCGGAAAAAGGTAAATCTTCGAAATTTTTTCTTTTTCTTTTTTTTACTTACTGTTATTTTACTATTTTAAACATATATGCACGAAAAACAGAAAAGGAATCACCTTGCGTTCTAATATTTGATTCTGACCTAATCTCTGATCGGGGGTTTCCCTTCGCTGCTTCTTTGGATGTTTGGTGCTCTTGTTTGCGTTTAGAACTCTCTGATTTTATTAGAAATCTTCGAACCCCTTACATTGTAATTTGAATCGGCTTTTATAGCCATTTTTACAATCCTTTTCTATTATTTTCTGTCTAGTCCGTTTATTGTTTTGCAGGTACAACTTGAGGGCGGTGGGATGTGACCAGGGCGGTGCTGCAGTTGCTGAGTCAGAACGTCAGAGGCTAGGGGCGGCAGCACAAGTGGGTAGTAGGGGCTAGGGTTCCTGAGGGTAAACAGGCTTAGGTAGATTGGGTTAGTTGGCAATTGGGCTGTGGGATTTGGGTCATGGAAACGGGTCTGTTTTGTAAACGGGTAGTGGCAATTAGATTTTAATGTTGGGTTTTAATTGTAACAAAGGACATTTATTTTGGTTTAATTTATATGGGCCTAAAATTGGCCATTACACCGTTTTTGTTGAATTCCATTCAATTATTTTGATCCCTATTTTTGTCGAGATTTGAGTTGAATTATTATCTAGCTTTGTTCTCTTTTCCAGATTGTAAAGTTGTAAATATTCAATTTATTGTATTTGATTTGATTTAAAAAAAAAGAAGAAAAAAAATGTGTATATACAGTTAATTCAGTTGTAATCCGTAATAGTTCAATAGTTTTTGCATATTTCTACAAGCTTCCAAATCCAGAACGATGTCATCATAAGGCTTAGCTCTAGGAATATGTTCCAGTGATAGAGATTTTTTTTAGCTGGATGAATTTTTCAATTCAATCTCGATTCTAACCCTCTTTTTCAGCTTGTGACAACACCCCTAACCAAAGCCCCACTACAACCATTGAAAGACCTTTTGATCGATGTGTCATATCAAACTATAGTGGTAGAGATTTGATTTTCTTGCAAGCCTATGGTAATAACTTTTCAGGTTGACTAAAGAGTGTTTAATTCTTGAACCCTAAACACTTTGAGTAGATAGAGTGAATCTTTAGTAAGGATGTCAAATCTTGTTAATTTTGATTTAGACATAATTATTTAGGAGAAGGGAGAAACCCTATGTTTCAATGATAAAATTCTCAACTTAGAGTGTTTGAAACTTTAATGTTCTTCTAGTTGAATTTTCATTGTATGATTACTTGTGGATTAGTTTGAAACATTATTAATAAGGATTATAAGTTAATTTTGATTGAGACATAATTATTTAGGAGAAGGGAGAAACCCTATGTTTCAATGATAAAATTCTCAACTTAAAGTGTTTGAAACTTTAATGTTCTTCTAGTTGAATTTTTATTGTATGATTACTTGTGGATTAGTTTGAAATATTATTAATAAGGATTATAAGTTGAGAAGAACGATTCTTAATTGTGAGTTGAGATTTTCCTTGAGGACAAGCAAAGGCTTAAGTGTGGGGGTATTTGATAAATGATAAATTATACATGTTTTTAACTCATGTTTAACCCAAATTCTAGATGAATTAACCCTTGATTTGTGTAAATTGATGCTCGTAAACCTTTAATTTCATGTTTATTACTCAGGTGAGCATAGGGAAGTGAAAAGAATGAGACACGAACCAAAAACGGAGAAAATGGGCCAAAGTATGAAAACAACACGGCCTGGAGGATTACCACACGGCCGTGTGACACGGCCGTGCCACCTTGAGCTCGAACACGGCCCAACCCCGACAAGCACGGCTAGACCACATGGCCGTGCCACCTTAACAGGCCCGAACATGGCTTGGGCCTTGATTCACACGAGCGTGGCACACAGGCGTGTCCCTGTCGTGAGGAAGTTCAATTTCACTCGGAAAAGGTTGCTTAGGGGCTAAGAAAGCCATTCTAAACTCTATATAAAAACCCTAGGAGGCAACCTCAAGGGACACATTATTTTCCCGCGAAGACGGGGAGTTAAAGGCAAGGAATTACTCGAAAGGAAGCCGGTTGATCCATCTCAGAAGCTAGGATCTACATCAAGACAGAGGATCTCCCTTCAATCCTTTCAGGAGTTTTTGGGTTCTCTATGTTTTGTTACTTTATTTCTTCTGAGATGTTTTTTTTTAGAATTATGAACTAAATCCCCCAAATACTTGAGGGGGATGAAACCTAAGCCAGATCGTGTTATTATTTTCTCTTGAATTATATGATAAATATTTGATTTGTTCTTAATTGTGTTTTTAACTCTTAAATTGATATTTCCAGGATATTGATTTAAGTCAAATGTGCTTATATAGAGGAGCAAAAGTCCCTACATAGGAGTAGATCCAACACAATTAAGCGGAGTTGATCGCAATCCTAAAGATAGGACGACAAAAATCTGTCGGATTAGGGTCAAACCTAATAAGGGAATCCATAGACCAAGTTAATGCAACACTAGGTGTTTTAATTAGAAAGAGATTTTAATTAATCAACCTAGGGTTAGTTGTTTCTAGTCTCGAGAGAGATATTAACATAAGTTAGGGATTTCTACGAATCAAGTCGAGTGCATAAATCGTCTAGTTCAAGAGTTGATAACAAGTGAAATCTAGGTGGATTCTCTCTTGAGTATTGTCTAAATCATTCAGTTTTCCTGAAAGTTTTCCCCCAATTTACTTTTTGTGCATTCTTAGCTTAGTCAAATAATTAGTTTAGTTTAATAAAATCCCCTTTTATTTTTTTAGGTTAAATAATAGAAAGAAAGTTAGTACTAGTACTTTTGGTTCCCTTGGGTACGATATCTCGGTCTTGCCACTAAGCTATACTACTGTTTGATAGGTGCGCTTGCCTCAAAATCGTGATAATAGTTAGTTTTTGGTTTGATCGTTATTATAAATTTTATTACTTCATATCACGCATATCAGTATGGTAGTGGTTTGGGATTATAGTGCGCAGCGGAAGCGTAGTAGAGTAGCTTGCGTTTTACCTTCGTTCTGTTAGTGAAATTTTGGGGACGAAATTTCTTTAAAGATGGGTGAGTTGTACCACCCCGAATTTTGGGCTTAGAAGTTTTGAGTGTTTGTGATTAGGGTTAGTAAAAAGGTAGCACATATGAGTTTAGATGTGCATTTTAGTGAAAAGAATAGGCCTGCTGGTCTAGTGGTTAAGTGGAGTGTTAATTTGCAATTGGGTTTTGGGTTCAAGTCTTTGTAAGTGCGTTTTGAGGTTTAAATGTAACTATTTAGTTTTATTTTGATAATTTATTTGTTTTAGATTTTATTTTTATTTTTATTTTTCTAGATATTTATTTTTTTCTTAATTTTGGGGTTTTTCTTCTTTTTTTTATTTTTCTTTGCTTTTGAATACGGTTTTAACAGTGGATTCTGGAATTTCGCTTCTTTGTCATCATTTTCGATCACAAAATAGGTGTGGGATTCAAACTCTGTCTACACCATTTTTGTTTATTTGTATTATTTTGCAAACTTTCGTTTCGGGATTTCTTGATGGTGCGCAAACCCGTTGAGTTTAGGGTTTTTAATCATTGGAAGTGAAGGGGAAACTTTCTTTTCTAATATACTCAATTATGGTTAAGGTTGGGGATTGAATGAGAGGCCAAAACGTTATTTTCAGGGTTGTTTTAGGGTGGTTCGTAACCACACAGGCGTCCACACGGGTGTGTATCGACTCACACGGCCGTGTGCTTTTTGGAATTAGGGTTTCGGGTGAAATTTAAGTGCCACACGACCTGGCCACATGGTTATGTGGCTAATTCGGGGATTTTTGTCATTTTTCACACGACCATGTCCTCTGGACACACTGGCGTGTGAATTTGGGAATTAGGGATTCAAGGATTTGGTTCCACACAGTCGTGTGGATGATTTGGGGATTTAAGGATCCTACACGGGCGTCTGTTTTAGACACACGACAGTGGTGGGCACACGAGCATGTGAGACCCTCACACGGTCGTGTCTACCTGAACTTGTTTTAGCACAATTAGATAGAGAGTTACACGGCCGTATTCTTACTTCACACGAGCGTGTGCCTCTGCCACACGGCCGTGTGCTTTCCTCCACACGAGCGTTTTAACCCTCACATGACCTAGATTGTTCCATATGGCCAGATCACATAGGCATGTGGTTCCGTGACATTAAATTTTAGTTTGTGCATGTCTTTGAGCCGAGAATGTATATGTGTAACCCAATGATATCGCGTGATATGTAGTAATAAAATTTATAAAAACTGATCACACCAAAAACTAACTAATATCACGATTTTAAGGCAAGCGCACCTATCGAATAGTAGTATAGTTTAGCAGCAAGACCGAGTTATAGTACCCAAGGGAACCAAAAGTACTAGTACTTACTTCCTTTCTATTATCTAACTTAAAAGTAAAAGAGGTTTGTATGAAACTAATTTTAAAACTAAACTAAGAATGCACAAAAAGGAAATTGAGGAAAAACTCTCAGGAAAACTAATTGATATCGGCAATACTCAAGGGAGAATCCACCTAGACTTCACTTGTTATTAACTTCTTGAACTAGACGATTTCTTCACTTGACTTGATCCGTAGAAATCCCTAACTTATGTTAATACCTCCGTCGAGGATAAGAACAACTAATCCTAGGTTGATTAACTGAAATCTCTTTCTAGTTAAAACCTCTAATCTTGCATTAACTCGATCTATGGATCTCCTTATTGGGTTTGACCCTAATCCGGCAGATTTATGTCGCCCTATGTCTAGCGTTGCATGCAACTCCGCTTAATTATGATAGATCTACTCTTAAAATAGGGACTTTTGCTCCTCTACCTAAGCACATCAGTTTTTTGACTTAGTACCTAAGATTATTAAACTAAGAATTAAGAACACATAATTAAGAACAATTCAAGTATTTATCATATAATTCAAGAATAAATAATAACAAGGTCTGTCTTAGGTTTCATCCCCCTCAAGTATTTGAAGGGTTTAGTTCATAATTAATAAAGAAAACATCTCAGAAGAAATAAGATAACAAAACATAAAGAACCCAAAAACCCCTGAAGGAATTTAGGGAGATCCTCTGTCTTGATGTAGAATTTTGGCTTCTGGGATGAATCAATCGGCTTCTTGGAGAAAAGAGTACACCCTTAGAATTGCCTCCTAGGGTCTTTATATAAAGCTTTGGGATGCCTTTCTTAGCCTCTAAGTATCCAAATCCGAGTGAAATTGTACTTCCTCATGACAGGGACACGCCCGTGTGCCACGCCCGTGTGGATCGATAAGAGGCCGTGTGGTGACTCCTTGGGCCTTGTCATTTTCACACTTTGGTCCATTTTCTTCGTTTTCAGTCTGTTTTTCATTCTTTTCTCTTCTCTATGCTCTCTTGAGTATACAACATGAAATAGAAGGGTTAAGAGCACCAATTCTCACAAAATTGATAACAATTCATCCAAAATATAGGCTAAACATGAGGTAGAAATATGTATAATTTGTCATTTATCACCCAACCCTTAGCTAAGCTTTAGTAAAGGTGACTAGGCCTCTATATCTGTAACTAAGTGTTTTGTTATGTATAATTTGTGACTATTATAAGTGGGATGTCTGACTGTTGAACTTGTTTAACTGGGTTTGTGTACGCAAATTCGTTGTCTGACTATCTGTTAATATGTCACTGTTCTACAAGATTGTGTGCATTTTATATTTGATTGACTAGATGTGAGTTTCTGTCTCTGAGTGACTGTCTATAATCGGTATTCTGATTCTGTTTATCTGTCTGCACACATACATATGCATAAAAGATTTCTAGGGTGGGATTTTGAAGAGAATGGAGATTAAGACTAAACTGATTTGGCAGTTTTATTGCAACTGGTCTATACAGTGAATTACTGCACTGCATCGTACAACATATACGTCAGCTTCGCTGCATATTACTATCTTATCTGGTAGTGTAACTGCAACATGACTATACAGTGAATTACCGCACTACACGGTACAGCACATACGTCAACTTCGCTGCGTATGACTATCTGATCTAGCAGCTCAGCTACAATTTACCTGTATAGTGGTTTTACCGTATCGTACTATATCACATGTACGTTAGCTATGCTAAGTACCATTATCTGATCTGGCAGTTCAACTGCACGTCTGTACCGCGGTTTACCGTATTACACAGTACAGCTTATACGACAGCCTTGTTGCGTAATATCTGAGTGGCTCAGTCCAGGTATATGGTGTGTAGGTTGGATGGGCCTTTGAGATCCTATATGGTGTGTTTGGTTGGATGAGCTAACAACTCTTATATGGTGTGATTGGGGGACGGAGAGGTGTGTTGGCTGGATGGATGGGTTATTTTTAATACCATACTGCATACATACGTGTTTGATTTGGGGTGTTCTGCGTGTGAAATTACTTGACTATTTCTATTTGACTGAATGGCAATTGTGTATCTGACTGCTATTGTGTGACAGCGTCTGTATGCGACTTAGTGGGCTTGTATTATTATTCATCTGTGGGGGTGTCAGTATACATTCTTGTATCTGTTTGTCCCTGTAAGGACGTATTTCTATTGAACTGCTATCCAGCATCTTGTTCTGTAGTTAGACTGGTTTTGAACTCACACTGAGCTCGTGTAGTTCACCCCCTTCTGTTTCCCTTTCAGGTACCATTCTGGATTCTGATGTTGGACTTGGCACGCGGAGGTCTCGGACAGTCTCGTGTACGATAATTCATCATTTTATTTTCTGTTACTATTTTGATACTCGTTTTATTTTGAACTGTAAGGTTTTATATTACTATGGTACAGTTTCTGTTCTAAAATTTTTTTATTCATATATTTTATTCTTGTAATTTTACGAACGGTATTTTAAACGATTAAGTATTTTTGGTTCGTTAAGAAATGAATGTTTTCGGAAGTGGAATTTAGGACGATTGTTTTGTAAAATTTTCTTACGATCACTACGGTGATCAATGTAGCATCCAGAATTCGGTCTAAACTTCTAGGCCGGGTTAAGGGTGTTATAATGTAAGTCTACTTATGATGTATATTCTAGGTTGGAGCTAATTACAAAAGCATTTTCCTCCTCATCTGGTAATTGTATTCGGTTACACTCTAATGGAACAGTCAAGGTTGATTTAGGAGAGGCAGCTGTGGGGGAGTGCTGAGGGATCACCATAGTGAATGGGTCATTGGATTTAACAAGAGGTTGGGTCTTTGTTCTATATTTAATGTTGAGCTTTGGGGTACCTTAGATAGTTGACGGTACTACATAACAGGAACTAGGACAAAATGTCAATTGAAACGGATAATATGGAGGTTATTCAAGTAGCTTTCTCAAGGTTCTCTAATTCAACACTTGTTAGATGTATTCAGCAAATATTGTCGTCAATGGTTCAATGGGAAATGGTATATATTCATTGAGAAGAGAATATAGAAACTGATCTCATCGCTAACAATTCAAGAGTTGTTATTTTTGAATTCAAGAGTTGCGTCTTTGATCTTATTTCTTTTTGAATTCATTTTTTTGTGAAATTCTTCTAACAATTTTGAAATTTCAATAATTTCATTAGAGATTTGAATAATTAATTAAAATTTTTTAAAAATAAAAATATTATTATTTTTGAATTTCGAGCTAAAATTTAGTTAGATTTTATTCGCATTAGACCCTAATAGCAGGAACAATAGATAAATTCACCCTAATCGCTACAATTCGAACTGTGTCGATATAATCTCCTTTCCAACTTGTAACAACACAGAACAGCCAAAAAATTTTCAATTTGTAACTAAATTCAATTTTTGTTTATATTTTTTGAAAGGCAATAGCGTGGCAGCAGAAATCTGTCGTGTTTTACATCCTATCAAACCAAAAGACAAAAACAGAAGAGGCTCGGTGAAAGCCCACGTGGTTGGAGGCAACGTGGAGATGTAGATGGACCCTAACTCCCCCCCATTGGTCTGAAATCTAGTCTCATATATATCCTCTCTAGATTTCACTAGACAACTAGGAAAAAACTGCAAAACATCAACTGCCCAAGATGGCTTCGACATCTGGGACTGTAATAAATGGGTTAGGTTCTTCATTTCCGTGGGGAGGAAACAGGAGCCAGGCCCTTTGGGGAGCTAGTAGTATTGGACCCATAGTAGCCACTCCTGCTGCAACTCGAAAGAGGAAGCTGATTGTTGTAGCGGCTGCACCACCTAAAAAGTCTTGGCTCCCTGCTGTTAAAGGTGGTGGCAACTTTGTTGACCCTGAGTGGCTCGATGGCTCGTATGTGTTGCTCCCTCCCATCTTTGCCTTCCCCTCTTAATTTGTTTTAGTTATTCTATAGGAGTTCACTTTTTGAAATTTCATTCGGTTTGATTAATTTATTACTCATGACAATTTTAATTCAGTTAATATAAGAGATTTTAAGAAAATTTCTATTATTGATTAATTTGATTTGATTAAACAAAATTAATAAGTTTAGTAGGATTAATATTTGAATGTTATTTTGCTTATCTTTTAAGATAATTTGATCAGATTAGCTGATTAGATTGAGAATTAGTTACGATACAGATTTGGAGAAAGGAATTGAATTGATTGATCTGTTAATTAGTATGGATTGATTGAGCTAAGTAAAAAACAAATTGAACTAACAATTAATTTGGTTATCTATATCTTTTGTTTTTATTTTTATTTTTTTATAATTTTTCTAATAATTTATTTAATCTTACCAAACTAATCAGTTAAATCGGGAATGAATGACCTAATCAACTCAACTACCGATCTAATTTTGAAAACACTACCGATCTAATTTTGAAAACTTTACTTTTAAGCCTCGTAATAATAAGTTTTTATACTTTCTATTTTATTGTTTTAGACTTTTATTATGGCATTATTCAATATTTAAAAGTCTTTAATATCTAAAATTTTGAATTAAAGGATAATATGAATTTAAGTGTTTGAATTGACATTCTCTTAATTATTGTAACAATAACTATATCAATTAAATTAAATCTCAATTTATTATTTTATTTTCTTAAATGATAATCGATAATTAAATTATTTTAATTTTATTAATTTTTTTCATAATAATTTTGATTCGATTAATACTAATATAACTCCAATGAATTCAATTAATGTAACTTGGGTTGGATTATTAATGGAATCAATGGAACACCCCCTCAATAATTTGACTTTGATGTTAATCTTCAAACCACAGGCTTCCTGGGGACTATGGATTCGACCCACTAGGTCTAGGCAAGGACCCAGCTTTCCTCAAATGGTACAGAGAAGCAGAGCTGATCCACGGACGCTGGGCCATGACCGCCGTGGTCGGCATCTTCATAGGCCAAGCCTGGAGTGGTGTACCATGGTTCGAGGCGGGAGCCGACCCAGGTGCAATAGCCCCATTCTCCTTCGGCTCACTCCTTGGCACCCAACTCCTCCTCATGGGTTGGGTGGAGAGCAAGCGATGGGTAGACTTTTTCAACCCAAAATCTCAATCCGTAGAATGGGCAACTCCATGGTCGAAAACAGCCGAGAACTTCGCCAACGCCACCGGCCAGCAGGGTTACCCGGGAGGCAAGTTCTTCGACCCATTAGGCCTTGCGGGTACCATCCAAAATGGTGTCTACATCCCCGATTATGACAAACTGGAGAGACTTCAGCTAGCGGAGATTAAACATGCTAGAATTGCTATGTTGGCAATGTTGATTTTCTACTTTGAAGCTGGTCAAGGAAAGACACCTCTCGGTGCTCTTGGGTTGTAAAAAAAATTATATATAGCAAGTTAATGTAGATAATTAAGATGATACAGGAAAATAATGGCTTTAGTATACATGTTCAAAGGATACTGTTTAAGAATGTATATATAGAACAACAAATAATAGCAAAGTTAGAAGTGCAATTCACTGCCTATCTAATTTTCCCAATTTTCTTTAGTGGGTTTAGATGAAAATTTTTAAATTTTTTTAGAATTCTATCAATTTAAAATGATAGGATTTGCAATTGTTTTGTTTAGATAAATGATTGTTTTAAGAAAAATTAGGTTATTAGAATTTTACAAATTAAAAAATATTTATATTAAAATAAATCATATAAAATTTTAATATTATTATCAATATCTTATTAAATGAATATCCATCAATATCAAAATAAGTTTTGATGTACTTTAAATTCTAATGGTGATTAAAAGTAGACCTCTACTTTATTTAGGGTACGTTTGGTTCACTATAATAGAATAGGGCTATAATTGAATAGAGTTGTAATGGAATAGAGCTGTAATCAGTAATTCAACTGTTTGGTTGAATGGAATGATGTTGTAATAGCATAAGGAAAAAAACTAAAATGACCAGAATACCCTTAGCAGAATTTAGGTAGATAACTGTTGTTATTGTTATTAAATTTTAAGCAGCAGAAAGATCATTAGCTGTTAGACCTTTTTGTTTAGCTAAATTTCCCAAATTTGCAATCAGGACAGAATGCCTCCTGCGTGTAGGATCTGCTAAAGACCAACCAGAAGATCTGGTCTCTTCACCTGTAGAAAATTACCATATCATCATGTTGCTCCAGATAGACCATGGGGCATTATCTAAAAATACTACTTGACTGAATATACATAAATAAAAGAAATAATAAAGCAAAAATAAACTATTGCAATATATGACCAGACAAAATCAAGAGCAAGAAAAATAGAACATGCCTGACTGCCTATCAGCAATTGCACCTGCAAGAGGTAAGCCAAAGCTAGTTCCAGCACTAGGGCCCTGGAAAACATTTAAAAATGCAACATACAATCAATAAAAACTAGTCAAAGGTGGTGCAAAGATAGGCTCCAATAGACACAGGTTATTTGCCTATTTTGCAACCTAATTTTGCTCTCTCTCGCCTTCTTTAGAATCCATCAAAGAAAGTGAGGATTAATCAACCCGGCGATTTCAAAAAATTCGACACGATTTTTACCTCCGAATATCTTCTTCAGCTTGTCATCACAAATTATAACCCTCTTGTTATTGGGGTCCTAGAGAAATTGCAAGAAAGAACCAAGTCAGTATAGGCTAATAGCTTGGCAAAGTAAAACAAAAGATCCAGAGCTTGAAATGCGTATTTGATTTCTAAAGTGAAACTAGCTACGTGATAGCTCTCATTCACAACCAATGTTACACACATCACGCACAAGTCACAACGGTTACCTAGTAAGGATCAGCAGCATACATACATACATACATATTTATATGAAACATTTCTTAAGCAGGAATACTAGTAAATCTTTGAGCCATCAGCTTCCGAGATAGTAGTCAAATGCAGAACAATGAAAAGAAGTTTGTGTAAAGGTCATTATGATGAATACCATAAAGGCAGGCAACAACATTAAACTTGTCAAGGTATTGGCTTTCTAGGCTCGAAAGCTTCTTTTGTATTCAAGAAGACTTAACTGTCTGCAAGGCCATTACCGGCATAACAAAGATAACCCGGTACTACGACTCTTACACAAAAGAATCTAATCGAGATATGTAGATAACTCGTAACAAAGAAGCCGGTAGAGCATTATAATCAAATAAACTACACATCTAGACTATGTTCATCGACTTCAGATACAGAAACCCATCTATAAAACCCAAAGTTCCAAATTCCTAAATATCTTATGGCAAATGTATGAAAACCACCCAATAGAATTACTCTCAGTACCATATCTATATGGAAGAAGATAGAGCATCAACCATGAAGCAGCTTCATAAATAGCTAAAGAATTTTTATTTATCCATAAAACAAAACCCAAAGCACATAAATCTGAACATCATATGTTTAGATAAACACTCACTCACGATAACCAAAAATAAAGATTAAAACCATAATTTGACCAAAAATCAATAGAGCCAAATTATGTCAAATTATAGGAACTAAATCTTAAATTTGAGTATAGTAATGGGATTAAAACCATAATTTCACCAAAAATTAAGACAAAGCAAAAACTTCAAATACCTTGTCAGCGAACTGCTTCAATCGATTCAGCACCGATTTAACATCTGGGTGTTGGATCGTTAGCCCTTTCCTCTCACGGTGAAGTCAGATTTTCTCGAGAAAACTGAGAAATCTGGATTTTAAGCTTTGTTTTTGTTGAGAGGAAATTGAAACCGTTGACCTTGATTTCAACCGGAGCTTGGGGATGAATTTATGGAGCCTAAGGAGGAGCGAAAATCGATGGAATTCGCGAGTAGAGTGCCTTGTTGAGGGTTGTTAGGGTTTGTCAAATGTTTGGTGAGGATAAAAGCATGAAAAAAAAAGGGAGAAGGTTGGAAGGAAATGGGAAGATGAATGAAAAAAAGAAGAAAATGTTTCAGAGGTGAGAAAGAAATAAGAAGGGTAAAGTTGAAACACTGACCTGATTTTTCACTAATTTGCTATTTCACCCATCCCCTGAATCACCATTCAGTGGGGAGAGCATGGAATGAAAAATGTTGAATAATCCCGTAATGAATATGGCTGTAATAACTATTACAGCCAACCAAACAATGGTTTGGTGATGGGCCCACCGAATTGGGCTGTAATGTATTACCATTACAGTCAACCAAACATATTGTTATACTTCTTATGCCTATAATTAGAGACTTTGGAGAATTTTTGTAAATATTTCAATTGATCAATGGAATATGCTCTCTCCTTACTCTTTTATTCTCTTTGTTCTTTACTCTCTATCTATTTATTTTATAACAAATATGGATATGTAAAACTTTATAACTAGCTTTAATAAAATAGCATTTTAAAAATATATATTATAATTAAATAAAAATGATTTTTCAAGTTTAAGTTTTTATCTTATAGTGAGATCATGTGTTTTAAATTAAATAAAATTATGAGAAATTTTGAATAACCACATATTCAAGTGGAATTTGAAAAATAAAATTAAGCTATTAAAATGCCCTCTTGAAATTATCCAGAAATTTGAAAATAAGTAATTTCTTTTTTAGAAATTTGAAAACCTTGCTCATTGAGTCTTAATTCTATTGGTATAGGTATTGTTACCAATGCAGGAGGACGTGTGTTCGAGTGCGCTAAAGTGCATTATTCTTCTATTTATAAGTTGAGGAGGAGCTATTGGTAGTTCGAAGTATTGTCTAAAAGAATAAATATGATCAGAAACTGTAATAAGAGTATTATTCTCATTTTCACTCTCCTAAAACAATTTTCTGACTTGTATAATATTTTATGACAATGTTTGCTTTCAATTTTGATGTGTAGTAGTTACCTTGCTCTTCATTTTTGCAGCTCACCAAGACAGATTTTCTAAATAAAAAAATTGTTACAGGAAATCATTACAAAATTTTTATGTTACTTTTATAGTTTATATTTAGAATTTGTGTTGCCCCTTTTATATTATTTCTAAAATTTAAAATACAATGCAATTACCGCTTTAAAAAAAATAATATCAACAGTTCATGAGCATTGGATTCATCAAATCAAAATTAGATTATATTTGACTTAAATTTGCATGTTTTTGTTTGTATATGAATCGAATTCATCAACGTAGACAAAATCCATAGATTTTCAAATCAAAACGTCAACAATTCCAGCAACCAGCAAATCAAGCTTTACTTTAAACAGTTTCACTCTCATATATTATATAATTAAGACAGTGACAACTTAACCAGAGACAAGACAAATCTTGTCCTAGATGATTGTGGGTTTTTTTTTAAACAAAAAAAAGAATTAAACTTGCATACACTCGAGCACTTCCCTTTGATCAGCCACTTGTGTATATAGCATTATTCTTAATCTTCAATGTTCATTTTAATTAACTTTAGAACATACTTTGCGGATTTCACCAGCAGTTCCCGTTTTCACTCCAATGTTGCTCATCTTCACCATGGATTTACCAAATTCAACGTTGAAGGTCAATCCAAGCAACCCTCTAACGCCCAAGAAACGTTGCACAAACGTCTTGGTCGAATTGTCGGTCCATAATCTTTGATCGGATTCAAGTATTCCTTTGCCATCCCTTAAATTAGCGAAGAAAGAAGTGTCGAACTTGTTGGCGCTGCCGTTGTCAAGTCCGATTCGCCGTGACCCGTCACCGTTCTGAGGGCAAAGTGCTTGAAGCTGGGAAACAAATGCGGGATTTATCGAAGGGTCAGCTCCAGTTGAAGTGAAGTTGTAAAGCCTGTAGCTGAAGAATTGGCAAGCAGCGGTGCCGATTGTGTGTCCTCCTGACAACAGATTAAATATTAGTAACTAACATTGAGTATCTACGATCGCGTTCAATAAATCAAACTTTGTGTAATAAAATGTTTACCAACAAGGGTGACAAGATCTTGAGTGTTGAGACCCTTGTCTGCAAATTTTTGCTTTTGCACATCTACGGTATCACGGAAGCCCGGTAAATTGTTAGCATCAGATGATTGTGAAACCGTTCCGTCTCGACGTCCAGTGGGCACTGCCCAACTCGCTCCACTGGTCTGCATATATGTTAACAATCATTGTTAATGACACATAGGACGAAATCAAAAGTTTATCTTTTCGAGGTAAAAATATAAAGTTTTAAATGAGAAAGTATAATTTTTCCTTTATATATGCTTGTTAGTTTAGAATTTAAAACTTTTAGGGGCTAGAGTGTAGTTTTAACATTAAGTAACTTATTGAAATCTCTAAGAGACTAAATTGATAATTTGTCATTTTGGGGGCAGCCCCTCCCTGCCCCCTTAGCACGGTCCTGATGAAACAAAACTGAAACGACAACATTCTAACCGACTATCAAAATGAATCATAAAATATATGTATATATATAATTACCAGAACTACGGAATCGCGAGCAGCAAGGGCTAGAATATCGGCACACGAAACAACTCCGGGACATACTGCTTCAAGTTGAGTCTTGGCATCATCGATAACTTCGTATCCTCTCAACAATTGGTTCGGTGGTGCAGTTTTCTCGGCATTAGGCCCATCGATCAGTATGGAACCATCACATCCTTGTACAAAGCAATCATGGAAGTGCATGCGAAGCAACCCCGGAGCAATAGTTGGATCCGACTTGAAATGAGATTGGACCGTTGAGCTTACGATGGACTCGACTTTAGGGCATGAGGTCGAGTAGAACCCAACTCGAGTGCCTTGGCCTTCCACTAAGATGACAACTATGGGTAGCAATAGGGTAAGTAAGAGGACTCTATGGTTGAAACAACTCATCTCCATTGGGTGTAAAGCAACAAAGAGAAAGAAGCTAAAGGGTTTGTGATTGTGGGTTTGGTAATTGAGAAGCTGTATTTATAGGCAAAGAAAGGTTGCATTACAAGGAAATTATTATCAACTTGCATGCATGGCTTTGTTTCTTACAAATGAGACAAAAGTCGTCGTCAACGAAATACTGTGGTAGTGATTATCTTTTCCACCGATTTTGATGATTATATATAATGATGATTAAACAAAGATACTTACTACCTTTTGACTATATCTCCAATTATGCATTAGTAACGGACCTACTTTACAATATATAAGGTGAATGAATGAATCCATGGTATTAATTAAATGTTTAGTTATTGAAACTGAAGCACGACAACACTTTACGTAGAATCCACATCACCAAGCTGCTTTTGAGGTATCTTTCATGCTCAAGGCATGAAAACACTTTGACCTCGGTTCACACCGTGGTGAGGTATTGAGAATTATTGAGTAAAATGTTAAAGTGTATGAGAAGAGATTCATCAAGGGTAAGGAAGGCTATTTATAGGCATGGATGGTTACTCTTTGGCTTAAGTCCCGACATTTATCTTTACTAGTCTTGTTATGGTTGGTCTCTTATAGAATATGTTAGCCTTTTAGATACATGACGATGAGATTGATATAGACTTGATAAGATTCTACATAATTTTTGTATGTTTCATATAAATGAGTGATTTAACTCTTGTCCCCAGGAAAGATGAAGCTTTTGTGAAAAAAGAACATAACATGTATATATAAAGAAAATGACACGTTTTTTGTGATTGTTAATTAGTGTAAAGGAGTGGTCCTGATGTTCTCTAGGTTTACATGAAGTGGTTGTAAAGTAGAGTGCAATATTCAAATATCCAAAATGCGAGAAGTACAAGAGCATAGTGCGTAAAGAATAAAGATTTAATATTAAAATTAGTGGTTTAGTTATTGAAATTTGGTATAGTCTCATTTAGGGGGCTTTAACTTGTTGCATTCCAGGTCATTAATACTGCAAAAATTTATGTAGTTTGCGTGGGAATTTTTTCCTTTTCAATCATTTTTAATATTAAACTTAAACTTGTAGTTTATTGATGGGATGTTATTGTTTTTAGAAATAATTTGGTTTAAATTATCCTTTTGCTAAAGAAAAATTCACTTGTAAAAATATTATGGAGGTGGAGTTAGATTCTATTTATTTTTTTATTAAAAATAAGGTAAATTAGTTTTTATATATTAGATTAAAAAGTAAATTGGTTATTTTGTTAAAAATTTCATCTAATTCGATTGTTAATAACTAGTCCTTATACATCAGTATAAGGTACACGTGGTATGTCACGTATAACTGTCTAGTTATCCTGTTAGTCGTACTAGTTTTTGATAGTAGAAATTGATAAAAATTTTAACAGATGGCATACCACGTTTTTTAACAACATGATCAGTTTATCTTTTAATTTAATATATAAAGATTAATTTTTTTTTTGTAAAGGGGACAACTTATAATTTTACTCTTGATATAAACTTTCATAATATTTTTACATCTTTTAAGAGAAATGAGAAATTATTTTTAAGGTATAATATACAATTTTTATATACAATCAATACATTTATATAAGTACTAATTGAGCTTCATCGTTGTTATTGTAATAACCATGATTCAGCTGTACTAACTAATTGAGACAAATTAAACAGGCAAAACGCCCGGCTGTCATTTTCTCGTAATCTAATTCCTTCTATCTAATCCAAATCTTTTATTCATTTAAAAATTTTATATAATAAAATATAATATATAATCTATTATGTATCCAAATAATTATCCAACTGGAGCTGATTTCGACAACCGAGTTTTTGTCGTTTGTGATAACGGACGTAACTAATAATTAATTAATTGATTGACATAGGCAAATCCTCATTATAATATTATTATATATTATAATTGTAAAGATATAAATTATAAAAAAATTATATTCTATAATTAAATGGACAAAGTCCCAATAAATAATTAAATTTAAATTTGGACTTAATAAGATCTGATCTAAATTTGAAGGCTTTCGATATATTTTGACAAGGTTTAGATAAAAATTATGGCTCTATTTGGTAATTAGTTGATGGTTGATTCTAGTAATCAATTTGATCAATTCATTTTATTAATTGTTTTTTTAAAATGATAAATAAAGGCATGACATATTTTATTGTTAAGTATTTATTTGCTTATAATACTTTAGCTTTTATTAGGTAAAATTATTGAAATAAAACACTATTACTAAAGAATTAAAACATCCATTATGAAAATTATTAAAAATTTCTTTAGTTTTTATTTGTGCTAAGTATTTTTTATTTAAATGAACATCTATTATGGAAATTAATTAGTGAGTAATTTTTGAGCAAGTATGGTCAGATATGTCATTTCACATATCTCATTCTTAATCAGCTGTGAAAAAAATTGTGCATCCATGCCTTTTTATTTTGGAGGTTTTAGCTCAACAAACTCTTATAAACCTATATTCACCAAACACTACAAATAGAGGGTTTTACTACTCAATCCTTCATTTATACCTAAATCAACTAAAAAAGACTCAAAACTTTGCTTATTAAACACCCTGATATATATATGATAGTAAAAGAAATGTTTAAATATAAAATTATTAAATATTAATAAAATAATATTTATTTCAAAAAAATTTTAAGAAATAAGGGCGACCGTAGACACTAGAGGTAAAATCAAAAAAAAATTTTAAGGCCAAAATTAAATTATATATATTTTAGAGTTAAAATGTAATTTCACCATTTTAATAGTCTATATTTTTATATTTTTAAAGGACTAATTTAAAATTTTATAATTTGTAAAAGGTCACCAAAAGTTAAATTTCCCATTTTAGGGAGCAAGACTCTTACTAACCCACTAACATTACAACTGTTAAAAGTTTAGACAAAATTCACAACTCATATTTTGATACCATCTAAATTTACTCTAAATATATATAATTCAAGTCATTAACACTTCTAATAGAATTTTAAATGCTAAAATTAAAATCCAACCATTTTTAAACTAATTTTCTTGGAAGATTATCATTTCTGGTATTAAATTGAAGTTTTATTTTAAGCTAATTAGAATATAGTGAAATGCTATATTCATAAAACATGTATATATGTAGGTGTATTAATTTAAAGCAAGGATAGATCTAGGATGGCAGGGGCTTCCCTCTTCCTAAAATGAAAATTCCTTTATTTAGATTTTTTATAATTTATAAAATTTTAAATTAGTAATAATAAAATTACATTTTAATCTCTCAAAATGATAAAAATTTAAATTTAATCCTTTAAATTTTATAAAAATATAAACTATTAAAAAAACAAAATTATATTTTTACTATAACAAAATATATAATTTAATTCCCTCAAAAAATTTCTAACTCCACGAATCAAGCACGAGTAAAATAATAAAACATTTTGAAATAAAATTTTCGATTCATACTAATCTCTTATAGAAAGAGCACGTGTATTAATATTTTGAAAAATTAATGAAAATGATTGGCTTCCCAAACATGAACACAGGCTTGTAGTGTTTTCTTTTCACTTGAAAAAAACTGAAAGAGTGACACCTAATTAGTATCTGTCTTTAGTCTTTAGTACAGTGCACGTGTTTGAAAATTAAAGCAAAAAACAATAATTCCACTTATTTTTTTTTTAGAAAAAAAATGCATTTTATTAAGTTGAATAATTCCCCGACCAACCTTTTTTCAAAAAATAAATAGAATACAAAATTTTTTAGAATAATGGTTCAAATTAAAGCACTCTCAACTTAAGACATCCAACTCGTTGCCTATGAACAAATGTAAAGTAAATTTGAACCAGTTATTTAATACAACAACCGATGCTAATGAAGAGATTCCACAAAGATCACGACCTAAAATTCCTTTCCAGCATCCAGTCCAAAGCAACGCACGAACCAGATTCAATAATAAAAGAGACTTTCACATGCCATCCCATGCCAATAAACACCTCCAAGGCAGTTTTAATAGTCATTACTTCTGCCATTTCTGATCCAACAGTGTTAATCGGCCCAAAAAACCAGGAACGGACAACTCTTTTCTCATCTCGCAACATCCCACCACATCCAGCTTCGTCCTCCTTAGCAACACCTACTACGTTGAACTCCTCCCATCTGGAGGAGTTGGAGTCCAATGAATAACTACAGCATTGGCTTTACTTCTTGAAGGGCTGCATTTCACATGGCAAAACCACCATGAACCCTCCAGAAATTGAATGTTATCATGAACCGCCCTTGCCCACATAAGAGATTGCATTGGAATGAAACAGCAACGTATCAAGTGACACCAATGTTTTGTTGAACACAACACTTTATCATTTTAATTTATGAATTTTTAGATTTTAATTTTAAATCTCATCAAGTGTAATTTTAGTCTAATTTTATTCCGATGAATTACCAATTTGAATTCAGTTTGTGATTGTAATGATTGATTTTGATATATACTAATGAAATATAATTGTAATATTTTGTAACTTTAAAACGATTTTATACCTAATTTTGAATTTTTAGGATCTTATATTTATTTTTGACAAGCTGGTGTACAATGCTATATAAACAAACTCAATTATCTTTCTTTTTATCATTTTTAGATAGACTTTGTAATTTTGACATGAGATAAAGAAAAATAGGTCTTAAATTTTCAAGAAGTTTTGAATCACGTTAGTTTTTTTTAATAAGTCCTCTATATTTTTATTATACCTAAAAATCATTTTATGTTGTGATTTGTATTTAAATTAGCCCTCGTTGTATACAACTGGTTGAATTATGTAAGGGTTTATCTAGGTGTAAATTAGGTTAGTAGCTTATTTGAGAACGTATTAAAGATTCAAGCAACTGGTTTTGGTAAAAACTAAATGTAATAGGCCTAATCTGTCCAGGCTCATAAACCATACAAAAAAATAATAATAATAACCAAATCAGTCCAAATGTCCATTTACAGTCCACTTTTACAAATATCAGGGCTGGATACATAACCCAACTACAGCCCAAAACTCGAAGCCCAATTAACCTAAACCCTTAAGCCCAAAAGGCCCAAGAACCAAATTTTTTTCAGAAACCCTAGGGTTTCTGAAACTTTCGAGCGCCGTTGCCTCCATCTCGTCACCACCGCCGCTGCCACATCACCTCCGTACCTCCAGCTGGCCTCCCTTGTACCTGCAAAACAAACAGCACACAGAAGCAAACAACGGAGAAAATAAAAAAAACAAAACTTGTAAAAAAATCGGCTATAAAGCCATAACAACAAGTTGTAATTTTTTTTTTTTTTACAAACACGAAATACAAAAAATCAATACAAAGAAAATAGAAGCAATCAAGCAGAAAAAAGGTTGCATTTTATTCTATTCTATTTCTTTTGTTTGCGTTCGGTTTTGCTTTTAGTTTAAAAAAAAAAGAAAGTAAAAAAGGGTTACTTGAGTTGCTTGGTGCGGTCGCCGATTAAAATCCGAATACCTCAAAAACGTGAAGGTTCAGACGAGGGACCGAAAGGCGTCAAAACCCTTTTTGTTTTATGAATCTCTCCTCTTATTTTTCTAAAATAAACATAAGATTTAAAAGGTTTTTTTAAAAGGGTTGAGCAGGGGTCGAAAAGACCCGATTTTGGTACCTTCGGCCGCCACCCACGGCGGACCGGCGATGGAGTTAAGTCCGGCCATTACTCCCTAGCAGAGAAAGTAAGAAGGCCTCTTTAGGTTTTTTTTTTTTTAAGTTTTCGGTAGAAATGATTTTTTTTAAATTTGGTTTTTATAAATGAAAGAAACGACGCCGTTTCAATGGGATCAGAGAGGCCACAAAACGCCACCATTTTGGCCCTGACCCGAATTCGACCCAACCCATAACAAAGGATCCGCGTGTTTTTAAGGCCTAAATGGGCTATTTTAGGTTTTGATCCTTCCCTCTTTCACGAACTTTTCAATCCAGTCCTTTATTTTTTTTATTTGAAATTTGTCCATTAATTTTGACTTCGGCTTCATTTAAGGCCTATGCGAAATGACGCAGTTTGAGGACTGGGATTATTTTCCCATCTAGTCTCATTCCTTTACGTGCGTTCCATTTCGGTCCTTAATAGCCTGTTGTCATTATTTACAATTGGTACCTTGAGTTTCAATCTGATTTCAGTCTCATCCTTGTCCCTTTTTTATTATTTATTTATTTGTCAAAAAACCTGTTTTACTATTATTATATATTTTAAATTTTCGTATACATTTATATTAAACTATTTTTTCTTACATATTATTTATTTTAAATTTCTTCTTACATAGTATTTACTTTAAACCTTTTATATGTTATTTTAAATTGTTATATATATATATATATATATATTTAACTTATATTAGTTTTGATTTATTTATTTATCTATTTTTATTGGCTTGTTTTATTTTTATCCTCGCCTTTATTCTTGTTATTCTTGTTATTTTTATCTGTTTATTATTTTACTTTCATTTTTTAAATTATTCATTATTATTGTTTATGCATATTACATTATGGTTTATTGAGGTCAACATCGTATATGTTATGCTTTATTATGTATGTTATGCCGTTATTATTCCAAATTTACGCCGTATCATCATTATTTGCTAAGTATGATCTCGTTGCACGTTTTAACCATTTTCATGCCCTAATTAAATAAGCTATATGTATCATTTTTAGCATTTCATTAATTTCCACCTAAACTCGTAAAAAAAGATTCTTTAATAAAGACAATATTTCGTGTTTGGGAAATTCAAGAGATCATGCCCTAGCGTACTGGGTTTCGATTTTTCTCGTTTGACTCAAATGATCGAATATCCTTTTAAAATTAAAATGCATGAGTTTTGAAAATCAAAAGACAAGCTTATTCCCGAGGGTTTAAAATGTCGTGTCCTAACGTACTGGATGTGACATTTTATTACTTCGGGACAAGAAAGTCTTTAGCATCAATTTTGAAAATCAAAAGACAAGCTTATTCTCGATGGTTTAAAATGTCGTGTCCTAACGTACTGGACGTGACATTTTATACTTCGAGACAAGAATGTCTTTAGCATCCGTTTCGATTTATCCAAGCATTTTTTGTGAAATTAACATTAATAAAAAAGGAGGATCGTATTTTTAAATTCTTTACGGATTTTTAACTTTCAACATTAAGACATTAATTAATCAATTAGATACCAATTTTGGGTGTTACGAGAGTGTTAATCCTTCCTCATACGTAACCGACTCCCGAACCCGTTTTCTCGAATTTCGTAGACCAAAATCAATGTTTTAGTAAAACAAAACATTTTACAAGGTGATCCGATCACACTTAAATAAAAAGGATTGGTGGCGACTCCAATTTTCATTTTAAATAAAAGTCGATCCCGCTGTTTTTCAAAAAATTAGTTTCGACACTAAACATTAAGGATGTTAAAATTTTGTATGACTTCAATCCCATCACTTGTTGAAAAAATAAATATAATAGCAAAATATAACTGGGGTTGCAACCAAGGGTGTACAGACCATCCCGCATAGCACTACACTTCTCCTATTTGACATTGATTAGAATAGGGTTTTTCAACCTTTAAATAGATGTAGTCGAAACTCTTCTTATATCATTCAGTTTTCAACATTTGCCCATAGTTTTTTTCCTAATATCATTCAGTTTTTAACATTAGTGACTTTCTCTTCCTTTGCCCATAGTTTTTTTTCCTAAAAGGATTTTCACGTAAAATCTGTGTGTTTTATTTTTCCTTTTCTTATTGTTTTGCGATCATTCTATTACCATTATCGACGTCTATTATAACAAAGGACAAATATCTTTATAGTAAAATTAGAAATTCTTATTTTTTTAAATGATAACGTTCATAAATTTATTATTATTTTAAGGGAAAAAAGAAGAAGAGTAAGATACAAAATAGAAATCAAACTAGATCAATTCGTATTTAGTAATGTTATCGTTTGAACCATAGTTTTGTTTACACATTATTAGTGATAGATCACATAAAGTCACACTCTGAGGATGATAAAATCGATTCAAATGCTCTCAGATTCTTACAAAATAAATGTGTTTTGGAGATGGAGCTTATGCTTCAAGAAATCTATTTGTTGGAAAAATTGTAATTTATGGGAACTTTGAGGAATATTTTCAATAGGTAAGGGTAGAGAGTTGAATCATATAATTATGGTTTCATATTATACTCCATGAGACCTTTATAATGGTATATCATATGCTCAAAACAGTTGAGTGATGAATGAGAAATTGATGCTCAAAGTAAGCTCCTTGGAAATATTTGTTGGGGAAAAGAAAAACTTAGATCCCATATTGGTTAAATACCAAGTGTAAGATGTGTATATATATGAGAACCCACTTGAATGATAATTGAATGATTAAGCTTGAAATCTTGCCTTGATGCAAGTCCAAATCCATTGAGGTTGGGTGGCTTCACAATGTGGAGCAAATTTGTCTCCTTATACATGGATATTTCCAAAATTCCTCCACTTGAAATGCATATAGAAGGCTTCTTCATTCTTTAGAATCTTTTGCTCAACCTCACTCTCTCACACCGAGATTAAAGAAGCAAACAAAGAGAAAAGAGTAAAATAGACATGGAAAGAGCGGGGAAATACATACGGTTATATGTTCCGTCATTCAATTTAAAAAGTTACAAAATAGTCATAGGATTATTTGAAAGTTTTTATTCAAGTCATTAAATTATTTACAAGTTTTTATTTAAGTCACTGAGTTGTTAAATATTTTCTTTTAAAATCTGACTAGCAAACTCCAAGTGATGATTTGACGATCAATATAGTAGATTAGTACCCACTGACGATTAAAAAAACATATTTTATATCTAAGTCAATGTGACAGTCAGTGTAAGAGATCAGGAAAAAAAGCTACTTAGATTTTAGCTCTCAAATATGTGACATCCACAATTGTTTCATAAAAAAATCAAAGTGTAGAAGAGAAAGGGAATGAGAATTTTCAAATATTGATGCAAGTGGTACAAATAGAAAAGGTTATACAATAGCGATCTTGTCAACTCAATAATTTAAATGAAAACCTTCAAATAATTCAATAACTAACTACATCGTCATCTTCTTAGGAGGAGATCGCAGAGGAAACCTTAAAAGTGCATTGATGGGTGATTATCAGATTACAATGTTCGTGTTCAATATTCCGGTGACCATGCATTGGAAAGGGTTATGGTCTTTATTTAGTTATCACGGTAAGGTGGTCGATGCTTTCATACTGGAGAAAAAAAAGTAAATATGGCAAGAGATTTAGATTTGTTAGATTCACCAATTTCTTAGATGTTTAGAAGGCGATATCACGACTAAATGGTTTTGTGATTTTAGAGTGTAGAATCCAGGTGAAGATAGCAAGATTTAAAGGTAGGAGAGAAATATGGAGGAGGGCAACTATGCAACGTAAAACATTGGTAACCAAAGAAACAAATCATAAAGGTGTGGAAGAAGTGTCAAGAAGAAAGGCAGCTGAAGTGGGGTTAGAGGAAGCACGAAAAGTTAACGCGCTTGAAAGAAGTATAGGAGTTGAATCGAGTGCAAGAGAGTCGAATAAAACAAAAGTTGTACAAGGACATGTTGAGGATGAGTTACTGTAGAAACTTCAGAAATGTTTGGTGGGGGAAGTGGGTTTTTTCTGTGAAACAAAGAGTTTAGCTGAGTGAATTACGAGGATGGGTCTTGGTGAAATTTGTGTGAAGAGAATTAGAGGAAATTATTTTCTTATTGAGATTCCGGATAAAGAACTATTAGATATATTGAAATAGAGAGAGTCGTCGTATTTGAAAGAATTCTTTATTCACATTGAACCTTGGTCAGAAAAGATGGTGTTCTCTGAGAGGGTTACATAGATCGAAATATCTGGGGTTCCTATGCACTGTTGGAATTACGAAACGTTTAAAAGGGTTGCTAGCAAATGGGGCACTCTGGTGTCGATGGGGGAGAATTTGTCAGGAACAATAAATTTTGAGAAGATTGAGATGCCGATCTCAATCTCGTAATTAAAAAAGGTAGGAGATATCAAATTTTTGGTCAGTGTAAGAGAAACAAGATGGTCAGAGGAATCTAAAAACTTTTCTTCGAAGATGGAAAGTCGACAGGAGGTGGCTGATGAAAGTGTGTCAGAATCAGAATCGGTGATTCGTCTAGAATCAGAGATTTTCCCGGAAGGCAACCGAAACGTCCTAGTGGAAATAACTAAGGAAAAAGATATTGTAAATAAAAAAGTAGAAAGAGAATGTCAGAAGGTGTTGAAAGAATTTAATGAAGGTGATCATGATACCGGTAGCACTGAAATTTTTGCAGGAGTAGATTTTAGAGTTAATAGAAGGGATCGGGTTAGGGAGGATGTAGTTGATATGGGTTTCATTTCGGTTATGGGCTCAAGGATCGGGTTAGGGAGGATGTTGTTAATATGGGTATGGATTTAGTTTTGGGCCCAAGTGGGAATTCAGATATGCAGCTGGCAGTAGAAAAAGGTGTGGGCTCAATCAGAAAAGAAGGGCAGCTTTTGAGTGAAGTAAATATCCCGATAACAGAACAGACATCTTCCAATAATTCAGAAGTTCCAGATACAGGGGGTAGGGACTTTTGTCAGGAGATTGACCAAGAAATTCAACAAATAATCTGAAGCAGAAGAAAGAAGAAGCTTTTTAATAAAAAAATCAATTCTATGAGAGCAATTCAAGAAGGGGTTTTGACTTCTAAAGAAAAACGAAAGAGGGATAGAATTTGGAAAAAAGAAAAGGGAAGAGAAGAATCTAGGAGCAAAGAAAAAATTGTGAATTTATCACTGTCGGACTCAGACATCAGCAATAGAAGGAAGGTAATTCTTAGGGAAGCAAAGCAGACCTGGGAAGTAGGGAAGAAATTGGGGCTTAATGTAAGGGGGAGATGAAAGAGATGTTATCGAGGATATTATGAGGCTTGAATATCAGTAGCAAAGGTGTTAAAGAAATCATTAAACTCCTATGTATCAACAGGTGTGTCTTTATTCTTGTTATTTTGTGATTTTTGGATTTCTTAGTTGGGTGATATGAGAATTGCTTAACGGCATATTTAGGGGCTGGGTGCAGAAGTTAAAGTAGCTATGGTGAGTAGATTAGTTAGATTGCATAGGGCGATTGTATATATATATTCTTTTTACAGGGGACAAAGTTAACGAAAGTATTAGGGGATTTAATTGAAGAGTCTGGGGTGTCAATAATTTTGATGTTAGGTTGGCAGATGCAGTGGGTCTTTCGGGAGGGCTAATGGTTATACGATATTGTTTTGGGAAGTAATATGGTATGGTGTCAGGCCTTTGAGGGTGGAATTTCCAAGATTGTTTCGTTTAATCGTTAATAAGGTTGGGCTGGTAAAAGATTTTGTTTTGGAATGGGTTTAATGAGGTTAATTGGGTTGTTTTATTTTTCCGACCATTATTGGATAGGGAGTTGAAATTGCTTGCCAGTTTTAAAGGAAGCTCATAGCAGTAAGGTGTTGATGTATGAGGGAGAGGTTAGATTAATTTGGTTTCATGATGCAAAGGGGAGTTTTTCAGTGAAGATTTTACTGAATTTGTTGATCAAAAGAAGGTATGGAGTTTTTCGGCCTGCGTTTTGACAAGATTTAGAAGTTGAATGTGTCCCTGGAGCAATAAATTTCTTATGGATGAGACATTTTTCTAAGGAGTTTCTGATTCAAAGAGGCGTGCTGTTTAGCCAAATGAGAAGTAGTGGCCCTTGTGCATCAGAGTTTCCGGTGTTTGTGTGTCTGCGGCTTGCTGGTTGGTGTGGCTAGCAAGGAACGAGTTGGTGTTTTGTTAGAAAATGGGATTCAATATCAGATTCAATATCCAGTTTGGTTTTTCATTCAATGATGCGGGCTTTGATGTGGATTTGATCGGTGCAAGAAGAATTAAGAGTGGTTGAGAGATTATGGTAGATTTGTCCGTTTAGAAGCTGGTGATTGAATTGCAGGTTTTAGTGTCCTTAGAGTTTTTAGTAGGGTAAAATTTATTGTCTGTGGTGTGGAGTTTTGAGGATAAAGTTGGGTGTGGAGGGATGTTGTTAGAAGATGGTCATCCATGCATCCCATGCAGCAGCAAAGCAGCAGCAAACATTCCAAGTCTTTCAAACCATGCTGAAGCTATTATTTCATGTGGAAACTTTTGTCATTTTGTTTATTTTGTAATCACTTGTCCATGTAATGAAGTTTAGTTCATTTGTAACTATGTTTAGCTAATATTTTATGTGACTTTGATACTGATTGAGCTGATAATTCAGCTTGACCAAGTATGCAAGTTAAGTTTTATGAGTTTCATGTAACTTAGTGGGATTAGGTAAGTATTAGGTGCAATTATGTTTGACTTTGTTATTTTAATGCTTTCATATATGTAATAGTTGTATGACATCAAGTAATGTAATAAAATATCATCCAAAATTACTTCAAAACCTCTCAACTTTCCTTTACATTTTCTTTCTCTTTTCATTTTCTTTCCCGATTTCTGCTTGTTTGCTTAACAATCATCGAGGCTTGCTATCTAAGCCAACGCTAAACCATCTGCCCTCTTGCTCGATAGCTCCAACAATTGGTATCAGAGTCTTTGTCTTAGGGGACCTGTTGTGTGTAAACCATAACTTAGATGGCTTCTTCAAGTTTTTCTCCTGCAGCTCCACCAGTCTTTAATGGAGAAGGTTTCCATATTTGGCTGGTCAAGATGAGAACATACCTTCAGGCATTCGATCTGTGGGAAGTGATGAACTCTGATGCTGAGCCAGCTCTTTTAAGGGCCAACCCCACTGTGGCTCAGATTCGACAGCATGCAGATGAGAGAACCAAAAGGCACAAGGCCATGTCTTGCATTCAGAATTGTGTCTCTGATGTGATCTTCACTAGGATTATGACTTGTGAGACTCCAAAGCAGGCTTAGGACAAGCTAAAGGAGGAGTTTCAAGACATTGAGAGGACCAGGCAGCAGCAGCTCTTGAACCTGAGAAGGGATTTTGAGAATCTGAAAATGAAAGAAGAGGAAACTGTCAAACAATACTCTGACAGGATAATAGCTGTTGTAAACAGCATAAGGCTCCTTGTGAGCAATTTGATGAGGCAAGGATAGTTGAGAAGGTTCTTTCCACTTTACCAGAGAGGTATGAAGCTAAGATATCCTCCTTAGAGGACTCGAGGGACTTGGCAAGGATCTCCCTGACTGAGCTTATCAATGCTCTCTATGCGCAAAAGCAGAGGAGAGCCAGCAGGATAGAAGAGCACCAGGAGGGTGCATTTCAGGCCAAAGTCAAGCCTAGCTCGAGTAATGCTGCCTACAAAGGCAAGAAAAACTGGAGGGATAAGTCCAAAACAGATGCTCCAAGGAAATGGGATAGACCATGCAGGCATTGCAAGAGGCCTGGTCATCTAGAGGCAAAATGCTAGTTTAAGCCGGATGTCATATGTCAACACTGCAAGAAAAGAGGCCATGTTGAAAAGGTGTACAAAGAAAAGGACAAACCTGGGCAGGATCAACCACAACACAAGGCTGCTGAGGCTCGAGTGGCTGAGCAAGGCAGTGACACTGAAGAGCAAGTGTTTGTAGTATCATGTTTAGCTAACAAAGGGAAGGCCATCAATGGGTGGCTACTTGACAGTGGCTGCACTAACCACATGTCACCAGATGCATCAATCTTCAAATCTCTAGACAAGAGCTGCAAGACTAAAGTTAAAATTGGAAATGGGCACTGTATTCAAGCAGAGGGCAAAGATACTGTGATGATTTGCACTCCATCAGGTAATAAGCTCATTCCAAATGTATTATTTAAACCTGAGATCGATAGAAATCTGTTGAGCATAGCTCAGTTGCTTGAAAAAGGATACACAGTGGTCTTTAAAGGTAATGAGTGCCAGATTAGTGATCCAACCGGATCCATACTCATGACAGTAGCTATGACAAATAAGAGTTTTGTTGTCGATTGGAACAAAGGCCTGGATAGTGCCTATGCTGCCTCCATAGAAGAGTCCAAGCTTTGGCATCAAAGGCTTGGTCATGCCAACTTCAAGTCGATGGCTCGAATGACCAGCAAGGATATGGTTGAAAACTTCACCAAATCTATTCAAAAGGAGGATGTGTGTGAGGTTTGTCAAATGGGAAAGCAAGCCAGGCTTCCATTTCCTATAAGCACAGCCTAGAGAGCCTCAGAGAAGCTTCAGTTAGTGCATAGTAATGTGTGTGGTCCTATGAAGACCGAGTCACTCAATGGCAACAGGTACTTAATTCTCTTCATTGATGATAGTACCAGATATTACTGGATTTACTTCCTAAAGAACAAAACTGAAGTGGTTCAAGCCTTCTTGAAGTTCAAAACAGCAGTTGAGACAGAAACTAATTGTAAACTTAAGTCTATAAGATCAGACAATGGGACTGAGTACACTTCAGCTCAGTTCCAAGCTATTTGTGTAAAAGATGGCATCAAACACCAGTTAACAAATGTGTACACACCTCAACAAAATGGGGTATGTGAGAGAAAGAACAGAAGCTTACTTGATATGGCCAGATGCATGTTGTTTGAGAAGAATTTGTCCAAAAATCTATGGGCCGAGGTAGTCAACACTGCTGCTTATGTTCAAAACAGACTTCCAACCAGAGCCTTAGAGCAAAAGACTCCTTTTGAGGCCTGGTTTGGATTCAGACCTTCACTGGCTCACTTGAGAGTCTTTGGTTGCATATGCTATTCATAAGTCCCAGCTGTCAAAAGAAGCAAGCTTGATAAAAGAGCGCAAACAGGCATCTTGGTAGGCTATAGCTCAGTAAAAAAGGGATATAGGATCTTGGATCCTTCAACAAACAAGGTGTTTGCAAGTAGGGATGTTGTGTTAAATGAAAGAGCAAGTTGGAACTGGGACAAAGATGAACCAGAAACTGTTTTTGAAGAACTCTTGAGTGATCAAGTTGAGGCTCAGCAAAATAACTCTGATGTTAATATCGATGATGATCCAGTGAGAGGTACCAGGACCTTAGCTGAAATTTATGCAAGAGCACATGTTGCACAAGCTGAACCAACTAGCTTTGAAGAAGCTGAAACAGATGAGAGCTAGAAGCAGGCAATGGCAGATGAGATTGCCATGATCGAGAAGAACCAAACTTGGGAACTGGTTGAAAAGCCTACTAACAGGAAGGTGATTGGAGTGAAATAGGTTTACAAGGCCAAGTAGAATACTGATGGAAGTTTAAATAGACTAAAAGCAAGGCTGGTGGTAAAAGGGTTCAGTCAAAAATATGGTCTGGACTACTTTGAAACATATGCACCAGTTGCTAAATTAGACACAATCAGGCTGATTGTTGCTTTTGCTGCTCAAATGCACTGGAATATTCATCAGTTAGATGTAAAATCAGCCTTCCTGAATAGAATCCTTGAAGAGGAGATTTATGTCGAGCAACCACAAGGTTTTAAAGTGCCTGACAGAAAAGAAATGGTATACAAACTAAAAAAAGCCTTATATGGCTAAAGCAAGCTTCTAGAGCTTGGTATGCTCGAATTGATACTTATTTGCTTAGTTTGAACTTCCAAAGAAGTCCTAGTGAGCCAACATTGTATATCAAAAAACAAAACACTGAAACTCAGCTCGTGGTGTCATTGTATGTTGATGACTTGTTAGTGACAGGAGGTGATGAAGCTGTTTTATCAGGTTTCAAGACAAAAATGAAGCAAATGTTTGAAATGACTGACCTAGGGCTAATGATATACTTCGTAGGAATGGAAGTAAGCCAAACACAAGGTGAGATCTTCTTAGGACAGAGGTCATTTGCTGTAAAGATTCTAAGCAAATTCTCTATGGAGAATTGCAAGCCAACAAGCACACCTATGGCTGTTGGAATAAAACTATCAGGCCAAGATGATCAAGATCGGGTAGATGAATCTGCCTATCGAAGCCTAATTGGATGCTTACTGTATTTAACAGCAACCACACCCGATATCATTTTGCCACGAGTATGCTATCAAGTTTTATGCACTGCTGCAACAAATAGCACCTACAAGCAGCAAAAAAAGTGCTGAGGTACATCAAAGGCAGCTTGAACTATGGTTTGAAGTTCAGCAAAGCTGAAAGTTTGAAGTTAGTAGGCTTCACTGACAATGATTGGGCTGGTTCAAAAGATGACATGAAAAGCACCTCTGGTTATGCATTCACACTTGGCTCAGCTATGTTTTGCTGGTGCTCAAAGAAGCAGTCGATAGTGGCACAATCAACAGCAGAAGCTGAATATGTTGCTACTGCAAATGCTGTGAATCAATGTGTTTGGCTAAGAAAAATTCTAAACGATCTAAATTTGCATCAAGAAGCAGCAACAGAGATCTTTTGTGACAATAAGTCTGCTGTTGCAATTGCAAAGAACCCTGTCTTCCATGGTAGAACCAAGCATTTTAGCATCAAGCTGCATGTTGTGAGGGAGATGGAACAAGCTCGTGAAATTGAGCTGGTTCATTGCAATTCTGAAGATCAGATTGCTGATATTTTCACCAAGGCTCTCAATGCAACTAGGTTTGTTGAGCTAAAGAAGAAGTTATGAGTTAGCAGCATGGAGACTAAGGAAGAGTGTTAGAAGATGGTCATCCATGCAGCCCATGCAGCAGCAAACATTCCAAGTCTTTCAAGCCATGCTGAAGCTGTTATTTCATGTGGAAACTTTTGTCATTTTGTTTATTTTGTAATCACTTGTCCATGTAATGAAGTTTAGTTCATTTACAACTATGTTTAGCTAATATTTTATGTGACTTTGATGGTGATTGAGCTGATAATTCAGCTTGACCAAGTGTACAAGTTAAGTTTTATGAGTTTCATGTAACTTAGTGGGATTAGGTAAGTATTAGGTGCAATTATGTTTGACTTTGTTATTTTAATGCTTTCATATATGTAATAGTTGTATGACATCAAGTAATGTAATAAAATATCATTCAAAATTGCTTCAAAACCTCTCAACTTTCCTTTACATTTTCTTTCTCTTTTCATTTTCTTTCCCAATTTCTGCGTGTTTGCTTAGCAAGCATCAAGGCTTGCTGTCCAAGCTAACGCCAAACCATCTGCCCTCTTGCTCGATAGCTCCAACAGATGTTAAGAAACTCGGATGGGGTGGTAAGGGCATTGTTCTCGGGACCAGTTGCAGCAAAAGAATCCTTTGCGGCTGAGGTGGGCGCGGTGGTGAATTTTGGAGCGTGTCTTACATGTTCCTAATGGTGTGTAGTAAGCTGTTATGTGGTTGTATGGGGTTTTTTCTGCTGGAGTTGTTTTCTGTTTTGATGAATGCTTAACTGGTGGGGTTTTTGGGGTTCTTGTGGGTGTTTGCATTCTGTCTTTGAGGTTTGTATGTTGGCTTTTGTTGAGTTCTGGTTTTTGTAATGGGGTGAGGATCTCTGGTGTTGGGGGTTTAAATTGCTCTAGCAGTATGTTAGCATTTCTTGTAAATGCTGAAGAAATTTGTAATTCTTGACTGAGCGAAAAAAAAATATTTTGAAATTAAGTGACTAAAATATAAATTTACATAGAAAGAATCTATTCTTAGTAATATAAAATCAAATTGGTTTTATACACATAATTGTATATAATTAATATTTTAATACACAAAAATTCAAATCAATAGGATATCTCTGCAATTTATATAAATAAAATAAGAAACAAGACAACAAATTTATATATATATATATATATATATATATATATAAATCTGTTTAGATAATAAAGAACAATATAAATCTTTTAAAAATTATAATAAAATAATTTAATTTGACTCGATAAAACCTTTGACAAATACATGATATCCATGTTAAGCTGTGATTGCCATGCAAAATCGATCGCAATTTGCATGTAAACGATGAAGGTGATTGGGTTGTTTTCAGTCGGTATTCTTTACTTATTTTCACAATTATAGACTGATGTGATGTTTAATCAATTTAAAAGTTTATTAAAAATTAAAACCCTAAATTTATGCTATAAAAAATTATAAATTACAGTGAGTTTTTAAATTTTGTAAGTAAAATTTGAGGGTGAAGTGAAAATTTTTATTTAGAAATGGTGGAGATAATATTATAAAATTTTAGGGATAAAATTAAAAGTTTTGTATTAATTAAAAATGTTTAAATTAAATTATTAATTTTTAAAAAGGATTAAAATTAGTCGATTGAGTCTTAACTTGATTGGCATGAGTATTATTGTCAATGCGAGAAGATGTGAGTTCAAGTGGGTTGAAACGCATTATCCATTAGAACCTATAATGAGATTGTTAAAAAAAAAAACCTAAAATTGCCATTTCTCAAGAACAATCGCTAAGGGACCTGATACTACCACTTGGATCTGGAACCTACATGTCGATGCTCACGATTTTGATAGCCATACCAATGATTTGGAGGAGATCTCTCATAAAATATTTAGTGCCCATTTTAGCCAATTCTCCATCATCTTTCTTTGGCTGAGCGGCGTGTATTTCCACAGTGCTCGTTTTTCCAAATATGAAGCATGGTTCAGCAATCCAACTCACATTGAACCTAGTGCCCATGTGGTTTGGCCAATAGTGGGCCAAGAAATCTTGAATGGCGACATGCGTGGGGGTTTCCGAGGAA
This sequence comes from Gossypium stocksii, assembly GCA_020496765.1. Classification (NCBI taxonomy): domain Eukaryota; kingdom Viridiplantae; phylum Streptophyta; class Magnoliopsida; order Malvales; family Malvaceae; genus Gossypium; species Gossypium stocksii. The sequence continues at coordinate 102,588,347 of CM035631.1, forward strand.
TAGAAATAACCTCTAGTTTTTTTCAAATTTGGCGAGCATCTAGAATAACTAGTATTACAACTCTATTGTACCGCAATCGGTGCATTGGTCTTTGCGGCTTTAATGTTTTTTGCGTGTTGGTTCCATTATCACAAAGGGACCCCAATATTGGCTTGGTTCCAAGATGTAAAATCTATGTTGAATCACCATTTAGCAGATCTACTGGGGCTTGGGTCCCTTTCTTGGGCGGGACATCAAGTACATGTATCTTTACCGATAAACTAATTTATAGTTAACCTAATTTATTTTAATTATGTGGCGCATATTTAGATGTTATTATAATTTATCAAATGATAATAACTAATGTTAAATTCTACTATTAGTCTCTATGCTTATGAAAGCTATAGATTTAATCTTTATACTTTAATTTAGTTATTTTTAGTCCCTATGCTTTTAAATTTGAAAATTTTGGTATTCATTAACTGATAACTATTAAATTTATTAAATTAAAAATTAATTTAATGGATTAATGATTGTAATTTGCGTCAAAATAAAATTTTTAAAATTCAAAAAGTATTAAGATTTAGAACGATCCAGTTGGAGAATAAAAGTTAAATCTACAACTGTACACATAGTACAAGATTAGTAATTAAAGTTAACCAAATGAAATTAATTGCTACTGTTTGAGTTAAGACTAAAAATTTAAAATTTGAAAAGTATAGACACTAAAATTTATCAATTTAGTTAATTAGATAAAATTAAAAATAAAAAGAGGAGGGTACCCTTTGTTCCATTTATTATATAATTCAGTGACAACTTAAACAGAATATCAGTCAATTTTGTATATATATAATACCTTATATCTAAATAAGATTATTTTTAATCTTGAAAATGGTGTAATTTTTATCAGCTAAGCTGGTAAAAACATACACACATACATACATAAGTGGTTCAGTACTCGTTAACTTTAGAACAAACTTTGCGGATTTCTCCCATAGTTCCAGTCTTCACTTCAATGTTACTCATCTTCAACATGGATTTCCCAAACTCAACGTTGAAGCTTAATCCAAGCGACCCTCTAACCTCCAAGAAACGTTGCACAAATGTCTTGGTCAAATCGTCAGTCCATAATCTTTGATCGGATTCAAGTATTCCCTTGCCCTCCCTCAAGTTTGCAAAGAAAGAAGTGTCGAATCTATCAGCGCTGCCAGTGTCGAGTGCGATCTGCCGTGACCCGTCACGGTTCTGAGGGCAAAGTGCTTGAAGGTGGGAGACGAATGCGGGATTTATCGAAGGATCGGCTCCTGTTGAAGTGAAGTTGTAAAGCCTGTAGCTGAAGACTTCGCAGGCAGCGGTACCTATTGTGTGTGCTCCTAATAACAGATTAAATATTAGTAACCAAAATTGAGTATCTACGGTAGCGTTGGGTAAATCGAGCCTGATTGTAATAAAATGTTTACCAACAAGGGTGACAAGATCTCGAGTGTTGAGACCCTTTGCTGCAAATTTTTGCTTTAGCACATCTACGGTATCCTGGAAGCCTGGCATATTGCCATCAGTATCAGATGCTTTTGAAACTGTTCCATCTCTACGCCCTGTAGGAACTGCCCAACTAGTTCCCTTAGTCTGTAAAAGTGCCACGAATTCAAAACGACGACATTCTCACCGACTACCCAAAAGAATCGTAAAATATATATAATTACCAGAACTACGGAATCACGAGCAGCAAGGGCTAGAATATCGGCGCACGAAACAACTCCGGGGCATTCACATTCGAGTTGAAACTTGGCATCATCGATGACTTTGTATCCTTTCAAGAACTGGCTTGCCGGCGCGGTTTTCTCAGCATTAGGCCCATCGATAAGGATGGAAGCATCGCATCCTCGTACGAAGCAGTCATGGAAGTGCATACGGAGCAATCCCGGAGCTATAGTCGGATCCAACTTGAAATGAGATTCGACGGTCGACTTTACGATGGACTCAGCTCGAGGACATGTGCTCGAGTAGAACCCGACTCGAGTGCTATGGCCACTCACCGAGCTGGCAGCTATGGCTAGCAATAGGGTAAATAAGAAGACTGTTTGATTGAAACAATTGCCCTCCATTGTTATAAATTAAGCAAAGAAATAGAAGAATTAAGGGACAGTGTTCTAAACAAGCCTTGCGAATTGTGACTGTGGATTGGCGATTGTGAAAGCAGTATTTATAGGCATAAGAAAAAGGCAAAACCATATACATATACATATACATATATATATATCAACTTGCATGCATCATGCATGCTCTTTGTTTGATGCATGCTCCTTGTTTCTTACAATTAGAACAAAGTCATCGTCAACCAAATACTGTGCTACTAATTTTATTCATTAGTAAAGGCCTTGCTTTACAATATCTATACAACTATATATGAATGGAATATTAGATTTATAGGTTTTTTTTCAATAATATTAGATTTATAGTTATTTGGTATTAATTCAAGAGTATCGAAAATGAAGAAAAGGTTATCAAGGAGCTTGTGCGAATTGAAGATGATAGGTTTAATATGAATCTTGGAGGATGTCCAGGACAGCTTTCTTTAGCGATTTGTCTTGGGCTTTCATTGCTTAGGGTTAATACGAAGGCGTTTACCAATCTTTCTACTTAATAAAGGTAATAACGTAATTTAATAATATAAAAATATAAAAAGTTCAATAAGACTCGCAAATCGTTCGATTCAAGTATTATTAATTTTGATTTCGGCTTGAATGATAGTTTCAGCTGCTTGAGCTCGACCTTGACTTGATAATTACCGAACCGAGTTTAAATATTTTTGAGTCGCTTGTAAACACTAATATCTCATTTACATCCTTAATCTTCATGCCCTATCAATTTAAACTAGTTAGGAGGAACATTCAAATGTCGAAATTGAGACTAGAAAACAAATTCTAAGTTAAGAAGGATTAATATATGATAGTATTGATATATAATTCTATGTCATATAAAAAATATATGTAATTTTATACATTATTAGTGAATTATCCTTACAATAATGAGATAAGAAGAAGGATAAAAAAGTTTGAATTTGTGTCACCTAAATATTAGACAAAAACTTTTAACTACGTTTTAACCAAATTTCGACTATGATGTTACTTTATTAAAAATAAAATTAATTGGATTTAGTTTTATAATGCCACATCATTAGAAATCAAGTTAACTGAATTTAGTTTCTAATTGTTATTTGTAACAAATTTGAAGTAAATATAGATATTAATTTTCAAATATCCATTATTACTTTTGTAAATAACAAAAACTAATTCCGATAATTAGATAATGTGGTTAATTGATATAATTTTAGGATTTATTTTAATTAATTTGGATGTGAGTTTTGTTAATTTTATATTTTATTAGCCATTGTCTATGTAGATACAGTAACTGTCCAATGTGTGAGAAAACAAGTTGAAGTGTGGGTTGCATGGAACATTTGACAAAGATATTTGTTTAAAAGATGGATTAGAATTAAAGTAGATTTATCAGTGGGAGTAAGAAAAAATTTCTTAAATTTCTTTATTTTATACTTTGAATTTTTTTTTAGGGTTTGTTTTGTTTAGAATTAAAATAAAGGGAGGCGTGACTCGTGAGACTCCCATAATTTGAGGTTTAGGTTTTTTTTTTTTTTAAGGATAAATATTTAAATTACATATAATTTTGATTTAACTTGTAATGTTATTGATGAATTTCAGTTTTTTGCGATTATATAAATAAAATTTTGATTTTATTTAATTTTCACAAATCACTAATAATATTATTAAATTAGCATCATTTTACGTTGATATATTACATTCATAAACAATTATATTTATTTTCTTTAAATGTGTACAATTGAATTAAAATCAAATTTTTACGTATACATATGAAACACAATGTGTATGATTATACCATATCAAAATTTATATATTAAGTTATATATTAAATCAAAATTTATGTAAAATTTTAATATTTATCTTTTATTATTATTAATAACGCTTGAATTAGAGGGGGAGCCGCCCTGACCAATGGCCATTACTATTGTTTAGTTTTTTCTATTTTATTTTGATTAAAAATTTTCAATTATTTTGTTTTCTTGTTGTTTAAATTATGAGTAGATAAATTTTTATTCTACCTCTAAGTCGATAATTTATTTGGTATTTGAATTGTGAGTTTTTGAAATTATATTTATATTCTCCACTTTAATATTCATTAATTTTTTATTTAAGAGATAGACTAAGTCGTATTATAACTTCGTTTTAGCATCAAATAAAAAAGAAGGGGTCCTTGGTTCAATATTGATAGCATACAATTGGTGCATCAATATGATCAGTAATTGTGGTATTTGCCTTACCAAAAAATAAATTGATGTAAGCAATTAAATAAGTGGTTGGATCCGTCAAGAGAGTTAATGATCAAATTTAAACAACTCACGTTGTTGTAGCCATTGATTTGAGCTAAGTCTTTCTAGTTCGCAAAGCTGACAAGGAAATAAATTGTGGAAGCTAATTTCAGGGTTAATTCCTTGTTAAGAGTTAATTGCCAAGTTATTCACTTGTTAAGGGTTAATTGTCAGGTTATTCCCACAGTTAATTAACATATGGAAGGCTTGGTGGTTTGAGTTGTCCCTCAATCATTATAATTGACTTATTAATTGGAAGAAAAAATCTATTATTCAGGATCAGTTCAAAGCTAGAGACAAAATTACACCTAAAATTGAAGTTTCCGTCTTATTGATTTATTTAGATTTAATTTCATTATGCTTCTTTTTGTTGCATTTTATTTTTATTTAATTTCCATTTTTTATTTTATATTAAGATTTAATCATTGTTTTTCAAAATATCAGTGTTGTATCAATCAACTCTTTTTGTCAAGTTAGGCTTTGAATAATAATTTGAATATAATGTAAAACCATATTTAAAACACATGGATAAAATTGTAAACATGTATAAACCCTATCACATGAACAACATGAATATGACATGTTAAACAAATAGAAAGTAGTGTCAATTAAATTTAGGAGAGTTATTTCTTTTTTAACATGTAAAATCCAAGTGTCTACATCGTAGGTACACACATGTTTACAATTTAATCCACATATTTTGCATATGATTTACGTCAAATGTGAGCTAACATGTAGCACCTAAGTTAATGGCTTCTTTAATGGAATGATCAAATTAATATGATATTTAATACTTTGAAGACATTATGAAAATATTTCAAAATCTAAAAAGAAATTTAGAATCTAAACCCTAGTGGAAGAAAGCGAAGAGGGAAAGACAATCTTAAAATCTTTCTTGCATAAATGCATAAAACCTTTGGGGGTTAATATGCAAGTTTATGATTATACTAACTTATAATTTCCTAAAAGTTAAAGAGATTAAGGGTGGTTTGGATGAGCGATTGGGTGCAATGCGGTGCGTTTAGCCTAATTTTTGTCTCACGCTATAGTATCGCTATATTATTTAATCTCACCGCCATCGATGTTTTTACACTAACCGTAGCTAAACACACCGCTCATCCAAACTCACCCTAATAGAAAATTTTTCATTTTTTGAGTGCCAAGTCCACTGTCTTCATCCCTTATTGAAGCAATCACCGTCAAATTTGTTGAGACACTCTCCTCTAATGAATGGACTCTCTCTTTGGAATGATAGTCCATACAATATCGAAGGAGATCTTGAATTATTAATTACATGTCCTCGTTGTTATATTAATAATTCCGTAATAGTATTTTCTCCAAAAAACATAAATATTTCAAAAATACAAAACATATAGAATAAAAATAATTTATTACTAAGAAAGAAGTCTAAAAAAAAGTTTATAAATCACATTAGAACTGATCTCATGTCCAAATTCGAAGTTTTAAAAAAAGGTATTAAAACAAGAAGTACATAAAATGGGTTCAAATTGCATTGATAGATGATATTTGATGATGATGCGACACCTTCTATATAATATTTGATAGTTAGACTAATGGAAAGAATTGATTGACATAATATTAATATTTTGAGAATTTAATTAAAATATTCTAAAATTTAAATAATAGTTTGAATAACAATTAAGAGAATTTTCCTATTAAAAGGACAATGACATATAATTTAAAAAATCTCATTCACAACATTTGGTTTTTTTAGTGATAAAAATAAAAGTGATTAAAATAAAAGTGTAGACATAATATGGCGTGTATAGCTAATCGCCTTTAAAGATTTAACAATTGGATGACTAAAATGAAAGCGTCTTAAAAGTTGAGTGATGAAATTGTAAAGATTTCATTTTAGGTAATCAAAATGAAACCATCTAAAAATTGAGCAACCAACTAGAAAATCTACCCATAAATTTAAGCCCCTCTTTTTTTACATCCAAATTTTTTTTTGAAAAAAAACTAATACCATAAAGAGTTAATCTATGTTAGACAGCTAGACTTATCACTATCAAGAATATCAATTAACTCCAAAAGAGTTGTTAGAATTTGTATCCTTCCAAATCAATCGAAATCATCTTAGAAATTCGATCAACAGTATGATTAGTTTCTTTAGGAATGTGTCTTAGCACCCAATGATTTTTTAAACATAAATTTAATTAATTCATTTATTAGTCAACAAAATAAAAATATGACTCATAAAATAGATTAACCTAAAAACAACAACAATTAATTACTATTTATTTTAGTTAATTGTTAATTTGGGCTGCTTTTTGGTTGGAATGTTAATTTGGGCCATAAAAATCTAAACAAACTGAATTGGAGAATCGGCCCATTTTCTTGTAACCTGATCATATCTTTTCCTATCAAATTCTCCATTATTTTCAATCTCCCATTTCTCTGCAATTTCACGTTTTGGAAACAGCTGCCCTGCAATGGCTGCACCCAGCTGCGGTAAGAGCTTTTTATTTATTTCTTTATCTCTGATCTACTGTTGCTTTATTTGATTTTATACTACATACGGAGTGTTTGCTTGTAAATCAGTATTGGGTCTTTAGAAATTTAGCTTTATTATGTAGTAGTAAACAAATGGGGTTTAGTCTTTTTACTCAGTTTCTGAGAAATTTTGTTTAATAGCTTTCTTGAGGATCCTATGATTTAAGAACCGGAGATTCTTCATCTTTTGGGTACATTGATACAAGGTTAAAATACGGTATAGGTTCTGTACTTTTCATAAAATTGAAAATTAGTCCTTATACTTTCTTTTCAGATTTCAAAATTTAGGTCCAATTGTTAACACTGTTATTTTTTTTGGTTAATGGTTGAACTTGAATTTGAAATCTGAAAAGTAGAGGAATTAAATTCTAAATTTGCAGAGAGTACAGAGACCTGTGGTATATTATAACCTTGATACAAATTTCTATTGATAATGAGTATGCCTGTGTATATATATTGAGGTTTATTTTGTTGGTTGTTTTACATGAAATTACACTTCTGAAAATAATAGCAAAAATAACCCAAAACAAGTAACCATGTCATTTTACTGAAAGTTATTTCACTAGAAAAGTTTTGTTCAAATCCGCTCGTGTTTCGAACATTTTGTGTTAAGAGCAACTGGTATTCAATTTTGTTTATGTTCAAACTCCCGTTGTTTAGTAGAATAACTCATGTTTGGAACAACTCGTGTTTAGAACACTCTTTGTCAAGGATATCTCCTTCACGCTATGTGTCATTCGCGTAAATGCACCATACCAAAAAATCTTCTATAGAAGACATTTATTAGCGCTTCCTCTCTTCATCAAAGAATCTTCTACATAGTACACGATGATGCATGATCAACTCCTAGTGTAGGAGTACATTTGCTGTTTTATAATAACATAGCTCTATTTCCTTGTGTATATCATGCCTATATATTCAACTTTTTAAAAGATTACATAGCTCTATTTCCTTGTGTATATCATGCCTATATATTCGACTTTTTAAAAGATTGTCTATGTGTTTGGACCTTTTTAGACGGTCATATCTCTATACTTGTATCCATATATTTGTCATACATGAATACTTCAAACAATATAAAAAGCTCGAACAACTTTCTTTAAGCACATTTGGGGCAAAAACAATGAAATTCAATGCCCCATTGTTGTTTAGGGTGGAAAAACCAAAATGAGTGACTAATTTATGAACCAATAGTTGCTTGTTATCTTTTTAGCCCCTGAAGCATAATAGCTAATAGAAAATGATACGAAACAGAGACAACTGGAACTGGGATACCAACAGGAGATAAACTCATATTGAGGGGCTTGAAATTTCATGGTTTCCATGGGGTAAAGTCTGAAGAAAAAAAACTGGGTCAGAAGTTCTTGGTTGATGTAGATGCCTGGATGGATCTTCGGAGTGCCGGTAAATCCGACCTCTTATCCGATACCATTAGCTACACCGATATTTACCGGTGAGTAATCGAAGATGTTTAAAAACATTGCATGAACCTTTTAGCTTATGTTTTGGTTTGATAATTTGATTTTTGGCTACTTACATAATAGTATAGTGAAGGAAGTTGTGGAAGGGCAATCTCGTGATCTTTTGGAATCAGTGGCTCAAATGATTGCATCAAAAATCTTTACAAATCACTCTCAAATATCGGCTGTTAGAGTGAAAGTTGGTAAGCCTCATGTTGCTGTTCACGGTTCTCTTGACTACCTTGGCGTTGAGATTATAAGATATAGAAGCATTGATGCTTCTAATTGACCGTCATATATGTATATATAGACACACATGCATGTATGTATGCTTGCACATATGTATGTATGAATGAGGGTATGTACGAATGTATCGTCTTCATCAATGCCTGGTATGGTCTAGCCCGGCTCTCGGGTTTTTCGGTCACTAGATCTTGACAATTGGTGTATTTGTATATTTTTTTTATATTATAAAGTTTGATGTGCTAATAATTTTGTGTTGTGGATTTTTTCCGTATTGTCATTTTTTTCACGTCTTGATTGAACATGTTTGCCATCTCTATCAGTCACTCGGTAGTAAACTATAATGAGTTTGATTGGGTTCGGGTCGATGTAAAATTTTAAGCTCATTATCTAACTCCAATCTAGCATGGTTCAGAAAATGGTTTTAAATTTTTACTCAAACCCAGTCCAAATTCAAAATACTAAATCCGAACATGACTCGATTTGCCTGTATTAAATTTTTAAATAAAAGTTATACAATATCTAAATAATAAAAAAAAATAATAGTAATATAATAACGAGTGGTAGTAAAACAGCAGCAAAATGGTAGCAAAACAGTATATTTGGGCTGGGTCGGGCTAAGCTCGGCTAAAAATTCTACACGAGACTCAACTCATTTAAAAAATGGGTCTTATTTTTTATTCAAACCTATTTTTTGGATTTATATTTTTGTCCAAACTCTCTTACATTTCAAGTTAACTTTCAAATTTAGATAAATGACCTAACCATTATGGGTTTTACTCACTAACCTTCCCACGAAAAACATCACAAGTGAACCTAAGGGTTAAGGATCAAGGATATACTTGTCAAATGTGTTGTAAAGGAACCCGATTAGATTAAGTGGCGAAAGAAATGGGCTATGAGTTTAAAGTCCTTAGATGCAGCTTTTTATACAATGTTATAAGAATTCAATTGAATCGATTAAATTATTTATTTTAATTTTAATTTAATTCAATAATAATTAAGTGAAAATTTTATAAAAATTATAAACAATATTATAGGAAAATCATAACTAGTAGAATTAAGTTCCTCAAAAAGAAAAAGAAAATGTATAAGAAATAATTGTGCAATTTAATCTATTTTTTATCTAAAATGATGATATAACATCTCACGTCAGTTTGTTGTTACATTATTAATAAAAGTTAATAGTTCAATGATTAAGATGTAATATTAGTAATCATATTGTAACTTTTAATAATGTTAGTTATTATATTCTAAATTTTTAAAATTTAGTATTCAAAATATAATTTAAACCATATATAAGAGATTAAATTTGGAATTTACCCATTTTTAAAACAGCAATTTTGAATATGATTTGGGAGAAAAATTGTAATAAATATAAAAGGTAAAAAAGCATTGCAGGCGCAAAAGAAATCCTTATACTATTGAACAAGAAAGAGGACAATGAGCCTATCTCTCCTTCAAGGCTATTCTTCAGCCGAAGATGAAGAACCGGCTGAGCCCGACCATATTCATTATGGCGACTCTTCCGGCGACGACGACGACTACGGCGGCGGCGGCGGTATTAAAAACCATTCCGCCGCTCCCAAGCGATATGACTCCTCCGTCTTTGATTTCCCCGATCCCTCCCGTAAATCCGATCTTCCTTCTGCATTCGACGCTTTTTCGCAGGTATAAAACTTATTTTTTTGGGCCCGTAATCTCTTGGCAAATAAAACCTTTGCTAATAATGTGTAGGAAAATTTTGAATTTTGAAGAAAAAGTAAGATCGAGATTTTTGTGAAATAAAATCAAAAGCTTTTTTAGTTATAGTATTTCGTTCTCACCAACTGAAATTAGGTTTAAAATGCTCTTCTTTTTTTTTCCTTTTCTATGTTACTGAAGTGGTGAAATTGATGGTGATGGAATTAGGGTTTTTCTAATTTTGTTAGTTTACTTGTTCTCTTGTTGGTTTCTGGAGGTTTCAGGGCCACCAGAGTTTTTAAACCATGCGGTTGAGGAACCGATTTCAGCAGGTGATGCTGCCCAACAGCAAGGAAGGCGCAGTGACCGGAAGGATTTCAAAGATAAGAAGGATATGCCTTCTGGTATTTTTCAATCTATTCCCCTTTTCAAAGTTTATTTACAAACCTCTACTTAAGATATGGGCTCAAATGGTTTACAATTATTGTGTTTATTTTGTCAACTGAGGGCTTTTTGAACTTTAATTGATTATGATATATATTTTAATTAAAAATGGTGGAAAAGGCTGTTTGTAACAAGTTAGAACCTTGAGAGTAGAAGAGCAAAGTTTCCTATTAGATCTTTCTCCTTTGGTGCCTGTGGTTGGCTTCAGGATTTTGATTAATTGAAATGTTCGACTAAAGTTGATGCTACATTTTGACAGTTCTGGCGTGGAACAAGGTCGATGGATTAATTTGTTGGGTTTTCCAATGCTCAATTCTGTTCGTTGGCCTCTACTGTAGATATTACTTTTCGTTCTTGTAACTTTAAGTGATGCTTCTTTAAGAAATTTGAAGTTCAAACCATACTCTTCTCTAGGCTATAGTGTTGAAGGCACTTTGCATCTGGTTGTTCATTTGTCTTCAAAATTTTACATTTAAGATTCCGTTGCCGTCGTCATATGTTGATTGGTATTAAAGGGTTAATCAACCTATCTCTAACCTAATTATCATTTCCGTTGCCATTGTTTAAAGGTGCTGTGGTAGAAGCAAAAGCTCAGCTTGTTGGAATCCATGAGCGAGTAAGAAGTGATATCGAGGGTAGCAAGCCTCCTGCTTCAGGAGTTCCCAGCACCAAACAGGATGGAGCAAAGAGGGTCGCATCTGCAACAAATCCAAATGCAGAAGATGCTGCAGAGCTCTTGAGGTACATCGTAATTGTTTGCAGCATAAATCCAGACTGGTCTTTTACTGTTGTTTTCTTTCTTGTACCCTGCATTGAGCAGTAGTTTATTTAGGCTCGAGTCTAACATGAGATGCACTGGTAAAGAGTTTTTTTTATATAAATTTTGTCGGCATTTCATCTTAGCTTATCATTGTTGTGTTTATAGGATGTGCCTGCAATGTGGAATACCAAAGACATACTCCAGTGCTAGAGGAATGGTCTGTCCGGTGTGTGGAGATCGTCCTCTTGCAGATGCTGATAAAGACTCCAAGAAAAAGGGGTCAACTATCAAAGACAAAGAGAAAAGTAAGAGAATGAAGGGTCAGTCATCTCATGCAACCTGGAAGAGTGAAACAGAGATGCATCTCAGGCAACAATTTGACTAGTTGGATTTTCCGGAAGATGTTGGTGTTTTAGAGTTTACCGGATTATGCAGCCGATATAGTTCATGAACACCATCAGTTGTTAGGGAACGTTGAATTCGTCGATGAATTGTGTTGTAGGTATATTGAGCTTTGTACCGAAATGTGATGTACCATAGCTAACTTGTTTTGTTTAAATTATGTACTGTGTTTTACTTGTTTTTCGCAGTTGAGCTGAGATCTAACAATGTTTCGACCAGGGCTTTGGTTCTTTCTATAGTGGTTTTGGTCGGGTTGTTGCTTAATGTTTTGGTCAGCTTTTTCTTGGTGGTTTTTTTATATGTTTTCAACAACTTTGTGCCTTGCGAGTCGAAGTGGAGTACAGGCGCTTAATATATTTATTTTTTAACAATCTTGTAATAGATTTATATATATATATATATATATAAATTTTTACACAATACTTAGAATTACTTATAATTTTACTAATAGTAATTTTCGTGCCAATAGAATTAAATATTAATTGACTATAGAGCTTAATATTAAATCTAAGATTTTGTATAATAGAATTAAGACTTAACTGACAACAAAGCTTTTCTTATATACAAAAATTAAATCTCTGTTTTTTAAGTTAATGATTATTAAATTTAAGTATGTATTGAAATTGATGAATTGGTTTGCTTACTTTTAAATGGCTTAGCTACATTGAGGTATGATTGTGTATTTAAGTGGTGGCAATAATTATATTACTGTTTTGCCCTATGATTATGGGGTTATTTTATCATTATTTTTTTGTTTCAAAAGTATTTTTTAATCCTAAAAGCAGTACAAAATACTTGGTAAAGTGCTTTCAAAATGTTTTTTCACTCAAATGCCGGAAAATTATGCATTTTTAGCTTTTGATTTTGAAGTAAAATTATCAAAATATTTTTATATTAAATTTTTTTATAATTTTAAAAATATTCAATGTATCATTAATTTTATAAATAATTTAATAATTTATATTAATCATTCAAGAGGTATTTAAATTTTTTATTTGATGTAAAATTTTATTAAATTATTTAAATATAATATAAATTATTTATTTTTAACTTTTTAATAGAACATCTAAAATAGATATTTTAACTTTCCACCTTCAATTCAAGTGGTGAAAGACATACACTAATCTGATCAATTTTATTCTCTATTCTTATTTACCTATTTTCTTGCCTTTTAAGGCACCAAAGTGCATCATCGATAAAAATCGATCATATACTGCAATGCTTCTGATGGGGACATAGTTTGGATCAATGGAAATTGCATGTGTGTAGTTGGGACACGTCTCATATGGAGGCCTTCGTTTCAGAAATACAGAGATCCTGAATAATGCACCTGTTAGCCAAACAAGCTTGGCCAATGTTCACAGGGCCTACAAGTTTAGCCCAACGAGTACGGTCGACACCACCACTTTTACAATGTGGAGAAGTAATCAGCCTTCAGTGGAGTAACATTTAATTGAGCAACACCAGCCTGTAATGGAGGATATTCAAATGCTTCAAAGAGAAATAGGCATCCACTGCATCAACAATCGACATTGGCTATAGAACAGGGTCAACTCAATGGCAGCTAAAAATAGGATCTTTTCATTGGCACCAAAGAAAAAAAAAAATTTACCACAATTTTTTTACAGCAATTCTAGATACTTAAAATTAACAAATCACTTCTTTTTTTACCATATTTTGCTATAGTATTTTTACTAATAACACTTTTCAAGCCACAACATCAAAGAATTTGTCCTACCTACATTTAAATTGTTTTCGGGTATATTACATAAATAATCACCCAATTTTTAAAAACTTTTTTTTAAATTACCTAATTTTAAAAAGTTACAAAATAATCACTTGACTCATTTTTTTTTTTTAAGTCCTTAATAATTAGTTGACGTGGCTATAAATTGATAACTTGTTTTTTTAACATATATTTTTAATACACAACATTTCCATTTCATATAATAATTAAAAAAATTAACCCAAATACAAAAACACCCAATTCAAGCCATAACTCCTTCCCAACTTATAAATAGGAAAATAATGTGTATTAGTGTATTCAAACCCCAGTCATCTTACCCATACCAATCAAGCTAAAACTCAAGGTGAGTTTGGATAGATGGTGCGCTTACCTGCAGTTAGTGTAAAAATAGCGGTGACGGTGAGATTAGATATTGTAGCGACATTGTAGCGTAAGACAAAAAGTAGGCTAAACGCACCGCACCGCACCACACTCAATCGCCCATCCAAACTCACCCTCAATCGACATTGGGTATTTTCTTTTTAATTACTATATCATATGTAAATGATGTGTACTAAAAACAAATATTAAAATAATAAGTAATTAATTTAACAGCTAAATCAGTCAACTGTTAAGTATTTAACTATTTTAGATTTTTAAAAAAATAAAAAGATAAATTATATGATTATTTTATAACTTTAAAATCAATTGACCTAATAATAAAGTTTGTAATAATGGAGTGATTTACGCTTTATTTTATTAATAACCAAACGGATACACTCTTTCAAACGAAACACCATTTTCATTAAAAAGAAAAATTACATATCTCGTCAATGATTAAATATCGTTTTTGTTTATATTATTTAACAAATAAATTTTACCTTTATATCAAACATTTTCTTAGACATCGAAGACAATGAATACAACACGAAATATAATTACTAAATTTAAAAATATATATTTTGTATAGAAAAGAATCCACTTATATTAGTTCGAATCTATTTAAGCCTAGTGATTTTTTTTTTATATAAAAATGATGAACATACTTTGATATTGTCATTACTGAAAACAATTTTTTTTATTTTTATTTACCAAACATTCTTTTCAATTTTAAAAAAATTAAAAATATATAAAATATTTTTAAATAGTGAATGAAGCCTATATCGCATGAAAGATTTAGCAATAGTTTTTTTTTTTAAATAAATTATAAAACTTAAATATATTTAATTTTATATTTTTAAATTAAATTTGTGTATTTATATACTAATTCAATTAAACACATTATATAAAATAAAATATCTTAAAGCTTCGAATTGGGTTTTATAAAATTAAGATTTGAGTTTTAAAATAAAATTGTTAAAATTTGAAAATTGAAAAATCTATTAATATTTTTTACTGAAAATCTTTTCGTAGTCTTTGATTTCTCATCTTAATGCCGTTGAATGAGTTATAAAACTTGAGTCTTTGGAAACGGGTAATTATGGATTAATAGTTTGGACTTTTCCATAGAATTGCTAGGATTTTGAGTGGAAATATGACAAATATTGAGATTTTTTTTTTAAATCACAAAATCTTACTAGAAATATCCATTTACAAAATATCTTGGATATGTAATAAAAAATCGTGTGATAAAGTAATATATTGTAATTCGTATTACATAATATATTACATGTTATGTAATAAAAATAATATCAAATAATATATAAAAGATATTCGATTCATCGAATATTACATTAGTAATGTTGTATTTTGATATGAGATTATAATCTTTAAATTTTCAACATTGTGAATTATATAATGTCAAGATATCATAATATAAGATTTAATATCATTACGACCTCTTTATTAGGCTATCTCAGATCCTAAATGACAAAATCATTTTTTGTCTTCATACTACTTCACTGTTTATTAAGGATTTTTTTTTAAATGTTTGTTGAGTGCTTTAGGAAAAATGAGTTCTTTTATACGAATTTTGAATTTTAATGTTGGGCAAAATCACAAACTTGAATCTATTTGACTAATTCTTTTATGAAATTATTTTATTAATCCTACGTGCCAAATCATTATTTGAGATTCAAATTTAGCAATTGTTTTCATTTTTTTTTTGTTAAGTTAATTTCTAAACTCAAAATTATTTTCATATTGAAGCTTGAACTTGACGATTATTCTCAAATTAGGGCCAGAACAATTCAAGGACTAACTTAGACAAAAAAAAAAATCACATCCTAATGTAAAGATAGTTCTCAAGTTCAAGACTTGAACAAAAAAATTTCAAATTCTCATATTGAAACAATTACCGGTTCACACCCTGGCTTAGGAATACTTACCACATTCAACCTTAGAAAATGATTCAACCCTTAATCTTAGTTACTAATTTACTTTATATGGTGGTTTTAATTTTTAAAAATAAAATTCTCTTATTTATCTTAAATAAAATTATAATAACTTGCATTACCAAATAAACTCAAATTACCACAAACATTACCAATTTAAAAAAAAATCTAAATAATATGAACATTATTATCAATGCAGAAAAACATAAATTTAAGTACTATAAAACGCATTATTTTCTTATTCATGAGTTGAGAAAAA
Source organism: Gossypium stocksii (assembly GCA_020496765.1). Classification (NCBI taxonomy): domain Eukaryota; kingdom Viridiplantae; phylum Streptophyta; class Magnoliopsida; order Malvales; family Malvaceae; genus Gossypium; species Gossypium stocksii. The sequence goes on from CM035631.1 coordinate 102,604,558, forward strand.
GCTATGAATAACTTTAATCATTATCTCAAAAAGACATAAGCAAAACTAAAATGAAATTGTAAAAAAAAAAAAACAGAATTTCTAAACTTATTGGGTATCCCAAACTATATTGACTTTGAAGTTTATATTATGAGTTTCGCTTATCTTTTAATATTAAAGGTAAACCAAATTCTTTAAAATAAATAATTATAAATTATATAAATAAACAAAATTGTTGTTAAATTGAAAGTTCATACAAGGTGTAATAAAAAAATTATCAATTCAATATAATTTCATGAAAGCCTAAGACTAAAAAATGTTGGTGAACTTATAAAAACAAAAATTTTATATCAAAGACAATTTAATAAAATCTACTTTTTAAATAATTTTAAATCCCATCAACCAAACAAATGAAGAACACATTTCAACCAAATAAATTAAATAAAATAATATTATATTCCACTCGTAGTTTTTCATTCCCGAAATTCTATTACAAAACATAGCCTAAGCTTCGGCAAATCAGACGCACCAATATTGTAACAATTTTGATTATCTTTCTTAAGAGGAAGTGTTATTTTGGCAACTACTTTTTCTTTGGAGTATAAATTCCATACCATGATGTAATTTATAAAGGCTAAACTAAAAAAAAAGCTGTAAACCTTATCATTTAATTTAGGTAAAACCTCATACTTTTTGTACATCTAACTAAGCCCTTTTATCTTTTTAACTTTCTTTCTAATAAGTACTTTAACTTATACCTAAATAAGCTCCTACAAATTATAAAAAAAAGAACATAGCTTATTCAGGTCTAAATACATATGCATATACATATACAAGAACTTGTTTAAATAAAGCAGTATAACTTATGGGGCTTTTTTAATATTATAGCCTATATAGTATAGCTTCATGTATAATCTTTCTTTTATATAATTCTTAAACCATAAACTCTCCCAATCCTTAAAGTGGAAGCTATTACATGATTTTTAAACTTACATCTTTCAAGATGTTACAACAGCAACGATGCCAATGAAGATCAAACTTAGTTGGCTATTTGTAATCTTAAAAGGGGAAATTTATTATAATAAAAGAAAAAAAATGAGAGAGAGAGAGAGAGAACGAGTAAATCCGGAAGATTAGTGACAAGAAGGCTGATTTGTGAAAAAGCAAACCGGAAGTAGCTTATCAAAAACCGTTACAAGGATTTAATAACAACACAGACTAGCAAAAGACCATGGGGTGTCTAAGATATAAAAAAAAGGGTCTAAAACAGGGAAGGAACCTGCATCTTATGTGTTGGCTGGACTCACAACGACCACCATTGTACATTATCATAAACAAATAGATTAAATTTTACAAAGATATTAATAAATTCCAAGTTACCTGCTGTTGCTGTTTGTTGGCACTTTTTTATCTGAACCGGCATCAGTTTCTTCGTGGCTAATGTGTTTTTCAGGCATCATCAGAGGTGGATTCGTGATAGAGCCATGAATCTGTCATCCAAATCCATTAAAATCATGAACTTTCTTCGAGTACATAGAAAGAACAACCATACCCAATAAAGGAATGCTTACCTTGCCATGAGACTTCAACAATGCAGTATCAGTAACTGGCCTTTGAGATGGATCTGAAGGCCTGTGAAATAGTAGGTGTGCTATGGATCTATCTATAGGGTTTGTGTCAGTTTCCATATCCATAAACCCAGTGCACCTGGATATACCAAAACTTAGAATTAAGAATTGTTTGGAAGATCGAGTTATCTAAGAACAAAGATAAAAGAAAGGAAAAGCAAAGTTAAATAGTCTTGGAACAGCCAAGCAGATTCTTACCAAGTTTGCCTCTATAAGTTTCTTTCTTCATAAAATTTCATGTAAATGAACCAGAGAGCTTCCAGCAATATGTTCAAGATTGAAATTTTCTATTAGATCCTAACTAAACCGATTAGGTTCCCAGGTTCAATTCTTTACCAGTGCCTTTTTAACCGGGAGGTCAGTAGTTCAAATTTCAAATTATGGGTGCCTTCACACAAGATAATTGGATTATCTATGGTCTCCAGGAAGCCAAAAGCATTGAAATACTAAAATCATTTCTACCTGCTATAGTTTAACTAGCAGTGACGATGATAAGTGCTAAGAAATCCTTCAAGTAATGAACACATACCTGTTTGTTTCTTCGGATGCTGATGAACCACTTCCATCATTACCATCACTGATGCCACTTTTTGTTTTTGTGCAATTATGCCTCTGTTCGGCACTCCTAGCCAAACGATACAGACTATCCCGTATGCACAGCTTTGTCCTGATATCCAGCTGAATATTCACAGAGTTTTAACTTAATCAATTACCATTTTTATGGATTACCAAAGAGAACACGCACATGCACAACATGAAAACACATGCAACTTGCACATAGAAAACCTTTCCATCTACTACACCTTTTCCATGACTTGTTGAAGCTGCTGAAAACTAGTTGCTTCTAGCGAGACTTCATCAAAAGGAGAAACTACACAAGAGCTCTCCCTTACATTTGAAGAATCTAGTTCTGCTGGATTTCCTACACTAATTCCTTCAACTTCACTATGACCTTCATCCTGTTCAGACTGACAAACCTGCTTTTGAATAGTAACTGGATCACAGAATGCCATCCGAGTATCAGTTTTTGCTTGTTTGACATTCCTGTTAAGTGGGATTTGTGTATCTTGTTGGCGATGTAGCTTTCCCCTCTTCTCATTTGTTATAATAGCAGGAGCCTCAAACAAAGGACCATGAGAACTCTCTATCGAATGTACCTGATTTGATGCATAAAATGACTCGTTTTTTGAAGATGATTGGCAATTATTTTCAGATTTGGCACTAGACACAGTTGGACAGCTTGAAACTTGATCCAAAGAATCACTATAGCTGCGATGCATATAAGGAATATTTGTCTGTCTGTAATTCACAGAATCAGGTCCAATGTTTAGTTTGCTCCGCTGAACATCCAAGGAGGAGAAGAGTTGACAGGATGAATCGCTAAAGGGGTGCTTTGCATCCGCAAAGTGCTTGATGTTACCATATTGGGTAAAAGAACCACCATTTTCCAGATGTTGATCTTTTTGTTCTCCTGATGCTCTATGTTGCTTTGAATGCTTTTCTTGTGGATTGATCTGTAATTTGGCAATGCAATAAAACAACATAATTAAAAGTCCACATGGCAACAATACGTTAAGGAAAAATTATAACAATGATCCTTTCATTCTGAACCAGCCAAAGAGTGGATCACGTTGATTGTTATCCAAATCACATAGAACATGCACTACAAAAACAAAGTAATTCATGATGATAGAATTAAACGTTTCCCTTTGAAGTGCCACAATAGTTATATTTCTACTCCTGAGCTTAATTTATTCTAGCATTAAATTCATATTCAGAAAGGAAGAAGTGCCTAAAACACTTTTGAAGGATGACAACTTCTAGGTGCTATAGACAAGATAACTAAATATTCTAAAACAAAATGTGAAATTCAAAAGATCAGGAAGAAAGCAATCATATAGAAACAAGAAAAATTTTTCTAACCTGCTCACTGGGCGTCAACCCATCCTTACTTTCAGATTCTTTATTGGGTACATGCACAAAAGACAAGTGAGCAAGACCAGCATTATCACTGCTCATATTTACATAAGTTATTTTTTCATTTAGAAATTCACTTTTCTTGATGGAGTCAACAGTTGCCAGACCTGCACTTGCTGACCTAGAAGTTGGGCACTCTTGTAAGCCATTCAGTTTAGCATCAACCTTCAATGCACCTTGAGATCCTTCTGCCACTTGTGAAGATGAAAACCAGCACATATCGTCTTCATTACTGAGACTCCCCAACCCAAATGTTGAATCACAACTTCTGCAAGAAAAATATGAAAGGTTGAGAAAGTATTAGTAGTATTTTGTAAACCTACACATATTCAATCATCCATACAGGGCGCATGTACATACACGTGGGTAGTTATGAATTTACAAATGTAGATATTCAAATTATACTCAAACCGGAAGGTCCTACTGAAGCTACGTGTCACATTTTATATGGTAAAGCATAGCATGAAAAATGATTAATGATGGGGTTTCAAGAACTACCTGAACATCCTGTCAACATCCTCAAAATTCCCAATGTCTCCCCAACCATAAAATAAAAGATCACTATTTTCTTTGTCCACGTGATTATTATTAAAAAACCTAAGATCATCATCAGCTGCAGTTATGTGATTTAGTGGAAAATGGTAATCATTATTGTCCTCTGGAGCACACTTGTCAACCAAGATAGGATCATCGGCACATAAGTCACTTCCAACTGAATCTATATTTCCAGTTTCAAGACCATGGCTGGACATCCTGGGATCATCAGAAGCCATGCTTGTTCCATCTTTGAGTAAGTCATTATCACCTGAAGTGGGAAACACGCTATCATGAATGCGAGACCACGGATCCTTTTCTAACATTCTGTTCCTGGTCAAAATATGTAAGCCTTTCTCCTTCTCCCTCAAAATACCAAATTTCTTCCTACTATCAGCATCACTAGTAACTCCAAGCACTTCATATCGAGGTTTTTTTCTACCTCCATATTCATCAGCAGTATGAGGCACTATATGATCATCGGTAGCACCAAAATCATCCCAAATATTATCTTCAAGCTGTAACATCAATTATACAAGTTTAGTAATAATCATTCTTCACCAAAGGAAGTTCAAAATAAATTAGAGGGGTGATAGGTTTTCCATCCCTTAGCTAGCACAACACAATTCTTAAAATAGTAATACAACCAAAAACATTAAAGTAGCTAAGGAGGCTCAAGATGAATCTGAAAAGCAATACTTCAAAAGAAAAGCCATCCAATTATGATCCCATGAGCATAAACCCCGCGTAGTTCTGATAAAGCAATCTTGTGCTTAGCTCTTGCACATTTCAACCACAACATTTTTACCATAGCACTAAATAATCGCCTTTTTTGCACCCAAAATTGACAATATATAAAAAAAATATTAAGTTAGCATAACAAGTCCTTAAGGTGAATAAACTCTTATTCAGAACAGCCCACCAAGAAGAAGACGGGAATAGTTATTTGGTGCAATGATAATACTCTCCTAACATAAAATATAAAGAAGATACTAGGCTCCTGCTGACAAGCTTGGATTAAATCATTCAAAAACGATTTAAACTAAAAGAACAAAAATGAGTTTGGGAGTAAAATGACACTCATCAGATTGTCCAATCTCCGACGAAAAGAGCAAGATTCAACAATCATTAAATATGACTTAGACCTAGCCAGATCCAAAAGATAATTTGGAAATTGAACCCTAGTAACCTAATTATCAACAAAATCAAACAGGCTACAGCAAACCTGAAAATAAAGGAACTAAAAATCTTCAAATTGAAGTACTTAAGATCCTTTGTTCATAAAAATCTATCACGCCCTCTAATTTTCAATAACTCCATCCACTAATATCAAAATAGAAGAGGCGGTAATCCACAGTATCAAACTTTTAAGGTCTGTTGACATATAAAATCCAGTAAACAACTGAAAATGAAACCAGAACTCAAGCTGAAAATATTGCATCCACAAGCTTTATTGAAATTGAAGCATTTCACCACTAGAAAATGAAAGTAAATGAATAAACTTAAAAGGTATACTAAGAAATTTACCTCATACATGTACAAGTCAGACATGCCTTCCAGATCCTTAACCACCAGTAAACAAAAATCCAATATTTTGATTAGATGTCATGTCGATGGAAGACTATTTGTGCCTAGTTTAGCTTTCTGAAACACAAAACATAATAATCACAATAAATTAGAAAAAAAAATCATTCAGCAGAAATATAGTTTCAAATTTGCGTAACATGATCAAGTTTAAAACCTAAAAGCTGTGAATCACATCAATCAATAACTAAATTACTTTTCAGCATTAAAGCACCAAACCGCATCCATAAACTTTTTCAGCAGTAAATACACAGTAATCTAACATTCATATCCGTTATTTTATAGCGTAAATCTATTTCCTTACCATTTTTTCTAGTCAATAAAAGGTAGAAGAATTTAGAAGAAAATACATTAACAGCAAAAAGTAATATTAGTAAGCGCAAATTTGCATCAAATTTAGATTGACTTTTACTACTTTGTTTCTTTTCTTCAATCTCAATTTTTTTTAAAATATCTAAAATTCCGTTTCATTTCCAGCAGTTTCTCAGCAACCAAACGAAAAAAAAAAAAAAGAAATCAACAATCAAGACAAAAATCCAAGGAAATAACCTAAAAAAATAAGTTTCAACAACAAAAAAATGAAAACGAAAAAAAAAATATCGTAACAAAGTCTCACCTGAAACAGACGATTTTCACCGGAAAATCAAATACTCCAAACTCCAAAGAAGGAAAAAAAAAAAACTGATTTTCTTCCACTAAAAGGGCAAAAACTTCACTAAAACAAAAGCTTCGAAATTCACAGAGTACAAAGTTTTATTCACACGGTCAACTGCACGAACTTTTTTACCCTAAATTTAAACTAAGAGATTCCTGGGAAGTTCTAGAGAACAAAGAGAGCACTCGATTTAAATTTTTTTTTTCTTTGAACAGGGATTAAAGAATATTTTATTATTAATTATATTTCTCGAAAGGTTAAAAAACCTAAAGGGAGATGACTGTAAGGTTGACACGTGGCGAGGAGATCAATACAACGCGGGTAGATATCAGAATTCGTGGATGAGAGTAGGGCGATGAGATCCGATCAGTTTCCGTGAGCTGATTGGTCCACGTTGGTTTTGGCTTCCATAATTTTGACACGTGTCCCGGGACCACCTTGGCGAGGAGAATTTTCAAATGTGGCGTTCACGTGGTTTAGCATTGCTTTGATAGTTCCACAATTCTACATTTTTTATTATTTTTTTTATTGTGGCGTTGAGTATTTTTAACTACTTTTTTTTTTTTTTGCCCAACCTTTCAGCTTTTTCTTATCTTTTTAGTATATAAATGAAATTTAAAAGGTTGCTTTTCAATTTAATTGATTTTATTGTGGGTGGCAGAGAAACTGTTGACTGAAAATGAAAGGATCGGTGAAAAATTTTTGGGTTAGTTTCACTAAACATATTCCAACTATGGTCTAGATTTTAAATTAGTCCCAACACTTCAAATGTTTTATTTGAGTTTTTAAATTATTGGTGTTGATACAATGTACAACAAGGAGGAGAGTAGAGAGAAGCAAAGGGTGGTGCTAAGGAGACAGGTTCACATAAAGAGGCCAAGAGTCGAAAAGAAACAAAAGGACAAGTTGATTGTTGAGAGAAAAGATGATTGTGTAATATCACTTTAAGGATTCGAGAGTTGATCCCTTCTTCATAATTGGAAGGGTATTATAGGAGAGGTACTTTTATCTGTTAATGTGACATGACAAATTATTATGAAGGTAGTTGTCATCATGCAATACATGAAAGACGTGCCTTATAGGCTCATTTTGTTGTGCCTTCTATCAGTACGAGGTTGTTATACCTAAATAAGTCATTTATTACTTTAAGAGTGTATTCACACTTAAAAAGTGAGTGCCTTTTCCATCTAACAAAGGTAAAAGAGCTTGCAAAGAGTAGAGTTTTCCATATGCTAGCTTGGGTCTAGGCTCGATTTCAAAAAAAATTTCAAGTTCAGACCCGTTTTCTAGCTAGCTCAACTCACCCAAAAAAACTCATTACACTATTCAAAATTTAATAAAATATTAAAAATATATTTTTTAATTGATATTTTATATATTTTTATAATTAAATTTAAATAATAAAATTATGTTTATTATTTAAATTGAATTCGGGCCGAGCTGGATAGGTCTGAGATGCAAAAATCTTTATCCAAGCCTGTCCTAAGTTAAGTCGGACAGGGCTACCCAACCCCTAGTCAGCTCTAGCCTAGAAGGGCCTATCAAGCGGGTGGTTGTAAGTATGGAAGATTGACAATCCTCTCGTCTAGGTGGATGGTTAATAAGAGTGGTCTCTCAAGTGAAGTTAAAAGGAAGGTTAACATCATCTATCTTATTGACACGTGTCTAGGTTGGGGAGAGGTATAACAATTGGTATTGTATCAATCATGTTCTTTCATCAATATAATGTTAGTTGGAGTATTAAATGTTAACTCGAATATGACGTGAATAGAGGTAGCAATGGAGTGAGGCGGAAGTAGATGTTGCTAAATTCGTCACCATCCCACAATTGGCATACTCTACTCCACCACCTGTCCCGCTCCACATGGATGTATAATCTTGAAAGCCGTTACCACCTCCATAAATGTTGGATGCATCTATCCTCACCCCACCCGACCCCACTTGGTTTAATTTAACATTTGCTATTTATCTCTAATATTTTCAATCTATTTAAAGTAAAAAAAATATGAATTTTTCTATAATAAGTTATTACATTTTTACCCTTTTATTAGTTATATTTATGCAATGATAAAATGGTAATTTCATATAGTTGAGCAATGTGAAGCAAGAAATTACTATAACACCTACCTACTAACTATCCAAAAGAAAAAATCCACCCCAACCTGCCTATATCCATTTTTCAAAAAACAAATCTTCTCCATTCGGAGTTGATTGGTTGGAAATCCATCGGACAATTCAAGCTTTACCATCCCTAAACGTGGAGTATATTTAAGATATGTGGATCAAACTTTGAACATGTATATACACATCTTGCATGGACAACTTGGATATGACATGTTTAAAAATAAGCAACGTTATGGTAAAAGTATCATGGAGGCTTCTATACTAAGAGTTGGATTGCATTTTACCCCATCTACTCAGAAAATTGGAATATCAACCTCTGTACATTAAAAAAAGTGCAAAGTGGTCATTCTGTTAAAAATTTCATCAATTTTTGCTAGTAAGTGATGATTTGGTTTTTTCAAAAAAATTTATGTAAGTGACGTGGAATTAAAGGATGAGTAGGATTAGGTAAAAGGACCATGAAGGCCCCTTGTACTAGACATCAAATAACATTTTGCTACCTTTACTAAAAAAGTAAGCAAATTAGTTTTTGTACATTAGATAAAAGAACAAATTAATCAATTTTCTTTTAAATTCCAGCGTCCAGGATGAACCTAAACAACTCATTTATCTAAGCTCATCTGGCCGTTGGTTTTTTAATAATTATACAAAATTATAAAAAAATATTAACATTATTTAAATATTATTAAAAAGAATATATATATAATGAGCCTAAACAATTATTTGTTTAGGTTCATTATAGATTTATTTCTTAAATAGTTATTAAATAATTATTAAAGTTTTAAAAAATTAATAATAAAAAATTATTATGAAATCTTCCTATTATAAATATGTATCTATTTGAATTATAAGAAATTGTAAAATAATTATCAAGAATTATAAAAAAAAAAAATAGGACTCATCAATTTGATTAACTAAAAATATCAACTCGATTAAGAAGATACATATGTGTATATATATATATATATATATATATTTGAATTCTTCAAACACACCATATGTGTGCATATATAATTTTTTTATAATTTTAAATTTTTTAGAAAGTTAGTAATTATTTATAATTTCTTATAATTATGTTTCTTTCTGGATTTTTTAAATAATTTTTATAATTATTTGAAAATTTTTGTCAAAAATGAACCTGGTCAAATGATTGTTCAAGTTCATTTAATCTTGGACATCTATTTTTCTAGGTTCATCACGAATGTGTTTTTTAAATAATTACAAAAAAATTATTCAATTTTAGGATTTTTTTACATTTTTTTTAAATATTGTCACGTTAGTATGAGGTGCACATGGCACGCCACATGTCATTATATGATTGCTCCATCAGCCATATTCACACTTGCTAGTAGAAATAGATGGAAGTTTAAATACAAGTACAAGTTTGCTCTTTGATCTAACTAAGAGGGACTAATTTGCTCATTTCTTTAGTAGATGGGGTAAACTACAATCCAACTCTTAATATATGGACCTTCCATAATATGCCTTGTTGAATTTTATTTTTTTCAAATAAAAAATTAATTCCACATTGGATATTACCCTTCACATTATCATTTAACGGTGGTTTTTAACATAACGATCAATTTTCACTTTTTTTAACATACAATGGCTAATTTGATATTTTTTTAGTCGAAGGGACAAAATACAAACCGACTTCTAGTATAGGGGCCTCCGTTGTACTTTTATTGTAATGTGACTCAATTTAGGAGAGTTGTTTTTTTAATAACGCGTTATATTCAATATATACAGATAAAAACATTTTTTTAATTTTAATTCATGTATTTTATGCTTCACATAAGATCGAAGCTAGAATTTAATGTCTAACAACTACGAAAGATTTGATTGATATGATATTGATACATGGAGAACTTAATTAAAATGTTACAAAGTTTTGGGACTAATTTTAAAATTTTAGACACAATTTAAGGACGTCGAATATAATTAACCTGAACCTTTTTAAAGCTAAAATCCATTTATCTATATTAAAAAATGAACCATTTATCCCTTTTTTTTTTCTAAGTTAAATTAAAAAATTAAAATATTTATAAATTTATTTATACCATTGGGAAAGTTGACAATTATTTAATAATATGAGTTATTCTAACTTCAATTCAAATAAAAATAAAATAAAATATTTACAAAAATTAAATAATACATTAGTAAAATAATATAAGTGATTTATTGAATATCACTTTTGATCCGAATAAAGATAGTTTCAAATATCAAGTGGACAAGAATAAAGATAGTTTCAAACTACTAAGATAGTCATTTTTGTTTACCTTATATTACATTTTAGTCACTTATGTTATCATGTTATAACATTTTAGTCATTGAGCTGTTAATTGCCATTAACGGTGTAACGGTATGCTGATGTGGCATGTTAAATCATTATTTCAAACAAAAATTTTAGGTTAAATTCTACAATTGGTCCTTATATTTTTTTCATTTTGAGTAATTTAATTTTTTCTTTTATCTTCTTTTAACTTTCTTTTCTTTTTTTTGTTCTATTCTCTTCTGCTTCTTCATTTGGTTTCCTCCCTTCTTCATTTCTTCTAACGTAGTTTTCTTATGTTTTCTATTTGTTAAAACTAGCCCACAAGCTCACCTCACTCAAAAAAAATTATTCTTTAAAAAATAAAAGTATAAAAATTAGTTTTAACAAATGAAAAATATAGAAAAACTATGTTAAAAGAAATAGAGAATGGAAGAAAATAAAGGGAGAAGAGAATGGAAAATAAAGACGGAAAAATGAAAGTTAAAAGAGCATAAAAGAAAAAATTTAAATTGTTCAAAACAAAAAAATATAGAGGCCGATTATATAAATTAACCTAAAATTTTTGTTTAAAATGATTATTTAACGTGTTACGTCAGCTTACCGTTTTATTGTTAATGACAATTAACAGCTCAATGACTAAAATATTACAACACAAAAACCTAAATGACTAAAATATAATATTTTAAATATAAATAATTAAAATGTAACGAGAGATAAAAAGAAAAATAACTACTTTAATTGTTTACCATAACAATGTACCGCGCAATATATATTGGACATGTGATTACGTACAGCATTTCTCTTCTTTTGACTCATCCAACGAATCGATACATAGCATGCAGGGCTTATGAATAATTCTTTTTTCAAGAAATCAAGTATTCATCACCAATTATAATGATTAAATTTTTCATCGTAAATATTTTTTAAGAAAGTAAATAATTAATTATGAAATATATTTTTTTCAATATCAAATTTTTATGAAATAACTAAGAGACAAAATTAACCATCACCATACTGTATCTCGTGATTAACTTATAAATAATTGATATAATCCCAACTTTGCATACATAAGCGTTGAAACTGCCAGAAGGGGACAAAATTCCCATCAAAGGTATGCAAACATCTGCCCAACTCGAGATATACTAATCTTTCAAAGGTATTCGACAAATTTAAATTTTAGGTGAAATTTACTTCAGTCCCTATACTTTATAAAAGTTATGAATTTAATCTCTGTACTTTAATTTGGTTATTTTTAATTCTTGTACTTTTAAATTTTAAAATTTCAATCCTTACTAAATAATATCGTTAAATTCATTAAGTTATGTTATTTTTAAAATTTAATGTGTCAATCATATTATCATATGTGTAATGTCATACAATCTTTAGATCCTTATAATAGGTAACTTTGTTTGAACTGGAATTTGCTAAACTGATTTTTTTTTCTTTGACTCTTTGGTTTGTTGTACAAGACACTATTTTTCTTCGTTCTTTGTAACAAGTTTTTTGCTTCTCGGATAAAATACAAATACTTATTTGTCAATCATATTATCATGTGTAATGACATACCATCTTATTACTTACTAGAAATTCAATTAATGGATTAATAATTGTCATTTGTATCGAGATTAAAATTTCAAATTTTGAAAAGCATAGGAATTTAGAATGATCCAACTGAAGAATATTGACCAAATCTACAATTGTATGCATATTACAAGACTAGTAATTGAATTTAACCAGATGGATTTAACTAATATTATTTGGGTCAAGATTAAAATTTCAAAATCTAAAAAACACAAAGACTAAAATTAACGAATTCAAAAAGTACCAGGACTAAAGATCAAATTAAAGTATGTAGACTAAATTCAAAACTTTCACAAAGTATAGGGACTAATAATGAAATTTAACCTAAATTATAAATATTAACATTTACAACCCTCACAATCTTTCATTTCTTGGATTGTGACTTTCTTTTTACTAAAAATGTTAAAAAATAGAGGCTCAAAATAGCAAATAATTTGGTTTGTTTGTAACTTAAATGAAAATTTGATAGTTGGCATTCATATAAAGCGTTTGAATCAATGTGACTCAAGTTAGGCAACTTTGTCTGATATTCTACCTTTGATGGGATCAAATATGGTCCTCTATGGTTTTCGCCCTTCCAATGCTAATAACCTAACATAAACAAGCAAAAAGCAACTACAAGGCACGTTATTTAGATTCAAGATAAATGTTAGATACAGTTGTCATGCATGATAACCTCCATCACTATAATACTTCCGTCTAAGTATGACATCATTGGCTCCATCAGCTTATACCAACCACGGGTGTCATTCAATAACAACTTAGGGAACATGCGGGTAATTATCTCTTAACAGATAAATTTGATGAGACTGATGGAACCTCGATACATCTCATGACGCAGCAGAAAAATAAATTTCGCCGATTATCAGTCATGAATCTAAGTATGAGGAACGAATCAGATTAAAACAGGATTGAAGATATACCTTTTTTCTATCCGATCCCCTTGTGCGATGTTGATCTCAAGCCGCAACAAAATTATCTCGACTTTTACGTAGTCCACCCAATCAAAAAATGAACAGCAAACTCTCTTTGAACCTCTTAGAAAGAAATAATGAAATTGGTTGCTAGACCCTTTAGAAAAACAGAACTATCTCTTTAGAAAAACATATAAAAAGTATTAAAACATCGTATCCTTTCCAAAAGAATATTAACTTACATGTTTTAATCTTTGACCAAAATTTTTATTATAATTATTTATTTTAATAATTTCAATAAACTATATTCAGTTAATATTATTTTATTATTATTTTAATATTATTTTTGTACAAGTTTGTATATATGATGCGTTCAATATTTAACTGCCAAATTAATTATTCAATAATTAATTTAATTTAGGTGACAGTTAAACACAATACCAACTATGTTTCGATTTTGTTCGCTTCAACAATAGGGTGTGACCTTGTAGGCTTTTATAACGTCAGCAGTAATACTAGAACATTTCTAATGTTACAAGAAATAAGTGTATAACCTCCTTAGCCCGACCTAGAAGTTATGATCGGATTATGAAGGTCATATTAGCCACCGAAATGGCATTGTAAAAATATTCAATTCTCATAAATTTATTTCTAAATTATTTTTATTATATTTTTCAGAAATTTGATAGTGGACTTCTTTTTATTTTGTAAAACATTTGTTTTTACCAAGTTTAATTAAATACCCATTAAAAACTTTCTATTAATTTTACAAACATATCCAATCAATAAATTATTATTTGGAGTTTCAAAAACCAGTTTTGCAACGGAAAATATGACGTGTTTAATTTGCTAGTAAATCCATAAATTCATAATTCAATCATGATCAGTTATTAAAATCAGTTTTATTGTTTAACGTTCATGCATGAAAATACTAAATATATCCCAAAATCTAAACCCATGCCACAATTCGTAAAATTAGTTATTTCAAACCAAATAAAAAATATAAAATTAAATAGATTATTTAACAATAACCGAAACGAGTCTTCCAAATGTTGAGTCCGAGCCCTAAGCTTGCAGATTACCTCAAAGATGTTAAACTAATGGGATGAGCTTAAAAAATTCCAATGTGAGTCTTAATCAAAGGTAAACAAAGTACGCAAAACTTACAAATCATGTAAGAAACCCGTTACAAAATTGAGCACAAAAGCTAACATATTACGGGTAATTACAGTAGTACACAAAATTCATAAAATCATGGTGCTTCCAACAGTTATACATATGCATGCTCGAGAATGACAATGCAATAAGGTCCTACCCATTCATCTGCTACACACCACGAGTTTCTTAGAACCCATTTATCGAATCACCAAAATAATTTAGGAGCCGTAGCTCAGTGTTGTTAAACCACCAATAACGATTTACAATCAAGTTGCTGGTAATGTGGATGAACCACAGAAATGCAGATAAGTTGCCAGTATAAGTGCAGACGAGCTGCTAGAAAATAGCGATAAGTCGCAGGTAAGCTGCTAGAAAACAGTGTCACAGTTTTCACCATGTTTTTCCACACATCAATGATCAATATCCATTGTACAATAAACATTACGAAGTATATCACAACTTATATAAACCAATTACAATTATGGTACATACTCGTACAATGCATACATCTCATACACAATCAAACAATCTCCAAACCGAACCTCTTATAAACGACTTACCTATTTAAGTACGAACCTTGTTTGGCACACAATTTATTTGCTTTTAGGCCATTCGGGCATACCACAAGTGCGGGAGAATGGGCGACAATGGATAGCAAAGGAAGGCTGATTTTGCAGAATAGATGAGAGTTTTAGGGCAAAAAAGAGGCTAATTTAGAGACTAAAAATGACAATAAGGTGGCTAGGAAAATGACAGAATAATAATAGGCAAGACAATAACACAAGGAAGAAGAAAGGGAAAAATTTGAAAGAAAAAGGGAAAGGGAAAAGTGAGGGACGGCTAGGGAGGAGATAATAAAGTGAGAATCTGATTTTTATGTTAAAAAAGTATTATATTTATACCTAGTTCAACTAGGTAGGGCGGGATAGAAATAGGAGAGTGGGAGAAAAAATAGCAAAATTAATATTTTGTAAAGAAAATGATTTAAACTCGAGTCTCTAAGTCAATTACATTATCTCCTTATTTATCCTTAATCATTAAGCTAATAGATCATTCTTGTAATAATTTTCCAAACTTATAAATAAAAGTCAAAGAGTGGCAATATCTTAGTTCACTATTCTAATTTTTTTCTAGCCCAATTTTTGGGATGTGATAGTGACATTTAACAAGGTATCATTGCTACCCAAGTTATAAGAAGTCTTGATTTGACATAATCTTTTTATGATAAATTTTCCATGTATTATATCCTTTTATCATTTATATCTAGATTGGACAGAAGTTATTAAATAGTTACACTTGTATGGTCCAATCTCATATCTCTTGATATTTCAAGTAAACTATAATAAAAAAAAAGTGTGATATCTCATATCAACTTATTTGAGCATGGCCATGCGTTTCTAGTTTCACTCCATCAAGTGGCCTAAGATATTGCTCTCATTATGTATGAGGGACAAATCCTATCTTGATCAATCATATCCCACCATATAGATTGTGACATACCCAACATTAATCTTTATAGTACAATCCATTACGGTTGATGTTTGACTGTATCAAAACATATGACTCATAACGCTAGGACAACGGTGATCTCAAGTCTGAGGACTGTATACATAGTTTTCACTATGAGTAATGTTGTGACTATTACATAATAATTCAAGAAACATACTTACAGCGGGTTAGTCCAATATGTTGTTCTCTAACACATACTCATGTATTGATTTTAACATCTCTATGTCAATGATAACACTTTGCCATCAATCAACTACACATTAGTCTCAATGCATTATTATTGTCCAAGTCAATAGTAATACTTGAATAGGATTTTTTAAGAATAATCATATTATTCTTAGGACCTTATTACTAATTAGGTTATTTACACACACAGAAAAAGAAACTGAAATAACAATGGCAATGTCTTATATTAACAAACAAGGTAAAACGAGTATGTGATTATAGTCATCTCATGATTGGTTATTGGGCATACTCTAACAGAGACAATCATCATTTATCACTTCTACACTTACAATCTGAGCAATGTCACGTTGTCCACCTAGTTAAGACCCTTGATCAAATCCAAGATTCATCTCTTAAATGTTTCTATACATAAGGTTTATCTATGTTTTGCTCAAATCCAAAAGTCATGGTCGCTTGATCAAATCTTTGATTCCATGAGCGAAATGCTTGCTTAATTCCCTAAGCAAATTTAAAACTTTATGCTCATTTCCTTTAGCTATATATTTGGTGGGTTGCATCATGTAGATGCTCTTTTCAAGATAGTCGTTCAAAAACGTTGTCTTGACATCTATTTTTTAGATTTCGTAATCGAGAGTCGCCACAATGGATAACAGTATGTGGATTAACTTGAGCATGGCAACCAGAGAGAAGGTTTCTTCATAACTGATACATTTTTTCTGAGTATAACACTTTGCTACAGGTCTGGCTTTATAAGTTTCCACTTTTTCATCCATATTTCTTTCCTGTTGTAGATCCACTTACACCTTATGGGTTTTATCCCTTTCGGTAATTCTATAAGTTTCCACACTGAGTTGGAATCTATCGAATCCAACTCAACTTTCATAGTTATTTTCTAGAGCTTGAAACTAACACTTTGCATTGCTTCGTCATAGTGAGTGGGTCATTATCTTCCTATTCAATAAACTCGGTGCTAAAAACACTTTTGCTAGATTAGAAGAGCTCAGGTCTACAAGAAACCCTCCCACTATGATGAAGCACCCTATGATGTTGATCGTTTGCATGTCTACTATTAGAAGTTAGTTTTGAAAACATTTCTGTAGGGTTTTGTATATTTCCCAAAAGACCCTCGAGTACCTCTTTACTCCAAAGTTTGAAGTCATTCATGTAACTTTCTTCAAGGAAAATAGCATGAGTTGACAATATTCTAGTTTGCTCATTCGGGTTATAAAACAAACCACCATTTGTTTCATTTGGATATTTTACAAACATGCACAATTTTGTTTGTAAGTCTAACTTCCTCGCATATTTGTCTAATGCGTGAGCCGAACATCCCCAAATTCTTAAATGATTAAGATTTGGCTTCTTTTCATGCCATAATTCATATAGAGTTTCCGATGCTGCCTTAGTTGGCACATTATTCAGAATATAGCAAGTTGTTTGTACCGTATATCTCCAAAAAGATATTGGCAGCTTCAAATAACTTAACATCAAACGTACCATATCTAACAACATTGCCAGGCCATTCTGTTATGGAATGCTCGATGCGATTAACTAGTATAGAATCTCATTCTTTATGAGGTACCCTGAGAACTCATCAAATAAATATTCCCTATATCGATCAAATCGAAGTGCCTTTATGGGTAAACCTAGTTGTTTCTCCACTTCCACAAGAAACTCTTTGAATTTATCAAAGGTTTCACTTGCAGTGCATAAGGTATACATAGCTATATCTGGAATAATTGTAACACTCCTAACCCTTATCTGTCGTCAGAACAGGGTTACGGAGCATTACTGGACTTTTCAGATCATTTAACATACATATCGAAAACTATCACAAATCATTCATATTGTTCTTTGTATGGGCCCTTAAGGCAAAAAATACGTATTAGAAGTAAATTGGGTTTAAACCAGAAACTCAGAGAATTTTTCCCAAAATTTTAATTTTTTTTAGGTGCAGGGGACACACATCTGTATGGCAAGGCCATGTGGCTCACATGGCCAAGAGACACACCCATGTCTTTGGTCATGTGGGTATTCGATGAGAGGCACACAGTCGTGTCCCAGCCCGTGTAACTCTTTAACTTGGGTCACACGGCCAAGCTACACGCCTATGTGCTAGGCCATGTGAACATATTAATTTGTGAAATTAAGGTGCAAAAGTCACACGGCCAAGCCATATGCCCGTGTGTCACACACGGCTTAGACACACGCTTGTGTCTTTACCCGTGTGAACGAAAATAGGCCATTTTAAGGCCACATTTCTCACCCATTTTGATATTAACCTATACACAACATTTTGATACATCAATACATCCCAAAACAAGTAATCAAAACAAATCAAAATCATGTTTTAAGCATAACATAACATCACGTATACTTTAACTACTCAAACTTACCTATTTAGTCTACTTAACAAATTTACTAAAGTTTACCACTAACTAAATACCTGTAAGCAAACATCCATCATAACCACATCACAATTTACTTCATTTCTAAACCAATATATATATATATATATATATATATCTAGGTAGATTATGTAAACAAAACATCACTCAGAACCTCTATATAAGACAACTTTAATCTAATCTACATCAACCTTATACATGGCATATAAACCATAGTGTACGTAGCAAAAACTACCGGAATAAGCTGGATAGTGTGGCTTGATGTGCTGATCTGATCTTTCGACCTCACAAAAATCTATAAGAACATTAAACACAAGTAAGCTTAATGAAGCTTAGTAAGTTCGATGGGTTAAACATAAATCTTACTGAACCTACTATAACACATCAATTTAAATAAATTCATTCAATGTAATTTCCCTGTCAATCATAAATTCAATCGATAAATAATTTTTTTTCAAAATAATACCAAAAATAACAATAAGTCTTCCAAATCAATTTTATATGTCACTTACCAAATCTTACCGAATTAAAGAACGACTTACGGATTTGAGTACATCGTTTTTAGAAGTCGAAGGCTGAACAAAAGCACATAAGTGCTAAATAAAAACCCATAAAGGTTGAACGGAAGCTCATAAGAGCTAAATGAAAATCCATAAGGATTAAACAAAAGCTCAATAGAACTGAACGGAAACTCATTAGGGTTGAACGGAAACTCATATGAGTTAAACAGAAGCTCGTGAGAGTTAAACGGAAAGTAAACACAAAAGTTTGCAACAAATGCAGAACCTTGATTTACTTGGGTAATTTGCCATCAATTCTTCTTTTGTTGTCATTCGCTACACAACGATTGTACTCAATCTTGCGTTCCATTTAAACTGGATGTTTGCTTCAAATTTATAATTTAACAATATTCCATTTTTCAACGTTATACTAAAATACATAATATCATTCACCAATTCAATATAATTAATAAAATTTAGCCATACGAACTTACCTGGGTTAAATTGTAAGATTAATAGAAGTTCAGGGACTATTCTGCTAATTTTTCTTTTTCACGAGTATTTATGGCCTCTTGATCTAAAATATAAAAGTACTCATTCATTAGCATATATTTCAATTCCAATTCACTTCACAATTAATACCCTTCAATTTTTGAAATTAAACAATTACCCTAATTTTTACAACTTTTGCAATTTTGTCCCCTTACTAATTAGTTTATCAAATGAACTAATTTTTCTCAATTAATAATTTATCTAAATATTATAGGATACCTTAAAGCCCTTGATACATAGAAATTTAATGCCAAACCCTAATTCTTTAATTCTTCACAATTTAGTCCTAAAACCAATATCTAACAAAATCACTTATTAAATCATCATACAACAAAATCAAAGTTCTAAATCCATGTTATTTCATTAAAAATATCCAGTATTCATCAATATTAATTTTTTAAAATTCTTAATAAAATAAAAAAAAACTAATGAAATAGCTAGTTGGACCTAATTTTAATAGTCTTAAAAACTCAAAAATTATAAGAAAAAGGCAAGAATTAAACTTACATGAAGCTAAAATATGAAAACCAGCCTTAAGAGCTCTTCAATGGTGTTTTTGTACAGAAAATTGGAGAAGAAATGGTCTAGAAACTATTAGAAATTAGAATCTCATTTTGGCTATTCAATTTTATTTTATTTCCAATTTTGCCCTTAAATCACATAATTTCATTATTTTTTTCTGCTTATGCCACCTCAACCATCCCATATGTGACTATTTGTCCTTTTAGTCCTCCCTTATTTACTATTTGGGCTATTTAATCACTATTTTTTTAATTAGCAAGTGTTACACCTTTTTCAATTTAGTTATTTTTAATTAATTAACTATCAAAACGTTAAAATTTTCTAACGAAACTTTAATACTACCTTAATGGATAAAAATATTTATGGCTCGGTTTATAGAATCGAGGTCTCGATACCTTATTTTCTAAACCACTTGACCTAATAAATCCTTATAAAACACAATTTATTAACTCAAAAATCTTTCTAATTCCACATTTGACTCGTAAATACTAAATATTAAAATTTACAAGCTTACTCATCGGAATTGGTGACCTCAAATCACCGTTTTCGTTACTACTGAAAATTAGGTTGTTACAATAATGATCAATAAATGTTACATAATACTTGTAACGTTCTCTTGCAGTGATGCTTATGCGGCCACATACGTCAGTGTGCACAAGTTTTAGGGGTTTTACAGTCCACGTTCCTTTTGCATTAAAAGATTGCTGGGTCATCTTACCTTCCAAGCAAGATTCACATTGTGGAAGATCGATTACTTTAAGCGAACTTAAGATGTTATCTTTTACAAGTCTAGTGATTCTTTCTTAGTTAATATAATCAAGTCTCAAGTCTTAAATGTAAAGGTACACCTCATTAGAGTGAGAAGTTTTAAGTCTTTTATTCGTTATTTTTGTCTTAAGTAGTGTGTACATCTTTGGTTTGAAAAAATAGAGATTATTTGACATTTATCCATTATAGATAAGATTTTGATTTCTAAATATTACAATTTTATTATTAAAAGTCACTGTCAAGTTCTATTTATATAAACATGGAACTGATATTAAGTTTTTTTTAAGCTTGGTACATAAAAATGTTTTTTAAAATAATCTTCTTAAAATTATCAAAATAAAGATTTACATCTCTCACTACTTTAACTGCCACAATTGTCCCGATTCCAGTCCGCAACGATGGATTCTTATCTCTAAGATCTTTCGTCTCCTTAAACCCCTGTAGAGAAACACAAACATGATTAATGGCTCCTGAATCAATGACCCAATGGTCTATTGAATCATCCACTAAACAAGCTTCTATCATGAAGAGTTTCATACATTTGCCTTTGGTGACTAAATATTTCTTCCACTCTTTACAATTCACATTGTAGTGCCCTTTCTTACTGTAGAAAAAGAATTTCAACTTAGATAAGTCTTTTCGCTTTCTGGTTCTCTTCCTTTCCACTTTTGGTGACCCGGAGTGTAACAGCCCAAATTTCAGTGGTGTCCGAACAGTGATTCGAGATCACTAAATCCGACAAATTAGTATAAAATATTATTAATTTAATGAGTATAAGTTAAATGTGAAGTTAGGGAAATAATTGAAATAGTGAATAGTGTTTTAGAAATAAATATTAAATAATTGAGAAGTGAAAACGAGGTATCGAGACCTCGAGATATTAAAACGAACTGAAAATATTTTTATAAATATTTATAGAGTGTTAGTAATGTGGTGTTAAAATCTCGTTAGAAAATTTTATCGTTTGGGTGGTTGATTAAATAAAAAGGACTAAATTGTAATAAATGTAAAATTTGCTAGAAGGATTAAATAGCTTAAGTGTTAAAAGAAAGAGGATTTAAAGGGAAATTAAGCCTAAAAGTGAATAGGTTGGACGGCAAGGGCAAGAAAATCAGCAGAAAAATAAGGGAAATAAGGGCAAAATTGGAAATTTTATAATTTTAACATATAAAATAAGGACAAAATTGAGAAATCTAGAGATCTCTTCATATTTCTCAGCCACAACGCCATAGAAGGTCTGGAGAAAGCTGGGTTTTCATATTTTTACATCATGTGAGTTTGATTCTTGCTTTTTCTTGATAATTTTTATGTTTTTATGACTTTTACAACTAGGTCCACTTATAGAATTCATTAGTTTTTGATTTGGTGGGTGAAATTGGAAGTTACCCTAGCTGATTAAGGGAATTTTATGATGAATTATTATGAAATTTAAGTTCTAATTTCATATTAAGGTGGCTTTATTAAGTGATTTTGATAGAAAATGGTATTTAGGACCTAATTGTGAAAAAGTTGTGAATTAGAGGTTGGTGTTGAAATTCAGAATATCAAAGGTTGTGAAATAGTTTATAATGATAAAATAAAGTGTTAATTGAGAAAAATTAGTTCAATTGATGGGTGAATTGAGCAGGGACTAAATTGTAAAAATTGTAAATTTTGGGGTAAAAGTGCAATTTCGAAAGTTGAACAGCATAAATTGTGAAGTGAAATAGAAATAAAATAAATGCTAATGAGTGAAAATATTTTGCATTTATAGACCAAGAAATCGAAGCAAGTCACGGAAAGGAGAAAATAACCGAATAATTCTCAAATTTCTACAACTTTTGTGAATTAGCCCAGGTAAGTTCATGTGGCTAAATTTTAATGATCATTGTTAGTATTATGAATTTTGTAATGTGTTGTATGATGTGTATGTGACAAAATTATGTGATAAGATTATAAACAATGTAAAAGCATGAAATTGTAGGAAACTATCGGATTGAGTACTTTTGTCTCATGATACGTGACGAATTGACGGAAAAAGACCATGGTTGGACCATGGCAACAAATGATAAGTGATTTTCGTATAAGACCATAGCTGGGCTATGGCATCGGAAACAAATGATAAGCGATTCCCGTATAAGACCATAGCTGGGCTATGGCATCGGTAAAGTGTGCCAAGTGATTTCCGTATAAGACCGTAGCTGGGCTATGGCATCGGAGAAAAGTGATATGTGACCCGTGTAAGACCATATCCGGGATATGGCCTCGGTATGATACGTGATCCGTGTAAGACCATGGTTGGGCTATGGCTTCGGAAAAGGAAATGTGATTATGTGTAAATCCATAGTTCTACTATGGTATAAAGAAGGCAATGTACTCAATTCCGTATAGTTCCTAATTTGTGAAGAAGTGATAAATGGTAAACGGGCCCAAAAGGATGAATTTCGAGTATGGATATTATTGAATAATACTAAGTAAAATTGATTTGATTTGTGAATGACAGGAGATAGTAGTGAAATGTAGACTATGTGAATGATTTATTAATTTAGTAAGTTTACTTCCCAAGCCTATGAACTTACTAAGCTTTCATAAGCTTACTTGAATGTGTTTGACATGTGTTGTAGATTAACGTGAGTTCGGAGGATCGGATCATCACGAGGAATCACACTATCCTGATTTATTCCGGTAGTTCTTGGGTTATTATCTTTTGGTTTATATGGCATGTATAGTAATATACTCATTTTATGTAATTAATCTTGCGATATGGTTGTGGTTGGGTTGAGAAAATGCCTGATAATGATTAGTCCTTGGAATGGTTAATTTAGATCATGTATGAGACCATGTATGTTCAAAGTGATAATAGTTTATAAATTTTCATAGAAAAGTGAAAATTTGACATAAAATAGAATGTTATAACAGCAGTGATGTGAGTTTGAAAAATCACTAAAAATAGTAGAAACCAAATTAGGTGATGAATTAAATATGGAATTGAAGCTTATTGTGTCTACTTTCATATGAAAGAAGCAAAACAGGTAAAGATGTTATATGTTATGAGATATTTGAGTTTTAGTGAAACAGGGCCAGAGCGATCTCTGGATCCCCTGTTCCAACTTTGAAAATTCACCATAAATTGTACAAAAATAATTAGGAGGTGTACTTTATATGTTTATAATTCTTATTGAGTCTAGTTTTAAGAGAAACAAACATCATATTCATGTGAATTTTTTTCAAATAGAAAAGTGGTTCATAGTAAGTAGAGGTCAGTCTAGTCGAGATCTGAAACAGGGGTAACTTTAACTAATAAACTGTACTAATTGGCCCAGCCAAAAATTCTAGAAAAAAATTAGTAGATAGATATATGAGTCTAGTTTTAAGGAAAATTTACGGATCTTGATTTTGAGTTTCGTAACTCGAGATATGATTTTTAAAGCGACTATGACGCAGAAAAATAGTTTGCTACGAAAAATTAAATTGGTTGTTATAAAATTCAAAAAGTGATGAAACAAGTTTGGTAACACCTCAAACTCGACTCCGGCGACGGTCTCGAGTAAGAGGGCGTTACACGGAGACCTTAGTCTTGCCTTTCTTAGCGTCTTTCCTTTCCCTTTTAAGGAATAAACAATAGTTATATTTGCTTCTGCTATTTGGACCAGCTAGTCGCCATTCAACATCAACTCATAGGATTGTAATTCCTTCATGAGTTGTGTAAGTATTAGGTTTTTGTTGCCAATGTTATATATGGCTCGAAAGCCAACAAAGTCCTTAGACAAGCTCTCGAACATTATCTCAATTTTAGTGTTTTGGTCTAAATTGGCCTCATTTTCTACGTCCTCGGCAAAGTATCCCATAAAAGTTATCATATGATTTTTTACCAAAGTGTCGAGCTTTTGTTATGCATTTACCAAGCTAGTTATAACAGACTGTCGAGCCAAGGTAGTTTGGCCTCCAAACATATCTTTTAGCTTATCCAGAATCACTTTGGCATTCTTACAGCTCTCTAGTTGCTTATATAGGGTGTTGGTCACACTTGTCAGTATATAGCAACAAGCTATCTCATCAAACTCCTCCCAACGTTTTTTAGCCTCAACTTGAGTGGTCAGTAAGCACTTATTATTAAGAACTGTTTTAAGTTTCTCATAGCGCAGGACAATTATTAAGTTGTTTTTCCGTTTCTTATAGTTATTTATGTTCAGTTTGTTTTCAGCGAGTATTTTCAATAAGGGAGTTGGTACCATTTTCGAACTGAAAATAAAACATTCATATATTAATATCTTTGTATTAAGCAAATATTTGAAAATGTTTTGCAACGATAATTCTCACACCCATTAAATCAAACCACCGTAAAGGGATCATGATCAACTAATGAGAACATGGGTTTCCATCCAATTAGTACATTAACCCAATTCCTTAGGCATTCACATGTACTAATAATCGTGTAACGTTTGACCATCTTTCTAACTTAAGTAAATATCTGTAGGGAGTTGCTTAACTAGAAGATCTTGAGTGTATCTATCAACTCAACACCCATCGCATCATGCACCACAAATAAGTCATCGTGGGATAATCTCACTAAATAGCATGCTGTGATTAATTATCCTTTTTTAATATAGAACTTCTTAAAATATAATTTTTACAATTTACAATTTTATTTTTTAATTTTTTATTAAAATAACTTTTTATAACTTTTATTATATTTATTATGTTTATTAGAAAATAGAAAATTAAATTTGGAGATGCTTGATTCATCCATTAGTCAATTTTAAAAGTCAACATGATGAAATACAAAAAAAATTAAGCTGTTTTAGGGTAAACTATCAAAATAGTCACTTTTGTTTACCTCAAGTTACATTTTAGTCACTTATATTTGAAATCTTACGTTTTAGTCACTTATGTTATCGTGTTGTAACATTTTAGTCACTGAGCCGTTAATAGTGTAATGGGAAGCTGACGTGACACGTTAAATCATCATTTCAAATAAAAATTTTAGGTTAATTTATACAATCAATCCTCATATTTTTTCGTTTTGAGAATTTTTTTTCTTTTATGTTCTTTTTAACCTTCTTATTTTTTCTTTATTTTCCATTCTCTTCTAATTCTCTCTCTGTTTTCCTCCCTTTTTCATTTCTTTTAATGTAGGTTTTCTATATTTTCTATTTGTTAAAACTAGTCCTTGTACTTTAATTTTTTTAACAATTTATTGTTTTGAGTGAGGCGATATTGTGGACTAGTTTTAACTAGTAAAAAATATACATTAAAAGAAATGAAGGAGGAAAATAGAAGGAGAAGTAAAAAAGAATGAAAAATAAATAAAAAAAGAAAAGTTAAAAGAACATAAAAGAAAACAATTAAATTGCTCAAAATGAAAAAATAAAGGGACCAATTGTATAATTTAATTTAAATTTTTTTGTTTGAAATGATGGTTTAATATGCCACGTTAGCTTATTGTTACATCGCTAACCTCAATTAATGACTAAATGACTAAAATGTTACAACATGATAACATAACATTTTAAATATAAGTAACTAAAATGTAACTTGAGACAAACAAAAGGGCTATTTTACTTTATTTTGTTAACATGAATTAAGACAAAAATTTAATTAATTTAAGAGAGAGAAAAAAAAGGAATTTATCAATTTTTTAGGCTTGATAAAACTTTTAAATTATAACGCTCTTTCCAGATAAATATTTAAATTATTTTTGAATGGAATCAATACTTAAAATATAATTTTATAATTTTAAGAAAACTCCAGTGACATTTTTAATAATAATAAAAAATTATTTTAAATTGAATATTAAATAAAAAACAAATTATTATTTAATACTACTCTCTCTTTCACTGTCCCCGCATCTTCATCTTCATCTTCATCTTCTTCCTTTCATCTTCACCCTCCCCCTCTCTTCTCTCTCTTTAACCATTCAACTCTTTACTGGAACCCGAAAGGTCTCACCCTCGACAATCTCGAACACTGCCCAAAACATGACAAACCATTCGTCTGCTCCAACAGTACCGTCGAGTCAACCAACCAACACAAGGCGGTGTTTTACGACCACAAGTGGTGGTAGAGAGAAAAAGGTGGTTTCCATGGCCACCACCTCATTAGCTCCGATCCAAATAATATTTTTCTTGGACAGGTTCCTTAAGAGTTGTTGTGGTTAACCAGATGACTGCTTTTACTTGGGAACTTCTTTGCAGTGAGGTTTCATCATACCTCACTGCAAAAATGTTCCCAAGATGTAGAAATTTCTTCCATGAATCATATTGGTAAGGGACCTTTTTTTCCTCAAATAAAGATGGAGACTGCCAATGGAATTGATGGAAGCATTCAATTAAGTAGCTCAAGTGGTGTAAATAGGTCAGTTGACAGGAGAGTTTGTGTACAACACTAATGTAATTGAGATAAAAGGAAGAAGTTGCAGGAGAGAGAGACAAATTTTATTATTAACTGAAAATTTTGTAATAGAGATAATAATTACGCCCATAATGATTAATCGAATGAAAATAAATTAAATACCTACCTCAAAACAACAATATAGTTTGAAGAGGTAATTATACCAGAAGCCATATTGTATCTAGCTTTTCAGTTGAAAAAGTAAGTAATTTTGAAATCTACAAATTAGTTCTGATGTAACACATTAATTTAATTGTTAAACTACAATTAAAATACATATATATTTTTAACAATAACTCTAAATATTTTATTTTTACAATCTGAAAAAAAATAATTAAAAAAACAAAATTTTTAAAATCATTAAATCTCGGAAGTAATTTTTTTTTTTACAAATCTGGAAAATATAAACAAAAAAATCCACCGTATTGCTTCATCCTCTTGGTTGTTCAACCGCTTTTGGGGTTTTTTAATCTTTTCATACTCTTTTAACATTCTCATATATAGCTCATGTCTCCATAGTCTACCACAGAAAGAGGATGAAACCGTCTTTTCCTCCCTTCTTTTGCTTTATTAACTTGTCTTGAAAATTCAAATGCGCAGTTTCAAGTCCTTAAATTAAACTCAAATCGAAGTAAAAGAACTTCAATCAATATTTAAAATATTTAATTAAATTTTAAAAATGGGATTCGATTTAAGTGTTGTAAAATTTATTCTACATTTTTTAATTTTGTTTTTAGATATTTAATAGTTTCTTTAAAAAAATTATATTACATGAGTTTTAAATGAAATAAATAGATGATTATGCAAAAAATAAAAATAAAAATTTAAATAGTCAACATAATCTGTTGATTGGCCTACCGCCGCCAATGATTAATGATTTAACGTCTTTTTTAATTTTAAGGTTATTAACATAATTTCTTGATGGAAATCAATCACGAGCATGCAATAGAAAACAGATCAAAGCCAACTCACAATATAAGCACAGGTTGGATTTTCAGGACACCTCTTTTTTATTAACTTATTTCAACATCTTCATCCATTTAAGCTATTCCTATAATTTAAAAAATTCAATATATCCTACCAAACCTCTGGTACTTCGAATGAAACAAGACTAGCTCACAATGCCACTACACCGGTTCCCAAGTATATATATTCTTTTTAACATTTAAAAAGATAAAATCTGGTAATAAAGGTAGAACTAACATGGCCCAGTAACGGGGGCAGCAACAGCTAGCTTCAAGCAGACCGGCAACGAAGGCAACCGACAAAAACGCGGCAACCACCTCTATTTGGTAAAAACACCAGCCATATGCACAACAGATACGCACAACCACCACTTCACAGCATCGGTCACGTACAATTTTGCTACAACTCAAAATATTAGCAATAATAGGGTGCAAAATACACCGATGAAACCATTATACACAAGGTTATTTCGGTTCAATTAAGCAGTTGCAAGGGTCAGATCATGACATTATTCTCTTTATTTTAGAACCTGCATCATACGTCCATCATACGCAGCATTCCACAGTTCAAATTTCCTTTTCTACAATCACTGCAACTTAACCTCGGTCTCAATTTTAGAAAAGAGCAAATCAAGAGGGTAACCGCATAGAAATATCAGAAACCTAAAGGATGCAACGCTTTCAAAAATCAAGACTCAACTACAGGTCTTACCAATTATAAATATCAGTTAAAAGTACTTAACAGATTGTCCCTGCAATCAGCATACTGCTATAACCAGCATCACAATCACGATCATTCATCTACAGATACAAACAGCATCAACAGCCACAACATCAACATCATGTCCATTTGCCCAAGTCACTCTTTCCCCCGAACATTGCTATAAAACCCAACAGATAGTTTCAGATGAATCAGCCTTCTTAGAAAAAAGGAAAACACAATAACTAAAAGGAAACACTGAAGTGGCTCCATGAAAAATTAATTTGGGAGACAAGCAACAAGTAAGGAGCCAACTATAAGATCTAAGGAGGGAAGGGAAAGCAACCTAAAACAACCAGCTTACATCACAAAATCTTTGGTGGATACTGAAACATCAAACTAGAAACTACATTAGTTCAGACTCCAAGATACTGCTCAAGTGATAGAGTAGAAGGTTCAGGACAACTAGTTAAAACACCAAAAAACCAGTCCTATCAATACTAGAGAACACAAGATATATAAATGTCCTCAACACTAACATAGCAACAAGATACGTGCTACTTAGAGTCTCCAGTAATCCATCCGCAAGATTATTCCTACAAAATTCAAATGCAGAAGTAAACAGTGAAGGATTAGAACTGCTTTGCAAAGGTAATTTTACGAATTAAAAAAAAAAAGATTAAACACAAATGGGGAAGCGGAGAAGAATAAACTAGAAAGTGAAGAACTCACATCAACATCTGAGTTCCGAGGAGATGGACTACGAGAATCAGCAGGGTGGCCTCGTGGTGAAACACTTCGAGGACTTGGAGACCCTCCATCACGGCTGCGCCTGTAAGGACTTTCACCCCTTGGAGAAGAGGCCTTGCGTGGGGTAAGACTCCTACGAGGACTAGGGCTGCGGCGAGCAGGAGAAACACTGAAATAAAAATAAAAAGTATCACAACAACAACATAGCATAAAAGAAATTGGCATTCTAATCGCAAGAGCAAAGTATAAAATACAGACCTCAGTGATCGACTGCTACTCCGCCGATCATCATCATAGCACCCTCTTCCTCGACCTTTAGAATAGTCAGGACTTGCACTACGACTCCTGCTGCGACGCCGATAGTCTCTGTCTTTCCCACGATATCGATCACGTTCATACCGGTCATAGCTCCTACTACGACTTCTTCTCCTATAATCCCTATCTCTGGAATAATTATCCCGGTGCCTGAAGATATTGAATACAATGCACACCAGTTTACAAGAAATGAGACAATAAAGAAATACAATTAATCACTATATTTTAGCTATTCAAACAAGCTTAAAAGCATCACATATACAAACCAAGCAGGCTTCCCCTATTAAAATCAAATCAGATAAAAGAACATCACTTTAAAAAAGCCAAGGTGAAAATGGGCAAAAAATTAGTGTATCCAGACATTTAGTTCAGGAGCAAGAATATAAACATTGAGTTAATGAATTAGCTCAGAGCTACCAACATCTAGCACCATCATGTTCATACTACCAATAATCAAGACTGCTTTAGTTAGTAAGAAAAAGCAAACCGTGTAAACCTTCACAGTTATCCCTTCATCAATTTCGACCATAATTTATTCAAAAAGGTGTACACAGACAGATAGAAAATGAAATTACAGTACAAAAATGTGAAAATCAAAAGTTGTCTATGCAAAAAAAAAAAAAAGAAAGAAAGAGCAAGTAAAACAACTTACCTTCTGCGTGGGCTGCGACTTCTTGACCTTGGAACTGGTTCAACAATCCTTCCTTTGTGACTGCAAAAGAAATAGTACATCAGAGACCTTAAGAGTTAAGACTGAAATTACTATAAATAGGGGTGAGCGTTCGATTGAATAGAGTGAAAAAAATTTAGGTTAATTGAGTTCACGAGTCCTATTTTATCATCCTAACTCAATTTAAAATTTTTTAATCGAGTCAAGTGAAATAAAATTCGAGTCGAGTTAAATCGAGTGAAATTATTCGAATTAAATTAAAAAAATTAGACATGTCAAATAAATACAAAATAATTATTTCTATGTTAGAGCACATAAATTTGAAACCATATATATTTGAAAAAAATTTCAAAGTAAAATCATAAAAATAAAATAAAATACTATAATAAATTTGAATCATTAATTAGGTCACCAAAATTATTATTTTAGAAAATTTTAACTTTTCTTTTTGAATGTTTTAGAATTTTTTAAAATATTTAAAATCTTTTAAAATATAAATTTTGAAATTTTTATAAATATTTTGATTTTAAAAAATTATTTTGAATTTTTGAAAATTATTTTGAATTGTTTTCTAATTTTTGTTGAGAGAAAGACCAGTTTGCTTATTTTCAAAGCTGATAGGGACCAAAAGGGTATTTACACCAATCTGTTATTCGAATTGTGAAATTCAACTCGACTCGAACTCGGAACTCGAATCTAGTTATTCAAGTTGACTCGAATAATCCAAATAACTCAGATTAATTAGAAATTTGAATTTTTCTTCTATTTTTTCGAATTGAATCAAGTTTTGCTCACCCAAATTTTAAAACCATATGAGAAAGGAGATATATGGATAAGATGCATTAAAAGAATAGATAAGCTAATCACTGGAAAAAGTAATTAGCTGATCACCACTACACAACACTTATGCAGTTGGACATTATCTGAGTAGAAGCCAAACAATAAAGTAATTTCCTTAGTGATACGAAGTTAAAGCAGATTTAAAATAATTTTTTTCACAGCAATATAGACAATAAAAATAAAACCAGAGATTGCTGCACAACAATTAAGCGAGCAACCCAAACTGGCTTTCCAACTTCCAAACAATCACTTGAAACAGTAATAAGTTACTAATACAAATTAGTCAAGCAAGTGGACATATTTCATGTTAAAGCCAAACAAGATCGCTTTTTGCTTCATGATAGTTAAACAATAATAAAAAAATTTGTCACCCAGCATATATCTTCTCTACATCAGGCTCAAAAAATCAGTTCAACCGTAAAGGCAATTGAATAATAAAAGAAAGCTAGCACAAAACTTACATCCTTTCTGCATTAGGCCCATATTTCGCAAATTGAACTGTTATCTCCCGACCATCAACGACTCTCCCTGCAATAAGAAGGAAAATTCCATATAATTGTAATGAGTTATCTACAAAATCAATACAATATCACAATCAATACAAAAAAAGAAGTTGCTGGCAGGGTTACCATCGAGCCTATCCACAGCTTTCTGTGCCTCATCCGCATACTTATATCGCACAAATGCAAAACCTCGAGAATCACCAGTCCTATAATCACAAATAAAAATAATTCTCTTATAAATTCAAAACCACCACAAAAAGAACACATAATAATCAAAAAAGAAAAAACGAAGAACCTTCGATCTTTAGGGATAAAGATGTCAACGACTTTCCCGTACTTATCGAACAACGGAAACAAATCATCAGCGGTCGTACCTAAACAAAATTCAAATAAAATCAAATGTCTTTCAGTTCAAAAATTATAAGCCAAATCGCAGCAAAGAAGTTAAACGACGAAGCCGCTAAAGAGAGAAGCTTACGGAATGTGATATTGAGGACGAGAAGAGAGTAGGTATCAGTGATGTCGGGAGGACCTGATCTTCCAAAGTGAGACATTTTTTTTTCTTCGCACATTTTTTTTTCTTCGCAATTGATGAGAAGAAGAAAAAAAAATTGGGGGAAGAACAGAGATCGAGAAATAGAAAAGGTTTTACGGTTAGGGTTTATATTTGTGGATGTGAAAGTAAAATCCACAAAAACGTTTAGCTACAATTTTTGTGTTAATTAAAAAAATAAATAAAAATAAGAGACTTCGAGAATGGTCGAAGTCGGGAAATTTATATGTGATTTTGGAGTGGCGTTTAATTACAACTTTGCCACCGCGTTTCTGTTTTATTATCTTTTTCTGCAGTATTCTAGAGTCTCATTCTTTTATTCGGATTTCGATTGGATCCGAATTAGAGACGGCCTATCCAGGATAGGGGTGTGTAAAATTCGAATAAAATTAAAAAAATTCGATTAATCGATTAAATTCGGTTAATCGGTCTGTTAACCGAATTTTTTCAGTCGGAGGTCGGTTAATAATTTTTTAAGTTTTCGGTTAACGGTTAATTCGGTTCGAAAACGGTCGGTTAATCGAAATTTTTCGGTTTAACCTAAAAAATTAATAAATAAAATTATAATATATAAATAGCCTACTATTCACTAAAACACAATCCAACATAAACCCAATTAAACTAAAACTAATTACCCAACCCAATTACCCAATTCAATTACCAAACCCAATCATAAAAATTACAAATAATTTAATAAATAAAAATAAAAATAATTCGGTTAATTTGATTAATTCGGTTAATTCGGGTAATTTGGTTAATTCGGGTAATTCGGTTAATTTTATACTTATTTTAACCAAAAATAAAAAAATATATATAATTTTCGGTTAATTCAGTTAACCAACCGAATTAATCGAAAAAATTTCGGTTCGGTTAACAGTTAAAATTTTTGAAAGGTGGATTAATTCGATTAATAGTGTTTCGGGTCGGTTAGCCGATTGAACACCCCTAATCCAGAGTGTTTATTTGTGGTTTATATAAATTTCTTTTTATCTCGTATTATAATATTATTATAATATTTAATTTCATCATCATTGTTATTTTTATATATTAATTGTAGATAAACGCTCCGTTCATCTAAAAGACCTTTAATGGATCTTGAGGAAAATATATTTAATTTAATAATTTGGTCAATTTTTAAATATTTTAGTTAAAAATACTTTTCTGATTTTCTCAATTTTGATATTGAGTAAATTGGTCCCTCTTAAAAAATTTAAAGCAATTTAATCTTTGTCAATTTCGAAAGTGAGAACTTAATAACAATTAATCACGGCGTTAAAGTTTTCTGTTGATTGTACATAATTTTTATTGGTATAATAACAATTTTAACTCTTAAAGCTTACACATTCTGTCAATTTAGTAATGATTTAACAAATTTGACCTACAACATTGTGTAAATGTGTAAATATTGAGGCTAAATTTGTTGATTTTTTTAGAATCTAGACAAAATTGATAAAACATGTAAATATCAAGAGCTAAATTTGTTGTTATACCAATCAAATTTATATACAATTGACTGAAGACATTAATGCCGTAATTTATTATCACTAATTACTTACTTTCAAAATTAACAATATTAAATTGCTCTGATTTCTTAAAGGAATTAATATGCTCAATTTTGAAATTAAAAAAAAAAATAGAAGAGTTCGTTTTTCTATTATTTTATTTAAATTTAATGAATTGTTTAGATCCTTTAATGAGTCTAATTTGAGTTAAGAGTTTAAAAATTTACAGAACAAAATAATTCAGCCATAAAACACTTTTAAATTAAAGTATGTTGATTTATTTTTTTTTAAGCATAATGAAAATTTTAGTCTTTAAAAGTTATATCTTTTATCAATTTGATCTATTTAGATTTGCCTCTTTAACAATTTTTGCTTGGTTGAGGGTTGAGACTTCGACAATGGCCCCGCCACGGAGCATTTGGGCAAGCCCCCACCTTGATAGAGAAGGTGATTTTCTTGGCGTTGGTTATGGACATGCTGTTGTAGGCTATTACTGCTCCGTCTTTTGGCATGGCTGCTAAATGCTTGTGGAAATGCTTTAGCTAGCGCGGAAGCGTATTTCGGATTCCTTTTAGTTTTGGTGTATGGTAGATTGCTTGTGAGGGTGGGAGCCTGAGAGGAAATAAAAGAGGGTTGGTTTGCTAGTTTGAGAAGTTTCGATGAACAGTCGTAATTGATTCAAGAATTTTACTTGGTTTAGGTTATGGAATTTGTTCTGATATATTATCTTCTGGGTAGTTAATAAATCTTGAAAAAGAGCAAAAGAAATTAGAATATTTTTATTGATTTTTTTCATACTTAAAATTTTATAATATTTTTATAATTTGTTAGTAAATTCTAATATTTTTTAAAACTATATTTTTTACTAA
Organism: Gossypium stocksii; assembly: GCA_020496765.1. Lineage (NCBI taxonomy): Eukaryota > Viridiplantae > Streptophyta > Magnoliopsida > Malvales > Malvaceae > Gossypium > Gossypium stocksii. The sequence goes on from CM035631.1 coordinate 102,639,448, forward strand.
TTTTTATAATATTTTAATTTTAAAATTTTGATTTTTAATGTCCACATCAGTGTCGTTTTCCATTTCATCATCATTAACGGAAAGGATTAAATGTTTTTTTAATCATTAAGGGTTCAATAGAATGAATTATTTTTCCTAAAAGCTTAATTGCTTTTTTATTTTAGGGTTTTGTTTTACCCTTACGCCATAAAATTAGTCAGTATTTCTGTTAATCAAATTTAGTTAAAAACAATAGTCGAATTGACAAAAGATATACTATTATTTAAGCACGTTATTGAATTTATGTCATCTCTTAACTGTGCCGCCAATTCAATTGTAAAATTAAAGAATTATTCTTTCTTTTAAATTATAATTACTATTATTATGATGATTTTTTTTCTTTTGATACTTTTATATAATCTTTAAACAAAAGTTTAATTTATGATTTGGTTCTTAAAATATATTCATTTTTTCACTTTAGTATTTAAAATTATTTTATACTTTCGTTGCCTGTTGAAGTCCAGGGAGGATGTGTTTGGGCGTTTGGTAAAGACATACTAAGATAACAGACGGTTTTAGGTACCAAAGATAAATAATACGGAAGAAATAGATTGTTTATATAATGATAAAACTTGTAATCATGCTATGTATATTGATCCTAAAAAAGAAAATAATATTTCGGCTCTTAGTAAAGGTATTAATAGTATTGTAGATATGACTTCTGTATATTTTAATAAGTTATATAATAAGATTTGTAATAGAGCAAAAGGTTAATAATATAGGAGAAGTAACAAATTTAGACTTTAAAAACGAGTCTAAAGAACTTTTATCAGATGTTAATAATAAACTAAATTAAGTTATTGCTAATAAAAGTATAGAATAATAAATAGATTTAGGTAATTTATATTATGGTAATAGTAATGTAATATTAGCTTTATCCGAGGAAGAAGAAACTTCTTCGGACGAGTCAACTACTACTAATAATAAAAAAAGAAAAACAAAAAAGAGAATATTCAAAACAATAAAAATATAATTTCCAGTGTTATAAAAAACTTATAGAACATTGGAAATATAGATTTTCTAATACAGAAGATTAACATGAAAGAATAGAATATTTAAAATTAATAGAACAACTTTATGAAAAATATAAAGATTTGTTTAAAATATTTAATTATCACTATATGTTAAATTATGATAATACAGACAATAGTAGCAATTCTAATAATTCTACTATTATAGAAGACATAAATGCTACTACTTATAATTCTGATGAAGAAAAAACTTAAACAGATGAGGATGAAAGTATAGAAATTCCAGAGCCAATGGATATTGAAAAAACAAATTATTATATTCCAAAACCTAAAGAAATAGATAAAAAAGATCCTTATGATAAAAGGAAAATAGAATCAGATCTTCAAAAAGAATATTATTTTAGATCTTTTTATAAAGATTATGAACAAGTTGAAAACACAACTAGAATTTTTGGTAATCAAACTGAAACAATAGCTACTAATGATATAAAATGTGAAAATCCAGGAGAGTCATCTACTCAACTTATACCATATAGAATAGATGACCTTAATAAAAGAAATGTGGCTCAAGGAGGAATATATTTAGACTTAACTAAAATTCCTTTATCAGATTATGAAAAAACCATAGATGACTGGGCACAATCAATGACTATTGTTGTTAATAATAACAACAATATTTGGTCAAAAGAAAAATTTCTAAATTATTTTGTAGGAACATTTCAATGAGATGTTTTACAATTTCTCAGAAGATGGGAAGAAGCTGAAAAAGGTAAACAACAAAAGGAATAACTTATTAACCAAATAGGTACTCCTAAAGATCTACTAAAAGGATTAACTTTAATTCTTAAAATAAAATTTTGTGGTTATACTGATAAAAAAGATCAGGATAGTCAGTCTAGTTATGTTTTGTCAAAAATAAAATCATGTGATATTAGATATTTAGAAGAATTTTCTAAAAAATTTCTTCATGAATATCAAAAGTTAAAAAATAATAATATAAAATTTTGGAAAAACCAATATTTTCATAAATTACCACCACAGTGGGATGAGATTTGTATAAATAAATACAATTCTTATTTAGAAAAACATAGTAGAATAATTGGATTAGAAGTAGAAAATATAGATATTATAGGAAATAGAATTAATTTTGCTAAAGAAAGAATAACTTTACATTGTTTACAAAGTACAGCTGCTAAACAAATTAAAAATAAAATAAGTCATAAATATTGTACAAAATTAATAAAAGGTAAATGAGAATTTGGATGTAAACCCATACGTCCTAATACTTATAAAAAATATAAAAATAAAAAATACAAAATTATTAGATGGAAACCAGAAAATAAATGTTAGGAATTGACCCGATTAAGCAACGAACAAGTAAAATTAGCAAAAGAAATTGAGAAATTAAACGCACAAATTTAACGTGGAAAAACCCCTCTAAAGAGGATAAAAAATCACGGACAAAGATAATTTTACTATAATGGCAAAAGAACGAAGAGTACAAAAGATTGAGATAATAACTAAACCTCAAAAACCTGAAAACAAAGAACTCTCAAAATGTAAACACAAAAAAAGAAAAATTCTAAAAATGTGTTATGAGTTCGAATCTCTAATAGGTGTTCTTTCTAAGGTTGCAAAAGAGTCTATTTATAGGCTAAATTCAAAGGTCAAATAATAATAAAATAATCTAAACTAATTAGTGTTTGATTGAAACAAATAAACAGAGTTTAACTAGAAGATTACTTCTCAAATTTGACTAAAAATAGGAGTCATATTTAACAAATCTCCACCTTGACTCATATTTCCACAACGCCATCTTTACCAAAGCTCGCCACGAGCCTATCTTGAACTATGCAGGGAATTAACTGAGTCGAATCTGTGCTTAGAAACTAGAAGACTTCTAGCCTTCGACTTGTACACTGCCAAATTAACCCTAGTGTGATTATCACGAACACAGTGCCCTAACTTTTCAAAACCTGCATCTAAAAGAGAACCTCTCTTCAACGAAATGGTCATACCTTTTTCCCTCCTATGACCAAGCTGCCTCTGCTCCAAACGAGTTGACTTTGACTCTGTAACGGACGAGGGACGTCCGATTTCACCGGTCACTGTAGAACCTTCCAGAATATAAAGACTACCAGTTCTTTTACCTTTTACTAAAACGAGAGATCCACGAGATACTTTAATGCTGCTTGACTCGATGTTGATTTTGCATCCTTTCAAGTCTAAAATACTCAAAGAGATGAGATTCTTTCGTAAATCAGGTACATACCTGACATTTGAGAGTGTCCTAATCGTCCCGTCGTGTATCCTAATTTTAACAGTACCAATACCAATTACCTTACTAGATGAATCATTTCCCATGCGCACAACTCCACCTTCAATTGAACTGTATGTGGAGAACCATTCTCTATTCGGACATATGTGGAAAGAACATCCAGAATCTAGGATCCACTCGGACGTAAGCTTAGAGTTATCGCCCGTTGACACTAACAAGAAATCATCACCGCTTTCATCGGCTAAATTAGCACCAGCTACATCTTCCTCGTTACTCTTAGCAGCTTTTTTATTTTGCAGTTTATAACAATCTGCTTTGACGTGACCTAACTTTTTACAATAGCGACACATTTTGTCTCGGTTCTTTGATGCTACCAAAATGGAAGCTTGCTTATCTGCCTTGCTATCCAAATGAAGCTCATTGTCGAGTTTGTCTCTACTCAACAAATGACCCTTCACATCTTCGAATGAGAGTTTGTCTCTGCCATAAATCAGGGTCTCCCTGAAAGACTTGTATGAAGGGGGTAAAGAGCACAATAATAGCATAGCTTGATCTTCATCATCAATATTAACCTCAATGTTCTTTAATTCATTTAAAAGAGTAATAAATTGACTGATGTGATCTCTAAGAAGCTCACATTCGTTCATGCGAAACATAAATAGGCGTTGCTTCAACACTAAACGGTTAGCCAGAGACTTAGTCGCATAAAGAGTTTCTAACCTTTTCCATAAGGAGGATGAGGTCTTCTCCATCAATACCTCCTGCAATACCGTATTCGCAAGGCACAACTGGATTGCAGACAAAGCCTTTTCATCAAGCTCTTCCCATTCTGTTTTATTTAGATTCTCAAGCTTTTTCCCGGTAACAACCTTTTTCAAACCGGATTGAACTAGAATTGCCATCATCCGAACTTGCCATAGATTGAAATTTGTCTCACCATTGAACTTCTCAATTTCAAACCTTGTTGCTGCCATATCTGAATGGGCTGATCTACGAAATTTGAACTAGCTCTGATACCACTTGTTAGGAATTGACCCGATTAAGCAACGAACAAGTAAAATTAGCAGAAGAAATTGAGAAATTAAACGCACAAATTTAACGTGGAAAAACCCCTCTAAAGAGGATAAAAAACCACGGACAAAGATAATTTTACTATAATGGCAAAAGAACGAAGAGTACAAAAGATTGAGATAATAACTAAACCTCAAAAACCTGAAAACAAAGAACTCTCAAAACGTAAACACAAAAAAAAAATTCTCTAAATGTGTTATGAGTTCTAATCTCTAATAGGTGTTCTTTCTAAGGTTGCAAAAGAGTCTATTTATAGGCTAAATTCAAAGGTCAAATAATAATAAAATAATCTAAACTAATTAGTGTTTGATTGAAACAAATAAACAGAGTTTAACTAGAAGATTACTTCTCAAATTTGACTAAAAATAGGAGTCATATTTAACAATAAAAAATATAATAACAATAATAAGAAAAAAATTGTTAGAAAAAGAACCTCTGATAAATCTAAAAAACAAATCTGTAAATGTTTTATATGTTACGAAGAATGTCATATAGCAACAAATTGTATTAATAAAGGGAAAAATGCAATAAAAATGATTAAAAGCCTTGAAGAACAAGACTTAGAAATATGTTTTAGTAAGGAAATAAATTCTACTGAAATATTAATGAATTATTATCAGAAACAAACTTTGAAACTGATAATGAAGAATATATATTTATGTTAGGAAGTAGTTCTAATAACCAATTAGAAGAAATTCCTAATAATGAAAAACAATATATAAAATTAGGAAGTTTAATTGGAGATGAAAAAGATCTTTCTGATGAAATAATAGAAAAGATTAATAAAAATCATATTTCTAAAGAAGAAATATACAAGATATCTAAGTTTAAATTTTGGTCTCAAAGACATATAGAAAAAAATTAGCGGTAACACAGTCGCTGAAGAGACTAAATGAGGATTAACAGAAATCTCATTATTTACAAAAAATAAAATTAAGAGGATCAGAAAGAAATATCCTCAAGTTAGATATATACATTTATGTATAATCATGATTACAATAAGAACTTTATTTAGAAAAGGACATGATGTACCTATTATTGCAGTTTTATTAAATAAAAGATTTGAAAATTCAATAAAAGCACTTATTGGAGGAATTCAATCAAATTTACATACTGGAGTAATTGGATTTAAGGTAAAATCAAATTACTTTATATCCATGACAGACTCTCTAATAGAAGAGTGTCTATGCCTTAGAATTCAGACAAAAAATTCTGATATTAGTGACTTAGCAGAAGATCTAGCAATAAGCTAGACCTCTATTAATGAATATATTAATACTGCTGATGTTGAAATAAAAGAAATTAATAATAAAATTATTGAACTTTTTGAACCTAATAAATTTACTACAAAAATACAACCTAAATTATTACATTTAAAAGACCTATCAATTCCAAGAGATTGGATGATTGATAAAATAAATAATGCTAGTAATTCCAAACCGATAAGTACTATAGAATATATGTCATCTGGAAATATGTTATATTTTAAAAATAATATAATAACTAATACAGATGATAATTTAGTTTTACTCTCAACCTCTCAAATAGAAGAAGATGAGGATAATATGAGTACACAATCTTCTACACCAATAGGAATGAAAACAGTTTATATACCTATTTTTCCTATTGAACCAAGTAAAAATTCTAGAAACACTATAATGGAAGAAATACAATCTTCAATAGAAGATGTTATTAAAACTAAGAAAAATAGTATTTATATCAAAATTACATTTCAAGATAAAAAAACATATTATTTACATGTTTTAATAGATACAGGAGCTATAACAAGTAGCTGTAAGAAGAATACCTTTCCTATAGAAAAATGGGAACCTGTAAAGAAGCCAATAAAAATCATTAGAATAAATGATAAAGAAACTATAATTCATTATAAGGCTAGGAATATACCGATCTACATAAATAATATAAGATTTGTAATTCTTAAAATATTATATTTTCCTTATATGTCTGGTGATATATTATTAGGAAATAATTTTATAAAACAATATTTACCATTTTCCATTGATAAAACGTCAATTATGTTATTTATAGAAAAATCTTCTATAGAAATACCAATAGTTAAAAAATCTTAAATTTATCTGTACTAATTTGTGTTGATTTTCTTAGCAGACCTTATGGATAGAGGTAAAAAACCTTTAGAAATAGTTGGAGAATGGACTACGGTTCATAAAAAACCTAACAAAGGAAAAGCAAGACATCCTAATCAATGATTTGTGACAATACCAGCACAAGTACCTTTTTATCCTAATCAAGGATATTATGTACCATATCTAATGGTAAGACAACCAATTGGAACACAATTTTCATTGACACCAAAAAAGGTAAGTCAATCTTAATGGTCCCAAGATCCAAATTCGACATTTCAAGCCAGTTATGCTGAAGTTATTCAAGGAGCAGAAAATTTGTTAAAACAACAAATGTTTCCTGAAATAAAAGATTTTTATAATTCAGGATTACCACTGGAATATTACAATTTTATTAACGAAATATGGAAAACCCATATTTTGGAACAAAGGGCAAATTTTAGACGAGCTCTTACTAAATTTTCTCAATTTTTAGTTGAAAAAACAACTAAAGATAATAAAGCCCATGATCTTTTACAAAAATCTATTTTATATAGAGATTGAGAAGAAATTGATATAGAATATATGTATATTAAGGAGATAAATAATCTTCTTGATATATTTCAATATTTTATTGATAATGAGATAAATAATCCTATTATAATAAAATGTTTAGAATATGTTTTTTTAATAAATCAAGAAAAAATTTACCTATTGAAATTTTTACAAAAATAAATGGAGCAATTTGCAACCAGCAAGCTCAATTTCAAAAAGTTTTTACAGAATACTTATTACAAGCCTATGTTTTTACTAATGAAATAAATGAACAATTTTCTACTATTAAATTTAGGTTTGATCACGAATCATTTGATATAACCAGTATTGAATGGGGATTTGTTAAACAAATAACAATCTAAAATCTTCATCTTCATTTATTAAAAGATTTTCCTGCCATAGTAAAATCTAGATTATCAAAAATATAAGTAAAGATGATTTCTTTATTTCCATATTAAAATAAGTAGTTTCATTGGTATAGCTAGAAAAGAAAAATTTTATCAGCTATATCAAATCTGGATTATACAAACAATGCTTGGAGGAAGAAACCTCTCAGCAGTTAAGGAAAATAATGAACACTTGCCAAAAACTATTGACAAGTGTTATACTAATTTCTATTATTATCAAGTCCAAATTGAAATTGATTTAATGTCCAAGGCCCAACATTTGCTTCAACAAAATACTTATATTTTATGGACAGATGGAAAGAGAATATTAGCATACGACATGGGACACCCCCAGAAGAAAAAAAGACGAAGAATCTGTAACATCCCAACCCGTATTCATAATTGGAATAGGGTCCCGAGATATTACCGGAGTTTATAGAACTTTTTTTTACACATGATAACTCATTTTATAAGAAATTGTACAACTTAAATTTTACCACTCTTCTATAAACACATGTATATTTTCATTTGATCATTTACCCTTTCGACTATCAAATAATAAACATATTACCATTTAACCAATAGCTTGGCACTTGTCTAAGCGTCAAGAACAACAGTCATTAGTATACTTGAATATACTTCATATAATTTTAGAATCGATAAACTCATTGTATCAACATATAATACTTGAGATTATTACTTATTACGGCTTACCCAATTTCCATGTATCAGCATATTAAAGATAGCCACATATTCATATAATATGATACATATTATTCTCTTGCCATTTCTTCGAAAACATAAATCATTCATTATACCAAAATTTCATGTATCATTGTTTTCATGAATTTTGTATATATTTATTCCAGGACAATTCATAATCTTGAACATACATAATTATCAGGTAAGTTTCATATACATGTATTTTCCATGTCATATTTTTAAAATATCGAATAAATATCGTTTTCGTGTATTTCAAGTTCAATTTCGTGATTATTATTTCGTGCTCAAATTATTTTCATGTCAGGGCTTTATTTATTAAGTCATTCGAAATTTCATCGCCATACAATTAATATTATTAAAGTATACGAATCTATAATCATGGATGCATATATTCATCAATAAATTCCATGTACAAATATCATCATCTTATATTTCCATATATCCAATATCACTGTCATTTTTTTTATGTACTTCAAGAATATACGTACAAATCTTTTTATATACATATTTCCTTTTTTGGTCAGGATTCTTATCTACTAAATTTATCGGAATATTGATAGTTAAAATCATATAGTATACTTAAAATATGTAAATCCATAATCCATCAATTCACATTTACCCTTTTTTGCTATGTGTTTACCATCTTGTATATTTATCCCGTTGAATTTCTCAGAATTTCGATGGATTTCTGATAGTACACTCCTGGTGTACAATCTCATTAACCGTCAATTCATACAGGAGTACAATTTTAGTGTACAATTCCGGGTCCGTCAATTCATATGCATGTGCTGCCATTGTATCTTTCAACCATGGTCTTATTCATTTTCTTAATATGTTGCCATGGTATCTTTCAACCATGGTCTTACGCATTTCATTTCAGTGAGCACACTCTCGCGAACCTCACTCTCCCGCGAACCTCAATTCTTGGCACACTTCCGCGAACCTCAGCTCCCATGTATTCTTCGGAAGGACCTATACACATATATTCTTCGGGAGAGCCATCAGCACACTCCCGCGAACCTCATTTCCCATATATTTTTCGGGAGGGCTGATATTAGGATTACCCTTTCGGGTTTAATCCTTTTTCCTGTATTCTTCGGGAGGGCTATATCAAGATAGGATCACTTGTCCGGGCTAGATCCCCTTTTACCGTCAAATCCTTTTCAGAGATCCATCGAATTTTCCTTTCATTCAACCGGGATTTCTTCCCCTTTTTATCAAATATATCAATGTTTCATCAATTTTCATATAATGAACATTCAATTCATATTCACATCAATAACATACATTTCAAGCATTTAAGAATATAATTCAAGTTACACGAACTTACCTCGTTGCTTGTTCGTGTTTATAAATTCATTAATCCAATACATTTTCTTTTCTACGTTCGAGTCTCACATTTGAGTCGTTTGGGTCTTTATAAATAAATTTGATCATTGTTTTCATTTATTCCATATTTTAATACATTCAATTAGTGCTCTATGCAAAATTACTATTTTGCCCCTAAACTTTTAATTAATGACGATTTTACCCTTAGGCTCAGAAAAATAAATTCTTGCAATTTAATCCTTATTTCCAGCCGTTATCATCATACATATTAATAACATTCCATAAATTCTATAAAATATAAAAATTTTCCATAATTTCAACACTTTTCAATTTAATCCTTAAAATATGTTTTCCCTCGATCTCGAACTAAATTAATAGTTTTCATTTAAAATTTTCAATTTAAATAATATAATAATCCATTTCATGTAATTTGATCATTTCTAACATTTTTACAAAATTACCCATAAAGTTTTACTTTTATTCAATTTAGTCCCTGAGCCTAAAACATACAAATTAGCCATGCTAACTGAATATTCATACGTATTTTCCTCCTCCTCCTCTCCATTCCACATTCTTAATTTATATATTATGCTTATAAGTAACATTATCAATAATTTCACTATTTACTTATATGTGAACGTTCAAGCTGTCCACCTGCGTCATAGTCACTAAATTATTTATATCTTGAGATACAGAACTCCAAATTAAGATCCGTAAATTTTCCCTAAAACTAGACTCACATATATTCTGACAAGAAAATTTTTAGAATTTTTGGTTTAGCCAAATAGTACAGTTTATTCTTTAAAGTCACCCCTATTCTGCTATCTGACAGTTCTGACTCTTCTTTACTAAAAATTAATTATCTCTTCATACAGGATTCGGGTGATGTTTTCGTTTATTTCTATTGAAAATAGACTTATTAAAGAATCTAACCATATAACTTATGTCCCATAATTATTTTTATACAATTTTTAATAATTTTTCCAAGTCAGAACAGAGGATCCCGAAATCATTCTGAACCAGTCTCACAAAAATATAAATATCTCAGAATACAGAATTCATTTACTTGTTCTGTTTCTTCTATATGAAAATAGACTCAACAAGCTTTAATTCCATATCTCATTAAACTCCTAATTCAGTTTCTACCATTTTTGGTGATTTTTCAAATTTAGCTTACTGCTGCTGTCTAAAACTGTTTTAGTGCAAGATATTAATTACTAAGTTTATATCACCCTTATTTTCTTTCTCTACACCATTTCCCATCACTTTATCTTATTTTCTCTTCACTACCATACCAAGAACATAGAATCAGATATAAGAAAACTCTACATTAACATCATTTACATGCTTTTTCAATAATATTAAACTTAAAAATACATGGAAATCTTAATGTTCTTACCTTGTTTTATTGTTTCCAAACTTTAACTTCATTTTCTCTCTCCTCCAGCTTCTATTTCTTGAATCCAACTTGATATTCTAACTCCTCAGTCTCCTTAACATTTTTCTCCTTCGGTAGCTATGAAAATTCTTTTGATTTCTAGGTGAAAATGATGAATTTTTGGTGGAAGGATCAAATTGTAAAGAAAGCAAAACTTTCTTTCTTTCTCTCTTCCTTTCACGTTGGTGCATGGGAAAGATGGTGGTTTCTTCTCTTTTTTTTCCACACACACACATATATATATACTAAATAAAATAATAAAATAATAAAATATCTTATTAAAATATTAATAAAGTAATATTTATCTTATAAAATATCATCACACCATCATTACCTTCTAGATTTCTCTCTCCTTCTAATTGACCATTTTGCCCGTCATGATCTTTTAAAATTCCATCATTGAGTCATCACTTAATTTGGTAAAATTGCGATTTAGTCCTTCATAATTCTTTCTCCTATTCAATTTGGTCCTAATTCATCCATTTTCCCTAGTTTCTAGATTATTCCATCCTTAAAATATTTGCACTATTGGTCCTTTAACTTTTCCATATTTACACTTTAACCCCTTAAAATTTAAGTATTTACTCTTGTGCCACAAAACTTTTCTAACTTTTACGATTTAGTCCTTTCTTGGATAAATACATCATAACCACTTCCTACATAGATTTTGTTGATATAGCTCAAAATTTCTCTTTTTATTTCTTTATTTCTTTATTTTACTATATCAATGATAGATATTTTCGGGATATTACAGAATCAGTGCAGCTACTAAAAAAGATAGCTGAAATGAAGATTGATGATTTCCTATAACAACGGAAATCAATGACACGTGGGAGAGTTGGAATTCACCAGCACTTTCTCTAGATTCATTACATCTTGATGAGATAGAAGAAATGAATCTGACAAATATCCAAGAAGAATAAAGACAAAACAAGACACTTGGGAGAGTGACATCCAAAAAAAAGAACATTCAATTTTGGTGGTGCCTTGCAAAGAAGGAAAACCATTATAAATGTCTCATTAAACAAATAAGACAAAGAAGATGAAAGCAAGCTGATGGAAGCAACCATCAATGCAAGGGATACGTGGAAACAACCACAGAAAATGACAAAATAAAAGAAGACTACATGAAATCCACCATCAAGTCAGCATTTATATCGTCTTTATTAAGACATTATTCGGACTTGAATTATAAATAAATTAGAGTTAAAAAATTATATTATAAATAGGTATTGTTGAAACCTAAGAAAAGCATTGAGTCTTAAAATACCTTACTTTCTCTTATATAGTATCGAAAAATAATTTTAACTTTATTATTCTTTTTGTAAAGTTCTCTAAAATTTTTCTTTACTGTTATAAACTTTCATTGTAAATTATAAAGTCTTCCGCTATAGTAAGACTTAAAATATCTTTATATTATAATTTTTAGTTCATTTTATAAACATTAAATTATATATAAAATCTTAAAAAATCTAAGAAATTATAAAAAAATAATTAAATATATTTATCAAATAAATAAAAAATCATTTGGGTAATTCTTAATTTTTACTTTATTCTTGAACATCAAAATTCTTCTCTGATAATTTTTCATCCTCATTTGGGTGATTCTTCACTATCAAATCCTTCTCCTTCATCATCCTAGCACCAAAAAATAAAAAACCACTAATTCCATTAAATAATTATATGTTTTTAATTAAAAAAAAAATCTAGGCCACACTTCGAAGAAGATGAGAGTATAATTTAGTTTTCCATATACTTTATATTTGTCAAATCCTCAATTGCTAGAGCTAGCTAACACCCGTTTGTTGTTGAAACAAGAAAACCAGAAAATGAAAAAACAACACAGAGAAAAAAAAAATCCATCTGATTTGAGTTTTCAAGTTCAGTGGGCTCCAAGTCTCTATTTGAGAATCTGAACGGTGAAAAGAAAGACACTAGCGAGGAAGGTTACTACTGAAATCCTGAACCCATCCAACAATCAACGCCGGAGATCAGAGCGTTGGAACTTCGTAAGCAAATTAGGTATTTGTTGGGTTTGGTGAGAAAATAAAGTGGAGATTTGAGTAGTGGAGAGAAAGGGGAAGAGTTTGGTGATGATATTTCTTGGAAGAATTTCGGTACTAGTTTAGGGAAATTAATAAAAAAATCAACACTATTTAAATATGACATCTCATTGAAAATTTTCTTATATAAATGCTGATGTATTTTGTAATTTTTAACGAAAATGTTATTATTAAATGAGTAATCATTTAAATTGATTTTTTAATAGTTTTATTATAAGTTTTGCTGATATACGTGCTCTTTTTTAGTACAATATAACTCATTTTTATTTATAAATAGGAGGATAATGCGTCTGAATGCACTGAAATTCACTTTCTCCTGCATTGCTAATAATGTCCATGAAAATCGAACCAAGACTTAATCGGCATTTAATTGGAAGTTTTTAAGATAAACTACCAAAATAGTCAATTTTATTTTCTTCAGATTACATTTTAGTCACTTATATTTGAAAAGTTACGTTTTAGTCATTTATATTAACATGTTGTAGCATTTAGTCACTTAGTCATTAATTGCCGTTAACAGTATAATGGTAAGCTGAAATGGAATATTAAATCATGATTTCAAACAAAAATTTTAGGTTAAATTACATAATTGATCCTCATATTTTTTTCGTTTTGAACAATTTATTTTTTTCTTTTATGTTCTTTTAACTTTTCCTTTTTTTTCTTTTTCTTTTTACTCTCTTTTGTTTCTTCCTCTATTTTTCTCCTTTCTCCATCTCTTTTAACATAAAAGAAAAAAATTACTCAAAACGAAAAAAAATATAGGACTAGTTGTATAATTTAAACTAAAATTTATGTTTGAAACGATGATTTAACGTGCCACGTTAGCTTACCGTTTCACCGTTAATGGCAATTAACACTCAGTGACTAAAATGTTACAACACGATAATGTAAGTGACTAAAACGTAACATATCAAATATAAATGGCTAAAATGTAACCTAAAGTAAAAAGTGACTTTTTGGATAGTTTACCCAAGTTTTTAATACAAACATGTGACAAATATTAGAATCCTGCCGGACATCAAAATGGAGATCATCGCGTGCCGTGAATAGCCCATTTGAGCGTGTGAAGCTCAACACACTTCCTGTGGATATATCCTACTGCTAAGCTAGAAGTCTGAAAGTTGCTAAAATAACACGCACACTGTAACACAGCGTTTTCCATTTCCGTTCACGGCATGATCTTCGAGAACCATCCCCAAAATTTACACCCCAAAATGCGAAAACCCAAACCCTAAACTCACTTTTTTTTCCCTTTACAGTTCTACTGTCTTGATCTCTTGTATATATTTTTTTTCTCTGATGGCGGAGGAGGTCATCTCTGGTAGCGGATCTTCGGGAAGAGAAGGAGAGATCAATGTAAGAGTAGGATTAACCTCGAGGGATTCGTTAGATTCTCGGTGGGTCTTCCCAGGCGAAGACGACTCTGAGATCGAAGACAATGGCGACGGCGACGATGATTTACCGAATCGAGCTGCGGTGGACTCCGAAGACGAGGATAATCAGGAACACCGTTTGATCCGCACTGAACCACGCGTGGATTCCTTTGATGTCGAAGCACTCGAAGTCCATGGCGCACATAGAAGTGACTACGAGGTACATTGTTCTTTACGAGTTTGTCCTGCTAATCTAATAGGTTATTTTTTCTGTTCATAATTTTGGAAGCTCGAATTTATTTGGTGTCTGATTTGATTGCATTGAAGCATGCTTTTGGATCTTTTAATTTGTCTGGCTTATATGGAAGTTAATGGGTTATGATTTGGTAATCCTATAATAACCATGGTAACGAAAATTAGATTAGTTTTATTTTATTTTTATGTTCTTTAATTTTGCTGCTTACTTTTTATGTGTCTCTACTTAAATTTGATCTCAGGATTTAGGTATAGCAAGGAGAATAATACATGCCTTGCAGACCCTCGGAGTTGTATTTGGTGATGTGGGAACAAGTCCATTATATACATTCAGTGTGATGTTTAGCAAGGCACCTATCAAGGGAGACGAAGATGTTATTGGAGCACTATCACTAGTTCTATACACCTTACTCTTGGTCCCCCTTGTGAAATATGTCCTTATCGTACTTTGGGCAAATGATGACGGTGAAGGTATGTCAGATGTTCCCAATCAAGTCCCCATTCATGATTTTTTATGGAGGCCTTAAACATATATGTTAAATATATGTATTCCAAGTCAACCATTTTACATTTTCTGTTGCTGGTTTCTTGAAGGTGGTACTTTTGCATTGTACTCATTGATTTGCCGGCATGCTAAGGTCAGTCTTCTCCCAAATCAGCTCCCATCAGATACCCGGATATCTAACTTCATACTAAAGTTGCCATCTCCTGAACTTGAGAGATCACTTAAAATAAAGGAGAGACTAGAGGCTTCATTGACTCTGAAGAAACTCCTTCTGATGTTAGTGCTTGCTGGCACTTCTATGGTGATAGCTGATGGGGTTGTTACCCCAGCAATGTCAGGTTTCCATATCTATTGTTCTTGCTTTTTTTTTTGACAGAACTGCTATGATGTAATAGAGCATTAAGTGGTTTGAGTTCTCATTTTCAATGTTTAGATAATAACTTTTGTATGTATATATCTCTTTATAGTAATGTCTGCTGTTGGTGGTCTGAAGGTTGGAGTTGCTGCAATTGAACAAGGTAAGGTGGTATTTTATGCTATTATCAGCTTTATAAAACATTATTGCTTTTCTGCCTCACTTTTCCACTGTTAGTAAATTCTCTCAGAAAGGACATCTGTTCTCAATTGACCTTGTTGGCTAGGATTCATTTGCATATTTTGACTAATATGTTATTGAAATTTACTTGTTATTTGGATATAGTATGGGATGGTGGTGCATTTTATTAGCTTGTAGATCTCATAGCTTCTTGAATGACCCTGAGTCAACAATTGTTCATCGTGTTTCTTCAGCAGCCTTTGTCTCGATCATGTGCCATTTGTAATGATAATTTAACTTTAGTTAGACTATAGCTTATAATTTGGCTAAGTCCTAACTCTGCGTGTATTATAAACAATGTGGTCTTTTTCCTTTTGCCTTCCTGCTTTTACATCTAAAAGTTTTTGCTATATTATTACAGGTAAATATTCATTAACTTAATTCTTCTATTTCCTTCTTTGCTTTTCTTTACTTGCAGATGAAGTGGTGATGATATCAGTTACCTTTCTTGTAATTTTGTTCAGTGTACAGAAGTTTGGAACAAGTCAAGTAGGACTTGCTGTAGGCCCTGCTTTGTTCATATGGTTTTGTTCTTTAGCAGGCATTGGAATTTACAATCTTATTAAGTATGATTCAAGTGTCTTGAGGGCATTTAATCCCGTTCACATCTATTTGTACTTCAAGAGAAACTCAGTTAACGCCTGGTATGCGCTGGGAGGTTGTCTGTTATGTGCAACAGGTAACACATTGAGAGAAGATTATTGTATTTCAAGGTCGACTAATATTGTTATTTTTAATCAATTTTCCTTTTGTGAAGGATAATTTCTGCAAATGTCTCACTGCAAAATCTTTCTCTTGCAACCCCACAAACTTGCTCTAGGAACATCCCTTCTATTTATCTCACATTTTTCCGACCTTTTTTTTCCCCTAATGCTTTGTTTGATGCATTGGAAAGTTCAGCTAAAGTAATGCAGTTGATTGAGCTTTGATGAATTTGAACTAGGACATCAATGGTCATATAGGTCATTCTATATGATCTTACTGTGCTGATGTTGGTTTATGTTTCAGGGTCTGAAGCAATGTTTGCAGATCTTTGCTACTTTTCTGTACGATCAATTCAGGTAATGGAGCAAGAAAACTCAGTTACCTAATGTTATGCGTTTTGCACATCCTGTAGATATAATTGCTGGTAGTCCCTACTCTCATTCTTACAATCTTTTGATTTGTGTGATAGTGGTTGTTTGCAGCTTACATTTGTGTTTCTCGTATTGCCTTGCCTGTTGCTGGGTTATTTGGGTCAAGCAGCATACCTTACAGGAAATCTTAATGGTGCCGAGAAGCATCCTTTCTTTCTTTCAATTCCTAGTAAGTTTCACATTTTATCACGAATTAGTTGGATTAAAACCTTTTCTTTTATTTTGGAAAATTGTCACACTTGCCTTACTCTAAACAGAAAAACTGTTTTGCCCCACATAGGTGGCATCTTCTGGCCGGTCTTACTGATAGCTAATATTGCTGCCTTGATTGCTAGCCGAGCAATGACAACAGCCACATTTTCGTGCATAAAGCAGTCATCTAATCTTGGTTGTTTCCCTCGTCTTAAAATCATTCACACATCTAAAAGGTTCATGGGCCAGATCTATATTCCTGTCATAAACTGGTTTTTGCTGGTAGGTTGCCTGGTCTTAGTTTGCTCTATGTCAAGCATTAACGAGATTGGAAATGCATATGGTAATATTTCTTCCTAGTCTTTTGGTTATACTAAGTCATCAATTTTGTCATCATTGAATGAATTTTTGGTGTCATGTAACTCATAAAAATTTAGATTCGTGGAATATAAAGTACTATCACGTTATTTTACTGGGGTGTTGAATCAAACTACTAAAGATAAAGAAATCTTCTTACCCTATTCCTTGCTTTAAATTAAACTGGCTTCTCATCTTTCTAGTTATTGATTTTGTTTTTAGGTATAGCTGAGCTGGGAGTCATGATGATGACCACTATTTTAGTCATGATTGTTATGCTTCTCATATGGCGGCTAAACATCATAATTGTGCTGAGTTTTGTGGTTTTCTTCCTGGGTTTGGAATTGACTTTTTTCTCTTCAGTTTTATGGAGTGTAACAGATGGAAGTTGGGTAATATTGGTTTTTGCTGTCATAATGTTTGTCATTATGTACATTTGGAATTATGGTAGCAAGCTTAAGTATGAAACTGAAGTGGAGCGAAAACTGCCAATGGATTTGATGCGAGAAATAGGCTGCAATCTTGGAACAATCAGAGCTCCTGGCATTGGCTTGCTTTACAATGAACTGGCAAAAGGAGTACCAGCTATATTCGGTCATTTTATAACTACACTCCCTGCTATCCACTCCATGGTCATCTTTGTCTGCATAAAATATGTCCCTGTTCCTGTGGTCCCTCAGAATGAAAGATTCTTTTTCAGGCGAGTCTGCCCCAAAAGTTACCATCTGTTTCGGTGTATTGCCAGGTAAGATTCTCTGGCTGGAAACTTAGATCCTATTATCTTGCCTGATCAAAATTCCATTTCCTTCAATGCCGTGTGCTATCGCTTTACAGGTTCAAGTTTTGTACTGCAAGATTTTTCATAAAAACTAACTGGAATGGCTAATAGACATGTCTGTTGATGAAGTGCTGGACTTTTCGTTCCAGTGATCAAGGATTTGCAACCTCAAAACACACACATATATATGCGTATAACTAATTGGAATTGTCAAAATGTTACTCGGACAGGAGTTGTGGAATTAATTTGGGGGTCAAATTGAGTAAAGGATGAACTAATTTACTTCACTAAATCTCTTTTGAACAAGCATCTTTGACATATTATATCTTTTTTTTAATACTATGTGCGCAATTCCTTTGTATTCCTCGCCTTTGTTCACCCTTTCCCCTTGTAGCATTCTCTCAGATAACTGACCAACCATTTTCTCAGGTATGGTTACAAGGATGTCCGTAAGGAAAATCACCAGGCATTTGAGCAGCTGCTGATCGAGAGTCTTGAGAAGTTCATTCGTCGGGAAGCTCAGCAAAGGCAATTGGAAAGTGATGGTGACGAAGATGCAGATTCCGAGGAGGATACATCTTTCTCAAGAGTTCTCGTAGATCCTAACGGAAGTGTTTACTCGCTTGGTGTTCCTCTGCTGGCTGAGTTTAGGGGCTCCAGCAATTCCATTTCAGAAGCAAGCATTTCTGAGGAGGTAAACCCCAACTCCCCTTCAAGTCCATCGATATCTGATGCCGAGCATAGCCTAGAAAGGGAGCTATCTTTTATACGACAGGCTAAGGAATCTGGGGTAGTTTATCTTCTCGGACACGGAGACATTAGGGCTAGAAAAGATTCTTGGTTTATAAAGAAACTGGTTATAAATTACTTCTATGCTTTCTTGAGAAAGAACTGCAGGAGGGGTATTGCAAATTTGAGCGTGCCGCATTCACATCTTATTCAGGTGGGCATGACTTACATGGTTTAAGAACCGATGCGTACTCAAATCAGGGAGGAGTGGTTAAGAAAGGCCGGCGCTCAAATAGCATGCTACAAGAGATGCAAATTCACCATTGTGTTAAGCAAAGCTGGGCGCTCGAATCAGCAAATTTTAGTATCATGTATCCATTCTGATGTTTATTTGTGTTCTGCCACGCGCTTATTACTATTCAATACGAGTTTAATTAAATATTTTATTTACACACAATTCATAGGTGGGATTTACACGTGTGAATGGTTATGATCAGTGTAATTTAAAAATTTGAATGGACTATAATTGTAATTAATAGTTTTTTATAGTTTAGTGTGGTCATTTGATGTATTCAAGGAGGTGAGATTTTAGATTTTAATTTAGTTATGAAATAATAAATAATAAAAGAAATATTTGTTTTTAATATCTTAATTTCACTATTTGGTATTTATATATATTATAAAATTGTTGCATACTTTTTATTATTAAACTTACACCGTGAGTGTATCACAATTTAATTTGTATTATATTTCTAAAGAATTATCTAAAAGAATTTAATTAATAATTCATGATATGCTCGAGTTTTAATGATTTTGTTTTAAAGTTTTCATGATTATTTCTTGCCATTAATCATAGAATATGAAATTCGTTATGTTTAATTTTGTCAAACGTGTTATCTTATTATTTTCATATAACATTTAAAAAAATGACGACAGGTCAATAAAAAAAATCACATAAAATTCATTAAATTAAAATATATAAATTTTTGGATTTAGAACGGATATGAATAGATCGCCTTCAAATATGCATTTTTACAATTGCGGATTCGAATTCAAATATTTGACCCAATTTTACTGATTTGTAACAAAATATTTGCTTCCAATAGAGTTTGAACCTAAAATCTCTTTTATATAAAGTTATGCTTTAAGCATTGATGTTTATTTTAAATATTTATTATAATTTAAACAAATTAATAATATTGTATAAAAATATTTTTTAAAATTAAATATAATTATAATATAAGTAAATATAATATTTTTTATTATGAAAATACATCTTCTTTTAATGTTTTACTCTTTTAAATCTTAATTAATTTTTCTTAAATCGTATTTTTTATAACAGTAAACCTAACTGAACAATAAGATGAGATCACTGGTATTCCTAAAATTACCTTTATCTCTTTTATTATTTCATCAGCTCAATTAATTTAATTACTTAAAACCAAAAATAATATTTATATAACTAAAATAAATGTTATAATACAAATTTATTTTATAATGTAGGACATACTTATATTCAGTACATAAGATATTATTAAAAAATAATATACATATACATTTATATCAATGGTTATATATGAGTAAATTATAAATGTATAATAATCACTATACAATTATGGTATTATATCGTGCATTCTTTTAATAGTAGAAACAGACAAATTTTTCATGGAAAAAATTGATTTAATTTTTAATTTAACCTATAACGACTAATTTACTTAATTTTTTAAAATAAAAAAATATAATATAATCTCCCTTATATAAAACACATATTTTTTTTGGCTTTTCAAAAGATTAAAGGAAAAAAAAAGTAATTCTTCCAAATATCCCCAAACTATGATTTGTATTCGAATTTTGTCTTTAAACTTTAAAGCATTTTAATTACATTCTCAAACATTAGAGTTTATATCAATCAAGTCATTCGGCTATCAAAACTGTTAATTTCACGATTAAGTGACACATCAAATCTTATATGAATTAAATTAAAAATTAATAGTTTTAATAACAGAAGAACTTAATTTATATAACTTCAAAGTTTAGGGATGTAATTAAAAATTTTTAAAATTTAAGATCAATTTAAAATATGAGTCGTAGTTTGAGGACTTTTAGCGCAATTTTATTAAAGAATCTAAGATAACATATTTGGGAATCAACAAATAGAGTTGTGTGTTTTGCCTTCGCGGTTCCGTATGCCGCGGACACCATTGTTGAGATGGAATCAACACTTTCAACATTACCCTCCGCTTTTACTCCCTTCTCCTTTTCTAAACCCCTAAACCCCAAATCCCCTTTGTTCTCTTTCTCTCAGTCTCCACTCCTTAGCCCTGTCGCCGTCCTTTCTTATTCTTTTCCTCTAAGGTCTATCTCCTCCATTCCCAAACGCCTACACCGCCGTTTGGAGTGCGTCTCTTCTGGTACCGGCGGCGGATTTGGTGGAAATGATGGGAGTAGCGGCGGCGGTGGCGGCGGGGAAGGAACGGGTGGAGGTGATTCGAAGGCGAAATTGGGAGTTGGAGTGGTTGACGATCTCTCTGCCTTGTCTCCCGATGTCATCATTCTTAATGTTGGGGTATGGTAATGATTTTTTAAGGTTATTATTCCTATTTTTCAGATATTCAATTTGATACTTGGAAAAAATATATAGGTAGTTAATTGAAAAATTCAGGTACCAAATTGAACATTGAAGTCAAATTCAGGTACCTAATGGCATATTAACCTTTTTTTCTTCTTTGAATTTAGGAAGAATTAAAAAAAAAAAAAAGAAAAAGAAAAGAAAAGAAAAAAAAGAAGGTAAAATGCTACTAATTTTTTGTTCTTGAATTTGCTGTGATTTAGGGAATGATGTGCGGCGGGTGTGCTTCGAGTGTGAAGAAAATACTAGAAAGTCAAGTAAGTTAATGTCTCCATTGTTTTTTTCTTCCCTTTTAAATCGAATTATTTACATTTCTTAGTGTGTCATTTTGCTTTAATGTGCAGCCCCAAGTCTCTTCCGCGACCGTCGATCTTACAACGGCGACGGCAATAGTGTGGCCTGTTTCCGAAACCAAGGCTGTACCCAATTGGCAAAAGGAATTGGGCGAGGCATTAGCTAAACAGTTGACTAGCTCTGGTTTCGAATCTAAGCTTCGAGGTATGTGTTCAGCATGTATGTGATATAATCCAGATACATGAAAAAAGTCGAATATATTATCCCCTTGTTGAATGCAATGTCGAATACTCACACCTGAATCTAAGAAACATGGAATAATTATAAAAGTGCTTTCGTTGCCATTGTTCTTGGTCAACGTCGTGTTCCTTGAATATTGTTTTCATGGCTTGCTTATGTTGCACTGACTCTTATTTTTTTATTTAACTATTCGTGTCTGACACCAGCTCCAAATAAATGATTTTTTTTAAAAAAAAACATCTGACCATACTCAGATACATAACCTAGTTTGTAGGAGTGTTTATAGTTCGGTTAAAATTGAATAATTGATTGAACCGATTTAATTCGGTTAATTCGTTGAAGGTCGATTAATGACTTTTTGGAATTTTGGTTATCAGTTGATTCTGTTCGAAATCGGTTAATTAACCGAATTAAATAATATATATTATATACAATTAAATAATAAATATTATAATTCTGTCCGAAATCGGTTATGTAGTGTTTCTAATGTCTTATATGTTGTTTTCACCTCTATTTAAAGTTTTTTGAACTATTTAGAAAAGAAAAATTAACATTAGCAATGTATTTTTTATATGTTCTATACTTATTTTAATCAAAAGACAATATATATATAAATTTCGGTTAATTTGGTTCATTGACTGAATTAATCGAAATATCTCGATTCGGTTAATGTATTTGAAAAAAATTTCGGTTCGATTAACGTTTAAAGATTTTTACATTTTGGATAATTCAATTTAGGTATTAACCAAACCGACTGTTTGAATACCCCTACTTGTTCCACAATGATATCTAAGTTTTAGTACCTTAATGTAGAGCTATACACTTAAGGACCATTTTCTAATATTTTGGTGTCAATACGCATGGTTGTTGGAGATCTTGAGTTTGGTCATTGAATATTTCATGTTATTTTTTGGTTACTTTGGAGGTGCTAAATGCTTTAATTAAAATTCAATATGTTAGGGGTTGCTCATATAAAGGCTAAACTTTTCAAAATAGTTGAGGAATTAAATTTTTACAAATGTGCTGAAATAAGGGTTTTTGCTGATATGCTTAGAATAAAATACATGACAATTGAGTTAAAATATTACTTGGAAAAAAAAAATATATATATACATATATATAAAATATAATTTGAAACTCGATATACGACAATTGAAAAATTCTTATTTGAGCACGTTTGAAAAGTTCTAGATTTTTTTTAACAATTTTTAAAGGCTTGACCCTTATATGAGCAACCTGGGCCACAATTTCAGCCTATTAATTTACGAAATTCTTTATTGAAACATAATCTAATTTCTTTAATATGTGATTATGAAATGTTGTAAATCTTACACTAATTTTTTTCCTGTCGTTTGTAAATAAACTTGACAATCCAACTTATGATTAGTGATTCATTTATGCTCCTCTTATTTTAAATGATTTGAGGCATAACATAAAGTTTGGTTTTCCACATAATTCATGCAAATTTGTGCTTTTAGTGGCAGGTGAGGAAGCTATTGAAGGAGATGTCTCACCACAATAAAAAAAAAAACTTTTTGTTGAAAGAGCAACCATAATAAGTCCTTAGATGTGACCGTATTGGCTTTGAAGTTATAGATTTCATTAATTGTATAATTCATCAAGGCATTTACTCATTTTGTATTAACTTTACAAAATGGGGGTGATGTACAATTTATTTAGAGGGTTTTGTTGTTGTTGTATATCACATGATTCATGTCATGGTGCCATATATCATCTTTCACACGTGTCTATCGAATAAAAAATAAACTAGATGCATTTGATTTTTTTGGAGGATTACAATATGTCACCCTCTTCTCTTTCTTTAAGGAAATAAAACTATCTATACTCTAAATACGAAATAAATATTATCCAAAGTTTTGCATCAGATAGGAATATATAAAAGAATATCCATAATACAACATTGAATTGAGTTAATGATAACCAATTGGAGCGGGTGCCTCTCTCAATTCCTTTCCCTGAAATTTAATATCCTGCATATACCCCCAGAAAAAAAAAAGCATATTAAGATCAGTTAGACTTCTAAGGATCGAGTCTTCGACAATAATTCAAGTTAGCTCATGAATTCAAGCTTATGGATTAGGTCAAAAATGGGTTGTCTCTTAATCTAAACTCGAAAGGTTAAACTTATTATTGCACCAAGTATTTAATAATTAAAGCTTGGCTCAGATTGAATTCAAGCCTATGGACTAGGCTAGAAATGGACTTGTATTGACTTGATTTAAAAATCGAGCTACTATCTCGATCTGAAAGGTTAAGACTTACCAGGATCAAAGTTTAGATAAAGCCTTCAGTAATTTAAGCTTGGCTCATACTGAATTCAATCTTATAAGCTAAGTAAAAAAAGGGATCATGTCTTCATTTGATCTAAAGGCTCCGCTACTAGCTTAACTTGAAAGGCTAAACTGGCTGGGATCGACAAAACACTTAGTAACTCAAAGTTGGTTCAGACCGAATTTAGAAGGGTCACATCCCAAATTGATCTACTATTGAAAGGCAATAACTTGGCAATGTTAAAATGGATGGCTATAGAGAAACTATTAAAAGAAGAAAATGAGCATGGAAAAGTGGAAGAGATGAGTGATACATACAGAAGCGAAATGATTAATATCCCTATGATGAGCTTCATCAGCGCGAATCACGGTTATAACATCCTTGAGTCTGGCATCTTTAGGCAATCTCCAGTAATCTACGGCAATGGCAGGGGCTGGAACATTTTCCGTTTCACCACTTTCGATTGATTCCAAATACTCGGTGTAGGAGAAAACTGCTTCCTCTTCCAAATACCCAACAAATCTATGCGCCAATTTTGGGGAGCTCAGATAAAGAACAAAGAAGCCATTAAAGAACACTCCCTGCACAGCTAGAACAAGTAGCCTTTCGTACCACTTGGGTTTCACGAGCTCCACAATCGTCATCAAATGCATCCTCTCATTCTCTGCTTCTTCAAGTAAGGCTTTAATCCATCCACCACTTTGCTGGAACTTACGGAGAGACTTGAGATGCAGAAGCATCCCGCCGACCATGCCGGGGACCGCCGCCACTGTTTCCAGCATCATTGCGTGACAGCCATAACGTCTCTGCATTTCAAATCAACCACAAAGGAACCTCAATGCCTTGAATATAACTATGAATGTATAGTAATTGTGTTAGACATTCGTGTCCGAGATATATACTGGCGTGGGTATTGATTAATAACCCTCAAGGACAATGATCTTTTAAAGATATTCAACATACTCATGTCTGGACATAAGATGCACATAAAATATTTTAACTACGAAGTCTACAAAAGAGCCACTAAGGATCTGCAATGCCTTGAAGTGCACATCTGTGTATGACACATATCAAGACATAGGTACGAGTATATACCACTCCAAAGATAGTGTCTTCAATGCCTTGTAACCAAAGATACTCATCTCGGGCATATAAGAGGTTAAAAGAGTCGCACATCAAAGAGGAAACTTGTAACTAAGAAGTCTACAAAAGACCCACGATGTGTAATGCCTTGAGGTGCACTGTGCACGTCCATGTATGATACATATCAAGACATGGGTACGAGTATATATCACTCCAAAGATAGTCTATAAATGTAGAAAAAATATTAAAATATTAAATATACACATATCTGACACTCACATTTGAATCTGAATAAATTTGTACATAGAAAAGAAAATAATCATATAGAAACAATGCAATTTTGTCTTCTAATGTGTAAAAAAAAAAACCTGAGAATCTTTAAACATACCAAGACAATTTGGGATCTAAATAACTGATGGCACAGGTATATAAATGTCAAATGTGATAAAATTGAATGAAGAGTTCAGTCTAAATCTAAAAGCTATTGACATATTAAGAACATAATAAAATACAATCAAACAAATTATGGAATGCTGTAATTATGGAACAGAGAAAGTAAAACACAACAAACCTGGAAGAACAGATCCACAGGAATTCGAAGGAGTTTGACTGTTCTGTAAGCTAATTTATCCAGGAAGTTCTTTGGCACATGGTGCTTTTTCAAATCAATTGAAACATCTGCCTTGTACGTTTCCCATGGCTGCATTATAGAGCATAAACAAACAGTGCAAAATTAGATCATCAAACTGACAGATTGATCGAGAATTTTCTAATGTATTACAAAGTTTTGAGATAAATCTTTATTTAAAAATTGAAGTAACGGTAAATATCGATTTATTCATTTTAATAATTTAAATTCCAAGCTAAAGAGAAAAAAAAGAAGTCGCATTTTTTCTAAAAAAAATTGACATTCAAACACGAAGATTGATCTACAGTAACAAGTCAACAATATAGCAGCTTCATCTTAAAAGAAAAACATAGCAGCTTAGAATATAGGTGGAAACGAAGAATTCAGCAGTTAAATCTCAGATCTGATCGAAGAGAGGAGAAAATGAATACTATATAGATGTGTGCGTGTGTGTGTTACTGCCAAAATTGAACCAAATAACTAACTCTTAAGTGAAGGAATAAAGTAAGTTTAACGAAAGATGAAATGGTACCATGAAACAGTTCCAGGGCCAAACGGTGCCATCCTCTCTGGTGATCGTAGGCCTTGAAATCCCCCAATAACTTGACGCAACTACGTCTTTCCCTTTCATCTCTTCCTTCTCCTGTTCCTTCTTCTCCGAAGGCTCTTTCTCCATTGAAGCAGGAGTAGAGCTCATCATTCTTCGCCACCCAAACCCTCCAAACATCACTCCATTTCGCTGTCCGCTCAAGTGCACGCTCCTCCCAACCACGGCGGATCCGTACACCAGTCCGCCGCCGCTACCGTAGTACCTCTGGCCGTTGACCAGATATTGCTTCACTGACCTTAATACAAAACGACTCATTTTCTTCTCTCTTTTTTTGAATTTGTTATGACTTAATAAGATCGTTGTTGAGAGGCCATAATAATATATATAGCAGAGTGGAGAAGCGGGAGAAGGATCGAGGAAAGAACGGCGGGTGAAAACGGTTTATGATTCAGTGTTTCGCGGTGTATTTTTAATTTATTTCTTGAAATTTAATCTGCCGTTGACTGGATGACAAAAACTTTTATGGGTTGATATTTCATAAAGGGTAACATGTTTTATGTTCTTTTGCACTACTGAATTATATCTCCGGCGGCCAACAATAATCTTCTCATTTGAATGTACTTTTTCCAGCTTTGATGCTTGATTCAATGAGTTAATTGCACTAGATATCCCTCAGTTATAATTTTTATTTTAATTTAGTTTCTAAATTTTAAAACATTTTAATTGGATCCTTAAACTATTGATATTATATTAATTAAGTTTTTTCATTACAGAAAAAAGAAAAAGTGAACGATAAAACTAATGTAAAAGCTTTGAAAACTTCGAATCTAATATTTTCAAAACATCTATTTCGCAATATTCATTTTTTTTAATTTTTATTTTAAATTATATTATTTAAGATCTAATGTGTCATTTAACAATTAAATTAACGATTTTAGTAATGAAATGATCTAATTGATATAACCTTGATAATTTAAATATAATTAAAATAATTTAAAGTTTAAAGATAAATTTAAAATTAGAGCCATAGTTTGAAATTAAATTATATTTCTTCAAATATGGAATATAAAAAATATATTTACCATAATTTGAAAAGTCAAACTCTTCGAAAGAAAAAGAAAAGTCTTTAACGCGACCAATAAAAGAATGTTTTAGTACGTTACGTCACTAATATTGCCCTCACAAATTATAAATTTCATTCAAATAAATGAATTACACACTTTAAATCGAATAAAACTCACTCATAATAATAATAAATTTTCACCAAATATAATAAAATATTTTTCAAAAATTAAATAAAATTTATTTCAAGTTAGAAACGAATTTTTTACAAAAATATTTTTTTTGTAGAATTTTTTTTTGAATTAATTGGTATTACGCTTCTCTATTTTTTGTATTGAAAGAAAATAAATGAAAATAGTAAATAAGAAGAGCTTATGAAAGAATTTAACCTTTTTGAAGTTTAGTGCATGCACCTAAAAGTTTTATTTAGCAATCAATTAAAATGACAAATTTGCATATTAAGCCTCTAAATATTTTAGGTCATCACATTTCTGCTTAGTACCGCCTCTCTCTCATCTTGCATCGGTCATACCGTATTTTTGCATTGAAAAATACTGGTGCCACCCATCTCTTCCCCTCCATCCTTAAATTTTTTTTAAACATACGTCATTTTGTAATGATGATTTAATGAGAGTGTCAGAAAAATCATGGGTGCCGCCCATCTCTCTCCCTCCACCCTTTGTTAGTGTTTCAAACATACCATTTTGATAAATAATGGTATTGACATACCATTTCAGTATTTAATTTTTTTTATTTGCATTGCATTATACAGGTAAAAAAAACCAAAAAAAATTCTTTTTTAAATGTTATTTATTTTTAATTAAGATGATATTTGTAGAAAAGTATAATTAAGGTCTTTACAATTTTTTTTCTAATTCAATAAAAATAATTTACCAAATAAAAGTAATTACCAAATGTTTAAAATTTTTTGTTAAATTAACAAGGATCCAATGTATATATTCCCTTAATATATATATCAATTAAAGAATTGTTTAAAATTAAAAAGTATTTAATTATTAATTTATATTTTCATTTAATAATTTATTTTTATTATATTCAATAAAATGTTTAATTACAATTTCCTTATACTTTTTTTTTTTTAAAGTTTGAATTACAATTATAAGTAATACATTTCAAATAATTATAATCATAATAAATCGTTACAAATACACAACACGACGGGGTCAACGGTCCACACGACACAGTTTTGCAAATCAATCCCAAAACAAAGTTTGACTGTCCAATTAGCCGGTAGGATTAAATTCACATGATTCCTGATGAACTCACGGCCCTCAAATTGGAACAACTTTATCCAAATAGTCAAAATATGATGTAAAATAATATGTATTTTAAAATTTGATAAAATTATTATTATTTGTTTATTGTGTAATATATTGATATTAAAATATTAAGTAAAAAAATATATTTATAAATATATTCATTATTTGATATAACTTTCGATAATAACTTAATGGTTAAGGGATGTTCACTAATGTAAATATACTCTTATCACAAGTGAAGATACTAACCCATAAATACAACAAAAGCTCGGCCTTTTATATTTATTTATATCTATTCCATTACATATAAATTGTTGTACAATTATACATAACATAACATAAAATTGTTGTTTTTCATTATCTTATTTAACAAACTTCTAACATGTAATAGTCACATTGTCACATTGAATTTTGATTAAATCCCGAGTTGAGTTGAGTTAAATCTCTAAATAGAGACTAAAAAACTTTCTTAATACTATTTTTTTTTTAATTTTCAAAACTCGAACTCGATTAGATTCTAAAAATAACAAAACTTAACTTGATGAATCTAACAATAATTATTTGGCGATGATCGAAATTCAAATTTTGAAAAAGTATATGAACTAAAATGACCAAATTAATGTACATGGATTATATCCATCACTTTCACAAAGTATAATGACTAATAGAAAAACTTAACATTATATAAATTATAGCGAATAGATTTCAAATTTATGCATAGAGAAACTAAAACTAAAATTTGGATATAAAAAAATATAATGTCAAATTTAGTCCTCAACATTTACATTTTTTGTTAATTTGGCTTTAACGCTTTCTTTTTAGCTAAATCTAGCCTTTCCTCTTTAAAAATGAGTCAAATCACTTTTTTAAATGGAAATACTAATTAAAAGTCTAAAACATTACTTTTTCTTTTAATAATATTGGCATGACAACTCGTTTAGTAGTCCACATATAATTCATACTAACATGACATTATTTGTCATATATATCATATCAATAAATATTAAAGGATGTTTAAACTGGATTGGACTTGTTGGGTATCGATCTGAAGAATGGCTTTGAATCGGTTAGATTGAGAACCGGTATGAACCGATTAAAAAACTAGTTAAATTGAGTTTTATTTTTTTTATTTTTTTATTTTTAATATTTTTTATTCGAACTTGTGGATGGATAGTATGACCGATTTAACCATCGATTTCATTTAAAATAATTGCAAAACTTATAAAAATTTGTAAAAAATAAAAAAAATTAATATTCAAAAATAAAAAGTTTCTAAAAATTTAGAAAAATAATTAGTACGGGTACATTTGGATTATCATGCACGTTGAAATGTTTAAAAAAATTTAGCGTTTAGCTAATATTTTGATTAAAAAATAATTTGACTCTTTTTAAAAGTTAATGGTCAAATTTGACATTTTAAAAGTTAAAGATTAAATTTAGCTTAAAAAAAATAAGGGTCAATTTAATAAAGAGGTAAATGTTAAGTGCTAAATTTGATGTTAATAGATGGGATAATACATAATTTAGCCCCCGAACTTGTCTATTTGTATATATTTGGTCTTTAATGTTTTTTTGACCTCATTAGTTTCTAATCTTGCATTTCATCAACTAGGTTGATCTCTCCAGCTAACACCGTTAGCTTATGTTGATATGACATTTTTATCCAATCTGATAGTGTCATGTGATAGCCTCTTCATAATACCAAGTGACTAACATAATTTTTATACTTTTATTTTTTTAATTTATGTTTATCACGTGTCCCATTAAGATGCTGCCACGTAACACTACCGAATTGGCTAATAGTGCCATGTCAACACAAACTAACAGTTCTAATGTAGAGTTTCCAGCCTAATTGTAGAATACAAGTTCAAAGACTAACTAAGTAGAAATGAACAAGTTGAGAGTAAAATTATATATTAAACCCTTAATAGATTTTTGCATATCAATCAAACACTTAATACTTGGCTTTAACCTCCAATCATAAGAACACATCTTTTAATACGGTGGGGAAGAAGAAAAAAGGAAGAAGCCCTTTGATTGGACATTACAGTCCAAGAATTTCATTTTCAGTCATAAAATTCACCCCCTGTGGGGTCTCTCACCCTTCCCCTCACCGTTCCACCATGGGAGGAGCCTAAGCTAAACACAAAACTAACCACTTTTTTTTTTCCTTTCTACACTCTGTAAAACCATGAAGAAAATTCCAAAACCCAACAAAGTCAATAAGGGCAGCCCCTCAAAAAACTTTTCTTCCCTTGTTTTTTGGGTTTTCTTTCTTTTTTTATAACACTTACTGTACTGTAGACTTTCTTTTTTCTTTTTCTTTTTTTTAAATCTTTCAAAAGATTATAGTCAAGAATTGTGCAATTCAAGTCTTGGTCGGTTCTGGGTTTTCTATCTTTCTTTTGAATTTTCTCGGGAATTGGGTGTTTTTGTTTGATCGGTTATGTAAATTATTAGATACCCTTTTCATGATTTTGTGTTTTTTTTTTTGATTGATTTTGCAGATTGAAGAATTCCCAGAAAAAAGAAAACAAATGGTTCCTGTTTAGATGTTGATTTGTAGCAAAAGGAAGTGGATTCAATTCATATGGATAATCTATGTTGCTTCAACTCTGTAATTTTCTCAACTTACTCTCTTTTCGATTTTTCTTTTGTTTTTCCTAATTTGTAGCTCTCAATTAGGCTTTTATATAATCTTATATATAAAAGCCTAATTTGTAGCTTTGACTTTACGGCAAATTGTGTTTATCTTTGACGTTATGCAAGAACATTGAAATCATATGGAAAATCTTATCCAAAATACATATAATTGTTGTTATTATTCTCCTTTAGATTGTTGGAGGACGATCTTCATGTAGTTCCGGGAAGGGCAGAAGCCATAACGGCGCTGTCAAGTATGGATTCGCTTTACTGAAAGGTAAAGCGAATCATCCTATGGAGGATTATCATGTCGCAAAGTTCACGCAACTTCAGGGGCACGAACTCGGACTTTTTGCTATATATGACGGTCATTTGGGGGATAGTGTGCCTGCCTATCTGCAAAAGCATTTGCTTCCCAATATCTTAAAGGATGTGAGTTCTCGACAATCGAATATGAAATAATCCGAATTTCAAGTTGTTCCGGCCCGAACTTGCTGGATACATGCATTGTTTGTTGAAGTACGTCCTTCAACTTTTTATTATATGGATTGCAGGAGGAGTTTTGGACCGATCCCAATAGGTCGATTTTGAAAGCTTATGAGAAAACAGACCAAGCGATTCTTTCGCATAGTCCGGACTTAGGACGAGGGGGATCGACTGCTGTCACTGCGATTTTGATAGATGGGCGAAAACTATGGGTAGCCAATGTCGGAGATTCACGTGCAGTTTTATCGAAGAATGGGCAAGCAATGCAGATGAGTATCGATCATGAGCCCAGCACAGAGCGAGGAAGCATCGAGAACCGAGGCGGATTTGTCTCGAACTTGCCAGGTTATTTCGAAAACTACACTTACTAAATCGAAGTAAATAAGTTTGTTTCGGGGAGGCTTACGCATTGTATGCATTGGATTTTATCCCAGGGGATGTTGCAAGAGTGAATGGCCAACTTGCTGTTTCCCGTGCTTTCGGAGACAAGAACTTAAAATTACACCTCCGATCTGATCCCGACATACAAAATGCCGATATTAACTCGAATACTGACCTTCTCATCCCTGCAAGTGATGGACTATGGAAGGTAATTCATCCCTCTCCGGACACCAACAACTTCTCATGTTTCTTTTTATCTCCTTTTTTTCATACTCTATCCAACCAAATCCAGGTTATGTCGAACCAAGAAGCAGTCGACATTGCGAAAAAGACCAAGGATCCGCAACGAGCGGCGAAAAAGCTAGCCGCGGAGGCATTAAACAGAGACAGCAAGGACGATATCTCCTGTATCGTAGTTCGTTTGAAGGGGTGAACGAAAACCGGATGCGACCGAAAACACATCCCCGATTGCGCATGATACGAATCATCAATGGGAGGAAATATGAATCATGGTGAAGGTTCAGTGTCCCCATATACTCCTTTCTCCTTTTGTAAAATTAATGTTCTAATGCGGCTTTCATATATTGCTTGATTTCTTCAATTATAGTTGGAAAAGCTCCAGGGAAAATATTTACAGTTGATTTCTTTTTATTTTGTAATATCTTAATATTTATAGTTGAAAATATTGAAAAACTTGTTTTTTTAAAGAATTTCAAATTAATTAGTTTGTAGTTATATATTTTATAACATTTAATTTCTTTATAATATTTAAAGTCTCGTGTGATGGTTTAATAGTCAAAGATGTTTATTGTTCCAAGTGTGACTTAGGTTCAAGTTGTGCTAATAACATTTGTTGTTCGGACTTTGTTTAATTATTGTAATTCACTAAAAAAAATTATTTTTTTGTCACCAAATTATAAAAATGTTCATGTTAGTTCTTTTGTTTCTATTTTGATGGGAGGTTGTGAACTTTTTTTAATTGGTATAATTATATATTCAGTCCTCAATAGTTACATATTCTATCAATTTGATTTTAATTCTAAATAATTCAACAAATTTTTTTTATATAATGCCTAGAACTACCAATTACCCCTCCCCAACCCTTAAATAAGAGAATAAATGTGCTTTACTGTGCTTAAACCCATGTCCTTCTGCATTGAGACTAATGTTAATGCCAATCGAACAAAGACTTAGTTGACAATAATTCAATAAATTTAATCCTCTATTTACGAATTTCACTAATTAAAAAAAAGTTACATCATCATTCTTATTAATGATTTAACAGAGGGTGACCAAAATAGAAACAAATTATAACATTAGTGATAGAAATGTAATTTTTTATAATTTAATGACCAAAATAGAAATGCGCTAATAATTGAATAACTAATTGTATAATTTACCTTTTCTATTATATATATTTGAGGTAACCCTTTTTATTATAATTATAATTAAGATGTTATATAAATTTTATTATGTGAATGATCCAGGTTATAATATATATATTTTGAGATTTTAAAAGTGATATAATTTTAATTTTAGTCTTTAAAATATGCTAAAATTTTAAATATATATCTATATATCTCATACTGACACGTGACACATTTTCCCTGTCTCTTTTCTTCTTCTTTTTCTTTTCATTTTATAATGATGGTTAATTTTCAGTTTTGATTTTTCTAATATGCTTAAAATTGAGATTTAAGCCTTATACTTTAATTTTTAATATAATTCGGTCTTTATATTTTTATAATGTTATTGATTAATTCAAATAATTAATATAGTTAACTTTTCGATTAAATTGTTACATGGTTATATATAATTTGAAAGCGGGTTTTTAAATCAAGAATTTAGAGGGGTTAAATTCTTAAAAATAAAAGTAGAAGGACTAAATTCTAAATATGCAAAGTGTAGAGACTTAGAGTCATGGTTATTTGATCCGGACCGGATTGGCTAGGGTATCAGCTCGAAGAGAGGCATTAGATTGATTGAGCCATGAACTGGTACGAACCGATTGGACCAAACTAAAAATGGATTGAGCCGAATTCTTTTATAATTTTTAATGATTTGTTTAATCAAATCGTACAAACCAGTGGCATGACAAATTTGACCACCAGTCCAATTCTGAAAATCTTACTTAAGAGTATATATTAATCTTCAAGTTTTAACTCTATAATTTGATACAAATAAATAATAAACTTAGCGCAAAGCGTGCATAAACTATACTAGTACAACATTACTTTTTAAAATATTATAATTTATACTCTCTTTCTCATAATTAATGTAATATATTATTAGAATTTTAAAAATATCCCATTATCATTTTTTAAACCCTAAGATATCTTTGTCCAATATATGCAATTAGACTTATTTTAATTGCCTTATTTATGAATTAAATATACTTTTTAATTAATTTTTGGTGAATTAATTATTATATATAATATATAATTAATTTGTTTAAATATCTTTAATTCGTGGCTGCCAAAGGCATGGCGTGTTGTCTGTCTGTCAAATTTTTTTAAAGGAAAAAAGAAAGATTTTATTCCTTTCGTTACTATCATTGATGAACAAAATCTTCAATTTATTTTTTTAAATATAATTATGTACTCATTTTTTTTATTAAGATATGGTTGTTGTTGTTGAAGGAGGTTGATTTTTCAAGGAAAAATGTTTTAGGTGTTGTCTATTGGACAATCGGTTAAATCTCTTGAATTGTGCTAAAATTTTATCTTTTGTTTTCGCTAAGAGTCTTAAGTTCATAGAGGAGAGGATTTCTATTACTAGGAATACAATCTGCAAGTTTCATGAGATAAGTTTCGGTATATTGTAAAATATTAATTATGCAAATCACTTGCATGAAAAAGATGTTGAAATTCACCACCAACTCAGTTAGTGGCCTAAAATATTGGGTGTCGAAATCATTTTTAAGTTTTAAAAAAAACGGGGTTGACTTTTAAAAACTAAAATGGGAGTCACCATCAATCTTTTTAGGTGTGATTGGATCACCTTATAAAACATTTTGGTCTACGATTTTTAGAAAACAGGTTCAGGAGTCGATTACGTACGAGGAAGGATTAGCACCCTCGTAACGCCCAAAATTGGTACCAATTGATTAGTTTTCTGTCCTAATGTCGAAACTTTAAAAAGATTTAAAAGTACGGTCCTTTTTAAGATTTGAACAATTTGAGTTAAAATTTGAGATTCTTTTGTAGTTAAAATTCGAGATTCTTTTGTTCCGAAAGAATATAAACATCACACCCAGCACGTTAGGACACAATGTTTCTAAATTCTTGTAACTAAAATCATCTTTTAATTTACAAAATTTATTTAAAAGGATATTTTAGGTATTTAGACAAACGGGAAATCGCAACCCAGCACGTTAGGGCACTATTTCCCGAATTTCTAAACACAAAAATATTGCCTTACCTTTAAAAAAAACTTTTGGGTTCTATATATCTTTTTTAAAAAACAATGATGCAAGCAAAAAAATGACATGAATATATGGCAAGATATAGCTACTAAACAATATAAATTTCATGATATATATACTAACATTTCATGCAAATTTTAATGATTGATAACAACATAAAATAATAGATTGTAAAAATAACTATATGTAAACAAAAAGAAATAAACACATAATTCGAAGAGATAAATAAAAATATAAGTAAATTATAACATTTTCCAAAAAAACGAAAGGTATATAAACTAAAAAAAAACTAAAAAAAGGGTAAAATGTCAATAGGAATTGAATGAGGTATTTAGAAACAACAAATAGATATTGTGATAAAAAAAATAACAAATTTTAAAAATGGTTAACACACACACATATATATATATAAATATTTAATACGTTTTTAAAAAGAATGATTTATAACATATAATATACATATATTTATAAAAAAAAAACTTTATATTTAAGATAATTCATTTTAAAATATCGTACTATATATATAAAAAGTAAAATAATACGCAATATTTAATAATAACACTAATTTTAAAATAATACTTATATAATAAATAATATAATAATACAATAAAATATATATAATAAAAATAATTTTATATATAATAAATAATATATGAAAATAATTGTATAAAATAATGTATATAAAAAAAAATTTCATGTATATAAAAGTTTAATATGATATAAATAAAAATATTACAACAAATAAATAATAATCTAAAATTATGTAAAAAAAGAAAAGAAAAGAAAAGGACTAAATTTAAAGTTTAATAAAACTCTGGGGAGAAATTAGAGAAAAAAATGAATTGAATTCGGGCCCTAATTGAAACGCATGTTTAAAATTAAGGGACTAACTGGGAAAATTTCCCTATTCCCAAAACGACGTCGTTCCCAAATCTGCCTTAAAATGGCTCTGAGGATTAAATTGAATCAAAGGCCAAAGTTCAGGAACGAATTTAAAATAGGGAAAAGCGCGATTGAACGCAATTGTCAAATACAAAAAATGTGGAAGGGCTTAAGAAGCAAATTTCCCTTTTTTATAAAACGCGCGGATCTTCCCCGGGTAAACGGGTCAACGCGCGGATCCTTCATTTAAACGGCGTCGTTTTAGTACTTATGAGTTAAGCAAAAACGGCGCCGTTTTTGAAATGCTATAGAAGTTAACTTTTAACCTCAAAATTCATTTCTAAACCCTTTTCTAAAACAAAATCCCTAAAATGCTCTGAAAGCCCTCAGAGCTCTGGCCAGTGGCCATCCCGGTTTCATCACCGAGCTCCGCCACACTCCGCCATTACCGCCACCGTATGCGGCGGTCGGAAGATCGAAACCTTCCTTTTTTCAGGTAAATCACCAGTAAAACCCCCTTTTTTAATTTTAAAACGGTGTTTTTTTAAAAAACAACTAACAAAAAGTTTTTAGTGTTTCTGTTTTCGTAGGAAATAAAAAAAATTAAAGCGTAGATCTAAAATAAAAAAATAGAAAAATCACCTTTCGAAAAACTTGTTTGTATTTCTTTTTTGTATCTATGCATGCGTAAGTTTTACACTGATAATATTTGACTTTTATAGCCACTGTTTCTAGTACAAAAATTGGTATGTTTCGATTTCTTACCATATTTGTTGTCTATGCTTGCGTTCTTTCCTTGTTTTGCAGGTAATGGCGAAAAATCCTACGGAGATGTGGGCATTGATGGTGGCTTGACGAGGGGACCGTGTTGGCACTTGCGGTGCCTAGGGTTTCAAAAACCCTAAGCTCACTGTTTCAGTTTAGGACTTGGGCCTTTGGGCCGTGTAGTTTTTGGGTTTAGGTGGGTTACGGGTATTTGGGTCTTGGATGTAATTGGGTTCCGGGTAATTGTTTAGGGGTAGGCTTAGTTAGTATTTGGGTTTTCAATTCGGGCTTGGGGTAATGGTTTAAATTTTGGGCCGTTTAAAATATGTATTTGGGAATGTTTTACTGTAAAAATAAACATTAGACTTTTATTTTGGTTTTTATTGGTTTCTGATTTTTGTATACATTTAAGCCCGGGCAAAAATGAGGTATTACAGCTGCCTCTCTTTGCTCATTGCGTGTAACGGGAATAGAGCAAAAACTATAAAAGAACCAATTTTGTCTAGGCTCACCGAGTATTGAGTTCTTGGTCCTTGGTAATTTCCAACCCTTCAGCGGTATTGGACTAAGTCTGATGGCTTCGCCATGCTGATATCTTCGATTTGTTGCCTGCCAATACAAGGATGCCAAATCTTCGATCCGCTTCCCGCCAATATAGGAATGCCAAATCTGCTATCTTCAATCTGCTCCTTGCCAATACAGGAATGCCAAATCTGCTATCTTCGATCTGCTCCCCGCAAATATAGGGATGCCAAATCTGTCAACTTCGATCTGCTTCCCGCCAATACAAGAATGCCAAATCTGCTATCTTCGATCTGCTCC